>CM060433.1:0-1200000 GCA_030545235.1 Helianthus tuberosus | reverse complement strand
TTTGTTGGGGGACTCTAGAGCTTTATTCTAGCCTCGCTTTCCTAGCAAGCAAACATCTTAAACACCTGTCACATACGTTAAAATAAAGTCAATACATATAATGTAAAGGTGAGCATACAAGTTTGATAATAGCATATAGAGTTCCAAATAGTTTACGCATAACCAGCACGTACACAGAGGAAAACGAAACATGTTAATTATCGACATGGACCTATCGATACCAGTGACTGCGGGTTGACTGTCCAAGACAGTTCGCAATACATGATTACCACCGTAATCCATGCAAGTAATTGTCCTTAACAACCCCCGTGTGAACGGGTGCTGAGTCCAAACTATAGTACTACGTCGTTAAGACAGGTAGACATCATTCCACGTGTAAACATAAAAACAAGCATTCATTTAGTCACGTAATACAGGCGAATCGGTTAGCGTTCAAATAATTGAGTAGTGTGTTCGATTGTGATTTTGATAAGTAACGTATGTAACACCCAAAAGTGCTAAAAGCAAAAAGGGGTCGAGTATACTCACAGCGATTGATTGATGGATTGAAGGGAGCGCTTGAAAGTAGGGTTAGCCTGAATAGTTTGATAGCATAACGATGAGTGACACGTAAAACGAGTACAAGTGATGATGGGTCGAACAGCCTGGTCGATCGAACAGCAGGTTTGATCGGACGGGTTGTCTGTTCGGTTAGACAATCCGTTCGGACAGTCTGTCCGATCGGGCGGTAGGCTCGATCGGCTGGACTGTTCGAGTAGATCGTTTCTTCCTTTGTGTAGGATGTGTTTGTGTATGATGGTTTGTCCTTTCGAAGTTTTCGTTGTAGCATTTGAGAACACTGAAGTGTTCTTACCTTTCAGGTTGATCGATCGAACAACATGTTCGATCGGCCGGCTTAACCGATCGGTTAGACACTTCTGGTTGAGTTCTCAATGAGATGTCACCTGATCGGACGGCATGTTCGATTGGGTGGCACTTCAATGCGACGGACGAGTTAAAATCGATTAAGGGTTGAAGCATAGTATCTCATGATCCGAGGAGTAATGTTGACAAACTGTCGTTCGATCGAACAATACCTCGTTCAATACCATACTTCATGAAATTGTCAAAGTGTGGGGCCATATGCTAGCCGATAGGCTGACCTGGTCGATCGGCTGACATGTCCGATCGGCTAGGCTGTCCATTCGGACAGCCTGTCCGATCGGTCAGCATTCTGACCTGGTCGGCCTATCCGTCTAACACTTGGCTGTTATGATTGTTTGACGTTATATCGAGGTAGTTTGACAACGAGCTGAACCATAATACTTTCGTCCTTACCTGTTTCCCCTGCTCGGACATGAATCACCCAAATCCGGTCGGTGAACGGTTCGGAACGGTAGTTTAACGTTTAACCCGAAATCGGTGAACCTCGTAGATAGAATCCGAATCTTGAACCACACAGCTGTTAGAATGATTAGTGTGTTGGTCCGAGCTCCGTTTCTATCGGTCTGAAGGCATTGAGTGTAAAAGAGTTGAAATAAAGTTGGAAATCCTTCTTTCAATCCTTCACACCATGTAAATGTTCAGATCTGTGATAGATCTTAGTTTGTTTATGTGGAAATTGGTTAGATCCAAGCTATTCATGGTGGAATGAGGCCAAAACATGATGTTCTTGAAGAACACCATGATGACATCATCCTAAAATGCTTAGATCTGGATGATTTCACGGTTAGAAATCAAGATTTGAAAGATAGAAAGGTGTAGAATTGCGTATTGATCAAGAAAGTACAAGATTTAGGATGAAAACTTACCGGAATCGAGAGAAATCTGAGAAAAGAAGGGGAGCACGAGCTGGTCGGTCAGAGAGTTTCCAAAAGTGGAAAGAATGACAATGACAGGCCTATTTATAGGCTTCCAAAAGAGGAAAGGGCTGGCCGATCGGCCAGGCACTCCGATCGGACATCCTGCTCGATCGGACAGTCTGTCCGATCGGCTGGGCTGTTCGAACGGCTGGCAGCCTGATCGATCCACAGCATGTTTCGAGTGTTCGGTGCGACGATTTTTGATGTTTCGATTTCGATTGAAGACGATACGAATACGATAGAGTTTCCTTTTTCAAATTACTTTCAGTCCCAACCACTATATCTACATACAAGCGTGTAACCTCTTTTCTTCTAACTATCATGATTCGATTTGATTGCATTCGATTGAGTTTCGAGTTTCGATTCGAGTTTCGATTGATTCGATTGAACACCACACAAAACATAAATTAAACACGCACAGGTAACACATAAGGCACACACACAAGTAATATAACACCAAATTCGCATAGTTCGAGTTTCGAGTTCGATTGATGATTCGATTAGCTTGATTATTGATTGATTAACTTTATCGCATTGTTACTTCCTACTATTCACAGTCGTAATTCGATTCGCGTTGATTAAACATTTGATTACTTCGATTCCTTCTTGATTACAACACTTACTCCACATAATACAACTAAAATATAAAATAGACTAATTACAGTCAAAGAAAGTCAAAGTTGACTTGGACTTTGACTTTGACATTTGAAAACACGGGGTGTTACATCACATAATCTTTCAATCTGTAATCGATATAGTATTTGACAGAATCTCTCTGGCAAAATAGGCGAAGGAAGCATGGAACATTCTGCATAAATCATACAAGGGAGAAATCGGGTAGAAACAGTGAAACTTCAAACTCTTAGATGTGAATTCGATTCATTAAAAATGAAAGAGGGTGAATCTGTTGAAGATTACTTCAAGAGAACAACCCACATAGTAAATCAATTAAGAATGAACGAAGAAAAAATAGATGAACAGCGAATTGTAGAGAAAATTTTACGAAGTTTGACTCGAAATTTCGAGTCTGTTGTGATCGCTGTAGAAGAAACAAAAAAAACTTGGAAGATGTTTCCACTGATGAATTAATGGGGATTCTTCAATCTCATGAATTGAGATTGAAGCGGTATGATGATAATCCTGTGGAACATGCATTTCAAGTTTCAAATACAAATCAAGACCGTTACAAAGAAATCCCTAGAAACGAATCTGTAGGAAGAGGACGAAACAAGAACAGGGGTCGGAACATGAATTGATAAGGTGTTTTAATTGCCACAAATTTGGTCATACCGCCAAGTTCTGTCAACAAAAGGATGAACGTGAAAGATCGGATAATGAATTAATTCACAAGGAAGATGAAACGGATGAACAAGAAGACACTATGTTCATGATATTCAATATGGAAGAGACAGTCAAAAGCGACTGCTGGTATCTCGATAGTGGCTGCATCAATCACATGACAGGTAACCGAGAACTATTCACCCGTCTCGATGATTCACTAAAGAAAGAGGTGAGGACGGGTGATGACAAACGGTTGGAGGTATTGGGCAGCGGAGATGTCTCTATTTCGATACGAGGACGAGCAAGGAAGATACCAAACGTGTTTTATGTGAAGGGTTTGAAACATAACCTGTTAAGTATGGGACAACTCATACAAAAGGGGTATGAAGTCTCATTTAAAGGCGACAGATGCATCATCAAAGATGCGAGTAGTGAAGTCATGGGTATCGTCAAGATGAAGAACAATAAGATGTTTCCCTTATATCCCGAAAGTGATTTACAGTTTGCCATGAATATGACAATTAAAACACTTCAAATCTATGGCATAAACGTTATGGCCATGTGAACATGGACACATTGATTGATATGGGAAACAAGGAACTAGTGGTTGGACTACCATAAATGAAAAAGGATGATAGTGTGTGTGAGGGATGCATATCGGGAAAACAAGCAAGGAAACCTTTTCCAAATAAAATGACGTGGCAAGTAAATGAATCTCTACAACTCGTCCACACATACATATGCGGCCCGATGAGAATGGAATCAATAGTTGGATATAGATATTTTATCACATTCATCGATGATTATACTCGGAAGACATTGGTATATTTTCTTAAATTCAAATCTGAGGCATTAAATTATTTTAAGATATTTAAAGCCTTGAATGAGAAGCAATCGGATCATTTGATTAAAACCTTAAGAACGGAACCAAAATGTTTCAATATTATCTGAAACTTAATGGAATTCGTCATCAACTTACGAATAGTTATTCACCTCAACAAAATGGAATAGCCGAACGGAAAAACAGGACACTAATGGAACTAAGCAGTAGCATGATGAATATTAAACAATTACCGAATTGTTATTGGGCTGAAGCAGTATCATGCACTACCTATATTCTTAATTGAACCAATACAAAAACTAGACCAAACATCACTCCATATGAAGCATGGAACGGACAGAAACCAAATGTGGAACATCTGAAAGTATTTGGCTATTTGGCTTACGTTCATATACCTAATCAACATAGAGACAAACTGTCCAATAAGATTGAAAAGATGATTTTTGTTGGGTATAGTGGAAACAGTAAAGGTTACAAGTTATATAATCCTCAAACCAACAAGATCATCATCAGCTGTGATGTGATATTTGATGAAAATAAAAGGTGGGTTTTCGATTATGAAGTATCAGACATTCCATTCGTTATATCTGATGAAGATGAGAGTCAAGTCCGTGATGATGCTGTGTCTGATGAGGCACAAGATCAGGAAACAAACAACTCGGCTGCAGATTCCATAAATGAAGAACAAATTCAGGAAACAAATAACAATAACCAACAAGCTGATAGTAACTCGGGAGCAGATCAGCAACAGCAGAATGATGATCAGGTCCAACAGCAGAATGATGATTCCTCATCAACCGATTCAGAAAATGAAGTTATTCGAACTAAGAGTATCAACAATATATACCGAGATACTAGAGCACTTACCGATACAGAAGTGTTACAAAAATACAATGAAAGTCAAGTGGTGAATTTTGTTCTCTACACAAGCATAGATCCGACAACCTATGAAGAAGCAAGTATGGATAGAGAAATGGAATCAATTAACAAAAATTAAACATGGGTAATAGTAGATCCTCCAAAACATCAAAAACCAATAGGTGTAAAGTGGATTTATAAAACGAAGTATGATGAAAAAGGGAATGTGGACAAATACAAGGCCAGGTTGGTAGTAAAAGGATACAAGCAAAAGTATGGAATAGACTATCAAGAGGTGTTTGCACCAGTAATAAGATTTTAAACGGTTCGTTTAGTGTTAGCTCTAGCGGCACAATATGGATGGCATCTTCATCAAATGGACGTCAAACGTGCCTTCTTAAACGGGAAGTTAAAAGAGCAAGTCTATGTAGAACAACCTCAAGGATACATTAAACAAGGAGAAGAACAAAAGGTATGTCATCTCAAATGAGCTCTCTATGGCCTAAAGCAAGCACCTAGGGCATGGTACAGTCGCATAGACTCATACTTCATGCAACATGAGTTTAGGAAATGTACTTATGAACACACTTTATACATCAAAGACACCAAAGAATGGAAGCTAGTGATATGCTTGTATGTAGATGACTTAATAATTGCAAGCAGCTCCATGCGTTTAATTACTGAATTTAAAAGCCCAATGAATAAGGAATTTGAAATGACTGACATGGGTCGGTTACACTATTTCCTTGGGATGGAGGTACTTTATGAGAATAGGAAAATCACTCTCTCTCAAAGAAAGTACATGAGAAATTTATTAGAGAAATACAGGATGACACAATGCAATACTGTATATACTCCGATGGAATATGGACTAAAGTTGTCCAAAGATGATCCAGAAGACTTTGTAGATGAGGGTGTATATCGAAGCTTAGTTGGAAGTCTGATGTACTTAACCAACACAAGACTAGACATCATGTTTGCTGTAAGCAAAGTAAGCAGGTTTATGGAATGTCCAAAGAAGAGTCATTGGGAAGCAGCCAAACGTATACTGAAATACATCAAAGGGACACAAGATCAAGGAATTACATATTCTAAAGGAGGAAAGAAGAATCTTGTGGGTTTTAGCGATAGTGATTATGCCGGATATATAGTTGATAGCAAGAGTACATACAGATATATTTTCCATTTAGGATCTGGTCCTATTTCATGGCAATCAAAGAAACAAAAGGTGGTAGCACTGTCTTCAACAGAAGCAGAATATATGGCTTTATCCTTAACTGGTTGTCAAGCCATATGGATCAAAGGAATTTTAGATGATCTACAAAGAGAGAATGATTACTCAATCCCAATATAGTGTGACAATAAGTCAACCATATGTTTGGAAAGAGATCCTGTTTATCATGGGAAAAGCAAGCATATAAGGGTTAAGTATCATTTCATCAAAGATTTAATCAAGAAAAGGGAAGTAACTGTTATCTTTTGTGCAACAAAAGATCAACTGGCAGACATCATGACAAAAGCATTGCAACCGAAGGATTTCATTCGGCTAAAAGAACTTCTGCACATGTCGCTGAAATGATCTAGCTTACGGGAGGGTGTTAGATAAATATATATATATATATATATATATATATATATATATATATATATATATATATATAGTGGAGGGTTCAAGTGAGAAGAATTTTTTTTGTAAGAAGAAAAAAGAAGAAGTTTCAACCAATAAGAATGCTTCATTTTACTTCATTTAATATTTGAATTGAATTTTAATATAAGGGTATATTGGTAAACTTACAAAAATCATTAATTTGTATTCTTCCCCTTTAATAACTAACTAAATTAAATTTGTAACTCCTTTTCAAAATATATACTTTTTCCAAATTAAAAAAACAACTTAATTTAAAGTGTAGAATAAATTACTAGTTGTGTAGGATAAATTACGAGTCGTGTATGATATATTTCGAGGTGTGTAGGATAAATTTCGACTGTGTAGAATAAAATTCTATAATGTGTAGGGTATATGTAAGAAAATTTTGATATGTGTAGGTTTTGTAGATTATATGTAGGATAATTAATGATTAGTTGACTAATTAATTAAAGAGTTAAAAATTAATGATATGAGTTATAAATAAAATAGTATTTTACAAATATGCCCTTGCTTCTTTTTCTTCTCAAATTAAATTTCTTCTCAAATGAACCTTATATATATAAATAAGCTAGATATCATTACTATTATTTTTTATGTTTATATTAGCCTATCATAAGTTTATATATGTATATGGCAGTTATCGGCCATTCTAATCCATGTATATATACTCTTGTAACTTAACATTTAGACTTATCAATTCATAATATATGAACATTATCTTCCACATTCTGCAAAACCCTAAGGAAATCCTTATTCAAGTTTAACAGATTACCAACATTCTTTTCACTGCTCGTCTTCCTCAACATTTTCCTTCTCGAGAGATGAGTTTTTATCATGAGTAGATGTCCGTTTACATAAACTGCACTGTGGTCACTTTGTTGTAGAGCCACCTAAAACGGATGGAAAATTAGTCAATAATTTTGTATCCCCGCATAAAATTACAGATGACATTTTACTGAAGCTGGATGTTAAGAGTGACCTATAAGACCAAAAGAACAAAATCTTACTCCAGGCTTCTTATAAAATATTCATCTTTATCCAGTTAACATCCAAACAATAATATTGAAGTCAATTGAGAGTAAAGCAACTAGTTGATAAGTTGTAAGAAAGCAATTCAGTATGGAGGATACCTAGAGAGGACCCAACTGATTATGGTTGTGAGAGTAAACTAAGAATTAATTATAACCTTAATCGGTTTTGGCTTATGTTTATTTTTTTTACTAGAGGTGGCGAATTCAGCCCATTTAGTTATAAAAAAGTCTCGTCAAGTTATGTTATATCTCTTACGGGTCAAATAACAAAGAAATGCTATCTAAAATGGTAACCCGTCAAATGAGTTGGAAGTTGTCTATAGTGTATTTTCAACACATAAAACCTCCTAAATAAATTTTTCAAAAAGTCACATTTGTTAGTGCATACATCTGTCGTCTTCGTCTTGTATCGAGTCTTGTACTAGATATGTTAGATCAGGGCACGTTGTACGAGAAAATAGAGGGTTTTAGGTGTGTTTATATGTGATTCCGCTTGAAGTACCTGATTCCGCTTGAAATGACTGTTGTCATTTTCAAGCGAAATCACATATACCTGATTCCGCTTGAAATGATTTCTGTCACTTTCAAGCGGAACCCAATGCCTATAAATAGGCTTCCAAGAGAAATCATTGTAACTGTTCCTGATTTTCATACCGAGGTGTTGCCGGTGTGTGTTTTTTTGCATGTAATCACTGTTATATCAATCAGAAAGAAGATTTAAGTGAATTGCAAGCTGTTTCTACATCTGTTTCTTAGTTTCCGCATCTGAAACAGATCAAAACTCCTCTGAACGACTCGTTTGGGTCACAACTCGATTCTACAAGTGGTATCAGAGCACAGGAGGAGGAGTTCTACAGAATTCAGCTGGATTTGATTGTGTTTTCTATCTTCTACACCTTCTTTTATCATTTGGACAAGTTTTAACAGTCCAATTGGCCTGAATTTTTCACAACATAAGGAAAATTATATTTTATCAAAGCCTTGAAAGAATCCGAACAAAATTCAGATTAAAAATGGAAAAAACGGACCAGAGACTTGATTCCGCTTGAACGAGCATTTCCTGATTTCGCTCGAGATTGGTTATTCCGCTTGAAGTGTTCAAGCGAAATTTGTTATTTCGCTTCAAAAGAAACTAATTTCGCTCCAAATTCATTATCCCGCTTGAGATTTTCAAGCGAAACTTGTGATTCCGCTCAAGATTGTAATTCCGCTCGACTGGTTCCGCTTGAAACACTTCAGTCAGATTTCGCTTGAAACTAACTAGTGATTCCGCTCCAAATTGCTTATTCCGCTCCAAATAGTATTACTTGTGATTTAGCTTGAAATTGAAGTGGGTGATTTCGCTTGAATTTGGTATTCAGCTTGAAAGGATATTCCGCTTGAACTTGTATTTCGCTTGAATTTGTTGTTTTTGAAAAACGCAGTGCCGAATCATGGAAGAAGAGTTCTATAACGTGTTTGCTACATCGTCGACTACTCCGTCTGCTATTGCTCAAAACATGAACTTAGAAAACGAAACCGGAACTTTACAAAAACCCCCGAAACTTATGGGAATCGAGGAGTATCATGGATGGAAGAGTCGTTTTGAAAATTGGGTTCAGGCAAATCATCTAAGAGCGTGGGAAAGTATTGAAACAAAGTATGTTAGACCACAGACTGCTTTGAAAGTTGATAAAATCATTTCAGAATTCACAGAACAAGAGAGAGAAAGTTATAAAGGAGAGAAAATGATGATTAGTCTGTTACAACAAGCTATCAAAGAAGACATCTTTATCTTGCTTCAGCATGATGGGAGTGCGATTTCGATCTGGGAAGTACTTGAGAAGAAGTTTGAAGGAAGTACAGAAATGCTCAAAAGTAAAGCATCGTTATTGAAGAAAGAGTTTGAGTTATTTACTAGTACGCCTGGTGAGACTACAAAGACTCTCATTGAGAGATACTGTCATCTTGTGCGTACCATTTCTCAGTTGAAGATTACGAAAACTCCAGCAGAATGGGTTGTAAAGCTAGCTGACGCCCTACCGCAGAAAGAATGGGGTACTTATCTCATGATCTTGAAAAATTCTGGAGAGTTTAGCAGATTGTCAATTGGACAGTTCATTGAAAAGCTTGAGGCACAGGATCTTGAACAACAGAAGATTGCCAGAATGAACAGCTCAAGCAATCAACAAGACATCAAACTGTACTTGTTCAAATAGTTGAAGCTAGTCCAAAGATCCAAACCGCGTTTAGTGCAGGAAATTCATCTGGATCTGTCAGTCAAAGTTCTGTCAACACTAGTGGATTTTCAAATGTTAATCCGCCAAGTGTTCAAAGTGCAAATGTCGGTAATGGGCATATGATTCAATGCAATGTGGCATTGCATTTTCAAAATGGACAGAATTTTTCTGAAGAAGTTGTAAAAAATCACATGGCACTACTGGTTACTGCATTGGAATCTTATGAAGGACTGATTGCTGGAAAGATTGGAAATCCGATGCTAACCAAAGAAGATTATGACCAGATAGATGCAGAGGGATTGGAGCTCATGGACATTAAATGGAGTTTAGCTAGCGTCCTGAGAATAGCTGAAAAATTCAAATTGATTACTGGAAGAAATGATTTTTTAGATGCTCATCTTTCAGCTTTAGGTTTTGATAAATCTAAAGTTACTTATTTTAAATGCAGGGAGAAAGGTCACTTCAAGAGAGAGTGCAAAAATCAAGAAGCAAATGGAGCAAAGAATCCTTTTGGTGGTCATGATTACTACCAGAAAGCAATATATCAGCAGGTTTCCTATCAACTGCATCAACAAACGGAATCTCAAACTGCACAAACTGCTCATGGGAAAATGATTGAGGATGCAAACAAGAAAGCTTATTTTGGTATCATCGATCAAGATGATGAACAATTGGCTCAAGGATTTAGCTGGGATAATTATATCGGTGAAAATGGGGAGTTTAAAGCTTTCATTGCTAAGATTGTTCAAAAGCCAGAGCTAATGAAGGAATGGATAGCAGTGTTATCTGAGGAAGAGAAAAGTCTAGATGATGAATTTGTTTCATCAAAAAATAGTTCAACTGATAGTAGTGATGATGATGAGGAAATTGAACAGATAAATGTTGGAAAAACTCATTTATCTTCTGACAGTTTTGAATTTTATTTTGCAGATAAATTGAAGAAACTTAAAGAGTGAAAAGCTGCAAAAGAAGTGAAAGAAGTCAAGGTTGTCGAGAAGATAGTTGAGGTGGAGAAGATAGTAGAAGTTGAAAAGATTGTTGAAGTCACAAAACCGTGTCTTACGTGTTCAATATCTTGTAAGCAATGTGAAGAAAAAGACGAGAGGTTTAGTGAAGCAGAAAAAATTGAAAGAAAAATTGCTGTTTGATGTTAAGAATGTGAAAGAATCATACGACGTTTTGAACAGAACAGTGAATAGTTTGCAGAAAACTAACACTGAAAGAGAAGATGCTTTGAAGATGATGAATGCTACAATGATGTCAAAGCAGAAAGAGGTAAAATTTTATATTGAAGAATGTGCGAAATGGAAGCAAGAGTTGGAGATTGAGAAAGCTGAAAATGAAAGAATCAGACGTTTACTGCGAAGTTATACAAGTTCTGATTATTTAATTGACCGAATTTATCCTACTGTTGCAGGTTTTGAAGCGTTTGAAGACAAAAAGGCAAAGAAAAAGGATACTGGTAAGAAACAGAGTGTCTGTTATAATAAATGTCTGCCTCCAATATGGGAAGGGTACTCGCCTAGAAAACCGTATGAGGAACAATTAAAAAAGGCAGTCAATATAAAGTTAGAATCCGAGATAACCGATGTTTTGCCAGACAATATTGACGTCACGTTCACAGCGTCCGACACAGATCATGAGTCCGAATTAATAAAAAGAGTGGTCGATCAGGTGTTGGATAAGAATGAAGAGTCAGAGTCAAAGTCCGAGTCCGAAAGTTCAACTTCGTTTGTCAGGAGTTCAAAAACGTCGGGAAAACAGGTTTATAGTAAAAAATTTTTGTTGTCAAAATCTAATTTTAATGACGAAACATTTGAGGTTGCATATACTTTAAATGATTCTGACAAATTATATTTTGATAAAGAGTTTCCAATAAGAGGTTTCAAAACTGAATTGATCAAAAAGGTTTTCAAATTAACAGAAATTAGTATTTCTGAAATAAAAGATTTAAATCTTTCTGAAAAACCTAAAAAATACACCTCAAGAATTCAACAAAGGATAAACAAGAAAATGAATTACAATTATGGTTCAGAATTTCGAAAGAAACCAAACCATAATGGTAATTTCAAAAAGAAAGGTTTAGGTTTTATTCCACCAGAAAATTATAAAAATGAAAAAAATTTCTAAAAATACAAAATTTGTTTCAGGTCCGTCTGCTGAAGAGGAAAAGAAGAGCTCATTCTGGAGACAATTAAATCAAGAATTTCTTGCTGAGAAGAAGTGAAATGAAGCTCAGGGAAAAGAAACCAGAACCTGTTTTAGATGCAATGAAGTTGGTCACATTGCATGGAACTGTCCTAAAGCAACAAAAACAAAACAGGGAGTTTCTGGAAAACTAAAAAAAGTAGTTGTTGATAAATCCGAACCACCAACTGAGAAATTTAAAGTGTTTAAAAATTCTACTTATGAAGTTGGTGAGTGTTCGAAGAGATTTTACAGGAGAAGTGTGAAACTTGACAACCAAAAGTGGGTTGTTAAGAAATCTGAGATAAAATCTGGCGATGAATCTGATTCCACAAAATCAGAAGAGCCACATGGTGTTGAAAAGAGTGAAAACTCAGTTCCTCCAATGGATGATGAGAACTTTCCACCATTGAGGACTGAGAATTTTAAATCAAAGGTTGGAAAGGTTGAGATCTCGAATCAATTTTATTCTGTGAAGAATGAATTTGATATTGAGAAAGCTTTTAATGGAAAAGTAAAGAAAATTTTTTGGAAGATGGTGGATGGGAAGGTAAAAGGGGTCAAAGACTTTTATGCTACAAAGAAGGAAACCTATACCCCAACTAAAGAAGAGTTGGTATCACCCAAGGCTGGTCAGGCTTGGGTAGACATTTTCTTTGAATGAAAATCCTGACTTGCCGGAGATCCCAAGTTTGTAATTGCGGATCAGGAATCTGCATCATTCTTGTAAATTTTATTTGTGTGAATGAATCTCAAAATTCTAAAATTTTTACAGGTTGTGGATTTGCCGGAGCTTCCAGGTTGGTAAGTGTGAAACATGAATCGGCATTTTTATTGGTAACAAGAAATTGTGTGTAGATGTTTTATTCCTACATGTGATTAATAGGTTTGGATAAGCTTACAAGTGGTACAGGTTTGATTTTACTGAATGATTAGTCAAGGTCATTAATTTGAACTTGATGTAATCCCATTACAAGTGATTGAAGAACAAGATGATGAACCATTCCCTACAAATCAACAAAATCATTTTCCGGAAAAATCATTTTGATTAAAACAAACTTAAGTGTTTTGAAATCATAATGAGAAAATGGTTTGTTGAGAGGGGGAGTTCTGATTGTTTATGCCAAGAGAATGGAGACTTGAAGCAATTTGATATCAGTTGTCAATTTTACTTGTACAATTTGTTTTCAAATTTTCTTTAATGTGTTTGCATTTTAGGGGGAGTAGAAAAATTTAGAAAATCCAAAAACATTAGAAAATTTGAAAAAGCCAAAAACATGATAAAATCAAAAACAAGTTTTGTTGTACAAAAGAGGAAATGATAAGTACATCAGTGGACTTTCACAACATGCTAAAGATATGGAATGTTAAATGTGATAAACAGTCTCACTATGGATATGTCAGTAGGTTTTTATACATTTAGTAGATTGTGACGAGAAATAAACCAAAAATTTTAAACTTGCTTATCTCGTGGGTAACATTTCTTGGATATATGGGTAACCCCCGAAATCTTGTTTGAAAGATTTTCTATTTCTGACATACTAGGTCTTTGTATGTGATGATATCTGGGATATTATATTTGGACTTCTGCTGAACGGAAATTCTGACCTAGTCCTTATATAATATTCTGCACTGCTTTGTCCTTAAAAGCTTACCCTCAGCATAAAAAATGATGAAACATTGCAAAATGCTAATCATGTGCTGTTGTACAAAAAATCCCCAAACGGGACACACCCAAAGTCGAGCCGTCATCTCTTTGCTGAACGGAAGTTCTGACCTGAGCTCTCACGGTTTCGCATTACCCGTTTACAGATATCATGTTTGTACATTCACCTGTAAGACTGAATATAGAAACCTGGATACGGGAGTATATTCAAGCAGTGGGACACACGTGTAAGTTTAAGTGCTTAAGACATTAATATCATATCTCGAAACAGTTGAACTTTGTATGAAAATTTAAGTGGAAAATTATACTAACAATCTTGGTGAATTGTTTATAACTTACAATGTTCAAAGCTTAACGGTGTTGGTGATTTGTCTCAGTAACTGATATGATTCTCTTACACAAACTCACAAAAATATTGTTTGTAAATATTTCTTTACTGTTTTGAATTCAAATTTTAAAAATCCAAAAAGATTTTTGGTGTGTTTTAGCATAAAGTTTGAAAATTTCAAAAAGATTTTCGACAACTGGTGTTAAAGAGCTGATCTTCAAAATTCAAGTGCTAAACATGATGATCATTTTGAGGGAGAGTCTGTTGTTAATCAAAAATGGTTTAAACAAATTTACCAGTGGTTCATCAGGGTTCAAGTTAAATTTGAGGGGGAGTTTGAATTCTAAAATCTTGTTAAATGTTAAAATTTGTGTAATTTACTTTGAAGTAGAGATTGTGCAGATAACCTGAGCAGGATGAGAGCCAGGTTACGATCTTGGAACAATTTCAGAGGAAGATTGAAAGATAGAGTGCCAGGTTTCGATACCTGAAGACTCTGTATGAAGAAGAGCAAGGTCAAGATTCTAGAAGAGAAGAGATTTTGGAAGCCCAAAGACTGATAGAGACTGAAGATGCGAAGACTCGACACTTAAGACTCGTCAACATCTGAGGGGGAGTCTGTTAGTGCATACATCTATCGTCTTCGCCTTGTATCGAGTCTTGTACTAGATATGTTAGATCAGGGCACGTTGTACGAGAAAATAGAAGGTTTTAGGTGTGTTTATATGTGATTCCTCTTGAAGTACCTGAGTCCGCTTGAAATGACTGTTGTCGTTTTCAAGCGAAATCACATATACCTGATTCTGCTTGAAATGATTTCTGTCACTTTCAAGCAGAACCCAATGCCTATAAATAGGCTTCCAAATGAAATCATTGTAACTATTCCTGATTTTCATACCGAGGTGTTGCCGGTGTGTGTTTTTTTGCATGTAATCACTGTTATATCAATCAGAAAGAAGATTTAAGTGAATTGCAAGCTGTTTCTACATCTGTTTCTTAGTTTCCGCATCTGAAACAGATCAAAACTCCTCTGAACGACTCGTTTGGGTCACAACTCGATCCTACAACATTATTATTAAAATATTAAATTTTTAATCTTGACAAATTAACGAATTTATTCAAAATTCGAAAACTTTAAACGAACAGCGTTCTGGTATCAAAAGTTCACCTAGTTGACCCGTTATCCACTTTCCGACCTCTAGTCAGTGGCATCAAGTGTTCTTTCCCTTTCTTCTTTGACAACTCGACAACTATTCTTACAGAAAGGCTCGATAGTCCTCAAGATTTCTCTAGTTAGTTTCTCGTGTATATTATTCTTTCAGTGTAACGTTTGTCAAAATTTATTTTATACCAAAGAGAAGGAAGTACCGTTGTCATGATAATCTAGCTCCAATTTTGTAGCAGCAGAACGGTGGTTTAATTACTAAGCTAAGCAAGGAATTGTTTACACGGGAAGCACCCATTGAATGTTTCGCACTTGCTAACTCCAGCCATCCCTGAACATCAAATCATTAGAAACACATGATTCTGTTCACTTTTTATACACAAACAGACACATGGCAATTCCCTAAAAGAAACGTATGCAAATAAGTTGAACATATATAACCATACCGGAGACTACAGTGGGCCGATTCTCTGTTTTGGGCCGTTTCAACAAAGGGCCGGTAGCCGGGAGGTCGGGCCGGCGGTTCACAATGGTCGGAAAACGATATATTCCGGTGTCAGAAAACGAAAAGTCAGGTCGATTAAAAGTTGCAGCGGCAACTTATTCGAAGAAGATGAAGTGTTTGTTATTACATTAATATAACCATTATGAATTGCATTGGGAAAATAATGAAAAAGCAACAAGTAAGTTCAGATATATATCATGTTTCCCAATAAAAACTAATTAACACCTGTTACTTTTGAACACATGTAATTTAACTTTTCTTTTCTATTTTGCCTACTAATTTAAAGATCAAAAATAATAATCATGGTTTTTTTTATGAAATTAACTTCTACTTACAAGTTTATCAAAACTTTTAAGGAGCATCAAAGGCTAAGTGATCTCTATATTTTCATATAATTTATGACGTAATCCAGGTCATAAATAAATCCGGTCGAACCGGTCCGACCTTTGACCCCGTAAGGCGACGGGGTCGACCTCCGGTCTGGTCCAGTCCTGAAAACATTGCATACCCCTACTTGAGTGCAAGGAAGAAAACCCAACCAGTACTACAAAGTGAAGGCAAGTAGGTTATCGACAGAGAAATATGCACAGACGTGACTGCGAGTTGTAGAATGCGCAACACATATCCCCATTGGGACACATGAAGTAAAGCCCTTAACAACCCCTGTCCACGACATGTGCTGAGTCCAAACTATAGTACTCTCGTTACTAAGGTGCCAGGCAACAATCACTGTGTTAACATAATATACAAGCATTCATCGAATAACATGTAGCATGCAATAATGGTCAGCGTATATGTCACACCCCAACCGATGGCGGAAACATCGGGGTACGAGCACTAAGCGTTCAGATTGCTCATGAGATTCCATAACACTTAAAAGTTTCGATAGATATTAATCAAGATTTCATAAAAATTTGTCTAAAAGTATCAAACACCCAAAATATCAACTACAATCATCCAAAATAGTTTCAAGTTCTAAGTTTAACTAAGATGTGTTTCTAAGGAGCATCCTAGCATTTTCTTGATTCACAGCATCCAATCAGCCTGCAACATGTATTAAAATAGAGTCAGTACAAAAATGTACCGGCGAGTATACAAGTTTGAGTATATAGAATAGTAGATTAAAACAACTCATATCCACAATGTAAGTAATAAAATAGTTTCAACCGTGCTAGTGTCGCAGTCCAACCAGTGATAGCCCAAGTATCCCAATGCTTTAGTGTTTACCCAAGACTCAAGGTAAACTAGAATCGTCCTAACAATACCCCCGAGAATAATTGTTAGGTCCAGAGTTTTACGCTTATCTTTATTGTATTTAATTTTGTTTATTTGGTTTATATTAGGTCTTGGGCTTGGGCTTAGGCCATGTGGGCCAATGGGGTAGAGGCTCCTATAAATAGTCATGTCTAGAATATTGTAGTAGAGCTCTCCATTTTTGTAACAATGTAATCCTCAAAGGAGAACCTTGTACCAGACAATCCTAGGGATTGTGTGCAAGGTTCTCGAAGATCGTACCAGACAGTCTTCGAGACTGTGTGCGATCTAAGCAGCGGCACTAAGTTATTTAATAAAATATTTCTTTTTGTTCTTGTCGGTTTGATCTTACTTTCCGCGTTCGATCGAACCGTTGAGTGATGTCACGGGTTTTCCGCGTTCGAGACGGGTTCTTTTTGCTCTGATACCACTTATTAGTCCCGAAAAACCAGTGATATCACTCGACGGTTCAATCGAACGCGGAATGTAAGATCAAACCGGCAAGAACAAAAAGAAAATATTTTATTAAATAACTTAGTGCCGCTGCTTAGATCGCACACAGTCTCGAAGACTGTCTGGTACGATCTTCGAGAACCTTGCACACAATCCCTAGGATTGTCTGGTACAAGGTTCTCCTTTGAGGATTACATTGTTACAAAAATGGAGAGCTCTACTACAATATTCTAGACATGACTATTTATAGGAGCCTCTACCCCATTGGCCCACATGGCCTAAGCCCAAGCCCAAGACCTAATCTAAACCAAATAAACAAAATTAAATACAATAAAGATAAGCGTAAAACTCTGGACCTAACAATCTCCCGCTAGTTTTATGCTCTCTTTATTGCGGTTTAGATGATCTCCAATCTTGGGTCTTCTCTTTTAGTGGCCCAGTACTGAACGAGCCCATCAACGTATCTCAGATGATGTCGGATAAGCTATGATAATAATGAATAATGTCGGACGAATGACGGAGGTCTCGGATGATGTCGTATACAGGACCAAAGAATGATATGAATTTGTTACTAACAAGAACACACGGATTCAAGTGATCCGTCTGGTATTCAAGTAGCGCAAAAAAAAAAATAATTAACTACCTTTTTCAAAGAAATAATTCACCATCTTTGCTCAATGTGGGCCCAAAAAATGTATAATCAATCTTGTTCGATCTGAATTTAGTCCAGTAACATCATCTGATCCAACTGATTTCAATATAGACGTTGGGCCCACCGCAGGTGAAGGCCCACTACAGCTATCTGGGCTAATATCATTCACCACTGATCCATTTATATTAAATAAAACACTTTCAGCTGGCCCCACATGTTGATTTACAGCAGTAACTTTCTCAAACATTACCTCATGATTAGGTCCCATATCATCTTTACGATTTCCATCATCCAACGGACACAAATCGCTAGGGTTTTTGATGATTTTGATGTGAGATCATGTGCAGCCGCCAACATACATTTCTCAACATTCTTTTTGCTGACCATGCGTGACATCATCATCTTCAAACATTCATCATAATTCATCATATTCATCAATCCGAAATCATAGAACATCTTGATGTTTCATCGGAAAACATCAGCCTTATCGAGATCATCAACAGCAGCCGACAACATCCTTAATTTCTTTATCACACATCAAATATTCTTCATTATAATAATCAAAACATCATCATCGGACAACAACAGAAACATTCATCATCATTTCTCGTTCAACCTCGTCGTTCATCGTTCTTCATCATCGGCTCCGTACCGTATGACCATCTCCATTCGCCTTCACCTTCACCATTAACCTCCCGTCGTCTCGTTTTATCTCCGTCGACCTGCAAGTCTCCGGTCATCTTCATCGAACTCCGACCCGAAAACCTGCAACTCCATTTCGTTTTTCACCGTGAACCACCTTTGTCTCCGTCTCCATTTTACACCACTGATCGCATTTCATCTGAAATGTTATCATTTAAGACCATTTCATTGAAAAGGTTATCATCTGCAACTCCGGCTTCCGACGACGACCACTGATCGCTGTTGTTGTTACGTCCAGCAACCACCTTCATCATCTCCGACCAAATCCTGCAACTTGGAATATAATCACAGTTACCTTCTCTGACTCTTGCGATTGTCATCCATCGTCATCATCGTTGCCGACCATCGCCATTTTCCGATCACTCTTCTCATCTCCGACGACATCCAGCCTCTCCACCTCCCACACAAACAGTCACCACCTCTATTTGCTGAACCATCTTCACCGCCATCCACTGTTCAACCTACAAAACCGATCACCCTACACCGCTCGTAACCGAAAAGCCACCACCACCACCGTAACACTTCTTTGACGAATACACATCCCGGACACTGTGCAAAACCTTCTTTTTGTTTTCCGAGTGATATCAAAACCGAGCCTTTGAAAGACTTCAATGGCTCTGATACCACTTGTTAGTCCCGGAAAACCCGTGACATCACTCAACGGTTCGATCGAACGCGGAAAGTAAGATCAAACCGACAAGAACAAAAAGAAATATTTTATTAAATAACTTAGTGCCGCTGCTTAGATCGCACACAGTCTCGAAGACTGTCTGGTACGATCTTCGAGAACCTTGCACACAATCCCTAGGATTGTCTGGTACAAGGTTCTCCTTTGAGGATTACATTGTTACAAAAATGGAGAGCTCTACTACAATATTCTAGACATGACTATTTATAGGAGCCTCTACCCCATTGGCCCACATGGCCTAATCCTAAGCCCAAGACCTAATCTAAACCAAATAAACTAAATTAAATACAATAAAGATAAGCGTAAAACTCTGGACCTAACAATAATGGGGAGGTGCATCTCCTATAGCGCTACTATTGTTAAAGCGGAACTACACACTCTGGATTAAACGTCACATGGCACAAAGAATCAAGAATCACAAGTTTCACGTACATATAGGATAGAGCTTAGGATAGAGTTTAGATTCAAAAGTATCAGGTTTCGTAGTTTATGTTACATCCCAAAGTTTAAAACAAAAAGAGATCGAGTATACTCACAGTGATTGCTTAACAGTTAAGACCGTTATTGGATCAAAGGGAGCTATTTTAGTATTAGCCTGATTAGATTACAATAGATAAGAATTTGGCAGAATAACGAGATTCAAACCAAGTGTTGGATCAGTCATCTTGATTGGATGGCTGTCCGATCGGATGGCCATCCGATCGGATTGCCATTCGATTGAGATGGCATGGGTGTGAGTGGGATGGATGACTATCCGATCGGATGGCTATCCGATCGGTTTGCCACTCGAGTCAAGTGTCAAGTTTCAAATTGTTGTTAAGTGTTTTGGCCACTTTGATCGGATGGTTGTTCGATCGGATGGCTATCCGATGGGATTGCCATTCGATCAAGGACCCCAAAGTTTCAAGTTTCTGAAAAAGTTTCCAAATGTTGAAAGGTTGTGAGACAAGTGTCACCTGATCGAGTGGTTGTTTGATCGGATGGCTATCCGATCGGATTACCACTCGATCGAGTGGTCCTTGTCTTGTTTGTAATTTTGTAAAGTTTCTAAGTTTCTGGTTTAACGATGACGGCACGGTACGTATCGAGACAATGGTAAACTCATCAACATACAGCCGTTCTGATCGGATGGGAATCACCCCAGTCCGATCAATCATTTGTTCATAACGAGTTTATGTCGGAATCCGTATTCCGGACATCCTTTCCGGCAATAACTTGTTTCCAAACCAACTCCAGACTATCCATCCAGTCTACAGTCCATTTAGACCCGGATTCCACCGTTTAAAGTGAAAGATTGAAGAAAAGATGGAGATAGTTACAAGTTTTAGCCGAAAAATCTAGATTTAGTTAAGATTCTAGCGTAAAACACGTGAAATTCCTTAGATCTGAGCTAGATCTTGACTAGAATGACATCACACATCAGTTTTGTTCAAACCGCCATGATGACGTCACCCTCAAGAGCACAAATCTCAGAGATTTCACGGTGAAAAGTGAGATTTCAAAGGAGAATCTCGTAAGGATGGATGTGTAGATCAAGAATGTACAAGAATCTAGTGTAAAACGTACCAAAATCGCCGGGAAAATGAAGAAAAGTGCGAAAAAGAGTGAGAGCGTGCGTCTGGATCGAGTGAGGCTGTCACATCAGTGAGAATGATGTGACAGCTCCTATTTATAGTGCAAGGAGGGTGAGTAAGGCGGGGTGCATGGATCGGATAGCGAGTCGATGGAGTGGCCACTCGATCGGTTGGCCATCCAATCGGATGGCTATCCGATCGGATGGCTATCCGATCGGATGGTCATTCGATCGGATTGCCACTTGGTCAATCCTATCATTTCCGCTTTCCCGTCTTTGATTCGTTTTGCGAGTTAGATTAAGCGTTGTGTTATGTATTAGTTGGTAGAAGTATCACATAACTAGATTACATTATAAACACCAAAAGTTTCCATGTTTAATAGATTCCGCCAGTGGCATGACTCCAGTCTCTCGTTCAACCAAGAATCAAGTTTCACGAGTCTCAAGGGCCCAACACCAATTTAAGTATCAAGAATCAAGAGTCTAGATTTCCAAGTATCAACTATCAAGAATCAACATAAAGAATCTAGTTTTCATAGTATTAAGAATCAAGTATCATAGCATAAGTTTCACCAAGTATCAAAAGTATCAATATTACATAGATTAAGGACTAAAACTGACAATAGGCAAAGTCCAGGGACTAAACTTGCCAAAAGCCTAAAGTTTAGGGATGCAGGGCGTTACAGTCTCCCCTCCTTTAAGAGATTTCGTCCCCGAAATCTTATAGGAAGACTGCTCGAAGAGCTTCGGATACTTGGCCTTCATCTCACTTTTCAATTCCCAAGTGAATTCGGCGCCACACTTTCCTTCCCATCGAACCTTGACAATGGGAATTTTGCTGCGCCTCAATTGCTTGACTCCTTGATCCATGATTTCGACCGGTTTCTCCACGAAGTGTACTGCTTCGTTTATTTGAAAGTCTTCGAGGGGAACCTGCAGTTCCTCGTCGGCTAGGAATTTACGTAGGTTTGATACGTGGAACACTGGATGCACATTGTTTAGCTCTTGTGGCAGATCGATTCTGTACGCCACCTTGCCAGTCCTTTCGAGTATCTTGAAGGACCTACATAGCGAGAAGCGAGCTTTCCTTTCTTACCAAAACGAACTACTCCCTTCCATGGAGATACCTTGAGAAGAACTCGGTCACCAACATCAAATTCCAGAGGCTTACGCCTAACATCAGCATAGCTCTTTTGTCTGCTCCTAGCCTTGATCAAGTTATCACGGATCTGAAGAATCTTATCCGTTGTCTCTTGAATGATTTCAGGGTCAGTAAACTGCTTGTCACCAATCTCATGCCAGCTGAGAGGAGATCGACACTTACGGCCGTACAAAGCTTCGAAAGGAGCCATCTGAATACTGGAATGATAGTCGTTGTTGTACGAGAACTCAATCAATGGTAAATCTACATCCCAGTTACCACCAAAGTCGATGACACAAGAATGGAGCATATCCTCTAGGGTCTGAATAGTACGCTCAGTCTGTCCATCTGTTTAAGGATGAAAGGCCGTGCTAAGATTCAAATGAGAACCCATAGCGGATTGAAAAGTTTGCCAAAGACGCGAAGTAAAACGACCATCACGGTCAGAGATTATGTCAAGAGGTATGCCATGACGGCATATAATCTCGTTGGTATAGATCCTAGCAAGCTTCTCCACTTTATAATCTTCACGAATAGGAAGAAAGTGGGCTGATTTGGTCAAACGATCGACAATCACCCAGATACTATCATGACCAAAAGGCGTACGGGGTAGTTTGGTAATAAAGTCCATAGCAATGCTATCCCATTTCCAAACTGGGATTTCAGGTTATTCTAAGAGTCCAGAAGGACGCTGATGTTCGGCCTTAACTTTCGAGCAAGTAAGGCATTTAGAAACATATACAACAATGTCCCTCTTCATACCAAGCCACCAGTAAGTCATACAGAGATCCTGGTACATCTTATCGGCGCCTGGATGAATAGAGTAGCGAGATTTGTGAGCCTCAGTCATAATGAGCTCACGGAGGTTATCGCGATCTGGCACCCAGATGCGATTGAAATAGTATTGAAGACCATCACATTTAGTTTCGAGCTGATTCACGTTAGCACCAAGAACTTCAACAGATAGACTTCCTTCATTAGCTGACGAATACTGAGCTTCACGGATACAAGTATGCAGATCACTAGTGACACGAAGAGCATTAAAATGGGTTTTACGACTAAGAGTGTCGGCCACTACATTCGCTTTTCCAGGATGATAGCGAATTTCGCAGTCGTAGTCGTTAAGCAATTCCACCCAACGTCTCTGTCGCATGTTCAGTTCCTTTTGGTCAAAGATATATTGAAGGCTCTTGTTGTAAGTGAAAACCACACACTTAGTACCATACAGGTAGTGTCACCAGGTCTTTAACGCAAAGACAACTGCACCAAGCTCCAGATCGTGAGTAGTATAGTTTTTCTCATGTATCTTGAGTTGACGAGAAGCATAAGAAATAACCTTGTCCCGCTCCATGGGCACACAGCCCAAGCCACGGTTCGAGGCATCACAGTATACCACGAAATCATCATTCCCGTTAGGTAGAGTAAGTACAGGAGCGTTACACAAAAGGGTCTTAAGAGTCTGAAAAGATTCCTCTTGTTTGGGACCCCAAGCAAAAGGTCTCTCTTTCTGAGTCAACGACGTGAGAGGTACAGCGATCTTAAAAAAGTCCGAGATGAATCGGCGGTAATAACCCGCCAATCCAAGGAAAGAACGAATCTCGGATGGGCAACTCCAATTCTTCACAGCTTCGATCTTAGACGGATCAACATGAATACCTTGCTTACTAATGACATGACCAAGAAATTTCACTTCATCAATCCAAAACTCACACTTAGAAAATTTAGCATACAAACGTTCACCACGTAAGAGTTCAAGCATTAAGCGTAAATGACGAGCATGATCAGCTTTAGATTTAGAATAAATGAGAATATCATCAATAAATACTATCACAAAACGATCCAAATAGAGCTTACAAACACGATTCATGAGATCCAAGAACATAGCGGGTATGTTAGTCAATCCAAAAGGCATGACCACGAACTCGTAGTGTCCATAAAGACTATGAAAAGCGGTTTTGGGTACATGATCTTCGAGTACACGAAGTTGATGATAACCAGAACGAAGATCGATTTTCAAGAAACAGGACGTGCCTTTAAGTTGGTCAAATAGGTCATCAATACGAGGACGAAGATAACGATTCTTAACGGTAAGCTTATTAAGTTCATGGTAGTCGATACACATACGGAACAAACCATCTTTCTTCTTGACAAATAACACAGGAGCACCCCATTTAGAGGTACTTGGGCGAATAAATCCCTTGTCGAGCAGTTCTTGAAGCTGACTGGATGATTCTTGCATCTCAGAAGGTGCAAGACGATAAGGAGCCTTGGCGACAAGAGTCACACCAGGTATGAGATCAATACGAAAGTCAAGAGATCTAGGAAGAGGAAGACCAGGTAGATCTTCAGGAAAGACATCAGGGAATTCACACACTACTGGAACGTCGCTTATGTCCTTCCCTTTGCCCTTTTGTTCCACCACGTGGGCCAAGAAGGCAAAGTTCTGTTTACGTAAGCACCTGTTCGCCTGAGTGCATGACATTATCCTTAGTCCTTTCGAAGGTCGGTCTCCATAGACGTTCAAAATATCACCGGACAGGAGAGGTAGACGAACAAACTTCTCGTGACAAGCAATCTCGGCATGATTCTCTCGCAACCAATCCATACCGATAATGACATCAAAACTACCCAATTGCATGGGTATTAGATCAATAGTAAACACGTGGTCGTTAAGAATCAAGGAACAACCACAAAAAATAGAATCGACTAGAATGGACCTCCCATCGGCAATCTCCACCGAAAATGACTTAGGTAACTTAGAGTGTGCACAATTCAACAAAGATTTGAATTCTACGGACACAAAACTTCTATCGGCACCAGTATCAAATAGAATCGAAGCATAAAGGTTATTGACGAGAAAAGTACCATTAATGACATCACTGTCATTGCGAGCCTGGTTAGCATTAAGGTTGAATGCTCGTCCACGAGCAGCTGGCTGTTGGTCCTGGTTCAACTGAGGACTCTAGTTACGGAGATGGGTAGTATCTCCACACTTGTAGCATGCATGAACAGCATTGATTGGCCTTGGCTTCTGCAGGGGAACTGGAGGTGCTGGTAAGGTTGCCTGAGCTGGGGCTTGTTGAGCTTGCTGGGCCGAGTTAGTTTGACGGCAATAAGGAGTCGTGTGACCATAGCTATTGCAGTTGGTTTACCGACGACATGCAAAATTAGCAGGATGATGAAAGTTGCAAGTCGCACACTTGGGGTGAGACCCAGTGTACTGCTTCTTGACTTCTGGAGCAGTAGTGATTGGAGCAGCAGCAGTAGGAGCAGGTTTAGCAGCAGGGTTTACAGCAGGAACGATAGCGTTGCATCCTGAACCCTGAGACTTTCGCCTCTTGTTCTTGCTGCCACTTGGCTGCTGGGTAACTTGATGTGCAGACTTAGATGGAGCAGAGTTAGCAAACTGCTTATCACAGATGCGGTTGTTGTTGAGACTGGCTGCAAGACGGTAGACTTCCTCAATAGTGTCGAGTTGAACTGATTCAATAGAATCACGCATAGCAGGAGGTAGACCATTGATATACTTGGTTATCATCCGCTTAGGAGTAGAAACCAAGTGAGGAACGATCAAACTAAGCTGCTTAAAATGAGTAGTATAAGCCAGATAATCATCACCAATCTGCTTCAAGTGCCAAAACTCTTCTTCAAGCTTCAATTGTTCATGAGGAGGGCAGAACTCAAGCATCGTTAGTTCACGCACCTCGGCCCATGGAAGAGCATAGGCTTCTTCATTTGAACGGATGTTTCTCTCATTCGACCACCACTCCAACGCTCTGCCTTGAAACATTCCAGTCGCACTCCTAGTCTTTAGATGATCTGGGCACTCGCTGTTAATGAAGGTAACTTCGATGCTGTCGAACCACTCGAGCATAGCAGTCACCCCATCACTGCCCGTGAAAGGCTTAGGGTTGCAAGAGATGAAATGCTTGTAGCTGAACTTAGTAGGCTTTTTCTTCTTGACCTTTGAGGCCACAGAGGATGGAGGAGTGTTTGATCCTTGGATCTCACAGACGATCTTTGGCATGACTCGAGCGATCTGGTCGGCCATGAAAGACATCACCTTTTTCTAAGACTTTTCTCTGGATCTCTTGAGAGTGTCGGATAGCTCTCGAGAAGACATCTAAAAGATCCAACAAGAGGCTCGTATAAGTATAGATTCACGAAGTCTCACAGTAAAGATTCACACACGATAAACTAAAGACTCAACAAGGTTCACAAGATTCACATAGATACCGCAAACCCATGACCTTCGCATGGCACGTTGTACGAAGTTTGGCAACATGTCAGAAATGCTTATATATAGGAAGTACCAGCGGCGTATCCACCATGCTTCGGGCACATTGCTTCTACCCCGTACTCGGTGTCATGTTACATGTCGCAATTGCCAATCATAACAACATACCCACCATAATCTTACACACATAGATTGACTCGATAGATTTCAATAGATCCACACCACAAACCCACGACCTTCGCATGGCATGTTGTACAAAGTGTGACAACATGTCAGAAGCGCTTATATATAGGAAGTACCAGCGGCGTATCCACCACGCTTCGGGCACATCGTTTCTGCCTCGTACTCGGTGTCATGTTACGTGTCGCAAGACATACTCATCATCCTCATCATAGATTCACATAGATTCAATAGATTTCGATAGATTCAATAGGCTTCAATAGATTCAATAGATTTCAATAGATTCAGTAGATTTCAATAGATTCAATAGATTTCAATAGATTCAATAGTTTCACATAGGTTAGTGTTAACGTCAACGCAATCCCACATGGCATGTGCTATGAAAGTTCGGTAACATGACGGAAGAACTTATATATAGGAAGTACCAGCGGCGTATCCACCATGCTTCAATCATGCCATGTCTCCCTCGTCATCGGTGTCATGCTTTGCTAACCACAACATTAGATTAACCAAATAGATTCAACAACATAGATTATCCCAACCAATTCACATAGATTACCTAATAGATTCGTATAGATTAGAGTTAACAACCTCATCATAGTCCAAAACAACAAAATCCCATGTGGCACGTGCTAAGAAAGTTCGGAAACATGACGGAAGCACTTATATATAGGAAGTACAAGCAGCGTATCCACCATGCTTCAATCATGCCACGTCTCCCTCGTCATCGGTGTTATGCTTCGTTAAACACAACATTAGGCTTCACCACAAACTTTCACCAAATAGTTTTCCACAACTTCAACCGAGTCTACAAAACTATGAACTTTACTTAGCATGTGATACGAAGATTCGGTAGCATGCCAGAAATGCTTATATATAGGAAGTACCAACGGCGTATCCACCACGCTTCAGACATGCCACTTCCGCCTTGTCTTTGGCGCTAGGCTATGTTTCATATTTTGTTACTCAAAACAACACATGCATAGATTTCACATAGTTTACCCAAGTAGTTTAGAGTTCAACAATCCCATCACCGGTTTGCAAAACACCAAGTTTCGCATGGCACTTGATACGAAAGTTGGTAACATGCCGGAAACACTTATATATAGGAAGTACCAGCGGCGTATCCACCATGTTTCAGACACGTCACTTCTGTCTCGTATTCCATGCCATGTTACTTTTAGCGTTTCACAACCACGTAGATTCACCAGATAGATTCACATAGCATCATGATTCCCACACAGATTGGATAAAACTTTGTAAATTTAGTTTGATCCTGAGATTAGACTTAATGTTTTAGATTGCGGACACGCGTGCGATTCGTGTAATAAGTCTCAGAATAAACAAAGAATGAAGATAAATGAAGAATCGAGTTTAAAACCACTTGTAAAAATTGAGATAGCATAAAAGATAGGCTCATAAAACATAGGATTGTTCTGGGTAGAGGAACGGTGACAAACCAAAGTGAATCGAACTCCTTTCGAGTTAAGGCAACATGTCTTGACTTACTTAGACAAATACGTCATCGATGTTGGGCCTACGATATTCATCCTTTTGGTCATTTCACATCCCTAATTGATTGGAAGTTTCGAGACTTTGGCGAGACATAAAAATCAAGGAGTGGGACTAGTTATCAAGGTCTGAGTCTCACCTCTAACTCGACAACGTCGTACCGTAATAGCGTTGGTACTTATCCGCAGACAAGACCTACTAGAATAATATGGAGATTTTTCCATCAAGGTTTGGATGTCACTCCTGACTTGAGGGCTAATCTCATGCAAAATACAAACGTTGATTAACAGCGTTTTCAAAGTATGATGTGTATATTGTATCAGCCTTAGGAAAGGCATGTAAGTTTAACGGGAAACTGTGCTGCTAGGAAGCAGATATGGTAGAATGCATAAGTCTTAAACAACAAATAAGAATCAAGATTCCTAGAACTATAGACTAGGGCAAGTATAGTGCATTTATGTCTATCGCCTTCGTCAATCCGAGCCGTAGCGAGAAACTGAAGATAACAAGCCTTATATTGTAATAATTAGATAGAATTAGCAAGGTGGCATTTTGGTAATTAATGAGAAGTCTCATTAATTCCAAGGCCTATATATAGGAGTGTTATGTTAGTTGTTGAAGACTTTTGGTATTTGGAGACTTTGGAGAGATCTAGTGTTAGAGAGAGAAACTAGAGAGAGAAAGTACTCCACGTGATTCAGGTTCTTGTATGATTTCAGATCTGATTAATAGAATCACGATTATATTACATCTCGTGTGTTCGGTCACGTTCGTGTACGGATTCCGCACGTCACACGTTCGGTTCGCAATCGTTTCGGAGTCAAAACCGGTCGTAACAAGTGGTATCAGAGCAGGAGATCGATTGCACGGATCAAACACACTGAATCGCATAGGATTTCATCAAATTTTGATCCAAATTGCATCGGAATCGATATATTTCTTCATCTTTTTCGTATTCTTCCCGTTTTTAACAGAAAATTGCAAAATTGAACAGGTTTTTACGCTCCAAATTAGCTGATTTTTGGATATGATGTGCGAAAATACCTGATCTACAACCCTACAAAGTTTCAGATCCTAATTCAAAGCCGTTTAGGAGAGATCTAAGATTTTTGGTTCGAAATCTTGATCAGTTCGCTTGAATTCAGGTCCATTTCGCACGTAAGGGCCCATTTCGCTTGAAAGTTCACTATTTCGTTTGAATTTGGACTTCATTTCGCACGAAATGGCTACAGTTCACATGGTTTATGTTCATTTCGTATGGATTGAGTGCTGAATCATTCATTTCGTACGTAATGGTATTTTGAAGGTTCATTTCGTACGTAATGGTATTTTGGAGGTTCATTTCGTACGGAATGGTCGCATCGAGGATTCCAAGTCGTTTGAAAGTCAAGTGTATCTGGTCCAATTATATGTCATGCAGCTTAATTAAGTCCTCAGTTTTAAATTTGTCGGCCCAATCACAAAGCTAAATTGTGAATATGTCAGCCCATGTGAAGTGTCAGATCCACTAAAGTCTTTGATCCAATTCATGACTTGAAGTTGTCGGCCATTTTTAAAATGAGTAAATCAATTTCATGTGCATGTGTTCTATCAGTTTGCATATGTTGTTCTCAGCCCAATTAATCTCGGCCCAATCAAATTTGAGTTAAACATCACTGTTGTCGGCTTAGTGGGATTTTGGTCCAAGCGAGTTTTATGATATCATTTAGAGAGTTGTCAACCATTTGAAATTCTTGATTCAATAAAACTTCATAAAGAATTAAAAAGTAAGTCAGCCCAGATTTCGTATTGATTCAGCCCAGATTAATCGGCCCAATCAACATATTGCAGTTCAAGAGGGTCAGGTCATTTGAATTTGATCCGGGTCATAAAAGTTCACACGGTTTGGAATTATTTCAGTTCGCATAGACTGACAACATTGCAAGTTCACACGAAGTGAACTCAGTTCGCATCAAACTCAGTTCACACAGAATATTCACTAGTCCGAGTACCAGTCTGATTCAGTTATTTGGTAACTATTTAAACTGATTTTGTTTGTTTGTTTGTATTCAAGTGATTCAAGGAGTTAGCATCATGGCTGAAGAGTTTTACACCACGTTTTACAACGCGTTTACGTCTGAGTCTTCCGAAACTCCAACTGTCACACCAAATCCATTACAAAAGCGATCAATGAAAACATTAATCATGACAACTTTTATGGAACTCATTCAAAACCGCCCAAGCTTGAAAGTATTGAAGACTATACTTGGTGGAAGGGGCGTTTCATCAACTGGGCAAAAGCTTATGCGCACGAGAGTTGGTTCTGTTTAGAGTTTGGATATAATAGACCTGTCGATGATAAAGGCGAAGAAATCCCACTCAAAAGCTTATCTAAATATGACAAAAAGGAATTCTCATCTGAACAAAGAATGATTGATTTAATCTAATCATCAATTAGAGATGACTTGTTTGCTTTACTACAACATGACGGGTCATCAAAATCTGTTTGGGAAGCTTTACGAGTTAAAGCTGAGGGGGGTAAACAAATCAAGAAAAATAAAATTGCGTTATTAAAGAAATAATTTGATTTGTTTGATAGCTTGAAAGGTGAATCAGTTTTGGTCATTTAAAAATTGAACTTGATCGTTTTAGAATTGTTAAAACTCAAGAAGAAATAATCGATAAAATCATAGAAGCGTTACCACGAGCTGATCAGTGGCAAACGTTTGTGTTCATATTGAAAAATGATGTGTTTTATGATACAATTTCTCTTGATGTCTTGATAGAAAAAATTGAAAGTCATGAACTGGAGCTTCAAAAGCAAAGCAAGATGAGCAGTTCTTCACATCATCAAAATGTCGGTCTTTATTACAAAGGAAACATACCCTCGGTGAAAGCTGGTGATTCACCAAAAACAACATTTAGTGGTGAGAAGACAAAGGAACCACAGAAAAGCTCATCAAGCTACAATCCAGGATATCATTCAACTTCTTCAAAAACAAATCATGATGAATCAGAAGAAATACTGTGCAACATTGCTCTTAAGCTAAAGAATTCTCCAGCTATGAGCATTAACTCTGCTAAGCAGCAAATGAGTTTTCTTGCATCTGTTCTGGAATCATATGAAGGTCTAGTAGCTGGAAAAATTGGAAATTCTGAATTGACCAAAGAAGACTACGACCAGATTGATCCGGAAGAGATGGAACTTATCGATATCCGCTGGTGTTTAGCAAGCTGCATTAGAAGAGCTCAGTGATACATGGAGATTACTGGGAAACAAACAATCGGTGGTCCGTCAACTAAGCTGGGTTTTGATAAATCCAAAGTGACTTGCTTCAAATGTAAGCAAAAAGGTCATTTCAAGAGAGAATGTAACAACTCTGCAGTTGATGGAAATGAACATCCTTTCAATGACGATTATTATCGAAAGGCGATGTACCACCGTAGCAAAGAGGAGTCAACACCGTCATCATCCCGTGCTATTGAAGAAGTAAAGAAGAAAGCTTATCTTGTAAATCAAGATGATGAAAGATTGGCAGAGGGATTTAGCTGGGACAAATATATTCCAGGTAATTCAAAAAAAAAAAACCTTTATTACTCGGATCTTGGAAGAAGAGCCGAAACTGATTGAAAATAATCCCAAGTCAAGAGTTTGTGCAGTAATCCATGATGACGAAGGGTATGATTGGAGTGAGATTCTTCAAGAAGAAGATCGTGTTGTTACAGCTCATGGAAGAACAACATCAAAAAGCAAGCATTATGTTTTTGTTGCTGAAATCAAAGAGAAAACCAGAGAAGAGATTCTGAGTGAGAAAACACCCAGAGAAAGAAATATAGTTGGATACAGAATTGATGAAATGCAAGAAGAGTATGAAGATACTATCAGTAGTAAAAGATGGGACAAGAAGCGAGAGTGTTATATCAACAGAGATGGTGAACCTGTTGTCCACAGGAGGGACATAGTTCATGATGATGTTCTTCTAGTAATTCCTCGATTCGGCGAATACTATTCAAATGTTAAAAAAGATAAAACATATGTGAAAAGGCTGGAGAAAATCATAAGAGATGCCATGACATCAAGTTTTAGGAAGAGGGATGAAGAAAGAATGAAGAAGAATGTTGAGAATTTGGTTGATAATTTGAAGAAGGTCGCTGAGGAAGTCAAAGTTGAAGCTGTGAAAGTGGAAGATGTGAAGATATCTGAGGAAGAGAAGGTAGAAGAAAAAGTAGTAGTGAAAGAAGCTGTTACTGAAGAACAGCAGGTTGATAAAGTAAAGAAGAAAGAAGAAGGAGAAGTGAAGGATGAGAGTTTGGAAGCTGGTGTTGGTGTTGGTAAAGAAGGAAAAGAGAATGATGCTGATCAGACAGAAGTAGCAGCAAACACCGAGGTGCCAATCACTGAGGTAAATTCTAATTCTGAAATCTTGATCAAAATTGTTGAACAGTGCAAGAAATGCATGGAACCATGCAGTGCTTGTACTGAAAAAGATGAAAAATTCAGAACAAGAGATCTTGAATTCAATAAAATCGAAGAAGTTATCAAAAATAAATGCAAAGAAATGTTAGAAAACGAAAAAGTTTTGAAAGATAATGATGAAAAGCTCACACAAAAAAAGAAAAAATTTAGAAAAAGAAAATGAGATTTTGAAAGAAAAGGTTTAAAAAATGACAGAAGAATGTGTTCAAAAAGAAAATGTTTGTCAAGAAATGAAAAAGGAGTATGATTCAATAAAATTGTCTTATCACATTACTAAAAAGTCATATGAAGATGTGAAAAGTCAAATGAAACTTGTTCAATCGAGATTGAGATACTGTTCTGAAACAACTGATACGCTTAAGCGACAGTATTAAATAAAGCAACAAGTTATCAATTCTTATATTGAGGATCTTGCTAAGCTAAAGCGTCAAATAGCTGATTTAGAACAGGATAACAACAAGTTACATAGTTATCATGTGTCATCATATGTGCTTGAAAGAATTTTCAACATAAAACCGGGTGATGATGATTCTGAGAAAAACAAAAAAGGGCATTGGTTCTGAGTTTTATCAAGTTCCACCACCGGAAAAGTTTGCATTTTATGATGATGAAAAGGTTGAAAAAGCTTTCAACATGGTAGATCAATTTCCAGATAACACTGACGTAACCTATTCCAAATCTGATGATTCTAGTGATTCAGAGGTGGTAGGTAAGGTCGTTGAAAGTGTGTTGAAAGAAGAGTCTGTTGAAACAGGCAAATCTGAATCACAGGATGAAAATGAAGGTAGTTTTCATGAAGAATATCTAAAAAACTCAAAATCTAAGAAAAATTTGAATGATGATTCAAAAGGATTGGTTTATACCATGATTTGGATCGGACAAATTATTCTTAGATATTGTGTTCCCGATTCAGAATGTGATTTCAGAAAAGATTGACAAAGTTTTCAAAATGGTTGGAATTGAAAAATCTGAGATTCCAAAGTTTGTTGGAAAAGGACACAAAACTTTTTATAACAAACCTGGTTTCAAGAAGAAAAACATGAAGGCTGGGTTGGGTTATAAGAAGAAACAAAGCTGGAATAAAAATGAAACGCCAAATTATCAGACTAAAATGAATTTTGTTCAAGGAACAAGTTTAGAAGAAGAGAAAGAACATGTTTCAAATGTGATCAAACAGGACATCTTGCTCGCAAGTGTCCAAATCTGAAATCTGTTGATGTTGAAACAAAAAAGAAGTCTGATGATGTTGAGAAACAGAAATCTGAGAATGTGAAACAAAGGTCAACCAGATTTGATTCAAAACAAACTTGGAGGTACAACACAAACAAGTTTGCTTCGAATCAAACTTGGAAATCAAACCCGCATAGGTTCGATTCAAGACAGACCTGGAATTCTCACACACCCAGATTTAGAACAACACAAAGTTGGAAAACAACCGTCGATGCAACAAAACCAAACGAGTTTTGGAAATAAAATGTTGTTCAGAATCAAAATGTTCAAAAGGATTCACATTTTTACAAAAGAGGGACTCCAAAAGGTCAAACATGGTCTGCTAAGAAACAAATTGATTCGGTAAACGACGAAAAAGTTGAAGTTAAAATTGACAAAGTCTTTGTACAAAATGACAAAGATTTTCCGAAGTTGAATGAAGCATATTGTGTTGAAATGCCTAAGGTCAAACAGACCTGGGCTAAATTGTTCAAATGATTGAATTAGATTGAATGTGCAGGTGCTTAAGAAATCTGAAGATTGTGAAAATGGAAATAGGAGCAGCCTGGCACAAGGAAAGGAAGAGGCTGCTGATCCCTGCTACTGTTGATCAGGGAGTTTGTTTGATTTATGTATATAAATAAACAATATTTCAAAAACCCTAAAAATTGAAAAATTTAAAAACCAAAAATATGTTTTTATTTTGTCAAAAATTGAAAAATCAAAAATATTTTAGTTTTAAAATTTTGTCAAACACTGTAAAATTCAAAAAAATTGTTAAGTGAATATGCCGAAACCTTCATGGCGGAACAAACATGATTAATTTCACAAGATTGAAAAATGGTTTTCAAACTGTAAAAAATCAATGTGTTGTAAATCATGGTGGTACATTTGCAAAAAATATAATGTGTTGCAAAATCAGTGCACGAAAAGCAGAAAATGGATAGCGAGACTAAGCTATCAGTGTCGGTTTGTCAAATTTTATTTAAATGGTTTTCATTTTAGGGGGAGTAAGAAAATTATTTCAGAAAATCCAAAAACATTTTAAAATATGAAAAAGCCAAAAACATGATAAAATGAAAAAGAGTTTTTATGTAAAAAGAGGGAATGATAGTACATCAATAGATAATCGCAGTACGCTAAAGAAATGGAATGTTTTAATGTGATAAATGGTCTCACTGATGATATGCCAGTAGGTTTTTACACGCTTAGTAGATTGTTTTCGAGATATAAACCTAAATATCAAATACTTTACTTATCTCGTGGGGAACATCTCTCGGATATATGGGTAACCCCTGAAATCTTGTTTGAAGGGCTTTCTATTTCTGACATACTAGGTCTTTGTGCGTGATGATATCTGGGGTATTATACCTGGACTTCTGATTTTGCGGGAGCAATAGCCTAGTCCTTGTATAATGCTCTGCACTGCTTTAATCATAAAGCCCACCCTCAGCATAAAATGATGAAACATTGAAAAATGCTAATCATGTGCTGTTGAAGAAAAGATCCCCAAACGGGACACACCTAAAGTCGAGCCATCATCTCTTTATCTGAACGGAAGTTCTAACCTGAGCTCTCATGGTCTCGCATTACCCATTTACAGATATCATTAGTGTACATTCACCTGTAAGACTGAATATAGAAGTCTGGATACGGGAGTATATTCTGAGGTGGGACACGCGAATAAGTTAAGTCCTTAAAACACTAATCTCGTATTTCGAATCAATTGAAGTTTGTGTGAAAATTTAAGTGGATCAGTATACTGACAATGTAAGTGAATCGTTTAGAACTTAGAGTGTTTAAAGCTCAACGATACTAGTGATTTTTCATAATCTGATATGATCCTCAGAAGCGAACTCAAGCAAAAATATGTTTGTAAATATTTTCTTTACTTCTTTATGTTCAAAAAAATATAAAAAGATTTTGATTTCTGCTTTAGTTTCGACAACCGATGTCTGAATGCTAAGTTTCAAAATCTAAGTATGTTGATTGTGTTTCTGAAAATAAAACAAGTTCATTAATTTGTAACTTGAAGTTTTTAAAATCAAAAATAAAAAACAGTTTGTGATATCTCCAAGGTCATTAAGGTGGACTTGGATGATTATCTATGAGGGATTTGAATGCTCATATTGTTAAAATCTGTTATAAAGAGTCAGTTTTCGATGTTGGATTCTTAAATATTGCCAAATCTATAAAGTATGATTGATAGGGGGAGTGAATCAAGTATTTCTGGATATATTCATATTAAAATCTTAAAGCCAGGATCTTGATTTAGAAAGTTTAATAGAGCCAGGTCACGATTCCTGTACAATTGGATATTCAAAACATTTGTACTTATATATGTTTGAGAAATTGTAGATGTTCTTCCAGACTACGATCCCGATAGCAGAGTCTAAGGGAGAGTCTAAAGACGAGCTCAACGCAAGAGGAAGCGTGGATTCAAGGAGCCATGAAACTATCCTGAAAGAGCTTGTATACGGAAAGCAAGGTGTCGATCCCAAAAGCACGGAAGCTTGACGAAAGGGGGGGGGCTGATGAAGAAAAGAGTCTACAGAAAGGGGGAGCTGAAGCTGAAGACAGATCCACGGGGATTTTTTTCATGCAAGAGGGAGTCTACGTTGATGAAAACGTGTTAAAGCTTCAAGAAGACTCAAAGAGAGAGAGAAAGAAAAGACGCTATGAGATTGACTGCGGCAATATCCAAGGGGGAGTCTGTTAATGCATTTATGTCTATCGCCTTCGTCAATCCGAGCCGTAGCGAGAAACTGAAGATAACAAGCCTTATATTGTAATAATTAGATAGAATTAGCAAGGTGGCATTTTGGTAATTAATGAGAAGTCTCATTAATTCCTAGGCCTATATATAGGAGGGTTATGTTAGTTGTTGAAGACTTTTGGCATTTGGAGACTTTGGAGAGATCTAGTGTTAGAGAGAGAAACTAGAGAGAGAAAGTACTCCACGTGATTCAGGTTCTTGTACGATTTCAGATCTGATTAATAGAATCACGATTATATTATGTCTCGTGTGTTCGGTCACGTTCGTGAACGGATTCCGTACGTTACACATTCGGTTCGCATTCGTTTCGGAGTCAAAACCGGTCCTAACAATTCCTACTTATCCTAATTCCCTATAGTTATGGCTCTATTACCAATCTGTCACACCCCAACCGATGGCGGAAACATCGGGGTGCGAGCACTAAGCGTTCAAATTGCTTATGAGATTCCATAACACGTTTCTATAGATATTAATCAAGATTTCATAACAATCTGTCTAAAAGTATCAAACACCCAAAATATTACCTACAATCATCCAAAATAGTTTCAAGTTCTGAGTTTAACTAAGATGTGTTTCTAAGCAGCATCCTAGCATTTTCTTGATTCATAGCATCCTATCAGCCTGCAACATGTATTAAAATAGAGTCAGTACAAAAATGTACCGGCGAGTATACAAGTTTGAGTATATAGAATAGTAGATTAAAACAACTTATATCCACAATTTAAGTAATAAAATAGTTTCAGCCGTGCTAGTGTCGCAGTCCAACCAATGATAGCCCAAGTATCCCAATGCTTTAGTGTTTACCCAAGACTCAAGGTAAACTAGAATCCTCCTAAAAATACCCCCGAGAATAATGGGGAGGTGCATCTCCTATAGCGCTACTATTGTTAAGGCAGAACTACACACTCTGGATTAAACGTCACATAGCACAAAGAATCAAGAATCACAAGTTTCACGTACACATAGAATAAAGTTTAGATTCAAAAGTATCAGGTTTCGTAGTTTATAGAATACATGTTACATCCCAAAGTTTAAAACAAAAAGGGATCGAGTATACTCACAGTGATTGCTTAACAGTTAAGACCGTTATTGGGATCTTTTAGTAGTAGCCTGATTAGATTACAATAGATAAGAATTGGGCAGAAATCGAGATTCAAACCAAGTGTCGGATCAATCATCTTGATCGGATGGCTGTCCGATCGGAGGGCCATAGGATCGGATTGCCATTCGATTGAGATGCCATGGGTGTGAGTGGGACGGATGGCTATCCGATCGGATGGCTATCCGATCGGATTGCCACTCGAGTCAAGTGTCAAGTTTCAAATTGTTGTTAAGTGTTTTGATCACTTTGATCGAATGGTTGTTCGATCGGATGGCTATCCGATCGGATTGCCATTCGATCAAGGACCCCAAACTTTCAAGTTTCTGAAAAAAGTTTCCAAGTGTTGAAAGGTTGTGAGACAAGTGTCACCTGATCGACTGGCTGCTCAATCGGATAGCTATCCAATCGGATTACCAATCGATCGAGTTGTCCTTGTCTCGTTTGTAATTTTGTTAAATTTCTAAGTTTCTGGTTTAATGATGACGGCACGGTATGTATCGAGACAACGGTAAACTCATCAACATACAGCCGTTCTGATCGGATTGGAATCACCCCTGTCTGATCAATCATCTGTTCATAACGAGTTTATGTCGGAATCCGTATTCCAGCCATACTTTCTGGCAACAACCCATTTCCAAACCAACTCCAGACTATCCATCCAGTCCACAGTCCATTTAGACCATGATTCCACCGTTTAAAGTGAAAGATTGAAGAAAAGATGGAGATAATTAAAAGTTTTAGCCGAAAAATCTAGATTTAGTTAAGATTCTAGCGTAAAACACGTGAAATTCCTTAGATATGAGCTAGATCTTGACTAGAATGACATCACACATCAGTTTTGTTTAAACCGCCATGATGACGTCACCCTCAAGAGCTCAAATCTTAGAGATTTCACAGTGAAAAGTGAGATTTCAAAGGAGAATCTCGTAGGGAATGATGTGTAGATAAAGAATGTACAAGAATCTAGTGTAAAACGTACCAAAATCACCAGGAAAATGAAGAAAAGTGCGAAAAAGAGGGAGAGCGTACGTCTGGATCAAGTGAGGCTGTCACATCAGTGAGAATGATGTGACAGCTCCTATTTATAGTGCAAGGAGGGTGAGTAAGGCGGGGTGCACGGATCGGATGGCGAGTCGATCGAGTGGCCATCCGATCAGTTGGCCATACGATCGAATGGTCATCCGATCGGATTACCACTTGGTCAATCCTATCCTTTCCGCATTCCCGTCTTTATTCGTTTTGCGAGTTAGATTAAGAGTTGTGATACGTATTAGTTGGTAGAAGTATCACATAACTAGATTACATTAGAAACACCAAAAGTTTCCAAGTTTAATAGATTCCGCCTGTGGCATGACTCCAGTCTCTCGTTCAACCAAGAATCAAGTTTCACGAGTCTCAAGAGCCAAGCACCAATTTAAGTATCAAGAATCAAGAGTCTAGATTTTCAAGTATCAAGTATCAAGAATCAACAAAAAGAATCTAGTTTTCATAGTATTAAAATCAAGTATCATAGCATAAGTTTCACCAAGTATCAAAAATATCAATATTTCATAGATTAAGGACTAAAACTGACAATAGGCAAAGTCCAGGGACTAAGCTTGCCAAAAGCCTAAAGTTTAGGGATGCATGGCGTTACAGTATAAATAGTGTTTTGCGTTGTGTGTAGATTGTGATTTAGAATAAGTAACGTATGTAACACCCAAAGGTGCATAAAGCAAAAAGGGTTCGAGTATACTCACAGATAGTGTTTAACAAGTAAACTGTCACACCCCCAAAATCCACATGCGGAGTGCCACCACTTGGAGGCGTGACTGACCAGGATCCAGCCACCAATTATACTGAGCATTGATTAAAAGTAAAGATGTTCACTAACCACAATAGTTAGTACGCACCATAGTTCGAAGTATTTAAAAGTTTAAGTTCAAATAACAGTTTAAGTAAACAGCGGAAGCATAAACCAAACAATTTCAAAACAAGGTTCATAGTTCAAGATTATTTAAAACCCAACACACGGGCTAAACGACCACTACACATCCCCAAGCGGCAAGCTCCTGAGTCACTGGGTACCTGCAAAGCATGCAGTAGGGTATCAACAAAAATGTTGGCGAGTCCACGAGTTGTCCAGTTTTTAGTTACCAAAAACTTGTTTCACCAGTTAATTTATCCGTTTATACATGCGATGGGGAGCTACCCCATAGGTAAGCGACTAAACTGTTTTCCCAATACCGAATACTTACTTAACCGTACATTTCCGTAGTGCCCCGTTTGTCAATGTTCTATCATCATTGACGGTTTGCCAGAGTTCATTAGTTCACTCCCGTTCCCAGTAACAAGGGTCGGTGTGAGGCTGGTTACACCTAAATAGCGCTATTAACTAATAACCCGTTCGCCAGGCCCCGGCGACTAATCGGTATTAAATGGTAGGGACTTAAGTGATAGAGTTTCGTTTAGTGTTGCTTGTTGCATTACTGTATAAACAATAATTAACTAAGAGTTCCCAGTAACAAGGGAAGTAAGTTAGTTTGTTCCCAGTAACAAGGGAAGAAAGTAAGTTTGTATCCCTCACAAGGGGATAGTGTTGTTTATAGTTCCGTTTCCCAATCCACAGGGAACGCATGCTTTAAGTTGTGAAGTCACCTTGGGTTGCTCGGCAGACCGTTTAGTTGGTCAAGTACGTTGGTCACCACGTCCTAACATGGTTACCAGTATAGGTCAGGTTTGGGTGCAGGAAGATCACGTATATTCTACACATAGCTAACATATTGCATGCATAACATATAAATATCCAGCAAGTTATCGAGCCTGATCTAATACGTAAGCAGTTAAACAGTAACCGTCAATACCTATCATACAAATCATAAGTGTTATCGGGCCTAGCCAATCATACTAACAGTTAACAGCATCACAGAGTCCAACTAAAACAATATGCACGGTCCACATACTGTTGGCCCAATAACGGAGCCAATCAGCCCAGTCGAGACAAGGTGGTCTCGACTCGAGAATGTGCGGTCTCGAGTCGCAACCGTGAGATCTCGAGTAATGCCGGCATGAGTCGCAACCTCGGAGGTCTCGAGTCCAGTCTCGAGTCGAGATCATGGGGTCTCGAGTCGAGACCTTGATGGCCTTGAATCCCTGAAGTCTGTCTCGAGTTGTCACCATGTGGTCTCGAGTTGCAATCACCTCGATCTCGAGTCATAGTTCGATGGTCTCGAGTCGAGACCGGGGGTCTCGACTTGCACACCTGATGACCGAGACTTTCTAGAACCTGTCCAATTGTACTATCCAATAGAATTTTGTTTTCATGATAATTTGTACTATCCAACCAAAATGCATAAACACATTTTCTTGTCTAACCTTCATTCAAAACGGATCAAAACACACAATTCAAATCTTCATAACATGTTCATAATACATTCAAACAGTTCATCATCTTTTAGGGTTTCCATCATGTTCTTCATTGGATACAATAAACCACAATAACATACATAAACATGAACATATCCTCATTAATCAAAATAAGCATAAACCACAATAATTACACAACCTAGTCATCCTTATTAGTTCTTAAATCCAACATATCCGACCAATACATGCTTGTATAGGATTTATTATCAACATTCAACCATTTTTATGTCCTCTAATACACATCCTACATACCAAACATGAACATGTGCATCCTTAATCAAATAAACACCTTAATCACACATAAACAATAGTCATAGTGCATTCATCACTAAACTAACAAGGTGGGATACTAACCGATTCAAGTGTGGGTATAAGGGTGCGAAGTAGTGAAGAATGAGCTTCCGAATGGGTGTGCACAAGCTAATCCGCGAGTCCCTTGTGGTTGTTGCCGGCTTGATCCGAGAGAGAAGGAGTGGAGGGGTTATGTTTAAGGTTTTAGTGAGAGAGAGGGAGAGTGTGTGTAGGAGAGATGATGATTGAAAAGTGGCAAGGTTGGCCATCAACATAGGTTATATACAAACCCAAGTAGGTGCACCCTAATGGGTTTCTGAGTAGCATGGCCCAACCGGCCCAGTTGTTTCACTGTTTACTCGAGACCAAGTGGTCTCGAGTCGGGTTCATGGTCTCGGCTCACTATATATATATATATATATAACTACGTATATCATACCTACACATTACATAACTTAGCACGAGGATCACATAGCATATCAAGATAAACACCATATTTTTCATTTAATAATATATACACGCAAGTTCAATACAAGGTGGTTGCTCGGAAAAACCCAGAGTGTCACATTATCCCCAAGTTTTAAGAACTTTCATCCTGAAAGTTAAGGCAGCCACTGACAAGCTAGTATGAGTGAGAGCGTTTCAACGGGGTGTCACATCATCCCCCCGTTAGTTTGGAATTTCGTCCCGAAATTCGGTTGTAGCTTCAGTGCTGGGGGTTTCATTAGGGAACAACTGGGGATACTTGCGCTTCATCTGGTCTTCCCGCTCCTAGGTAAACTCTGGGCCACGGCGCGAGTTCCAACGAACTCGTACGAGAGGTATCTGGCTACGTTTGAGGGTTTTGATTTCTCGATCCGTGATCTCAATCGGTTCCTCAGTAAAGTGTAGCTGTTCGTCAATAGTAAGTTCCTTGAAAGGAATGATGAGTGTTTCATCTGACAGACACTTCTTCAGATTAGACACGTGGAAGACGTTGTGCACAGCACTCAGTTCTTCAGGCATATTCAATCTGTAAGCGACCTTACCGATCTTTTCGGTAATTTCGAATGGTCCGACATATCGCGGATTAAGCTTGCCCCGTTTTCCAAAACGAACCACACCCTTCCAGGGTGAGACTTTTAGTAGAGCCCGGTCACCCACCTGGAACTCTAGCGGTTTCCTATCCTTATCAGCGTAGCTCTTTTGACGGTCACGAGCTGCCGCCATGCGTTGCCTAATCTGGGCAATCTTTTCCGTAGTGTCTACCACAAGTTCTGGACCTGTGATCTGGCTGTCACCAACCTTCGCCCAGCAGAGAGGCGATCGGCATTTACGACCGTACAATGCCTCAAAGGGTGCTGCCTGAATGCTGGTGTGGTAGCTGTTGTTGTAGGAGAATTCTACTAACGGTAGGTGTCTTTCCCAACCCTTGCCAAAATCGATCACACATGCCCTAAGCATGTCTTCAAGGGTTTGGATGGTGCGTTCAGACTGCCCATCCGTTTGGGGATGATAAGCGGTGCTCATGTCTAAACGCGAGCCAAAGGATTTGTGCATAGCTTGCCACAACTCAGAAGTAAAACGCGCGTCTCGATCGGAAATAATAGAGGTTGGCACTCCGTGCTTTGAAACCACTTCCTTTAAGTATACCTCAGCCAAGGTAGAGAACTTGTCTGTTTCTTTAATAGCCAAAAAGTGTGCAGACTTAGTTAATCGGTCCACTATCACCCAGATGGTGTCATTTCCGCATTGAGACCTAGGCAAGCCAGTAACGAAATCCATGGAAATTTGCTCCCATTTCCATTTCGGGATTTCGGGTTGTTGGAGTAGGCCCGCGGGTTTTTGATACTCAGCCTTGACTCTTGCACAAGTCAAACATTTTCTGACATAGGTTGCTATGTGGGCTTTCATGCCAGGCCACCAATATGTAGTCCTTAAGTCGTGGTACATCTTATCTGAACCAGGATGTACCGAGTAACGGGACTTATGGGCTTCATCCATTACAAGCTCGCGTAATTCTCCATAAAGTGGGACCCATATACGCCCGTTTACGTAGTAAGCACCATCTTCTTTTTGTTCTAGCCGTTTCCTTGATCCTCGCAGGGACTCAGCCCTGACGTTCTCGGCTTTCAATGCTTCGGCTTGAGCGCTTCGGATTTGCTTAGGGAGGTTCGAGTGGATGGTGAGCTGTAAGGCACTAACACGCTTAGGTTTGGTCTCCTTTCTGCTGAGGGCATCGGCTACCACATTAGCCTTGCCTGGATGATATCTAATCGCACACTCGTAGTCGTTTAGGAGTTTGACCCATCGGCGTTGCCGCATGTTCAACTCCTTTTGTTCCATTATGTGCTGGAGACTCTTGTGATCGGTGTAAATCGTGCACTTGGTACCGTACAAGTAATGTCTCCAAATCTTGAGTGCGAAGACCACAGCTCCGAATTCTAAGTCATGTGTCGTGTAGTTCCGTTCGTGGATCTTGAGTTGTCGCGAAGCGTAAGCAATAACCTTCTCGCGTTGCATCAACACGCAACCCAGTCCTTGAATTGAAGCGTCGCAGTAAACAACAAAGTCATCGGTACCTTCAGGTAAAGAAAGAATGGGAGCACTACAAAGGTTCTTCTTTAGTTCCTGAAAGGCAGATTCCTGGGCATCACCCCATTTGTAAGCAACACCCTTCTGAGTGAGGGTCGTAAGTGGTTGAGCGATCTTAGAAAATCCCTTGATAAATCTTCGATAGTATCCTGCCAATCCCAAGAATTGGCGAACTTCGGTCGGAGTCTTAGGTATAGGCCAGTTCTTAATGGATTCAATCTTAGCGGGGTCGACATGAATCCCATCCTGATTGACGATGTGCCCAAGGAAATGGACTTCTCTAAGCCAGAAATCACATTTCGAGAATTTGGCGTACAGTTGCTCATTGCGAAGGAGTTCGAGAATAAGACGCAGGTGTTGTTGATGCTCCTCTCGACTTTTCGAGTAAATTAGGATGTCGTCAATAAACACAATCACGAACTTGTCGAGGTAAGGTTTGCACACTCGGTTCATGAGATCCATGAAGATCGCAGGTGCGTTGGTCATTCCGAAAGGCATAACAAGGAATTCGTAGTGACCATAGCGGGTTCTGAAAGCAGTCTTAGAGATGTCCTCATCGCGGACTCTCAGCTGGTGATAACCCGATCGCATATCGATCTTGGAATAATAGCTCGACCCTTGCAGCTGGTCGAATAGGTCGTCGATACGGGGAAGTGGATAACGATTCTTGATGGTAACCTTGTTCAGTTCGCGGTAATCAATGCACATTCGGAATGTGCCATCCTTCTTTTTGACAAAGAGTACTGGGGCTCCCCAGGGTGATGAGCTAGGACGGATAAAACCCTTGTCCAGTAGTTCTTGTAGTTGAGTAGAAAGTTCCTTGAGTTCTGCGGGAGCTAGTCGATAAGGTGCACGAGCTATAGGTGCTGCTCCGGGAGCTAGTTGGATTTGAAATTCGACCTGACGGTGAGGAGGGAGTCCAGGTAGTTCTTCCGGAAATACCTCAGGATAGTCGCGTACTACTGGAAAATCTTCAATCCTGTTTTCCTTTTTCTGCGTGTCGGCAACAAGTGCTAAGATAGCGGTGTGCCCCTTTCGTAAACACTTCTGGGCTTTTAGGAATGAAATGATGCCTGTGACTTCTCCGCCTTTGTCTCCTTGAACGATAAGGGGCTTGCCAGGAGGACGGGGAATACGAATAGCTTTCTCTTGGCAGAGGATTTCAGCTCGATGCTTGGATAACCAATCCATACCAATGACAACGTCGAAGCTTCCGAGAATGATGGGGAAGAGATCGATACGGAAGGTCTGACCAGACAACTTTAATTTGCAGTTACGAATTACGTGTGAGGCCTCGAGGTTTTTACCATTAGCTATTTCAACGATGTGCTTAGAGCTTAACGGCATAAGAGTGGACTTAAGTTTCTTACTAATACGTAGGGACACATAACTAGCGTCTGCTACGGAATCAAATAATATGGAAACATAGCGATCATTAAGTAGGAACTTACCCGCCACCACGTTAGGGTCGTTCCTTGCTTCAGCAGCCCCAATCACGAATGCCCTTGCATTGTTTCCAGCTCCCTGGTTGTTGTCGTTGTTTCCAGCACCACGATTATTGTTGTTGCAATTCTGGTTCAGCTGAGGGAAATCCTTTCGCACGTGCCCTATTGCCCCACATTTGTAGCATTCACGATTGTTTCCTTGCTGCTGCTGTTGCTGTGGTTGATGCTGATTCTGCCTAGCTGGGAACTAGCTTTGGCAGTCTTTGGCTTCATGCCCCATCTTGTTGCATCACTGACATTGACCCTCGCCACATGGCCCACTGTGGTGTCGGTTACATTTGTTACACTTGGGGTGGTTTCCTCGATAACCACCCTGTTGCTGAGGGCCTTTGTTGTTTTCAGTCTTCCTTTGTTGAACTGGGGCCTGAGTGGGGTTAGCATCCTTCCCCTGACTTCCATCCCACTTTCGTTTGTTATCGCTAGAAGTTCCAGCAGTGGTACCGATCCTCTTGGGCAACTTGCCCTCCTCCACAGCCAGATTGGTGAGTTTGTGAGCAAGACGAACCACGGGCTGTATGGTATTGAGGTTGGCTGAGGTTACATGGCTCCGGATTTCTGGGACCAAACCTTTGATGTACAATTCGATCCTTCGATACATAGGTCGGGACATGTTTGGGCAAAGTGCAGCATAGTCGTTGGACTGCTTGGTGTAGGTCTCAATCTCTGATCCAACCATCTTGAGCTCATATTACTCGTTCTCGAGTTTGTGGATGTCATCCCTGTGACAGTACTGCTCTTTGATCATGTCCTTGAAATCTTCCCACGCAGTAGCGTTAGCAGTTTCCAGACTAAGCATCTGAATCTGTGCTTTCCACCATGAAAGCGCGTTTCCTTCAAGCGTACCAGTCGCGACCTTAACCCAATTAGCAGGGGGACACTCGCAGACAGCAAAGACAGCTTCGGCCTTTTCAATCTAGTGCAAAAGGCCTATAGCACCCTCAGTGCCGTTGAAAGGGAGAGGTTTGCCATCCATGAAGGTTTTGAAAGTACAAACACGTGGCTACGCAGGTGCAGGCTGACCTGTTGTGAGAAGCGAAGCGAATGGGTTTAGAGGTGAAAAGACGATGTGGGGGTAGGATCTAAACATCCTAAAGTAACGAGTTTACCTCCAGGGTGAGCTGCGAAAGCTGCAGCCACCGTGTTGAGCAAGTTGGTGAACTGAGCCTGAGTCATGTTAACGTTTCCTCTTCCGCGTCCACTCATTGTCTTCATAACCAGAAAACACAGTATGAGTGTGATGTCGTAACGTAGCGAGAATGAGATAGGAGAGGGATGTGTATCTATCTAATTAGGCACACTAGTATGTATAGTAGAGCAGTCAACATAAGATAAACAAGCAAGTAAACACAAGTCCGAGCTATGAGGTCTAATATGTTGAGTCTTGCCCTTGGAGTGTAGTGTTGTCACGAGTCACGGGTTATAGTCTGGTTTTTCTCAAAAAGACTCTTCTTTTTAAAACCAAGTTCACAATAACCAATGGCTCTGATACCAATCTGTCACACCCCCAAAATCCACATGCGGAGTGCCACCGCTTGGAGGCGTGACTGACCAGGATCCAGCCACCAATTATACTGAGCATTGATTAAAAGTAAAGATGTTCACTAACCACAATAGTTAGTACGCACCATAGTTCGAAGTATTTAAAAGTTTAAGTTCAAATAATAGTTTAAGTAAACAGCGGAAGCATAAACCAAACAGTTTCAAAACAAGGTTCATAGTTCAAGATTATTTAAAACCCAACACACGGGCTAAACGACCACTACACATCCCCAAGCTGCAAGCTCCTGAGTCACTGGGTACCTGCAAAGCATGCAGTAGGGTATCAACAAAAATGTTGGCGAGTCCACGAGTTGTCCAGTTTTTAGTTACCAAAAACTTGTTTCACCAGTTAATTTATCCGTTTATACATGCGATGGGGAGCTACCCCATAGGTAAGCGACTAAACTGTTTTTCCAATACCGAATACTTACTTAACCATACGTTTCCGTAGTGCCACGTTTGTCAATGTTCTATCATCATTGACGGTTTGCCAGAGTTCATTAGTTCACTCCCGTTCCCAGTAACAAGGGTCGGTGTGAGGCTGGTTACACCTAAATAGCGCTATTAACTAATAACCCGTTCGCCAGGCCCCGGCGACTAATCGGTATTAAATGGTAGGGACTTAAGTGATAGAGTTTCGTTTAGTGTTGCTTGTTGCATTACTGTATAAACAATAATTAACTAAGAGTTCCCAGTAACAAGGGAAGTAAGTAGGTTTGTTCCCAGTAACAAGGGAAGAAAGTAAGTTTGTATCCCTCACAAGGGGATAGTGTTGTTTTTAGTTCCGTTTCCCAATCCACCGGGAACGCATGCTTTAAGTTGTGAACTCACCTTGGGTTGCTCGGCAGACCGTTTAGTTGGTCAAGTACGTTGGTCACCACGTCCTAACATGGTTACCAGTATAGGTCAGGTTTGGGTGCAGGAAGATCACGTATATTCTACACATAGCTAACACATTGCATGCATAACATATAAATATCCAGTAAGTTATTGAGCCTGATCTAATACGTAAGCAGTTAAACAGTAACCGTCAATACCTATCATACAAATCATAAGTGTTATCGGGCCTAGCCAATCATACTAACAGTTAACAACATCACAGAGTCCAACTAAAACAATATGCACGTTCCACATACTGTTGGCCCAATAACGGAGCCAATCAGCCCAGTCGAGACAAGGTGGTCTCGACTCGAGAATGTGCGGTCTCGAGTCGCAACCGTGAGATCTCGAGTAATGCCGGCATGAGTCGTAACCTCGGAGGTCTCGAGTCCAGTCTCGAGTCGAGATCATGGGGTCTCGAGTCGAGACCTTGATGGCCTTGAATCCCTGAAGTCTGTCTCGAGTTGTCACCATGTGGTCTCGAGTCTCAATCACCTCGATCTCGAGTCGTAGTTCGATGGTCTCGAGTCGAGACCGGGGGTCTCGACTTGCACACCTGATGACCAAGACTTTCTAGAACCTGTCCAATTGTACTATCCAATAGAATTTTGTTTTCATGATAATTTGTACTATCCAACCAAAATGCATAAACACATTTTCTTGTCTAACCTTCATTCAAAACGGATCAAAACACACAATTCAAATCTTCATAACATGTTCATAATACAATCAAACAGTTCATCATCTTTTAGGGTTTCCATCATGTTCTTCATTGGATACAATAAACCACAATAACATACATAAACATGAACATATCCTCATTAATCAAAATAAGCATAAACCACAATAATTACACAACCTAGTCATCCTTATTAGTTCTTAAATCCAACATATCCAACCAATACATGCTTGTATAGGATTTATTATCAACATTCAACCATTTTTATGTCCTCTAATACACATCCTACATACCAAACATGAACATGTGCATCCTTAATCAAATAAACACTTTAATCACACATAAACAATAGTCATAGTGCATTCATCACTAAACTAACAAGGTGGGATACTAACCGATTCAAGTGTGGGTATAAGGGTGCGAAGTAGTGAAGAATGAGCTTCCGAATGGGTGTGCACAAGCTGATCCGCGAGTCCCTTGTGGTTGTTGCCGGCTTGATCCGAGAGAGAAGGAGAGGAGGGGTTGTGTTTAAGGTTTTAGTGAGAGAGAGGGAGAGTGTGTGTAGGAGAGATGATGATTGAAAAGTGGCAAGGTTGGCCATCAACATAGGTTATATACAAACCCAAGTAGGTGCACCCTAATGGGTTTTCGAGTAGCATGGCCCAACCGGCCCAGTTGTTTCACTGTTTACTCGAGACCAAGTGGTCTCGAGTCGGGTTCATGGTCTCGGCTCACTATATATATATATATATATATATATATATATAACTATGTATATCATACCTACACATTACATAACTTAGCACGAGGATCACATAGCATATCAAGATAAACACCATATTTTTCATTTAATAATATATACACGCAAGTTCAATACAAGGTGGTTGCTCGGAAAAACCCAGAGTGTCACATTATCCCCAAGTTTTAAGAACTTTCATCCCGAAAGTTAAGGCAGCCACTGACAAGCTAGTATGAGTGAGAGCGTTTCAACGGGGTGTCACATCATCCCCCCGTTAGTTTGGAATTTCGTCCCGAAATTCGGTTGTAGCTTCAGTGCTGGGGGTTTCATTAGGGAACAACTGGGGATACTTGCGCTTCATCTGGTCTTCCCGCTCCCAGGTAAACTCTGGGCCACGGCGCGAGTTCCAACGAACTCGTACGAGAGGTATCTGGCTACGTTTGAGGGTTTTGATTTCTCGATCCGTGATCTCAATCGGTTCCTCAGTAAAGTGTAGCTGTTCGTCAATAGTAAGTTCCTTGAAAGGAATGATGAGTGTTTCATCTGACAGACACTTCTTCAGATTAGACACGTGGAAGACGTTGTGCACAGCACTCAGTTCTTCAGGCAGATTCAATCTGTAAGCGACCTTACCGATCTTTTCGGTAATTTCGAATGGTCCGACATATCGCGGATTAAGCTTGCCCCGTTTTCCAAAACGAACCACACCCTTCCAGGGTGAGACTTTTAGTAGAGCCCGGTCACCCACCTGGAACTCTAGCGGTTTCCTATCCTTATCAGGGTAGCTCTTCTGACGGTCACGAGCTGCCGCCATGCGTTGCCTAATCTGGGCAATCTTTTCCGTAGTGTCTACCACAAGTTCTGGACCTGTGATCTGGCTGTCACCAACCTCCGCCCAGCAGAGAGGCGATCGGCATTTACGACCGTACAATGCCTCAAAGGGTGCTGCCTGAATGCTGGTGTGGTAGCTGTTGTTGTAGGAGAATTCTACTAACGGTAGGTGTCTTTCCCAACCCTTGCCAAAATCGATCACACATGCCCTAAGCATGTCTTCAAGGGTTTGGATGGTGCATTCAGACTGCCCATCCGTTAGGGGATGATAAGTGGTGCTCATGTCTAAACACGAGCCAAAGGATTTGTGCATAGCTTGCCACAACTCAGAAGTAAAACGCGCGTCTCGATCGGAAATAATAGAGGTTGGCACTCCGTGCTTTGAAACCACTTCCTTTAAGTATACCTCAGCCAAGGTAGAGAACTTGTCTGTTTCTTTAATAGCCAAAAAGTGTGCAGACTTAGTTAATCGGTCCACTATCACCCAGATGGTGTCATTTCCGCGTTGAGACCTAGGCAAGCCAGTAACGAAATCCATGGAAATTTGCTCCCATTTCCATTTCGGGATTTCGGGTTGTTGGAGTAGGCCCGCGGGTTTTTGATACTCAGCCTTGACTCTTGCACAAGTCAAACATTTTCTGACATAGGTTGCTATGTGGGCTTTCATGCCAGGCCACCAATATGTAGTCCTTAAGTCGTGGTACATCTTATCTGAACCAGGATGTACCGAGTAACGGGACTTATGGGCTTCATCCAATACAAGCTCGCGTAATTCTCCATAAAGTGGGACCTATATACGCCCGTTTACGTAGTAAGCACCATCTTCTTTTTGTTCTAGCCGTTTCCTTGATCCTCGCAGGGACTCAGCCCTGACGTTCTCGGCTTTCAATGCTTCGGCTTGAGCGCTTCGGATTTGCTTAGGGAGGTTCGAGTGGATGGTGAGCTGTAAGGCACGAACACGCTTAGGTTTGGTCTCCTTTCTGCTGAGGGCATCGGCTACCACATTAGCCTTGCCTGGATGATATCTAATCGCACACTCGTAGTCGTTTAGGAGTTCGACCCATCGGCGTTGCCGCATGTTCAACTCCTTTTGTTCCATGATGTGCTGGAGACTCTTGTGATCGGTGTAAATCGTGCACTTGGTACCGTACAAGTAATGTCTCCAAATCTTGAGTGCGAAGACCACAGCTCCGAATTCTAAGTCATGTGTCGTGTAGTTCCGTTCGTGGATCTTGAGTTGTCGCGAAGCGTAAGCAATAACCTTCTCGCGTTGCATCAACACGCAACCCAGTCCTTGAATTGAAGCGTCGCAGTAAACAACAAAGTCATCGGTACCTTCAGGTAAAGAAAGAATGGGAGCACTAAAAGGGTTCTTCTTTAGTTCCTGAAAGGCAGATTCCTGGGCATCACTCCATTTGTAAGCAACACCCTTCTGAGTGAGGGTCGTAAGTGGTTGGGCGATCTTAGAAAATCCCTTGATAAATCTTCGATAGTATCCTGCCAATCCCAAGAATTGGCGAACTTCGGTCGGAGTCTTAGGTATAGGCCAGTTCTTAATGGATTCGATCTTAGCGGGGTCGACATGAATCCCATCCTGATTGACGATGTGCCCAAGGAAATGGACTTCTCTAAGCCAGAAATCACATTTCGAGAATTTGGTGTAAAGTTGCTCATTGCGAAGGAGTTCGAGAATAAGACGCAGGTTTTGTTCATGCTCCTCTCGACTTTTCGAGTAAATTAGGATGTCGTCAATAAACACAATCACGAACTTGTTGAGGTAAGGTTTGCACACTCGGTTCATGAGATCCATGAAGATCGCAGGTGCATTGGTCATTCCGAAAGGCATAACAAGGAATTCGTAGTGACCATAGCGGGTTCTGAAAGCAGTCTTAGAGATGTCGTCATCGCGGACTTTCAGCTGGTGATAACCCGATCGCAGATCGATCTTGGAATAATAGCTCGACCCTTGCAGCTGGTCGAATAGGTCGTCGATACGGGGAAGTAGATAACGATTCTTGATGGTAACCTTGTTCAGTTCGCGGTAATCAATGCACATTCGGAATGTGCCATCCTTCTTTTTGACAAAGAGTACTGGGGCTCCCTAGGGTGATGAGCTAAGAAAGAGTAGAAGGTTAGAACGAGCTCCGATTCCATCGGTTTTGAGTGCATGGAGTGTAAAAGAGTCGAAAGAAAGTAGGAAAACCATCTTTCAATCCTTTTAACCATGAGTATGTGTAGATCTATGCGAAAACATTGTTTAATCATGTGGAAATACTTCAGATCTGAGTTATTCTTGGTTGAATGAGGTCAAAACTCGAAGTTCATGTGAACTCCATGACGACATCACCCTAGAACACCTCAAATCCGTTGATTTCATGGTTAAAAGTAAAGATTCAAAGGTGAAAATGACGAATAAGTGTGTGTAGATCATAGAAGTACAAGATTTAGGTTGAAAACTTACAAGAATCGCGAGAAATCGAGAGAAATGAGTGCTGGAGTACGGTTGGTCGAGTGGAGGAGCTGTCACATCACAAATGATGTGATATGAGGGTATTTATAGGGTTTCCAAAAGAGGAAAGTGCACAAGGGTCGGATTGGTCACCGATCAGATGGCAATCCGATCGGATGGCCACTCGATCGGTTGGCCATTCGATCCAAGTGTCCGGCGTGTTGAGTTTTGTCGTTTCGATTCGCATGTTGAGCGTTGCGATGCGTTTCGACCGAGCGATGCGATAGAGTTACCCATTAGTTACACAAATAACATAACTACTATATCTAACATTCAATCACTATAAATAATTTGCGTTTCTCGTTTGCGATTAATTTGCGATAGAGTTGCGATTGCGTTTCGATTAGTCACCAGAAAGCATAAAGTAAACATGCACAAGTAACACATAAGTAACACACACACGTAAAACAATATTCAGAATCTACCAATCAAGGTTCGAGCGCGATTGCGATGCGATTAGCGATAAGGTGATAAAACATGAGATAATCATCAATTAATCTCGATTATTAATAGATACTCCACATTATACAACTAAAGCAAATACAATAGAAGATTCGATTACAAGTCAAAGAAGTCAAAACAGTAGTTGAGTAAGGAGTGACAGATCACAATTTAGCAATCTTTTCTTCCTTTGACTTCAATCTTGACTTTGACTTTGACCTTCGTAACACGGGGTATTACCGCCTCCCCTACTTAACGGAATTTCGTCCCGAAATTAGGCTTTGGCCGTAACAAACAACTGCGGGTACTTCGCTTTAATGTCACTTTCGAGTTCCCAGGTGAACTCCGCGCCTCGTTTGCCTTCCCAGCGAACCTTCACAATGGGAATGCGTGAGCGCCTGAGCTTCTTGGTTTCTCGATCCATGATCTCGACAGGCTTCTCCACGAAGTGTAATGTTTCATCCACTTGAAGATCCTCAAGCGGAACTTGTAAATCCTGCTCGGCTAGACACTTTTTGAGGTTCGATACATGCAAAGTCGGGTGGACGTTGCTAAGTTCCTCCGGTATTTCGAGTCTGTAGGCCACTTTTCTGATCCTTTCCAGAATCTTAATGGGTCCAACATATCGGGGCGCGAGCTTTCCCTTCTTGCCGAATCTGTACACACCCTTCCAAGGTGATACCTTTAGGAGTACATGATCGCCCACGTCAAATTCAAGGGGCTTGCGTCATCTATCGGCGTAACTTTTCTGACAACTTCGAGCTTTCACTAGATTGTCTCGAATTTGGAGGATTTTGTCAGTCATTTCTTGCAGTAGCTCAGGACCGGTTAATTGCGCATCTCCGATCTCATGCCACACAATCAGCGATCGACATTTTCTTCCGTATAATGCCTCAGACGGTGTCATTTGTATGCTAGAATGATAACTGTTATTGTACGATAATTCGACCAAGGGTAAGTGCGCGTCCCAATTACCACCGAAATCCATGACACATGAGCGAAGCATGTATTCAAGAGTACGAATCCCTCTTTCAGTCTGACCGTCGATTTGGCGATGGAAAGCGGTACTTAGATTTAATGTAGTACCGAGAGCAGATTGAAACGTTTCCCAAAGACGCGAGGTAAACCGACCATCGCGGTTAGAGATGATGTGACGAGGTGTACCATGTCGACAGATAACTTCTTCTGTGTAGATTCGGGCTAATTTTTCTACGTTGAAGTCTTCTCGTATCGGCAGGAAATGAGCAGATTTAGTCAAACGGTCGACGATAACCCAGATGCTATCGTTACCTGAGGTTGTACGCGGAAGTTTCGTGATAAAGTCCATGGCTCTGCTTTCCCATTTCCACATCGGGATTTCTGGTTATACAAGCAAGCCAGAGGGTCTTTGCTGCTCATCCATAACTTTCGAGCATGTCAGGCACTTCGAAACATAGATAGCGATCTCCTTCTTCATCCTAGACCACTAGTACCTTTGACGAAGGTCATGATACATTTTGTCGGCGCCATGATGAATGGAGTATCGAGATTTGTGGGCTTCTTCCAACAGGATTTGTCGCAAGTTAGTACGTTTGGGAATCCAAATTCGGTCCCAACAATGGAATATCCTATTCGATTTATTCACTAACTGCTCGCCATTATGATAGATTCTTTCCTTCTTCAAGGTGCGTTCGGTAAAACAAGCGTGCTGAGCGTCACGGATAAAAGCTTCGAGATTGTGCTGGGCTTGGATATTACGAACGCTATGCAAGTAGCTTCGTCGGCTTAGAGTGTCGGAAATGACATTTGCTTTGCCTTGATGATAACGAATCTCACAGTCGTAATAGTTGAGAAGTTCCACCCATCGGCGTTAATGCATGTTCAGTTCTTTTTGGCTTAAAATGTGTTGTAGGCTCCTATGGTCGGTAAAGACCGTACACCTGGTACCGTAAATGTAGTGTCGCCAAGTTTTCAATGCAAAAATAACTGCGCCTAGCTCGAGGTCGTGGGTTGTATAGTTCTTCTCGTGGATCTTGAGCTGACGAGATGCGTAAGCGATAACCTTGTCTCGTTGCATGAGAACACAACCAAGTCCAAGGTTCGATGCATCACAGTAGACAATGAAATCATTGTTTCTGTCGGGTAAAGCGAGGATGGGAGCATTGCAGAGCATATGCTTGAGGGTTTGAAAGGCAGTCTCTTGTTCAGTTCCCCAAACAAAAGGCTTGTCTTTATGCGTCAAAGAAGTAAGCGGAACTGCGATTTTCGAGAAGTCAACAATGAATCGACGGTAATAGCCCGTCAATCCGGGGAATGAACGAACATCGGACGGTGATTTTGGAGTAATCCAACTCTTAACGGCTTCGATCTTCGCGGGGTCAACATGAATACCTTGTCTATTAACACTGTGACCGAGGAATTGAACCTCCTCTAGCCAAAATTCACACTTGGAGAACTTGGCATAGAGTCGATTCCCCTGGACTAACTCGAGAACCAAATGTAGATGTTGCGTGTGTTCGGTTTTTGACTTCGAATAGATAAGGATATCGTCGATGAACACAATGACGAAACGGTCAAGAAATGGTTTGCACACATGGTTCATCAAATCCATGAAAACCACAGGTGCATTGGTTAAACCAAAGGGCATTACGATGAATTCATAATGACTATAGCGGGTTCGAAAGGCGGTTTTCGGAATATCTTCCTCCTGAATGCGTAACTGGTGATAACCTGAGTGTTAATCGATCTTCAAGAAACATGAAGCACCTTGCAATTGATCAAATAAATCATCGATTCAGTTCAGGGGATAGCGGTTCTTGATTGTCAGCTTATTCAACACCCTATACTCGATGCACATCCAGAACGACCCATCCTTCTTTTTAACGAAAAGGACTGGTGCGCCCCAAGGAGAGGTGCTAGGATGAATAAAGCCTTTGTCAAGTAATTCCTAGAGTTGACTTGAGAGTTCATGCATTTTGGACAGAGCGAGGCGATAAGGAGATTTAGCAACAGGGTTGGCTCCAGGAATGAGGTCAATACGAAAATCAACATCACGGCTCGGGGGTAAACCAGGTAAATCATCAGGAAAAATGCTTGGAAATTTGCAAACAACAGGGACATCCTTCACTAACATCTTCCCTTTCTTTTCCTCATCCGCTACTACAATATTTGCCAAGAAAGCTCTGTATTCCTTGCGGAGATACTTGCTTGCTTGGGTGCACGACATGAGTTTGAGACCTTTCGAAGGAGTTTCACCATAAACACACAATAGATCACCATTAGTGAGAGAGAAGCGAATCATCTTATCGAAACAAACAACTTAAGCACGATTCTTACGAAGAAAATCCATGCCTACTATGATGTCAAAACTACTGAGCTGCATCGGAATAAGATCGATAGGAAAGATGTGATTGTTGAGTTCGAGAGTACAATCACGAAGAATAGAATTGACAGCGACGGTTCATCTGGTGGCAACTTCAACATCGAATGACGAGGGGAGATGGGCGCACTTACGATTAAGTAGGTTTTCGAATTCTAAAGACACAAAATAGTTATCGGCTCCAGTATCAAATAAACACAAAGCATATATATACCATTCACAAGGAACGTACCATTGACCACATTGTTATCGGCTTGAGCTTGACGGACGTTGATGTTGAAAGTACGTCCACGTGTTGCTTGCTGCTGCTGGGGCTACTGCTGTTGCGGCTCTTGCTTCACTACTCTGTTCGGGCACATGTTTGCGAAGTGGTTGGGATCACTACATGCAAAGCAAGCTCTAGCATGGATCGCGGGTGCAGGAGCCGCTTGTTGACCTTGAGGAGCAGGAAGTAGAGCTTGTTTGGCAGGAGCTTGACCTTGGGCTGGAGCTGGAGCTTGACGTGGACCAGTACGGGAGTTGGCGGTGAAATGGCCGTACATGTTGCAATGCACACAGTATCTGCAAGCGATTCCCACTGGGTGGTGATAGGTACAAGTTGGGTAAGCCGGGTGAGGACCAGTGTTTGTACGCTTGGCCGGCGGTGCATAGGTTACTGGTGCCGCAGCTTGGCGGTGCTTGGGCTGGGGCTGCGGTTGAGCTGGAACGGCTTGGAGAGGAGTTGCAGTGGTGACAGCACAATTTTTGCTACTGCTGTTGTTCTTCCTCTTGCGACGAGAGGACTTTGATGACTGCGGAGCAGCGACGGTTTCAGCGGTTGCAGCAGTGGTAGCTTGATGGAGACTCTTGGAGGCTTTTTGCCAATAACCAGCCTTAAGTCGCTTGTCGTTTATCTCAGCAGCGAGTAGAAAAGTTTCCTCAATCGTTGACGTCTTCGCAGCTTGAACGAAATCCGCCACGCAATCCGGAAGAGCACGGATATACTTCTAAATGGTGATTTCGGGCGTAGAAACTTGGCCTCGACAGATTATGCTTAGCTGCTTGAAGCGAGCAGTCAAACCAGCGTTGTCGCCATCCTTTTGCTTGATATGCCAGAACTCGTCCTCCAGCTTTTGGCGCTCGTGGGGAGGGCAAAACTCTTTTATCATCAAGTCCTTCAACTCATCCCACGTCAGCCCGTAAGCTGCGTCATTCCCTCTTTTGTTTCTCTCAGTCGTCCACCAATCTAGAGCGCGGGATTGGAAGACGCCGGTGGCGTTAACAGTTCGGAGATTATCAGGACAGTTGCTCTGACGCAGGGTGACTTCAATAGAATCAAGCCATTGGAACATGGCCGTCAGACCATCTTCTCCGGTAAATTCCATTGGACCGCAAGCTTTGAACTGCTTGAAGCTAAAAGCAGACTTAGGTGAATCAGTCCTGGACTCTTCAGAAGATTTGCTAGCGTTTTCATTCAGCTCACTAACAATCTAGGGGATAACTTTCGCAATCTGCTTAGCGACCAAAGAGAGGATGCGTTTGTCGTCGTGATTGCGGCGAGCGGAACGAGAATGAAACGATCCAAATGACGACATCGTCTGCAACAGACAGCACCATAGGATTCAAAATGCTATATAATCGCATCTCACCACACTCACTCCTAATACTACTAAAGCGCAAGAACACATCAACCATACAAACACATAATTACATCGGCACGATTGCACAAATACACCGAAACACATAAAAAACACGTAAGGCATATAGAAGCACGTAAGGCAGTCAGAACACAGAAACACGTACGCAGAATATAGTATGGTTTCCTACACATATTGCACGTATTCACCCCTATCCTTCAAGGTTCGCGCGTTCGAGAACAGCGATTCCGATTAGCGAGTACATAACGGGTAGTATAACATAAGCGAATAACATAGCATGCGATTATCCACAAGTAGTAACGATTTGTTAGCAATTTGAGATAGATGTGTAGTGCGAGTTGTGTGTGTTGATCAATGCGAACAACGAAAAGCATAGAGATCACCAAAATCGAAACATATAAACAGGTGAAACCACATAAAACACATAAAATTCCACATAAAACGACAAATATCAGAGTCAGTGAATGCAGGCTCAGAATTGAAACACATAAAATCAGCGATTGCGAGATTGAAATTGAGTATAGATTGTCAGGGTTTGATAGACGTCGACTACCCAAAATGATTCGACTATTCACAAGGACTTTTGCTACACACTTTTGGCTTTCGTGACTGTGCTCTCGCCTCGATTCGGGCAATCGGCGTGCATCCTTCAAGTTACAGTGTGACTTCAAGTCGTTGGAGTCCGTCGAGACATTGGTGAGAGCTTTGTAAAACCAAAATAGAGGACGAAACAAGCCATCAAGGTTCGGGTCTCACCCCTGACTTAACGACTTTGTTCCTGTTTTGATAAAATAGGGAGGAAAATTTGCGTTAAAGTGCGGATTTCACTCCTGATTCAACGCAAATTCTCGTGTTTATAGGTGAAAATGCCGGTCGAACAAGCGATTTAATCGAGAGTTTGCGGTTTTCACACCTAATCTCGATCTAATCACTCGTTCATTTTCGAAAATAGAGCAGTGCGACTGCCTTAGGAAAGGCAGTGTGATGGTATAGCGTGAATGCGAGCGAGAACAACAAGTAAGCTTGTACGAACCCCTACAGGGTAGGCACAAGTCAGTCCATTGGTACTTAGACTATAGACTAGGTCGTTTCTAAGACATTGACCGGACTAGGTGGAGTCTTGCTTAATTCCCTATAGTTATGGCTCTGATACCAATCTGTCACACCCCAACCGATGGCGGAAATATCAGGGCATGGCACTGAGCGAAACAAATTGTCAAGAGAAATTCCATAAAACCTAAATTACCAGATAGTTAATATTATGTCCCATACCATAATCTACCAAGCAATCAAATTATTACAGACATTGTTATCCTAAAAAAAAAAAAACATGTTCCGACAACTCAGATTAAAATAAATTGTCTTTGTTGTTTCTAGACTCTTCCTACTTGATTCTATAAAAGCAGGTAAAGCACAACATCCTAGGCACCTGTCACATACGTTAAAATAGAGGTTAATACACATAGTGTAAAGGTGAGCATACAAGTTTAGTAGATATAACAGAGTTCGAAATAGTTTAGCATAACCAGCATGTAACATGTACAAAGTGAAGGCAGGTAGGTTATCGATAGAGAAATATGCACAGACGTGACTGCGAGTTGTAGAATGCGCAACACATATCCCCACAGAGACACATGAAGTAAAGCCCTTAACAACCCCTGTCCACGACAGGTGCTGAGTCCAAACTATAGTACTATCGTTGCTAAGGTGTCAGGCAACAATCACTGTGTTAACATAACATACAAGCATTCATCGAATAACACGTAGCATGCAATAACGATCGGCGTATAAATAGTGTTTGCGTTGTGTGTAGATTGTGATTTAGATTAAGTAACCTATGTAACACCCAAAGGTGCAAAAAGCAAAAAGGGTTCGAGTATATACTCACAGATAGTGTTTAACAAGTAAATACTGTCTTGGATTGAAGGGAGCACTGAGAGATTAGCCTGAACAGTTAACTATAGCATAACGATGAGCGGCGTGTTAAACGGTAAAAAGTGTCAGAGTGTCGGATGGTAATCTGATTGGATGGCAATCCGATTGGATGGCCATTCGATTGGATTGACATTTGTTGGTAAGGATGTGTTTGTGTATGATGGCTTTGAAGTTTTCGTTGTAGTATTTTGAAAACAGAGAAGTATCTCTACCTTTCAGGTCGTCGATCGAACGGTCGTTCGATCGGATAGCGATCCGATTGGCGGGACACTTAGTGAGAACAAGTTCACAGCAGGATGGTCACTTGATCGGATAACAATCCGATCGGGTGGCAATCCGTTAGTTACTGATGATCTTTGAAAATTGAAAATGGTTAAATGTCGAAGTTCCAAACGTCACATGATCGGATGGTCTTTCGATCGGATGGCTATCCGATCGAGCGGCAATCCGTTCGACGTTCAGATCTTTGAAAGTGCTGTTCGATCGGATGGCAATCCGATCGGACGGCAATCCGATCGGATGGCAATCCGTCCCAACGACCTGATCGTCTTGGTACTTGATTATTTTGAAAAGTTTTGCAGTTTTGATCGAGACGGTGTGATGACATGCTAAACAACAGAACCTCGTCAAGACCCAAGTGATCCGATCGAACAGGAATCACCCAAACTCGATTAGTTTACTGGTTTGTGATGGTTGTTCATGTTTAACCCGGAATCGATTGTCCCTTTGATAAAAAGCAGATCTTGAACCAACACATCACTAAGAAAGAGTAGAAGGTTAGAACGAGCTCTGATTCCATCGGTTTTGAGTGCATTGAGTGTAAAAGAGTTGAAAGAAAGTTGGAAAACCATCTTTCAATCCTTTTAACCTTGAGTATGTGTAGATCTATGCGAAAACATTGTTTAATCATGTGGAAATCCTTTAGATCTGAGTTATTCTTAGTGGAATGAGGTCAAAACTCGAAGTTCATGAGAACTCCATGATGACATCACCCTAGAACACCTCAAATCCGTTGATTTCACGGTTAAAAGTTAAGATTCAAAGATGAAAATGACGAAGAAGTGTGTGTAGATCATAGAAGTACAAGATTTAGGTTGAAAACTTACAAGAATCGTGAGAAATCGAGAGAAAAGAGTGCTAGAGCGCGGCTGGTCGAGTGGAGGAGCTGTCACATCACAAATGATGTGACAGGAGGGTATTTATAGGGCTTCCAAAAGAGGAAAGTGCACAAGGGTCGGATTGGTCACCGATCGGATGGCATTCCGATCGGATGGCCACTCGATCCAAGTGTCCGACGTGTTGAGTTTTGTCGTTTCGATTCGCGTGTTGAGCGTTGCGATGCGTTTCGAGCGAACGATGCGATAGAGTTACCCATTAGTTACACAAATAACCTAACTACTATATCTAATATTCAATCACTATAAATAATTTGCGTTTAGCGTTTGCGATAGAGTTGCGATTGCATTTCGATTAGTCACCACAAAGCATAAAGTAAACATGCACAAGTAACACATAAGTAACACACACACGTAAAACAATATTCAGAATCTACCAATCAAGGTTCGAGCGCGATTGCGATGCGATTAGCGATAAGGCGATAAAACATGCGATAATCATCGATTAATCTCGATTATTAATAGATACTCCACATAATACAACTAAAGCAAATACAATGAAAGATTCGATTACAAGTCAAAGAAGTCAAAACAGTAGTTGAGTAAGGAGTGACAGATCGCAATTTAGCAATCTTTTCTTCCTTTGACTTCAATCTTGGCTTTGACTTTGACTTTCTTAACAAGGGGTGTTACAGAAGGGGCTGACCGTCTTTTGTTGACGTGCGGATTCACTCCGGCAGTTTTGAAAGTAGTATGCGAGTGGATGAATCGACCGATGGGTAATAACACTGGAACGTTAAATACAATGCTGCAAGATGTTAACTATTTATCGGGCACCAGATTCAAAAGGAAGGCAGCTTATGCAATTTGTTTATGCACTATATGGACCCTCTGGAAAGTACGGAATGAAAAAATTTTCAGAAGCAAAACGGGTGAAATAAGAAAGATTGCTGAAGTGATAAAGGAAACGACTTTTTCTTGGCTGAATCAAAGATCAAAAATAAAGATGCCACCATCGGAGGATTGATGCTGCAATAGTTTTTATGTTTTATAACAAGTTCCCGTTTTTTTTTAAAAGTTGTTACTGTGTTTTTCCCCTGGTATCTTGCTGGATTGTATTCCTTTGATTTTGTTTGTCAACAACATCCGTTTTGCCATTCAAAAAAAAAATTGTAAAACAAACTACCACAATATTTATTTCTAAAAGGAAATTGTATTTAAATATTGTTTAATCAATTCTTTTTTAGTTCCTCTACTTATGTTCACAAGTTTTATTAAAGAAGAGAAAAGAAATAATAAGGAAATAATTTTTAGTTGTAATCCTGAGAGATTTTTGGCCTAAAATTCATTCTTCCAATTTGGAAGGAAATGGAGAAAAAAGAAAAGGAGGGAATCCTTTCTTTTCTTTCCTTAATTTAACTCGGGAACAAAGCGTAGAGTATTTTCGGTATAAATACATTATTTTGACAAAATCCAGGCGTTCGATGAGTATTTGGACGTATTTTCACATGTATATATATTTTGAGCGGAAAATATATGTTACCGAACTATTGTAAATTATATATATAATTTCAAACTAATTATGAAAATATATATATTTGGACCGATCATAAAAATATTATATTTCTAAGATCACAAAAATATAATATTTCTAAGTGGTTGTGAGAATATAGTTTTCTAATATATATTTTCAGAAAACCGTCAAGTTACTAAGTGTGAAATGATTAAAGGATAAATACATATGTGTACATATACGTGCCTATGTATACCCTAACACGCACCCCATGAAAAAGGTTTCTGGGTCCGCCACTAACTAGAGATACCAACAATTAGTTTTTAAGCACTTGATAAAAAAGATGCCCAACACTAAACAGATCATGTGTGCATACTGCATAGTGATAGCATCCTAGCAGATGGTGAACTCATTTTAAGTTTTGTATTGAAATGGTTAAAATGTGCATTGTGAATTAAAGCTTTGTATAAAAAGGTGGGATGATGAGAGGTGGTGTGATGTGGCACTCAAAGGTTTAACACTTATTTGGAAATTGCATCGAAAGCTAGGTGTTAAGAGTCTTCTTTAAGCCCTTGTTATTTTAAACATATCTTAACAAATTTTAATATGTTGTACACTAAAGTAACGTATGTGACAAAATAATTGTTTTAGTAACCTTGTAATTTTATTTTACTTTGACTCTTATTTGCTTGCAGTTTCCCAAAAATCAATATTGTTTCTTGGTCCTTATGCCAGTATTCTAGAGAGATATGTATACAAAGTTGTGATGGGTTGTCAAGTGTGATTCCGTCTTATGTATTAGCGATATATTGTGTATTTGTATCATGATTGTTTTTAGTTTAGGAGATATATTCTTTCCTTATTATAGGCTTGTATATCCCTATATAATGGGTCCTTGGTTTCATGAATAATACACAGAGATTTACCCTAATTTCATACGCGTTTATGGTATCAGAGCCATAACGTGTAATCTCCGCTACCTTTCTTCTCGCCGATCAGCCACCTCCGTTCCCTGTTTTTCCGCCGATCAGCCATGGTTGACGACAATCTCGTTGACGACCTCCAAAGACACCTCCAAACCTCCTTCACCCGGTGATTCGGCTACGGCCAAAACCCTTCACCCAGTGTATACGGTCACCAACATTCAACACAAAGTCCGTGTTCTTGATGGCATCAAAGTCACGTACACGTCTTGGGTGAAGTTGTTCATGCTTCAGGCAAAAGGTTACGAGGTTCTTCACCACATCGACGGAACCGACCCTTCGGCAGACACGGATCCAGAGTATGCCTCATGGGCCAAGATCGACTCCATCGTGTTGCAGTGGATATACGGAACGTTGTCTGATGACCTTCTCGTCCGCGTCCTCGAGACTGACACTACGGCTAGGGACACATGGGTTCACTTACAAGGTGTGTTTCTAAACAACAAAGGCTCTCGAGCAGCCACTCTCGAGCATGCCTTCACCAATCACAAACTGTCAGCCTGCTCTTCTCTAGACTAGTACTGCACCAAGCTAAAGGAAATCGGTGAACAACTGAAAGATGTGGATCAGCCCGTACCTGAATCTCGTTTGGTACTCCAACTGGCTCGCGACCTACCTCCTGAATATTCGGTGACCGCGGCACTAATCGATCAACAATCGCTAACGTGGGATATTGCTCGAGACATGATCGAACGCGAGGCGCAACGGCTGGCAGCCCTTGAAACTGCACAAGTGCACCTCACCTCCAACAAACCAACACCGCCACCCAACCGCCAACCCCCATCCATCCATCCGCAAACGCCCACCCATCCATCCGCAAACCCTCCCTGTTGCAACTATACCTCACATAACTAACCAACACTCGATGACTACTTGTGCCAAACCGGCATTTCTAAACCTCAAAACCGTCTTAATCTTCTCACTACCACCTCCTCTACTATCTCTCCCATACCTTCCTCATACGCTAAAGCTTTATCGGATCCTAATTGGCTCGAAGCTATGAAAACAGAATATAGTGCTTTGGAGAATAATGGTACATGGGAACTTGTGTCACGTCCCACGGATAGCCCGGTTATACGTTGTATGTGGCTCTTTCGTCACAAGTTTAAGTCCGACGGTTCATTGGAGCACTATAAAGCGCGGTTAGTAGTCAATGGGAAATCACAAACGGTTGGTATTGATTGTGAAGACACATTTAGTCCGGTTGTTAAACCGACCACCATACATACAGTATTATCCCTTACATTTCACGTTCTTGGCCTATTCATCAGCTTGATGTCAAGAACGCTTTCTTACATGGTGATCTTAAAGAAACGGTATACATGCATCAGCCTCCATGTTTTGTCAACAAGGCTTGTCCAGATTATGTATGTCGCCTCAAGAAGTCCTTATATGGACTGAAGCAGGCACCGCGGGCTTGGTACCACAAATTTGCCTCATTCATTACTACGCAGGGCTTTCGAAGTAGCACATGTGATACGTCACTTTTCATTTACAAACAAGGAAACCATATGGCATATCTCTTATTATATGTGGATGACATTATCTTGACTACGTCTGAACCAGGTTTGTTAGCACGCATTATTGGTTCCTTGTCTTCCGCCTTTGCCATGACGGACCTTGGTCAGTTGCATCATTTTTTGGGCATCACGGCTACACGTGACGGTAACGGTCTCTTTCTGTCTCAAGCTCAATACACTAGGGAAATTTTACAAAGAGCTTCTATGGCAAATTGCAAGCCTTGCACTACGCCAGTGGACATGTCCACTAAACTTCGCGGTACTACCGGTACCTTGTTACCAGATGGGACACTATATCGTCAACTCGCGGGGGATCTTCAGTATCTTACCTTCACCCGACCAGATATTACGTATGCAGTTCAACAAGTTTGCCTATTTATGCATGCACCTCGTGAACCTCATTTTGCTTTCATGAAGCGCATCTTGCGCTACCTTCAGGGCACTCTAGATTACGGTCTACGGATCACAGCTTCAAAGTCCTTAGCATTGACCGCATACTCCGATGCTGATTGGGGCGGATGCCCCGACACACGACGTTCCACATCTGGATATTGTGTTTTTTTGGGAGACAATCTCGTTTCTTGGTCGTCAAAGCGTCAACACACTATCTCCCGCTCCAGTGCCGAAGCTGAATATCGCGGAGTTGCTAATGCAGTTGCTGAAGCAAGTTAGTTACGTAATCTGCTTCTCGAATTGTTTGTTCCTTTGCGTACTGCTACTATAGTCTACTGTGACAATGTTTCGGCTGTCTACTTATCTGAAAATCCAGTGCAACATCAACGCACAAAGCATGCTGAGATGGATATTCACTTTGTGCATGAAAAGGTTCAAATTGGTCATGTTCGAGTTCTTCATGTACCGACCTCCGGTCAATATGCCGACATTTTTACCAAAGGACTTCCTCGACAACTTTTTCAAAGCTTCAGATCCAGTTTGAGCGTCCTCTCTAATACCGCTCGAACTGCGGGGGACTATTAGCGATATATTGAGTATTTGTATCATGACTGTATTTAGTTTAGGAGATATATTCTTTCCTTATTATAGGCTTGTATATCCCTATATAATGGGTCCTTGGTTTCATGAATAATACACAGAGATTTACCCTAATTTCATACGCGTTTATTATGCAGTTGGACAAATGCAAAACCAGTGTTGGAAGTAAAATCTTGTGAATCATTGGAGGAGGTATTTGAAGAAGGAAATTGTGGCACAAATAGTATAGCTATAACACGGGTCATTCCTAAACTAGAACTGTCAAACCTAAAGAAGCTGAAAATCATAGATTGTCACCTTTTGCAACATGTATTCACATTTTCCACACTTGAAAGCCTCCAAAAACTCGAAGAGTTAGCGATCAGGGAATGCGAGGCAATGAAAATGATTGTGAAGGAAGATAATGGAGACCAAACATCCACATCAAAGGTTGTCAGGTTACGTTATCTTAAGTTCCTTGAACTATTTAGACTGCCTAACCTGGAGAGATTTTTCTCTGGGAATAATGACTTACATTGGCCATCAATGGAAAAGGCTATGATTGGTGAATGCCCAAAAATGATGGTGTTCACATCTGGTCAATCAACAACTCCGAAGCTAAAGTACATACATACGGTCTTTGGCAAACATAGCCTTGAATGAGGCCTTAACTTTCATATGGCTACAAATTTCGCCAAGGTATAATTTTTTTCTAAATTATTTGCATAATTCCATTAAAAGCTCAAACCCTTGGTAGGAATATAAACATAAACCCAACTTGACATACCCCTTGGTAGGACAAGCAAGACAAGTATTATACAAAAAAAAAAAAAAAAAAAATTAGGGATGGAAATTTATCTAAGGAGCTAATGAGTGAGCTAACGTCTGCTTGAACTCGGCTTGTATGTTTATACAGGCGAAGTAGCTTGAGCTAAGCCACGAGCAAGCTTTTACCAAGCTAACTATGAGTGAGTTGCATCACACGAGTCAATTGGAGAACCCTACTCTATGGTAATAATAATATGACCTTAGTGTTAAATTTGTTTAGTGACGCTTGAAATGCCATTATGTAGTGTTCCGTTTAGTGATAAAACTGAATATAAGGATCAATGTTTCCATTTGAGCAACAATGTTATCTGTGTTGATGTTCGTGTAATTACTTGTCAAGGGGCAACACCAACGTGATCATAGCGCATAGTCAATGACGTATAGGAGTTTTCAAAGGATAAGAGGGTCCAAAAGAAGTTTGCTAAATTTAAAGTCAAATATGTAGTAAAAATATTTTTCAAATCATGATAACTAACACCAAATTGAATAGAATCCTATTATCACAGTTGTATTACTTGGTCCGGGTGCAACAAATGTATTGTTTTACCGTTTATTCTATCTAAATATATATTTAGGGATGTTATTATTGAATAAATTACGCAACTAAAATAAGGCGGCCTTACCCTACCAGAAGGAAATTTTGACCAAATATCTAACATCTGAAAAATAACTTGACAGCTTACCCCGAACTTAGGATGTTTTTGTTAGAATCAAATAACTGGATCATAAATTCAGTTGCCACTGCGGTGGTGGATTTTTTGGTACCTATAATTTTGTGTTTATGTATAAAATGTTTATTCCAAAGAAGTCCTTTCTCTGTTTTGGCCTTGCAGACAAGTTTGAGACTAGAAGCTTGAAGCCATTACCAGTTTCGTCTTTTCAAAATTTTATTGAATTAGCATTTGTTTATTTCATGTCTTTTCTCTATTTTGAGCTTGCAGACAAGTTCGGAGAGTACAAGCTTAGCACGATTACCTTGGTATTTCCATAATGTGATTGAATTAGACTTGGAACGTGATGATGTTACTTGTATTTTTCCCTCCAATGACATGTATTTACTAGCTCCATGATTGGTAGTCTATTGCAACTCCAACACCTAAAAATAACTAACTGTGATGCCCTGGAGGTAATTGTCAAGGAAGAAAAATCAGAATCTGAATATGATGCCAAAGTGAAAGAGATTGTGAAGTTACCTTGTCTAGAGTCCTTGAAACTTGAGAATCTTGAACGTCTCAAGGGATTTTGCTTAGGGAAGAATGATTTCTCATTTCCTTTATTAGATACTTTGGAAATCACACGATGCCCAGAAGTAACTGTTTTCAACAAGGGACTTGATGACGGGGGTAGCTCAAACCTTAATAAACTGATTAGAGACACAACAGCTTAAAAGGTTAAAAGGTTAAAAGGTTCGGAAATGGTCCAACGGTCATGAACAGTAAAAAGGACAAGCACAGTGTCTGGTCACATCAACACTTAACGTGTGAAACCTTCTGCCCAACCGCAACCAGAACATGTTGGAGAGCACACCCTTTTGTCCGCAGGTCCAAACCCTTCAACCCCCAAAATGGGCAAACCCCTCACTGCAAGCACAGATTCACTAGTCACGGGTTTCTCCTTTGAGAAACACCTTCCCCTATAAAATGCAGGCCATTCCACCATGCCATACACTCCATGATCAGCAGATGTCACTCTAACTCTCTGATTCTCCTTCTCCCTCTTGAGAACTAGCGTCATGCTTGCTTCTCTTCTTCACACTAAATAATTCATCTTCACCAACGATCGCTTTCTGGGTTAATTTCTAATCAGCTCAAGATCTAAGGAAGATAAAAATAATACTAGTGAATCTCTCTCCACGTCTTGCAAATGTGGGGGGACCCCACGACCTGCGTTAGGCTAATCGAACCCCTGAACCCTTTTACCCCAGAGATATCGCTACAGGCCTTGGTCTATTATTTGTTGCATCAACAAGTTGGCGCCCACCGTGGGGCTACGCCGCTTACTTTATCTTAAAGACCAGTTGTGTAGCTTCATTTTCTCTTTACATCATGTCTGAAAGCGAGTCTCTCGGTCAGGTAAATCAGGTGCCTAACAACATCGATTTAACCCCAAATTCGGGTCGGATCTCACCGGTCCTATCTACACCTCTTTCTACTCCCGGAAGTACTCCACCGGGATATGTTCCCGGAGTTCACTTCTTTTCAAACACCAACCCCATCTCGGTCAGGGGTTACACATACTCAAATTGATGTAATGCATACACCGGAATGCATAGATCTAACACCCGAGTGACTAGCTAGAAATTTCTTACAACTGAGATTTCTTCTCAACTAGCATGTGAGCTTAGAAAGGGAAAAAAGGGTGAGAATAAGACTAAATTATGAGGAGTCTAAACCCTCATTATCACCTGGCCGTCCATCTCTTCCTTTTAGCAGCTCACGTTCAGCCACATCTTACCTTGAAGCTGGTCCTAGTATGACAGACCAACCACTCAAGCCCTTTAGCTTTTGGGGAGGCCAAGTCCAACCGTTTTTCCCTTATTTACCTCCCAACCCGTTACAACCGGTGCACCTATGGGGCATAAAACCATTCTTGATCAATTATGGCAGTCACCAGCTTCAAGTGTTCCCCCTCCCATCGCTACTTCGTGAAAACAAGCTATGGCCACCCTGCCTTTGGCTCGAAGGTGCGGTCATGAGCACATCCATGGGAATGCCTTATACAGTAAGCCTTTAAGGCTTTAACCTTATGACACAGATAATGGCTTCAGAAAGCCTTTAAGGATTTAACCTTATGCCCTAGCCGATGACACAGATGATGGCACAATTTCCTTTGCAGCACGTGAAAGCTGGATGATGACGTAGAAAGCCTTCAAGGCTTTAGCCTTAATTTCATCAACCAAGTGCCAACCACTTACCAGGGTACCTCAAGCGTTAACCCAGCTTCAAGGGTAGTAAAATACCTCTCAAAACCTTACAAGCCCAATGACTTATCTTGCTGCTCCCAACATATTGTTGAGTATGAGTTTCAAACCCAGATAAAGATGCCATCACGATACTGAAGACTACCTCCAAATCTTCGTCAAAACTGCAAGAATTGAAAAATGACCCAACTCCGAATGTTGTCTCATGTTCAAGCAAACCCTTGAAGGGTCTTCGCGCATATGGTTCAATGACCATCCTGGACGAAGCGTTCAGGCCTTGACGATCTTAGCAAAAGTTCCCTATAAAAACATAGGTATGTCAAGAACGCCACGATAATCTTCCAGATCAAACAACGTGATGATGAAAGTCTCAGAGACTTCATCAAAAGTTACAAGAAGGAATGATTAACTTACATCGATGAAAAGATTAGGGTTGTGGGTTCATGAATGCTATAAATTCCAAATATCTCACAAGAGACTTCAATAAATGCCTGCCCAAAACCCTTGAAGAAACACTCGAAAGGGCTAAAGCCCACATTCGAGGAGAATAAGCTGTAGACATCAAAGAAAAAAAAGAGAGAGAACTCTTAACCGGAGCTTCCAGTATGGCTCTTATGACAAATGGTTCAAAGGTTCAGATTCCTGAAGGCCGGAACCCTCCAAGCCGAAAAAAAAACATAAACTTTACAGCCTTAACCAAGGCTCCATAAGAGATCTTGGCAACGGAAGAGGTAAAACACAGCTTCCGCCCTCCTCCACCTTTACCAAAAAACAAAAGATTGAAAAAATTAAACCAGTATTGTGAGTTTCACGAATAGAAAGGTCACCATACCAATAATTGCTTGCAACCCAAAAAGAGGATCTAAAAAGCCGTCAAGTCCGAACTGGCTCACTTGGTTAAAGGGGTCAAGGACAAAATGGTTGAAGAAAAAAGTAGGAAGTGAACATGGTCGACCTTAAAAACAAAGCTTCCCACAAACGCCATCATTTCAAGGCATGGGAACGTCAACATGTTTGCTTCCCACCACCAGAAGGAGAGTTACTTTCAAACCCTCTGGTGATGGAAGCCAACATATGATCCATCAAGACACAAAAGGCTTACATTGACACCGGTGCAACCACCAAAGTCATGCTTGAGAAATGCTTTAACCCTCTCAGCGACGATGAACGATCAAAGCTTCAACAGTTTGGATCCTCCATTGAAGGTATCGTAGACATACCTATCAAGCCTTTAGCCCAAATAACCCATAATGTTTTTTTTAACGAGAGAACAAAAGGATGAACCGAACAACTCACCTTTGCGGTAATCAATATCCTTTCCAACTATGATATCATCATAGGAAGGCCAAGGCAAAGTGTGTTCGGAATGACAGTTTCAGTTGGTCAGGGCACTGTGAAGTTTCCCACTGAAAAAGGGATAGCAACCCTTCAACCTACCCAAGAAGCTTTTGTGGTTGAAGGGGAAAGCTCAAGAAAGGACGAAGACGATGAACAAGGGTTGGATAGAAACCCAAAATATCCTCAACAGGGGATAAGGGTAAACACTAACCTTTCAAAAGAAACCATCTCATACCTTAAAAAGCTGCTCCTGCACTATGTCTTTGCTTGGTGCCCAGAAGATATGACCGGCATCCCTCGTAGCATCGTTGAAACATGAGTTATGGATCCCACCTAATGTTAAGCCCATTATACAAAAGAAACGGAGTAAAGCCCCTAAAAGAAGCCTTGTATAACGCCAAGAGATGGAAAAGTTTGTTCTAGCCGGAATCCTTCGAGAGGTCAAGTATCAATTATGGCTAGCCAATCCGGTAATGGTTCGAAAACCCGACAAGTCTGGGAGAATGTGTATCGATTTTAAAGACTTGAACAAAACACGCCCAAAGGGTTGCTACCCGCTGCCCGAGATAGACTTCAAGGATAACTCGCTCACAGGCTTCCCATTCAAGTGTCTTCTTGACGCCTAAAAAGGTTACCATCAGATCCTAATAACAAAAAAAAAAAGAGATGAAGAAAAAAAAAACCCACATTTCACACTAATAAAGGTATATCTTGCTATCAAAAAATGCCTTTTGGTTTAAGGAATGCAGGTGCCACTTATCAACGTCTGGTTAACAAAGTGTTTGCCGGACAAATCGGCAAGAACATTAAAGCTTATGTTGAAGATTTGGTGATCAAGAGCAAAACGGAATACCAAATGCTCGATGACATACAATAAACTTTCCAAAACCCGAGAAAGATCAACATAAAGCTTAATCCAGTCAAGTGCTCGTTCGGTTTTGAAGAAGGTAGGTTTGTAGGACACATCGCGGGGAAACAAAGCATAAAAGCCAACCCTTAAGGGATGTGCTAACAAGAAAGACTTTCGATGGAAAGCTTACAGCTTTGAAGCGTTTTACCTCAAAAGGAAGCCTTCAACCAAATGAAGCAACACTTGGCTTCACTCCCAGCCATTTTGGCTCCGGAAAAAGGAGGAACGACCTCTATCTACCTTTCGATTACTAAAAAGACCATAAGTACGGCTCTGATCATTGAACGAAACAAAGTTCAGATACCCGTGTACTTTTTCAAAACTTCAAAATTACTAGAAATCAAATATCCTTCTTTAGAAAAACTTGCTCTAGCCTTAGTCCAAACGGCTAGAAGGCTTCAAAGGTACTTTCAGTCACACCCGATACGAGTGGTCATTGACTAACCTATTCGGAATGTCCTTGAAAAACAAGAAAATTCGGGACGATTAGCCAAATGGATTGTGAAACTAGGTGAACACAAAATCACCTATGTCCTGAGAAAAGCTGTCAAAGCTCAAATCTTGGCTGACTTCATCCTGTAAGTCCCCCAAAAAAAAAGCCATAACAGAAGTTAATACAGCTGCAGCTGAACCCTCCAACCCTGATACCTGGAAGCTTTTTACCGATGAGGCTTCCAGTATCGAAGGGTCAGGGGCTGGGCTAGTTTTAATTAACCCTGAAGGGTTAGAACTTACATATGCTCTTTGGCTTGTCTTTCAGACTACCAATAATAAAGCCAAGTACGAAGCATTGATCACTGGGCTAAAGCTAGTCAAAGAAATGGGGGTTCAAAAGCATCAAGTCCTCACAAACTCTCTCAAGCCAAGATAATAACAGCTACATAGCAAAAGAACCCAACATGAATAGGTATCGAGAAAAATCAAAGGAAATGATGAACGCATTTCAAACATGTGCCATCAAAAAAAATTCCAAGATCTCAAAACAAGAGAACTAATGCACTAAGCAAACTTGTATCTCCTACGTTTGCCCACCTCACCAAGAAGGTACTAATTGAGGTGTTAAAAACCTCATCCATCCAAAGACTTGAGGTTCAAGATGTGATCACTAAAAAAGGGCCAAATTGGATGACTCCCATTGAAAGGTTCCTCAAAATGGTGAATTACCTAATGACCAGACTGAGGCTAAAAGGGTTCGTATCAAGTCAAGGCAATATGTGTTACCAGGAGATACCCTTTACAAAAAGGATACCTTGCACCACTACTTCGATGCGTTGGCCTAGAACAAAGCCAATATCTGATCAAAGAGGTTCACGAAGGGATATGTGGAGCTCATTGTGGCCCAAAATCGGTAGTGTCAAAGTTGATGAACCTCGAACACTTTTGGCCTTCCATGCATCGAGATACCTCCGAACAATTGCGAAAGTATGAAGCTTGTCAGTTACATGCTCCGGTACCCAAAAGCCTCAAACATGACCCCGTTCCCATCTCCTCGGCTTGGCCATTTCACAAGAAGGGAATAAACATTTTCGGTGCATTCCCCCCAGCCAAAGGAGGAGACAAACTCTTATTAGTAGCCGTGGATTACTCCACCAAGTGGCCAGAAGTAAAACCATTGGCAAAAATCTCTGGGAAACAGGTCACTGATTTCGTTTAGGGAAATATAATCTGTCGTTTTAGGCTCCCAGGGGTACTAGTCACGGATAATGGGAAGTAGTTTACCGAGAAGCCTTCTAGCTCCTAGTGTAAGGAGTTCAGAATAACTCAAGTATTCAGCTCGGTAGCTTACCCACAATCCAATGGCCAGGTTGATAGGACAAACCGCAACATTGTTGAAGGGATTAAATCTCGATTGGGAAGATACGACAACAACTAGCTCGAATAACTTCCCAATGTGCTATAGGAAATTCGAACAATCAAGAAAACGAGCCACAAGAAAACACGCTACAGCCTAGTGTTTGGATCAGAGGTTGTATTCCTAGCTGTAATCGGAGTAACAATACAAAGAACATTCGACATCGACCTCGAATCAAATAAGAAAGAGACAATGTTGAATTTGGAACTCCTCGGAGAGGCTCGTGATCAAGCAGCCATACAAAAAGCGAGGTACAAGCAAAACATGGAATTGTATTACAATACACGGGTGAAGCAAGAACGTTTCAAGCCTGAGGACCTTGTGCTTCGAAATAATGAGGCCTGTAAGAAAGAAAGCCAAGGAAAGCTCGGCCCTAAGTAGGAAGGGCAATACACTATTCTTAAAGCCCACAAAGGGGGATCATACAAGCTGGCAGGTCCGCAAGGCAAAAAGCTTCACCGCCATTGGAATGGCAAAAACCTTAAAAGGTTCCACGTTTAACCAAAATGTGTTACAAATAGTTCCCAAAAGTTGTTCTATTCCCCTAATAATCGAATTACTTTGAAATAAATGAACGACGAATCAAAATTTGTCTTTCTATCCTATAATTAGATTGAGAACCTAGCAAGAAACTCCATGGCAAGGGCCATGTAAGGGGATGAGCTCCCAGGCCACATCGCTCAATAGGTTCAAGGGTTGAATGGACCTATATAAGGGGTGAGTTCCTAAATCAATACAACTCCATGAGACTCATAGAAATCTTAAAAAGCATGTCTCATAGATGGGTTTGAACAGCCTACACCAAATGTTCCTTAAGCCCCAACATTGTCTTACGAACCAAAAAGACTCTAAGTGAATGTCATACATAGGATAGCGGTTGTATCTTCTTGTTAAAAATACCCTAAGGCTAAGTGACTGCAGCACTGAACCCTTTAAGGTATAAATAACATAAGATGCACCACCCAAAACAAAGACAACATGCAAAATCAATGAAAATGCAAGGGAATAAATAGAACAACATAGCAAGATAAGTTAAAGATAGCAAGGGCCATACTGGCCAACAAACATAAAACATTGTCCACAAGCCTCCAAGGCTTTAACCACCAAGGGATCTAGACGGTTCCTTTAAAATAAAAAGATGTTCAAACAAACAACCCATAACATTGTTCGACATGCTAAGAAAGCTATGAATTAAGGCCTCTTCTTCACTTAGCAACGTCAGGGATGGTAGACTTTGCTGCATCATCCTTCTTCGAACCTCCATCATCTGGGGTCTTTTTAACCATCCTCTTTTTCCTCCCTACGACACCCGTTGTCTCGGAGGCTTCAAGGCTTGAACCCTTTGAGCCCTCACCACCTTCAGAACACGTTTCCTCGCTATCTCCGGAGCAAGGACGTTTCTTCGAGAGGGAATTCAACACTTCGTTACAAACAGCCTCATTAAGGCCCTTGGGTTTTAGCTCCTGCAAGACAGGCAAAGGTTTACCAAAACACTTGGAGACTTCACCCACATAAGGGTAAATAATATGCCCTACCTTCAAAACAGTTTCCTTGAAGGCTTCGAAGGCTTTGGGTTGAAAAAGAGAAGACTTTTCCTGAGGCTCCCCAGGCTCACAAAGCTTTGTAACCAGCAAACAAACCTTGGTGTCTCCCATGAGCAAGAAGCTCGGTGTACACATCACCCAAGACCTTTTTGAACTCCGATGAATGGAGAAGATACTTAACCACTTGCTGGAATCCATACTCAATGAGCCATTTATTATCACTAGTTGCCTGGGCAAGTGAAGCCTTTAACCCTTCTTTCTCCTCTAATAAGGCCTTTTTCTGAACCTCCAAGGCAGCCTTATCGATCCTGATTTAAACCCTGTCAGCTTCCAAGCATTTTTCCAATCCAACCACCTCAGGCTTGTGCTGGGAAGAAAGCTCATCAATACTTAACATCAGCTTTTCTCCCTCCCAGCATAACCCTCTGCCTCCTTCTTTAGAGTAGCTAGTAAAGCCTTCATCTCATCCCTCTTCTTCGAGAAGACATCATATTCTCGCATCCTCTTGCGAAATCGGGATACACCCTCTGGAAGCAAGGCAACAAGGTTACAAGCACCCATTACCATTTTTCGAAATCATCAGGTCATCACCCATAGATGAGCAAGAACCTCGAACAACAGGAGAATCAAAGTGGGTAAGAACATCCTCACAAAACGGATGAAGGCTTAAAGCTGTCATCAACTGTGACCTTCCAATCCGGCACACAAATCTCCCCTGGATTAACATTGGTGGAACCTTCAACACCCTTCCCGGAACCTTTCAAGCTCATAACCTTTTTACCCACCAAACCACCAAGGGCCGTCCCTTGTCCTTTTTTTATTTTCCCCAACCTCAACTTCTAAATCATCTGAAGCCTCTATGTCATTACTTAGTTCCACCGGCTCAGAAGCCGATGGTGGGTCAGTAGTCTTTATCAAACAACAGCTCGAACGACGAGTAGAGACTTTGGAAGCAACAACTTTCGTGAAACCCTTGACATTGGGAACGTTCACATAGTCTGAACCCTCGAACCTATGTTCAGTGCCCCTAACAACAACATCTTCGCCGGATGTAGCCTCGGCATCTCCAAACACAACATCAGATGTGTCATCGCCCTTGATAAAGTCTAAGGCAAGCATAACTGCAACAAATAAAATATAACATAAGCAGAAAATACAAAATATCATACCTTGATCATCTCTCACGAGCACGGAGTCACGATCCGGCTTGTCCCACAACCTGCTAACATCCATCAGCACTAAAAGATGTTTGGGAAAGGGACAAAGCCTAGAAGGACACCTCCTAATAAACTTCAACAACCATCTACCTCGTGTTTGAAAGGTTCAAGCTCATTCAAAACAACATAAGGGTGCCTCCAAACAAGCCTGAAAGGAACAATGGTGTAGGATCGTTATTGACGATCAAATGAGTCAAACTGAGTGTGCTAACACTATTCAGATGGCGGAAACATCTAAACAGATTAGAATCAGATAGAAAGGAGTAGAAAACAGAATAGATTCACTTTTAACACTAGTTCTCTGTTATATATTGACTTGAAAAACTGGCAGCACTTCGTTACAACTTTTCCTGAAGCGTACCCAAATGAGAACTACACTAGCCTATTTATAGGCTGAGGATTTCGCTTCAACATACTTCAAGCGAAATCTTATCACACGATTTCGCTTGAGGCTTACATCATAACCCTGAAGCGAAACCCTAATAATACTAACTTAAACTTACATTCAGACCCCTACACTTAACATACTTGACATATTTAGACCCTAGACTTATGACGTAGGCTTTAGACATCATGTATCAACAAACTCCCCCTTGGATATAGCCGGAGTCTTTAGTCTAGGTCTTCACATAGACTTGAACGTTTCTTCTCTAGGCTTAGGTTTTCTTGACAACATCTTCCTAAGCTTTTCATTATCATCAGCTATTTTCTTTTCTTCAGCAGCTTGCCTTTGAGCAAAAGTCTCCCGAAGATATCTATCCTTTTCTTCTCGAGCTTTACGTTCCTTTTCAGCTTTCCTTTTGACTTTCTCCTCCAAAGCCCACCAAGATGACTTCCATTTTGTTTCAGAATTGATATTCTTTTGAAAACATACATTCACAACTCTCTGAAACTGCATCGCCTGGTCTTTATCTTTTGGCGAATGATGAATCTTGTTGATGAAAAGACATTCAATATCTTTAGCAGAGCAGTTAACTAGCCACATTGGATCAAACACACGAATCTCTCTAACTTCACTTCCAGCTCTGTATGTGATCACTGCTTCTGTAGACAAACAACTATATACCCAATGCATAAAACCTTTATAGAATTCTTGTTCCATTGGAGGCACTGGTATAATCTTCATTGTTCTTGGCTTCTTTATGTTCAGAATTCTTTCTACAACCCCAGTTTCAGGATCAACTCTTGGAATAATCTTGGGACGATGAGGCTTCCAGAATCTGAATCCCTTAAATGATTGAAATCTGATAAACCCCCACATTTTAATGTCATTCTTCCTCACAGGATATTCCAAAGCTTTAACCTGTGATAACTCCTCAACATCCCACCATGGGAGTGACATAAGATCAAACAACTTTTCGAAATACTGAACACCACATTCTCTCCTGATTGCATAAGCATTCACGTGTGGAAGAAAACCCCAACTCACAATATCTCCCAAAGAAATACTTCGATCCCGTTGATAATACTTCAGAGGTCTTTTGAATTTTCTATCATGATTAACCTTGAACCATTTCTTTTTCTCTTCTTTATCCAGATCTTTCTTTGTACCATCAGGATTAAAGTTTTTAATAACTTCAGCAACTCTTCTCCTCAACTCATCACGATTTTCTTCAGAGAAAAATTCCATCAGTGTGGGCAACTGAGAAGTATCTTCATGAACACTTTCATCATCTTCCCAGTCTTCAACTTCTACCCTGTCATACAAATCTGCATCTTCAACATATCGATATTCATAATCATCATAATGATCAGCATCAAACTCATTCAGCTCTCTTTCTAAATCAGAATTCATTTCTTCTTCGAAATCAAACTTGAACTCTGGATGATCTCTTCGAGTCATTTCTTTTATGGTTTCTAGCGTATAGTTATGAAAATGCTCTCCTTCTTCCCGATATGTATCCAGTCTAAGAATCAACTTTTCAGATTGATCAACATTTTGATTATCACCACGCTCCCCCTCACTTGTTGCACTATCATGCTCAACATTTGCATCATCTTGTAATAAATCATCAATTGCTTCTTCAGTTGTTTTTTCAGAAATTTTCAGAATAGAAGCACCTTGATCTTGATCATCATCTCCATCATCATCATCACTACTACTTGCAGAGATCACATCATCTTCTGCATCTTCTTCTTCATCTTCATCATCATCCTCTTCATCATCTTCTTCATTCTCTCCAGTAAGAAGATCATCAATTTCAACATCAACATCAAAAATACCAGAAACCGATGAAAGAGGACGAACATTCAGAACAATGTCTTCAGAAACATCAACTGGAATAATAGCTTTTTCTTCAATTTCAGGACCCTTTCCCTTATCTTTCATTAGCTTATCAATTTCAGCTTGTTTCTTAGCTTTCCCTTCATCACGAACAATTTCATTGTATTGCAACTCTAGAGATTTACCCATCAACTTTTCCAACACTTTCTTCATCATTTTGCTTTCATGTTCATTTCGTGCTCTGATTTCCTCTAGCTCTTGATTTTTCAGCTCATAGTACTTGAGATGTTCATCTCTATTTTTCTTTTCTTCCAACAATTCTGCAATCTGAACTTTCATAATATCCATCTCTGCTTCATTAGATTCAATTTTCTTCAGCAAAGACTTGTTTTCTGCTTCAGTTGCCTTTACTCTCAATTCATGAATTTTCTCACGATTTTCCATCTTTTTACACTCAGCTGCTAACCTCTTGTTTTCATCAGCTAAAACATCAATTCTCTTTTCAACATGTATAATTTGTTCATCTGTTGCAAAAGCAATATTCCCAATATCATCAAGAGAAACATTTTCAGGAATACCAGCAAAACCCTTAAATCCAGAAGATCCAGGTGTTGAATGAATGCTAGGTTGTGAAGATGGTGGTGTTTGAATATTTAATTGTGGAATAGGAATAGGTTCATGAGGTGGTGAGAGATGTGGTAGTAAAGTTTGATGTGGTGGTGAATGAGGTGGAATAGGTTCAGAGGATGGTATAGATTGACTGGTTCCTTCAGTTGTTTTCTTTTTCAAGACAATTTTTGGAATCTTGATTGTTGGACTAACAACTCGAGTTTTCTTCTGAGCAACTTTCTTTCGAGCTCCTCTCTTCTTTTTACCACTATCAGGTGTTTGAGATTCAGATACATGTTCTGGTGAGGGTTCATAAGCAGCATCATCTTTTTCTTGTCTCTTTCTCTTTTTTAACAACTTTTCTTGTTCAGCCGCTTCTTTAACTCTTCTTTGACGTGCAACTTCATCAATGATTTCATCAGAAGAACTAGAACTTGTATCATCATCTTCAATCACTACATTTTCAACAGCTTTACTCTGTTCAGGAACAGATTCAGTAAGACCTTTCAAAAACTCTGTAGATCTTGGAGAAAAACTAACATCTCCTTCAACATTTGTTTCAATTTCAGTTTCAGCTTCAACATTGATTTCAGCTTCAGTTTCAACATTAGCTACTGCTTCAGCTTCAATTTCTGGTTCATCAACTAATAGCGTTTTTGCAACTTTCTTTTGACGCTTCTTAGGTTGTGAAGACGAACCTTCTTCAATTAGCACTTTTGGAGTTGTTTTCTTACTCTTCTTCTTTTGCTTTTTCATAAACCACACACTTCTTGATGGTTTAAAATCTTTCAAAATCTCCAACTCTTCAGCATAACCACTTTCAGTTCTTTCAACTTCATTCCTCCATTGTTCATGATTAATTGGATCAGGATCTTGATAATCTGGATTGTTTATGAATCCAAAAAATGCAACTTCCTTCTTTGGTTCAGGATGATTTGTATGATATCTTGCTAATTGCACTATAGAATCATTATTCATGTGAGCCAAAACCAACAAGTCATCCTCCATATCTCTAACAATTCCTGGATAAGCATGATCAATTATCATTTGAATGAACCTTGGGTAAATCCAACTTTTCCTTTTTGATGTCACTTCTTCCACAAGGTAATGAAATACAATATGAGAAAAATTGTACTTCTTGTTTAAAACAAGAGCAACTACCATGTTCATTTGATAGTCACGCATAGCATCGTAACTACCCTTTTGATGACTTAGAGCAATCAACACTGAATGAATCAAGAACTTGAACGGCTTTGTAAATTTTGATTTCAACACATTAGCAGCATTTATATCTCCAATGTATCCCATTCTGAGCAAACATCCTTTCACCATCATTTCAGGAAATGCTTTTGGTGAATCTTCAGAATCAGGAAAATCCAGAATCTCACGAACAACTGCCTCTGTTATCAGAATTTGTTTCTTTTCATTCACCACCTTAACGAGCGAAGTAATTACTTTGCTTTCATCATCATATACAGCATGCTTCCAAAAACGTTTGATGTGAGACTCATACACCATTCTTCTATCTGTTAACGCCTTTTGAATTGGCAATCTTCTCATGAATTCCAGAATGCTAGAGAACTCCGACAATTTTGAACTCCTTGTCACATCAAGATCACAACAAGAGTTGTGAAGAGCCTTAAACAGAACATTCGAAGGCTGCACATCAAATACCACAAAATTCAAACAAATTAGATATCAATTTTTTTAAATTTCAGATTTACTTATCATTTCAAGTAAAATATTCCATTATACTTAAAAATCATCTAAGCAAAAAAATAATTGTTCAAGCGAAATTGATATTTGAACAAACTCCTTGAAGCGACACTAATAAAATCTTGAAGCGACACTGTTCAAAAACCCTAGAAGCGACACTGTTCAAACCCTGAAGCGACACTGTTCAAACCCTGAAGCGACACTGTTCAAACCCTCAAAAAATGTTACAACATATGATCAAATTGATTACACAGTCCTGTTCTACTATCAATTCCGAGCAACATGATATGAATTTCATTCATTTTAACCCATCCATCGGTTCTAGATCTACGATTTAAGTTCTGTTCAACCGTCAAACATTCAAATACTCAGATCTGAAACAATCAAACAACATACAACAATCTACACATGATTCCGACTACACACATATGTTTTGATTTGATTTTATCCATTTAACAATCCTAAATCTATGTGTTCTAACCCTAACAGACGCCGACACATCAAGAAACATCGGAAAAACAGAACAAATCTCAAAAAAATACTCACTTTCACCATGATAATAGTTGAGTTTGCCAACTAAAATCACAAGATCTTGGTGAAATTTTGGCAGAGTAACGGTAGAAAACAAAGATCAGATGAATTCGCTTGAGGTCGCTCTGACAGACCTTGAAGCGAAATGTTTGAAAATAATGACTGAAGCGACCGCACTTACCTTTTTATACCCCTGAAGATTTCGCTTGAAGCTTACTTAAAAACTCCTGAAGCGAAATCGTTAACCTGAAGGTATCGCTTGAAACATATTTAAGCACAATTTAATTTCTTGAAGCGAAATCCCTTTTAAAAATGTTTTAACTTTTTAATTTTTCAGATTTTAATGTCACACCCAGTTAACCAAGTCCAAGCTAATGACCTTGATCAACTGACTAGTCTGCCAAGTTTAACTCAATGACCTTGGCTGACCATACTATAAAAATACCGGATTTCTTGAAAAAATTAAGTTCAAATTAATGAACTTTGAAAACATTTTGACCTTTCAATCTCAATTTAATCAACAAACACTTTTACCAAACATTGAACTGCATCACAAGCTTACCCAGTCCTCATCAATCTCAGACATGATCTGCACTTAGACTTTGAACTTCTGATTCCCAATGTCAGTTGTCGAAAATAAAGTGAAAACTAAAATCTTTTTGAATTTTAAACTGAATAAACTGAAACTATGTACACACAATCTTTTTGTGAGCGTGTCAAGGGATCATATCAGCTGCCAACAAAATACAAGTACCGTTAAGCTGTTATTTCATTTTAAGCATTAAACAATTCACATAGATTGCCGATATACTGATCCTCTTAAATTCTCACAAAATTTTCAATCTGTTCGGGATACAGAATTAATGTTTTAGGACTTAAAACATCTACATGTGTCCCACCTCAGTATATACTCCCGTATCCAGACCCCAGTATTCAGTCTTACAGGTGAGTATACCTAGATGATATCTGTAAAGGGTTAATTGCGAGGGCCGTGAGAGCTCAGGTCGATCTTTCGATACGCAGAGAGATGACGGCTTCGACTTTTGGTGGGTCCCCTTTGGGGATCTTCTTTACAACAGCACATGATTAACAATTTTGCAATGTGTTATCATTTTTTATGCTGAGGGGAGGCTTATATTTCAAAGCAGCGTAAAGTATTCTCCGGGGACTAGGTCAGAAATTCCTTTCAGCAGAAGTCCCGGGATAATACCCCAGATATCACTAAGCATAAAGACCTAGTATCTCAGAATACGGGACCCTTCAAACAGGATTTCAGGGGTTACCTATATATCCTGGAGGTGTTCCCCACGTAAACGCAAGTAAAATTTATGTTTATATCCCAAACTAATCTACTAATTCTGTAAAAACCTATCGGCACATCTTTAGTGAGACTGCTTAATCGCATTTTATACATTCCAATTCTTTAGCGTACTGCACCTGTCTAGCTGATGTACTATCATTTCCCTTTTATACACAAACTCATTTTTACTTTTTCAAATGTTTTTGGTTTTTATAGATTTTATCATGTTTTTGTATTTTTCTGCGAATATCTCCCCCTAAAACTAAAACATATTTTTGTGTTTTTGTTTTTAACGAAAAGCAGAAAAAAAAACTGTACATACAAATTTAACAACATGACAAGGTTCACGTCAGATCGCCGTCCAATTCGGCATCACATTCAATAACCCTCCCAGATTGCAGATTTTTCATCCCATTCAATTTTAAAAGATAATAAAACCTCTTTCTGTCAAATGGTTTGGTATAGAAATCCGCTTTCTGTTCATTGGTGTTAACATGTTCAATCCGTATTAATTTCTTTTCGTGACAATCTCGAATAAAATGATGACGGATTTCAATGTGTTTTGTTTTTGAATGGTGAACCGGATTTTTAGTAACATTTATGGCCGCTTCATTGTCCACAAATATCGGAGTATCCAAGAATTGCAGGCCGAAGTCGCGCATCTGCTGTTGGATCCAGAGGATCTGCGAGCAACAGCTAGAGGCTGAGACGTACTCAGCCTCACACGTGGAGAGCGCAACTGCAGTTTGCTTCTTGCACTGCCAGGTAACGAGCCGAGTTCCAAAGAACTGGCACCCAGCAGTGGTGGACTTTGCATTCTGTTTACAGCTACCAAAATCTGAATCAGCGAAACCGGATAAAGTAAAGTCACCCAATCTAGGATACCACAAGCCGATGCTTGGGCAGCCTTTCAAATACCGTAGTATACGTTTCACGATTGTCAGGTGTGACTGCTTCGGATTCGACTGATATCGTGCACACAGACATGTCGGGTACATGATGTCTGGACGGGAAGCCGTGAGATACATTAGAGATCCTATGATTGATCGGTACAATGTTTCATCCATCTTCACTCCCTGTTCATCCGGACAAATACCATGATTCTGTGCGAGGGGGGTTGATGCAGGACTGCAATCTGTCATGTCGAACTTGTCGAGCACGTCCTTCACATACTTTGATTGATGAATGAAGATTCCATCGGGCATTTGTTCCACCTGCAGCCCGAGGAAGAACTTCATCTCCCCCATCGAACTCATTTCGAATTTTTTCTTCATCACCTTTTCAAATTCTTTACACATCTCGTCGTTGGTGGATCCAAAAATAATATCGTCAACATATATTTGCACAATCAACAAGTGGCCTGCTTCTTCCTTAGTGAACAAAGTGCTGTCTACTGTGCCTCTTGTGAACCCGTTGTCCAACAAGTACGTCGAAAGCGTCTCATACCAGGCTCTCGGGGCCTGGTGAAGTCCGTATAACGCTTTGTCCAGTAGATACACCTTGTTTTTGTGTTGTGGATCTGTAAACCCCGGCGGTTGACCCACATACACTTCTTCTCTGATTGTTCCGTAAAGAAAGGCAGATTTGACGTCAAGTTGATATACTTTAAAGTCTTTCCATGACGCGAAGGCTAGGAAGATCCGAATTGCCTCAAGTCTGGCAACCGGTGCGTAAACTTCATCATAATCTATTCCTTCCTGTTGACTGAAGCCTTGTACCACAAGTCGTGCTTTGTTCCGGACCACAACTCCTCTATCATCTCTTTTGCATTTAAAAACCCACTTTGTTTTAATCAACTTTTGATTCTCAGGTAAATCTACAAGTCTCCAGATGCCCAGCTTCTCGAACTGTTGCAGCTCCTCCTGCATTGCATTCACCCAACTATCCTCGGTCAATGCCTCTTTGTAGGTTCTAGGCTCTATCTGCGAAATAAAACATTTTAATGAGACTTCTTTCTGCAAATCAGCAATAGATGAATAAAAACATGTAAGAGCTTGATCTATTTGATGTCTCGTCTTGACACCACTCTGTAGGTCGCCGATAATTTGTTCTGAAGGATGGTAAGACAGAGTCCTTGGCATCACGTTTTCAGCCACCACAACTTCCGATTCCAGATTTGAGTAGTCAAGATCCACGATTTGATCAACAGCCTCTTCTGATGTTTCATTTGGTTCCTCGTCAAAGGTAGGAGCGGGTTCCTCCTCTGAGTCGTCAGAAACGTCAAATGACGGAGCTGGTTCCTCTGGTTCCTCTGGAGGTATATGAACGGTCCCACTTGGTCCAGCTTCATCATCATGAGTACCCACGTTGGGTATAGGAACATCTAGCGGACTAGATTCCGGCTCTTGCAAGTGACTTTGCTGATACAAGTACATAAGAGCAAGTTCCTCCTCACTTGGCTCGGATGGCAAATGAAACGATTCCCAGAGTTTATCATAGTCAAATAGAAATCTTTGTCCAGGAAGTTGTTGCGATAGCGTGTGCTTCTGGCAATCCACATGAAGGACCTGAATCACTTTCCCCAGACACGGTACAAACACCCTTTTTAATGGACTGGCGTATCCTACGAAAAATCCTTCATTCGCTTTCGCTCCGAATTTACCATCAGCATCAATGAAAGTACACGGAGAGCCAAAAGGTTCTAAGAACTCAAGATTTGGCTTATAGCGATGCAACAACTCGAAACAAGTCTTTTTATACTTCTTCACTGTTAGAACTCTATTCAATGTATAACAAGCCGCTGAAACTGCTTCACTCCAGAAGAAAATCGGAAGCTTCGAATCTGCCAGCATAGTTCGTGCGGTTTCGATCAGGGTTCTATTCTTTCGTTCAGCTACGCCATTCTGCTGTGGAGTGTACGGCGCACTGAATTCATGAAGAATTCCCTTCTCGTTGCAGAACTCGTACATCTTGTTATTCTTAAATTCAGTTCCGTTGTCGCTCCGAATCCTCCGAATTGGCAGTTTATACACCGTTTCCATCTTTTTGAAAAGCACCATCAACGACTCAAAAGTTTGATCTTTTCGCTCCAAGCATACTACCCAAGAAAATCTCGTAAAGTCATCAGTCACCACCAAGCAATATATGTCTCCGCTGATACTCTTTACGTTCACAGGCCCGAAAAGATCCATGTGCAATCTCTCAAGAGGTAACCTGATTGAATTCATCATCTTCAATGGGTGTGACTTCCGAGTTTGCTTTCCCTTTTTACAAGCTACACAGTCATCATTTAAGTGAAAATTCTTCAAATTAACACCATCAACCAAATCATTGTGTACTAAAAAATTCATTTTGCGAACATGAATGTGGCCCATCTTACGATGCCACATTATTGAATCTTTTTCAGTAGCTTTAGACTTTGACACGAAACATTGTTTCTGATGAGTTGTTGGAGTTGCGATGTTCATATCAAGATAATAAAGATCATACTCCCGTGGAGCACGCAACAACACCATCTCATCAGGGATTTTAAACCCTGGTTTTAAAACCACACATTCAGTTTTTGTAAAATGTACACTAAAATCTTTATCACATATTTGTGAAATACTGAGTAAATTGTTTGTTAACTCTATTATGTAGTTCACTTTGTCGAATGAAATTACGCCATTTGACAGCGTCCCTTGACCAACGATCCTTCCACCTTGGTTACCGGCAAATCCAACATAACTTCCGTTTACAGATTTGACATCATATAGCAGAGCAAGCGTCCCAGTCATATGCCTTGAAGCGCCACTATCCATGATCCACTTTGACAGAATAGACTTGGGCAGCCCCTGCAATCATCATATCAAATTCATTCAAACAATGAACTCCAAGACTTCTTAACTTCTGAAACACTTCCAAACACTACATCACACTTCTCATCAGTTTTAGGAAAGTTAAACATGACATTTTGAACAACAGGTTCCACTTTTGATTTTAACATATTTTCTTTGATTGGAGGAAACTCTGCAAGAAACTTATCAAGCTCAGATTCAAATTTATGATTATCATTAACACCCATCTTTGATTCATAAAATTCCTTTACTCCTTTTACTTTCCTGTCAACCATTTTTCCGAAAATATTTTGAACAGTGGGATTAAAAGCTGTTGAATCAAACTTTAACTCATTCTCCATTTTCTTCACTTCAACTGATTGTGATTTAAATTCACAAACTTTTGTTTCATTTTTCAAAATGTTTTCCATCTTTTTCTCCTCGACCGATGATTTTGATTTTGCAACCCATAATTGATTTTCGAAAATTTTCGTTTTTGGATAAATCCTTGAAGTCTTTTGAGACTTTGAAGATTCGCCAATCTCAAATGTAGATTTCAGCTTATCTTCCGACTTCAACGATTCACCCCTTTTTAAAATGCGAATTGGAGAAACCATCGGCTTTTTGCCCTTTGTGTCAGTCGGAGATTTAGATCGTGGTTTTTGAACAAATGGTTTAATGACAGGTTTTTCAAAAATTTTCTTGCATTGTTTTGCCATATGTCCGATTTCGTTGCAACGATAACAAATTCTTTTGTCATACTCGACAAAAGTTGACTTGAACGACTCTTCTTTCATTTTCTTAGCCATATTGAAATCATCAACTGCCTTTTGACTAAAAATGTATTCCTTCTCATCATCCACACTTGGTCCAACAACAAAAATATCATTCATTTTATCTTTTGGCTTGACAACCTTCTTAGCCATCTTTTTCTCAAAACCAATTCCTTTGTTTTTAAAGTTGTTACCATTTTTCTTGTTACCATTACCATCCCATTCCTTTTTCCCAAAGTTGTTGACATGTTTTGTAACAAATGATTTTTTAGGTTTTGAAAAGAATTCTTTGTTATTAACCTCATCAATGTTCATTTCAACCAATTTGAAAACTTTTTCCACATTCTCAATTTTTACATTCTGAAGAGGATACTCGAAATCGGAGTAAAGTTTGTCTGTTCCAACCATAGTGTATACTACCATAATCCGATCATCATTCGCACTCTTATCCGATTTTGGTATGAACCGTTCCAAGAAATTACCCTCATCTTCACATTCAGAACTGGAACTTTCCAAATGTGTTTTCACAGTTTCGAAATCTGAGTTATCACTCTCTTCATCTAACACTTTGTCAACAACGGTCTTTATAACCTGTGACTCATTGTCAGTGTCGGACGGAGAGAATGTAACATCAATGCTCTCAGGCAATTCATTCTCAATTGTTTTCAACTTGAGATTCAATGCAGATTCCACCCCATCTGGATACTTCTGAGTGTAATGATTCCACATTGGGGGTGGAACACTGTTAAAGACCGGATTATCATATAGTTGTTGTGGCACAATCTGTTCAAGGACATATGAAGAAGCCACATAACTCATCAATTTTTTATCAATTCGCTCATTTTCAATTTTAGTCAATTCTAATTCCTTTTTTAATGATGCGATTGTGTCAAGATGAAAATTAACTTCCACTTGTTTATCAAAAAGTGTTGCTTTTGCAAGTTTTGTGGCTTTATCATTTTCAACACTTTCATCTTTAATCATTTTGATTGATCTAGTTAGTGTATCATATGCTTCTTTGATTTGTCCTAAATCAAATTTTAACATGTCAGCATGTTCTTTCAATTCCTGAAACTTAGTGTCTTTTTCAAGACACTCCATGCACGGTTGTAAACACTTTTGGCATGGTGTTTCAGATATTGAATCCACTATCTCATCACATTCTGCTTCATGAACAGTTTCTAATTCTAGTTTACCGACATCTTTTGACTCTGACTCAGACAATTTGACTGATTCGTTTCCCTGAACTCCAGATTCCTCTTGTTTGACAGACTCACTACTGACAGACTTAGACTCCTCAGATTCTGAGTCTACCTCTCTCAGTTTAGCCATGAGAGCCTTGTCAGCAATTTCTTTCAAAGTGTCTTCGGTCATTTCCTTTGTCACATCGATCATTTCTTCAACAAATTCTTTCTTCTCATCATATCTTGGACACAATCCAGTCCTTGGTTCTTCAAAGAAACCTGCAAAAGATTCAAAAATTTTAGGAGGCATGATAGATTTCAAAGAACTAGCTAATACCTCCTGCTCAGATTGAGATTGATGAACTTCAGCAATTATTTCTTCAACATTGTTTGTATTTTCAGCAGAAACCTCTTCAGCAACTACAGAAACATCTTCAGTAACAATTTCCGATTCAGACACTATTTCAGAAATTTCCACAACTTCAGCCATCATTGCATGTCCATCGCTACCGGGGATGTATTTATCCCAGCTAAACCCTGAAGCCATCTTTTCATCGTCTTGATTCACGATCATTGCTTTTTCCGGTTTATTCTCAATTTGTGGCCTTTGAACAATTTGTTGTTGATTTGGTCGGTGATAAATTGCCTGCTTGTAATAGTCTTTGGTGAATGGATTCTGATGGTTGTTCACTTCACGATTTGGACACTCTCTCTTGAAATGACCACGTTCCTTACACTTGAAACATGTAACTTTCGATTTATCGAACCCTAACTTCTGATCAGGACCTGAGAGACTGTTTCTACCAGTAATCTCCATAAACCGTTGTGCTCTTCTAACCAAACTTGCCATGCCCCATTTTATATCAATCAGTTCAAGCTCCTCCGGGTCAATCTGGTCGTAATCCTCTTTGGTCATATCAGGATTACCAATCCTACCCGCCACTAATCCTTCATATGCCTCAAGAACGGAAGCAAGTAATGCAATGTGTTGTTTCGCGGCTGTTTCAGTAATTTCATTTCCATTCTTAATATTCACCGCGATGTTACAATGCACCCTAGAAACATAAGCCTGATTATTTGAACTTGTAGAGCTTTGAGGTGAAGACTGCTCTTGAGCTTTGAAGTTTGGATCATAGTTCGAGAATGGTGAAGTGTTTCCAGATTGTGGATTGTTTGAAGAAACATTTGAAGTGTTATCAGCAATAAACCCTGTTTGTATTTTTGGACTTTGATTGGTTGAAACTGACGGGTTGCCTTTGTAGTATAAAGACACATCTTGTTGCACACTCGCTAAGTTCATTTTCTTGATTTTCAACAATTCCAGCTCTTGAGCTTCAATTTTTTCTATGAAAGCACTAAGATTCAAGTTTTCAAAGCCTGCACTGTTTTTCAACATCATCAGATATGTACCCCACTCTTCGTAAGGCAAAGCATCTGCCAATTTGTCGATTAATTCTTCATTTGTCTTGGTAATTTCCAATCTCTTCAACTCCAATACTAAATGGCAATACCTATCAATCAAACTTTTTGTGGTTTCACCTTTCATGTGAGTAAAAATGTCAAATTCTTTCTTTAACAACGCCTTTTTGTTCTTTATCATAGATTCGCTCCCTTTAAATTTTGCTTTCAATGCCTTCCAAATAGAATAAGCATTATTCTCGTGTTGTAATAACACCAAAATATCCTCCTTGATTGCTTGTTCAAGAATGCTAATCATCTTTTTCTCTGCTTTGAAATCATTCTGCTCTGTTTGCGTCAAACTTCCAATTCCTTTTGGTTGTTCACAAGCATCTAAAGGTGGAACATATGGTGCCTCAGTCTTCAACCAACTTTCAAAGTGATTAGCCTGAACCCAGTTCTGAAATCTCCCAGACCATCCTGAAAATTCATCTAAACTCATCAGCTTGGGTGGTTTTTGCATTGTTCCCAATTCGTTCTCCATGTTTACGTTTTGTATAACACTGCTCGAAGTTTGTCCGGCTACCATACCACTTCCCGAGAAGAAGTTATAAAACTCTTGGTTTTCCATTTTTAGAAATTTACCGAGTAATTTTTACACACACACTTTTCACACAATCAGACTAACGAACAAGATCACGAACACTATGGACTATCAGAATCTCAAACGAAATCAAACACCTTTAAAAAAAATTTCAAGCGAAATCTCAGAAAGACAAACAGTATGATTTCGCTTCAATCAGACAAACTCTCAAGCGAAATCAATGGTCTCGCTTCAACCCAACTTTTTAGACAAAAACAGATTTTCAAGCGAAATCTTCAATTTCGCTTCAAGAAAAAAAATTCCTCAAGCGAAATCCACAGTTTCGCTTCACAATACCAACAAATAAACTGTTCGCTCAAGCGAAATCTGGTTTTCAAGTCATTTTTGTCTGTTTTAGTCCAAGTTTTAATCTGAGATTCTCAAGGCTTTGTTAAAACACAATTTTACACACACTGTGAAAAGTTTAGTCCATTTTGTCCGTGTTTTCGTCCAGAAATCAGTTTTTGTGAGTAAAAACCTACTGATTCAAGTGAACACACTCAAACTTGGCTCTGATACCAAATGTAGGATCGTTATTGACGATCAAATGAGTCAAACTGAGTGTGCTAACACTATTCAGATGGCGGAAACATCTAAACAGATTAGAATCAGATAGAAAGGAGTAGAAAACAGAATAGATTCACTTTTAACACTAGTTCTCTGTTATATATTGACTTGAAAAACTGGCAGCACTTCGTTACAACTTTTCCTGAAGCGTACCCAAATGAGAACTACACTAGCCTATTTATAGGCTGAGGATTTCGCTTCAACATACTTCAAGCGAAATCTTATCACACGATTTCGCTTGAGGCTTACATCATAACCCTGAAGCGAAACCCTAATAATACTAACTTAAACTTACATTCAGACCCCTACACTTAACATACTTGACATATTTAGACCCTAGACTTATGACGTAGGCTTTAGACATCATGTATCAACAAATGGACTCTGAAATCCAGAAAAATCGGTCCTTCCAAGAACTATAGGTAGTAACCATTGAGGAAGTCAAACAAACATCAACTTGGGATATCTCAAACGTGACCCAATCGTCATTCTTGGTCAATCGGAAGAAACATCGGAACAACAACGATGGGTCATACCCTATCATAAAACCTCAAAATGTAAAATCCCAGCAAGACCTTGAGGACGCAACTGAACAAACGACACACAATAATACTCTAAAATATTCAGAACAAAGACTGAAAATGGATGACACAAGTTGGAAAACTCAAAATGACAACAATAAAGAGCAATCGAACCAGCGGGAGACTGATCGATCGATCTGTCTAAACCCAGAGCCACCGGATTAAACTTTAGATCGATCCCCCATTATTTACAAAAAGCCTTAACTTCCTCTGGTGAGACAAGAATAACTCACATACATATCTTTGCTAGCACCCAGGAGAGACGATCGGAAGAAAAAAGAAAGTGAAGTCTAGGCAATTATTATTACGCAAAAGTCAAAAAACTGCCATCCATCACATTAACTGTCATTTCAAAATTCAAATCCAAAAAACTTAGACGCCTGATAACCTTTCAAGCCTTGAAGCCTTTAAGCAATAAAAATCGTGTATAAAAGTCAGAAGCATTTGAGCTTACACCCCAAATACCTCTGACTTGGGGGGCAGATGACGGGGGTAGCTCAAACCTTAATAAACTGATTAGAGACACAACAGCTTAAAAGGTTAAATGGTTCGGAAATGGTCCAACGGTCATGAACAGTAAAAAGGACAAGCACAGTGTCTGGTCACATCAACACTTAACGTGTGAAACCTTCTGCCTAGCCGCAACCAGAACATGTTGGAGAGCACACCCTTTTGTCCGCAGGTCCAAACCCTTCAACCCCCAAAATGGGCAAACCCCTCACTGCAAGCACAGATTCACTAGTCACGGGTTTCTCCTTTGAGAAACACCTTCCCCTATAAAATGCAGGCCATTCCACGATGCCATACACTCCAGGATCAGCAGATGTCACTCTAACTCTCTGATTCTCCTTCTCCCTCTTGAGAACTAGCTTCATGCTTGCTTCTCTTCTTCACACTAAATAATTCATCTTCACCAACGATCGCTTTCTGGGCTGATTTCTAATCAGCTCAAGATCTAAGGAAGATAAAAATAATACTAGTGAATCTCTCTCCACGTCTTGCAAAGTGGGGGGACCCCACGACCTGCGTTAGGCTAATCGAACCCCTGAACCCTTTTACCCCAGAGATATCGCTACAGGCCTTGGTCTATTATTTGTTGCATCAACAGGACTTGTAACTACTACAAATCTAAACATAATTGATACAAGTTTTGGGAGGTGTTACATAAAGGAAGACCTCAACTCCTTCATCAAAACCACACACCATGAGGTAAGTAGACGTTCTATCCTGCTATATTCATTTTTAAGGTACATTTCAAATCTCTGATTATTCTCTAAACTTCCCCACAAATTTGTTTGATTTTCTGCAGGGGTTTCAACTCTAGAAGATGTTGTTTTGTGAATTTTTATGCTCTCAACTAAAATATAAAAGGTGAGCTAAGATTTTCTATTTCGATTATGTTTTCTTTATGCTAATTGATGGGAAACAAAAGCCAAGGCAATGCAGAGGGAGTAAATTTGATATTGATATAAATCGACCATGTTAACAACTTATAATTTTATAATTTTTTTTATAACCGGTGAAGATGGTATTCATAGAATATTACGTAGTAGAGGCTAAGTCACACATACAACATGCTAGGTAAGAATATGGTATTGGGTTAGAAGTAAGATATAGTCACATTTGACAAATTAACCTTCATTGAATATTTGATTCATTCATCATAGTTGTTGAATATCGTTTAGAATACTTTAACAACCAAAATGATGTGCTTTACACTGAATAGACCTCTCACTCATAGATGTAGCTTTCAAGGGGCCGGGTGGGGCGCCTGACCCCCAAACTTTTCGCTCAGTAGCGTTATGTATGTACGTTTCGTATATAATTTTTTAGGTATATACGTTTTCGACCCCCCGGTTTCATAAAAAAATTACTTATACAGAATTTTTAGGTTCGGTGACTTCCGACCCCCCGATGAGAATTTTCAAGCTTCGCCACTCCTCTCAGTTATTTCTTACAATCCGTGTGCTAAATGTTCTTCATGCCTCTTTCTGTAGGTCCGATTTCGGAGGATCGATTACAAACCAAATCACTTGTTTATAACAAACACGGTCACAAGTGCGGAATCCCTGTGACGATGCCAAACCAAACACAGATAATCACGACATGAAGTAACCAACGAAACACAGTCAATTGATTAAAACGGATGAGAACAAGGATCAAACAAATACACACAATGTTTGACAGTAAGACTTCACAGTGGGTATGCTCTCATGGTTTCACACAGAAACCATGTGTGGTTTATATAGGCAACCCAGCCCAAGTGTAGACGAAACACATACATGGGCCTGACGAAACACCAAAGTTGATGAAACACTAGGTGTTTCGTCACTGTTAATGGCGAAACTTGGATAACCATCCAAAGGGTGTTTCATCATACATTTTAACAACGAAAGACAGTGTTTCATCGTGGGCTGCACAAAATGAGATGCTGCAAACAGACAGTTTGCAGTAGATCATGTATAAACACACAAAACATCAAAACTACCCAATATGCAACATGCATAGTTCATAAACATTACATAACGACAAGACAAACTGTCGGACCCAAGTAGGATAGGAGGATATCCGACTTGGTCGACTGACGGAATTACATACTCGATAAATAAAGACCGTTAAATTACAACGCTTAATAAAGACAAGTTACAGACACAAAATATGCATCAACAAACTCCCCATTGTCTGTTACTTGGTCTTCGGTCTTCAATCTTCAGTGCTTCAGCGACCAGGTGCTTCTAGCATGAATCCCTCGGTAAAAACAAAAACAAGCGACACGTTTAAATTTTAGCGCTTGATGTGCGTCCTTGTCTTCATAAAAAATATTATGCCGTAATAGCTTGTTATTGTCGGCCGCCGACATATTCACAATCCACATCGGATCTAGCATCCGAAAGTTCTCTTGATCACCATTAAACACAATCACCGCTTCATGAGTTTCTGAATCGTAACACCATATCCTCATATCTTCCAAAAAGTTCTGTCTCATCGGCATCAAAGGGATCTTGTCCACAACCTTCGCGGGCTGATAAACCAGCTTGTATCACGCCGTGTTGGTTGATGGATCCAAGGTGAACTTGATTTGCTGATAGATAGGAAACTGAGGCTTGTACAACTCGTCTTTCCAGCCTGTCCTTTTGTTCATCTTTATCTTGCATGCAAACAACGTAGCTCCTTCGAAGTTTGAGCAATTAATGAGCTCAAGCTTCGTCAAAGCTGCAACGTCGTAAAATGGTAAGACAAAATGCTTAGCAGCGACCTGAAATATTGAATACCGTATTCACGCTTGATGGCCATGCAGTGGATTTCCTTCACGAACATCCAGCAAAGAATCTTTCCATGCAACTTTTCCTTTTCATATTGCAGGTAGTCAACTTGAACTTCCGCTGGCAAAGGCTTGGAAACTCTAGAGAAGAACTGCTTTCGCCATTCTGTGAATGCATCCGGCATTTTCAGAAGTATCACGATTCTTCAACTGTTGATCGATGACGTCCACGTTCTCTTTCAACCATTCTTCATTAAAAGGAGCGAACTCAGTCCCGTATTCTCGCACATATGAGGACCTTTCATCAACTCCTTCAAAGATTATCTCTTCTACATTTTCTAAGTTCGCTGTTTCTGGTTCACTCGGAATTTTATCAATCTCAACATCATCAACTTCTTTCATCTCATTCAGAGCAAGCAACTGTTCGTGCGAAAGATCCGCAACAATCTCTCCCTCTTCAAGAATTTCTCCAGTAATAGGATGAACCACCTGCAAAGCAAGATCAGCAGTGCTAGGAACAGAAGATGTACCAGGCAAAGAGCTTTCGATGTAAGAACTACTTGCAAGCTGTTGTATCTCTTCAACGGTTCCACTAGAGGTTCCTTGTGAAGATCCAAGCTGCGAAGGCTTGAAGACAGTGAGTTCAGTAGAGGTAGTTGCTGGCGGTTGCTCTGATGTGGCAGAAGGGTCAGGGTTCCCTTGATCCTCAGAATCATGATCCCTTTTCTGTAATACCTCCTGCTGTTTACATCGATCGCCTCACAGAATATTGACACGCTTTCTAACAAATTCAAAGCTTTCAGTGACTCGCTTGACTCCATCAACTATCGTGGTGTTTCGAGAATTATACCACTCCTTCAAATAGTCATGCCTTTCTTTGAGAGTCTCGGCCAACCTCTGAAGCTCAGAGCTTCTTTCTTTCATGTGGTTCATGTCAATACCGCGAGTGTTATCCGCCGCTCGCATCTGTTGCAACTGACGTTCTCTTTCTGCATCGGCAACCTTTAAGCGTTCATTCTCTGCTTTCAGTTGCTCAATCTCTGCTTGTTGAGGAATGATCTCGGCTTGTTGATGACTAACAATGGAATTCAACGTGTTTATCTGTAGCCATTGCTTAATCGTATCACTTTTGGTAACATTGATCACTGCCGACTGCCTATCGATTTGACCTGCCGCAGCTTGCAATTGAGAGAACAGAAAATCAATCTTTTCATCTTGCGGCATCTGAGAAAATCTAGTTTGTCTGCGCTCTGAGGCCGGCTGAGAAGTCGTTGTACGCATAGTTGATGCAATTGAGGGAGCTGGTTCTTGAGGCGTCACTTAAGGAGTTTCAGGAGCTGAAGACACTACAGGAGTTTCAGGAGCTGAAGAGACCATAGGTGTTGGTTCTGAAGACCTTGGAGGAGAAGACACCATAGCAGAAGCTTTAGTGGCCGTGAATCCAAGGTTTGGATCCATTTTCGCTTCTTGTGTAGGTTCTTGTTGTGGAACGGATTGTTGCGCAGACGAAGAACCAATGTACTTTCTTGCTTTCTTCTTTCGTCGGACAACCGTTTTCTTTTTCTTCAAACGTTCCGCTTCAGTATCTGAAGGAAGTATTCAGCGTCATCATCATCCTCCTGTCTAATCTTCCTGATCCTTTTCACACCACGTTCATCAAAATAAACTTCATACCCAGGCTCAAGTGGATTATCATCCAATTCCGTATCCTCCTCATCATCACCAGCTGAAGTTTCACCAGCTGTACCAGCAGTCGATGCACCAGCACCAGTTACACCAACAGCACCTGTATCACCACCATCACCACCATCATTATCGCCATCACTGTCACTTTTAGAAGAATCTGAATCCTTTCATCCAAACTTTTCTTTGTAACACCTCGTAAAATCACGACCAATATAATGAAGACACGTGTCATGGACTTTAAACGTGTAGGGAATTATTCCTGAGGAACTGAAGTTGTCAAACAATGTAAATAAGTGAATAAAGGGATCCAAAGTGTCATCATGCCATTCTTGTGCCTCTGAATGACCTCACACGACGTTCGTATTCTTTAATGAATAACTTATCGAACTTAGAAAGTCGTTTATGCTTAAAATAAGGATCTTGTGAAACATAGGGGTTAAAAGCGTCAACATGTTAAAGTTACCTCTGAGTGACCTTTTAACGATCCCAAAAGCATTGTGATAATTTATTTTGATCCCATGAATAATGAATATTAAATTCGTGGAATTTCGACGTATGTAAATTGTAGGATCGTTGTAAGACCCGACTGAGTCGATCAGAAGAGTTGTTTATCCGAATCAAAGGCGGAATCAATGAAACGGACACTCGATGTAATTATAATGTCTCTATTATTGATTTAACACTGATTTACAACCTGGAGACAATTCGACAGAGCTTCGCTACTCAGATCCGAAAGTTACAAATGAAAAACCAAGTGCCCCTATATATACTAATGTGATTTCGCTTAAAATGGTAAAGGATACTTTCAAGCGGAATCAGCTTAATATGATTTCGCTTGAAATGGTCTTTGGCTATTTCAAGCGGAATCACCACCAATTACATGAAAATCAGTTTCTAGCACCCCGAGCATTGGTTATCCTATCCTATCTCAGTACATGACTCGATACAAGACGAAGTCAATAGAGATACTGCACTAACAGACTCCCCCTTGGATGTTGACGAAGTCTTTAGTGTCGAGTCTCTATCATGACACATCTTCAGTCTTGATCAGTCTTCATGCTCTTTCGAAATTGTCTAACACTGTAAGCATCTATCAATCTTCAAAAGTTCAGAATCTCATCCTGGCTCTTTCTTTATCATTCTACCAGACTCTGACTCTGGCTCTTGCTTTATCAGCTTCTTCAGGCTCCCCCTTTCATCAAGCTTCCGTGCTTTAGGGATCTTCACCTAGCTTTCTGGTTACAAGCTCCCCCTTGCTTTGAGCTCGTCTTTAGACTCCCCCTTAGACTATGCTATCAGGATCGTAGTCTGGGACAATATCTGCAACACTCATACGTTTATAAGTAACAGCATTTTAGACTTCCAGGAATCATAACCTGGCAATTCAATTACCTCTATCAACAAATTTTAGAATTTTGCAGTTTCAGCGAACAGAATCGGAAACTAGCTTTTTTAACAGTATAAGCATCCAAATCCCTCACAGTTAATCATCCAAGTCCAAACTAATGACCTTGGAGATATCACAAACTGTTTTTAATTTTTTTTAAAAATCAAGTTTCAAATTAATGAACTTGTTTTATTTTCAGAAACACAATCAGCTTTCTTAGATTTTGACACTCAGCATTTCAGACATTGGTTGTCGAAAATAAAGCAGAAATCAAAATCTTTTTGTATTTTTCTGAAACATAAAGTTGTAAAGAAATATTTACAAACATATTTACAAATAATATTTTTGTTTGAATTCGTGTCAAAGGATCATATCAGTTTATGACAAATCACTAGTACCGTTAAGCTTTAAACACTTTAAGTTCTAAACGATTCACTTAGATTGTCAATATATTTGTCCACTTAAATTTTCACATAAATTTCAACTGTTTCGAGATACAATATTAATGTTTTAAGAACTTAAGCTTATTCGCGTGTCCCACCTCAGAATATACTTTCGTATCCAGACTTCTATATTCAGTCTTACAGGTGAATGTACACTAATGATATCTGTAAACGGGTAAATGCGAAACCGTGAGAGCTCAGGTTGGAACTTCTGTTCGCACAGAGAGATGACGGTTCGACTTCAGGTGTGTCCCATTTTAGGGATCTTTTCTTCAACAGTACATGATTATCATTTTTCAATGTTTCATCATTTTTGTACTGAGGGTGAGCTTTAAAATTAAAGTAGTGCAGAGCATTATACGAGGACTAGGTTATTGCTTCCGCAAAATCAGAAGTCTAGGTATAATACCCCGGATATCATCACGTACAGAGACTTAGTATGTCAGAAATAGAAAACCTTTCAAACAAGATTTCAGGGGTTACCTATATATCTGAGAGATGTTACCCACTAAATAAGTAAAGTATTTGATAGTTAGATTTATATCTCGAAAACAATTTACGAAACGTGTAAAAACATACTGACACATCATCAGTGGGACCGTTTATCACATTAAAACATTCCATTTCTTTAGCGTACCGTGAATGTCTACTGATGTACTATCATTTCCTCTTTTTACACAAAAACTCAATTTTCAAATTTTATCATGTTTTTGGCTTTTTCAAATTTTCTAATGTTTTTGGATTTTCTGACAATATTTCTCCCCCTAAAATGCAAAATCATTTAAAGAAAATTTAACAACCAATACTGATAGCTTTGTCTCGCCATCCATTTTCTGCTAATTGTGAACCATATTGCACGAAAAGTAGTAAATACCCCCATGATTTACAACACATTGATTTTTACAGTCTGAAAACCGTTTTTCAACCTGACGAAAGTAATCATGTTTGTTCAACCGTGAGGGTTTCGACATATTCAAGTAACATTTTTTTTAGGGTTTTGAAATATTGTTTATTTATATACAGCAAACTTTTCCGGTGGTGGAACTTGATGAAACTCTGAGCCAATGCCTTTCTTGTTTTGCTCAGACTCACCATCTCCCGGTTTTATATTGAAAATACGTTCAAGCACATATGACGACGCGTGATAACTTTTTAATTTGTTGTTATCCTATTCTAAATCAGCAATCTGTCGTTTTAGCTTAGCAACATCTTCAATATATGAATTTACAACACCTTGTTTAATTTCATACATTCGTTTTAATTCCTTTGATGTTTCAGAACAGTAATTCAATCTTGATTGAACAAACTTCATTTCACCCTTCACCTTTTCATATGACTCTTTTGTAATGTGATATGCCAATTTCATTGAGTCATATTCTTTCTTCATTTCTTGACAAACATTTTCTTTTTTATCACATTCTTCTGTCTTTTTTAAAACATTTTCTTTCAAAAACTCATTTTCTTTTTCTAATTTTTTATATTTTTCTGAAAGTTTTTCATTATTTTCTTTTAAAAATTTTTCGTTTTCTAGCATTTCTTTACATTTTTCTTTGAAAATGTTTTCGATTTTTGTGAATTCAAGATCTCTTGTTCTGAACTTCTCATCTTTTTCAGTACAAGCTCTGCACGTTTCCATGCATTTCTTGCACTGTTCAATCGATTTTAAGATTTCAGAATCAGAATTTACCTCAGTGATTGGCACTTCGGTGATTTCAGCTGCCTCTGTCTGCTTCAGCTCTTCCTTCTTCTCATCAACACCAACTTCATCACTAGCAGACTTCAAATTCTCAATCTTTCCCTCAGTCAAACTTTCAGTTTTCTTCTCATCTTCTACAACCTGCTGTTCTTCAGTAACAGCTTTCTCAACTTCCTCATTTACCTCAATTTTTTCTTCAATATTTTCTGTCTCAACAACTTTGATTTCCTTCACAACCTCAACTTCAACAACTTCGGCTTTTACTTCTTCAGCAGCTTTCTTCAAGTTGATCAACATTTCTTCAACACTCTTCTTCATTCTCTCTTCATCTCTCTTTCTCTAACACGATGTCATGGCATATTTGATTTCCTTTTCATGCCTTTTTGCATACGTGTCATCTTTAGAACATTTCTATAATATTCAGCCGATTAAGGAATTATGAGAAGAACATCTTCAAAGATTATGTCTTTCTTCGGAACAACTGGTTCACCTTCTCTGTTGACAAAACACTCTCTCTTTTTATCCCATCTCTTATTATCTACAGCACTTTCATACTCTTCTTGCATCTCATCCATTCTGTTTAAAGCAATGTTTCTTTCACGATAAGTTTTCTCACTCAAAATCTCTTCTCTGATTTTCTCTTTGATTTAAACTGTGTCTTTGTCTTTGTTTTCACAATTTTCTTCTTGAATTTTAGCAACTAAAACAAACTGTCTTTTCTCTATTATAGATCTGCCATGAGTTGTTTTTCGAACATTTTCCAAACGATCTTCTTCTGGACAAATTGTGCTCCAGTCAAAACCTTCATCATCGTGAATTACAAAACAAGCTCTTGATTTTTCTCTTGGAGTATTTTCAATCATCTTTGGCTCTTCTTTACTACGGTGATAAATTGCCTTTCGGTAATAATCATCGTTGAAAGGTCTCTCCGATTCAGCAACTTCTGAATTTCTACGTTCTCTTTTGAAATGACCTTTTTGCTTACATCTGAAGCAGGTCACTTTGGATTTGTCAAATCCGAGCTTGGTTGACGGACCACCCAATGATTGTTTCCCAGTAATCACCATGTACCTTTGAGCTCTGCGAATGCAACTTGCTAAACACAAGCGGATGTCAATGAGTTCCATCTCTTCCGGATCGATCTGGTCGTAGTCTTCTTTAGATAACTCTGAGTTTCCAATTTTGCTAGCTACAAGACCTTCATACGATTCCAGAACTGATGCAAGGAAACTCATTTGCTGCTTAGCTCCATTGATGCTCATTGCAGGAGAATTTTTCAACCTAAGAGCAATGTTGCATAGAATCTCCTCTGCTTCTTCTGAACTAGTTTTTGAAGACGATGAATGGTAACCCGGATCATAACTTGATGAGCTTTTCTGTGGCTCTTTTGTTCTCTCACCACTGAATGCTGTCTTTGGTGAACTATCAGCTTTCACCGAAGGTAAATTACCTTTGTAATACAGACCAACATTCTGTTGATGGGAAGAACTGCTCATCTTGTTTTGTTTCTGCAATTCAAGCTCATGGGTTTCAATCTTTTCACTTAATACATCAAGAGAAATCGTATCATATAAATCATCATTTTTCAGAATAAAAACAAACGTTTGCCACTGATCAGCTCGTGGTAACGCTTCTATGATTTTATCAATGATTTCTTCTCTTGTTTTAACTATACCAAAACGATCAAGTTCTACTTTTAGATGACCAAACCTCTCAATCATCTGCCTCACAGTCTCTCCTTTCAAGTTATCAAACAAATCAAATTCTTTCTTTAAAAGAGCAATTTTGTTCTTCTTTATTTGTTTACCCCCCTCTGCCTTAACCCTTAAAGCTTCCCAAATGGATTTTGAAGATCCATTATGTTGTAACAAGGCAAACATATCATTTCTGATAGATGATTGAATTAAGGCAATCATTCTCTGTTCTGCAGCAAATTCTGATTTGTCATCTTTGGATAATCTCTTGAGTGGAAGCTCTTCTCCTTTATCATCTTTTGGTCTTTCATATCCAAACTCCAGACAGAACCAGCTCTCGTGTGCATAGGCTTTTGCCCAGTTGATGAACCGCTCTTTCCACCATGTATAGTCTTCAATACTTTCAAGAGTTGGTGGCTTCGAGTGTGTTCCATAGAAGTTGTCATGTTTGATGTTCTCATTGATCGCTTTCGTTATGGATTTTGGTGTGACTGTTGAAATTTCGGAAGACTCGGATGTAAACGCGTTGAAAAATGTGTTGTAGAATTCTTCAGACATGATGTGAATTTCTTGAATTATAACCTGGAGACAAACAGTCAAACAAACACAATCAGTACAAACAATATCAAACAACTTGAAATAAACTGACACTCGGTTGACGTGAAATCATCTCGACACAAAAATCCACTTTCAAGCGGAATAAGAATCTCAAGCGGAATCACTGTTTGAAGCAAAATCTCTTGTTCAAGCGGAATAATTATTTCAAACGAAATCACTTGGATAGCACTTTCAAGCGAGATCACAACTTGAAGCGAAATCAGAATTTCAAACGGAATCTTCAAGCGGAATAACACTTTGAAGTGGAATATGATGAACTTTCAAGCGAAATAGCACATTCAAGCGAGATCAGGTGCTAATTTCTAGCGGAATAGTACTTTTCAAGCGAAATCATCTAAACTTTTCAAACGGAATCAGAATGTTCGTTCAAGCAGAATTAGGTTTTTGGCCTGTTTTTGTCACTTTTAAGCTGAATTTGGGTCTGATATTCTCAAGGCTTTGTTAAAACACTGTTTCGCATGTACTGTGAAAAATTTAGTTCATTTTGACCGTGAAATCTTGTCCAATTTGAAAAAGAAGGTGTAGAAGTTAGAAAACAGATGCAATCAAGCTAAACTCTTCCTCCTGAGCTATGATACCACTTGTAGGATCGTTGTAAGACCCGACTGAGTCGATCAGAATAGTTGTTTATCCGAATCAAAGGTGGAATCAATGAAACGGACACTCGATGTAATTATAATGTCTCTATTATTGATTTAACACCGATTTACAACCTGGAGACAATTCGGCAGAGCTTCGCTACTCAGATCCGAAAGTTACAAATGAAAAACCAAGTGCCCCTATATATACTAATGTGATTTCGCTTGAAATGGTCAAGGACACTTTCAAGCGGAATCAGCTTAATATGATTTTGCTTGAAATGGTCTTTGGCTATTTCAAGCGGAATCACCACCAATTACATGAAACTCAGTTTCTAGCACCCCGAGCACTGGTTATCCTATCCTATCTCAATACATGACTCGATACAAGACGAAGTCGAGTTGTTTATCCGAATCAAAGGCGGAATCAATGAAACGGACACTCGATGTAATTATAATGTCTCTATTATTGATTTAACACCGATTTACAACCTGGAGACAATTCGGCAGAGCTTCGCTACTCAGATCCGAAAGTTACAAATGAAAAACCAAGTGCCCCTATATATACTAATGTGATTTCGCTTGAAATGGTCAAGGACACTTTCAAGCGGAATCAGCTTAATATGATTTTGCTTGAAATGATCTTTGGCTATTTCAAGCGGAATCACCACCAATTACATGAAAATCAGTTTCTAGCACCCCGAGCACTAGTTATCCTATGCTATCTCAATACATGACTCGATACAAGACGAAGTCAATAGACATACTGCACTAACATAAATAATCAAGGTGCTAATTCCAACAAATAAGGGTTAAAAGCGTCAACGTTGCAATTTAAGATCATTCGGGTGACCTCGTAACTAACCGGGAGCTTAACAAAGTTTGTTTATGACTTAGATTCCTTAAGAGTCAAGTTTGGGGGGGTCAAAAGTGCAATAAACAATAGTTAAAACAAGTTTAAAAGGAACAGGGACCAAAGTTGCAAAGCTGGAAACTTGTTGACCAGACATGACCTCTATGCGGGCCGCGTAGGTCCTCGACCAATCCTTACGCGGGCCGCCTGAAAGTTGCCAGCTCCCAAAAATGTTGACAGGTGCCTCTTCAGCTTGTTCCACCACCTTAAAGACCTGGTTTTCGAATTCAGGGACTGCTCCAATGGTATTTCATGCATAGGGGACACCTGGGATCATCAGAAAACACTTGTAGGCTTGTGTGGAATGATCTTGTGAGATTAAAATTCATATATATAGGACTCTTGTTGCAACACATGAACTTGCTCATTTCAAAATCATTTCACACCCTTCTCTGGAGCTCTCTGGACTTCAAGCAAGCTTCCATCAGCTCCTAATTCGTGCTAAGGACCATTGTGAGTGTTCTTAGCCTCTCTAGTTCATGTTTTATTAACTTAATGACCAAAAGTCAAAGTCATCGTAATTAAGCTTTGAATTAGTGATTAATCACTAATGGTCCAGTTATTTTTCAAATTTAAAGTGGCTATGAGTTGGTAATTAGGTGGGTAATAAACCCTTAAAAGGGCACCCTCTGATTTCCCCTCTAACTAGGTCAATTGTCGGGTCAAACTTAATATTAAATTGTCAACAGAAAGCTATTTTGCAAATAAATTTATAATTAGCAATGTAGAAGCTATGAAACCTGTTTTAACACTTATACAACTTGGTAATTAATGTAAGAACATGTCTAAGCATGTTCAACCCGACAATTCTGAGTTTAGGCTCGGTTTGGAACCGAAAGTCGCAAAAGAAGACTTTTGCTTTGACTTTCGGTCTGACCCAATTTAGCTTGTTTTATAAATGGCTTAGGGTTCCATTAGGACCATGTTACATGTTAGTACAACCCTCTGAGTTTATATAATGTGGTTCCTTTGTAATCCTAGTTCGTTGCATGTTTTTGTTATATGCCTAAAATTGACCGTTATGCCCTTTTAATGTAAAAACGAGATTTTTAGAAATGTGAGTGGACATATACCTTTGTTACTGATTTATAAACTTGTCCTAAAAATTTGACATCAGTTTGAGGTCTAAATTAGGAGTTATGCTCAATATCGTAATTTGAAAGCTTTTTATTTATTTAACGACATATTTAGCATAAAGCCTATTTAAACAAACATTTCAAAACCAAAATTTTTACCCAATGATGTAATATAATATTTTGGTATTTTTGAAGATTTTTAATTATTTTTAAACTGATCATAACCTGGGTATGTTGTTTTAATTCGGTAATTGACTATTATACCCTTTTTGCTAATAAAATGAGTTTTACATAACATTTTGATACCAAACCTTTTGCTACTGATTTTATCTGATAAATAAAATATTTTAAGCCTTCTGGACAGATAAAAATCTCAGCTTTCCTTATATAACCCGGAAATCGCCTAAAACCGACTTTTTAAGCGTTTTAAACGCATAATATGGATTAAAACGATTTTTGCTATATAAGACTTAATACCTACTGATGTTTTAAGTAAATTTTTATACTTCAACAGTAAGCAAAATTTTTGAACTCAGATTTCCAAATTTGACCTTTAAAGCCTATGTGAAATTACCAAAATGCCCATACGGTGCATAGTTTGGTTATAAATGATAAATTTCACATATATGCAGTACCCTACTGTTATGACTTATAAAAATAAATATTTTTACTGATCATTTCAGACCAGAACCTCAGATTAATATTTAATCTCTTTTATAACCTTTAAAATGACCAAAAGACCCCTACGGGGCTTAATTTGAGTTTAAATCCGTTTTGGGCATAATGGAAGGTATCCTACTGATATCACAACATATTTAAGGCATATTAACTTAGGAAACCTATTCATGACTCTTTTGTTTACCCGTTATGCTTTCTTCGTGTTCGGTACGGTTTATGTAACTAGTTTGCATAAATTAACAGAAACGGGTCAAACCTTATCATTTTTATCTCAAAATCCAGAATGTGTTTAGTTTACCCATATTATACAAGTCTTCAAACTTGTCGGGTCTAAATCACATTCTAATCCGGTCTTTGCTTAATCACGCGTTTTGAACCGTATATCTTCCTTTAAAACTAACCGGTCTAAGTTTAAACTTAAATAAGACCCGTTAGGAATCTAATAGGTTATTAAAAACCATCGTTCCAGATTTAGGAGCCCAGTAAAAGATATATGCACTTGCTGATTGTATACGGTTGAGATAAATTTGAATATTTGCTCAGGTAAATACTTTTAACTATTTTCCCATATACGGGCTTGGGGTACGGTATATAAAATACCACTTGGTCAGGTATCGAATTTTTAATCATATGAAGGTTAAATCATTTAGATAACCCGTTTAATCTGTTTTGTTTATTTTAAGCCTTTGGGGGGTTAATGACCATGTCCTGAATATCCTCGGCTCATTCATTGAAATGGCCACGACTTAAGCACGGGGTGTAGGCATACACCTGCCGGTGCGTATGTAAAAATAATATACCCGTCTGATCGAGAATAACTCGTCGTGGGATATATTATGTGGTGTGTCTATTAATCTTTAACCCGGTATTCAGCCCGGGCTACTAAACGTATAACAGACATATAATTATTTTACAAGTTTATTTTTAAATAATTATCCCAAGTTATAAAAGATTATTTGTGCCTTGTGCATTAAAACCAATTTTCTTCAACTCTTTTCAAAATGAGTCGGTTAATTGTATTTACCAGTGTAAACTGACGTATTTTCCAAAAGGCTAAAGTGCAGGTACTAGGCGGAATAGGTTGGCTACTCCTGAGTGAATAAATAAGAGTCTTGCAACCTTTGTCACTTAAAATCTATTGAACAATTATTTTATTTTGTTTTGATCCGCTTGTGGATCCTTTTTACATTCTGTTGTAATACTCCTGTTACTTTTCATTCGGTTTGTAATATTATTACTTTTAGACTTCCGGTGTGCATTAAACTGTGATTATTGACTATGATGATATCAACTACGTCACGATACTCCCCACCAGGCCCACCGGTCATACTTGGAAATATCGGGGTGTGACTGGTTGGTATCAGAGCCAACATTGAGTGCATTAAACACTAGCCTTTTTGTTTGGTCTCAGTGACACAGTTGCACATTCATTGACTTCCGAGTCTAGGCAAAAGGACTTAGGACTAATCCTAATCTTTTATTTGTCCTTTATTATTTTCTTGGTTGTTCCTTTGTTTGTCTGACAGGAACAAAAGATTCCACCACGTGTTCGAGGACGAGGAAGAGGTGGCAAGGCCCCAATCTTCACCAGCCATGACCATGAAGCGGGGCCCTCTCACCGACGAACTCCACCAGTGACGATGAGCACGAGTCCCCAAGAGGATTGGAGGACATACTTAGAGCCTGCGAGGCGTTTTGTCTCGCTAAGCTCCTCACCTTCGTACCATGACTCCTTCGGGCTCCATCAAGGCAACAAGTCCGATCACTCTCGCCACTCCTACCTTCCACTGCAGCGGTCGAGTTCACATCGTGCCTTCGAGGACCCGACCCCGTACTTTCAAAGCCGGTTCAATCCGGCAAATCATGTGCAAGAACCAGTGGGTTTTAACCCATTGGGGCCAGAAGATCGTTTCTCCGGTGATCAAAACATGAACATGGATGAAGACATAGATCCTGCTGAGCCACCATCTGAGACGCCCACGCATCCCATAGAGATTTCAGACGGATCGTCTTTCCACGGTTCGCCATACCGAGGACCAGTAAACTATGAAGCAAGGTTTGCCTCGTACCCTTGGGCGTTCACCCCCCTTTTAATGTAGCACCTCAGCAGCAGCAGGATCCCTCTGAGGATTCTCGTTTTCAGGCGGTTACTCCGCCACCGCCACCGTCGCCAGAGCAGCAACCGCCTCCGGAGCCACTGATGTCCGTGCGAGGGGGAATTCGTTTCAGCACCCCCAACCCTCCGATGGCAGTCATTACCCGCCACTGTATGTGTTGGATCGTTCCGGTGACCCTAAACAGTCAAGTTGAGTAGTTCATCATCATTTACAAAGGCGGAATCAATGTAAACAACGTCAAACAGCTTGTTCCTTTTCAATTCCTTCTCTATTACTGAAATCCTGAGCTTTTACAAGTTCGAATGACAAACGGAAAACACCTCGGCTCAGAAACACACACTAGATTCCGCTCCAAATTGTTAGTCCTGAATAACCCGTGACATCACTCTACGGTTCAATTGAACGCGGAAAATAAGATCAAACCGAGCGAACAAAAAGAATTTTTTCATTGAATAAAATAGTGTCGCTGCTTAGATCGCACACAGTCTCAAGGACTGTCTGGTACGATCTTCGAGAACCTTGCACACAATCCCTAGGATTGTCGGGTACAAGGTTCTCCTTTGGGGATTACATGGTGACGCTATGGGAGAGCTCTACTACAATAACCTAGATAGGACAATTTACAGGAGCCTTTACCCTATTGGCCCACATGGCCTAGCCCAAGCCCATAACCTAATCTAAACCCAATTAATACATAAATTAATACACTAAAGATAAGCGTAAAACTTCTGGACCTAACACAAATGAACACACCTATCACCTATTTATAGACATACTGATTCCGCTTGAAACCACTCAAGCGGACCTGATTCCGCTCCAGACAACTTCAAGCGGAATAACATATAATGTAGTGTTCAAGCGGAATAAGCTACATATCTGATTTCGCTTGAAATGTCCAAATAACATTTCAAGCGGAATTACCCACTAAAACCACTTTTTGACATTTCAAACCCTAATCTAACCTATCTAGACATCAGACTCGATTAAGACGTAGTTAACAGACACTAGATGCACCAATAGACTCCCCCTTGGATGTTGACGAAGTCTTCAGCGTCGAGTCTTCAGTCTTTGTCTCTTTCCAAATTGTCTTGACATTGTAAAGCTCTTTCAATCTTTAATCTTCAATCTTCCCTTTAAGTGTTGATCCAGAATCCTGACTCCCCCTTTCACAGTCTCCCCCTCTCGGTAAGCTGGGACTTTGAATCATGATCTGGTTCAAACTTTGACATTTTGTTGCCGTGGAGATTTCACATAACCTGTTACTCTAAAATATAACATTACAATCTATTTACTTTCAACAATAAACTCATTATCTATCAGTTTTAGAAAACCACTTAAGTATTCAGGTCCAAGTTAATGACCCTGATTACTCAATTAATCTACCAAGTCCAACTTAATGACGTTGGTTGATTTCAGACAAAATGAAAACTGATTTAGTACAACAAATTTTCAAACATTTTCTGATAAAATAACAAGTATCAAGTTAATGAACTTGTTTTTGACTTTTCAACAATCAAACTTCAACAAGATAAGCTCTCCTCATCCTCCAGTTCAGAACCTTCCTGCATCTGCTTCAACTTTGAGAATCCAACAATCAACTTTCTACTCTGGTTTGTCGGAAAAAAAAAAAGCAGAAATAAAATATTTTTGTATTTTTCAATAAAGTTTCTAAACTAGAAGTGAAATAAAGAAACTTAAAATGCAGAATGTAATGAAAGTAAACTATTTACAAACATATTTTTGATGAGCGTGTTAGGGAATCATATCAGCTATCAGACAAGTCACAAGTACCGTTAAGCTTTAATTCATACTCAGAATTAAACAATTCACGTAGATTGTCGATATATTCTGATCCTCTTAAATTTTCGCACATTTTTTCAATCTGTTCAGGATACGAATTAGGTGTATTAAGAACTTAAACTCATTGATGTGTCCCACCTCTTGAATATACTCCCGTATCCAGACAACTATATTCAGTCTTACAGGTGAATGCACACTAATGATATCTGTAATAGGGTGAATGCGAAACCGTGAGAGCTCAGGTTGGAACTTCCGTTCGCATAGAGAGACGACGGTTCGTCTTTCAGTGTGTTCCCTTTGGGAATCTTTTGATTTCAACAGCACATGAATCACATTTTTCAATGTTTCATCATTTTTTATGCTGAGGGTGAGCTTTTAAGTACAAAGCTTTGCGAAAAGTATTATTCGAGGACTAGGTCAGAACTTCCATTCAGCAGAAGTCCTGGAATAATACCCCAGATATCATCACGTACAAAGACCTAGTATGTCAGAAATAGCGTCTTTCAAACAAGATTTCAGGGGTTACCTATATATCCAAGTAGTGTTCCCCACAAAATAAGTAAGTGATGATTTTATGTTTATATCCCGAACAAACTTACTAAATGTGTAAAAACCTATCGACACATCATCAGTGAGACTGTTTAATGCTTTATACTTTACAAATCTTTAGCGTACAGTAACTGTCAAACTGATGTACTATCATTTTCCCTGTTTACACAAACTCTTTTTCAGTTTTCTATTGTTTTTGGATTTTGAAAAATTTATCATGTTTTTGGATTTTTTGAATTTTTTTATTGTTTTTGAAGTTTTTTACTGTTTTTGTATTTTCTGAAAATATTTACTCCCCCTAAATACCAAAACAAGTAAAAAATCGACAAACCATTGCAGATTGTTTCTCACCTTCATCTAGAACAGTACCTTCATCAACGCCAATAATACCATCCGACACCGAGAAAAGCATCATACTGTTCAGTTTTAAAAGATATTTAAAACGTGTTTTATCAAAAGCTTTGGTATGTAAATCAGCTTTATGTGTTTAGTTTTAGCGTGATGTACTGGATTTTTCGTAATATTTATTGCGGCCTCATTATCAACAAAGATAGGGGTGCTAAGAAATTGCAAACCGTAGTCGTGCATCTGTTGCTGGATCCACAAGATCTGAGAGCAGCAACTGCTAGCAGATACATACTCCACTTCACGTGTGGATAAAGCCACAAAAGTTTGCTTCTTACACTGTCAGGTGACCAACCGAGGTCCAAAGAACTGGCATCCTGGTGTCGTTGATTTTGCATTGACTTTGCAGCATCCGAAATCTGAATCGGAATACCCTTCGAGCGTGAAATCACCTTTTCTAGGATACCACATCCCCAATGATGAAGTTCCTTTCAGGTATCGTAATATCCTCTTCACAATAATCAAATGCGAAGCTCTCGGATTAGATTAAAATCTTGCTGCGAGGCACGTCGGGTACATGATATCGGGTCTTGAAGTAGTTAAGTACATCAACGAACCTATCATGGAACGATAAAGCGTCTCATCTACCCTGTCTCCGGTGAGATCTGGGTGTATCCCATGATTTATTGCTAATGGGGTTGAAGCTGGAGTAGAACTTGACATCCCAAATTTCTCTAGAATATCATGAATGTACTTCGTCTGGTGAATGAAAATTCCCTCAGGTAGTTGATCCACTTGAAGTCCCAAGAAGAATTTCATCTCCCCCATCGATGACATTTCGAACTTTTGCTTCATAACTTGTTCAAAATCTTTGCACGAATTCTCATTCGTTGACCCAAATATTATGTCGTCTACGTAAATTTGAACTATCAGAAGATGACCGTCGACTTCTTTTGTGAAGAGAGTGGCATCCACTTTTCCACGAATGAAGTTGTTGGCTAGTAGGTGTTGAGACAACGTCTCGAACCAAGCTCTCGGGGCCTGGTGTAAACCATACAGCGCTTTGTCTAGCAAATAGACCTTGTCTTTGTGGATTGGGTCAGAAAAGCCCGGCTGCTTTCCGACATATACCTCCTCTTTTACCTTCCCATAAAGAAACGCCGATTTTACATCTAGCTGATATACTTTGAAGTTTTTCCACGATGCAAATGCTAGGAAGATTCTGATTGCTTCAAGTCTAGCTACAGGAGCATACACTTCACTGAAATCTATCCCCTCCTGCTGACTGAAACCCTGAACAACGAGTCGAGCTTTGTTTCTAATAATAACCCCTCGATCGTCTCTCTTACATTTAAACACCCATTTTATGTTTATCTTCCTGTGACCATCCGGTAAATCTACTAACTTCCACACTCCCAACTTTTCGAACTGGCTCAGTTCCTCCTGCATCGCATTAACCCAAGAATCTTCAGTAAGCGCCTCTTTGTAGGTTCTCGGTTCAATCTGCGAAATAAAACAACGTAGTGAAAATTCAGTTTGTAATGGAGCAACTGTTGAATAAAAACATGTAAGCCCTTGATCAATCTGTCGTCTAGTGCGGACGCCTGATTGTAGTTCTCCTATGATCAGCTCCTCTGGATGGTATGAAAGAGTTCTTGGCATCACTTCGCCTGGAACATCTACCTCGCCTTCCAGATTAGTAACATTCTGATTTGCATCATGTTCACTGACTGCGTTTGTTTGACCTGAAATCTGGATCTGCTCCCCCTCAGAATCTGAATCACTACGATCAAATATCGGCATATTCTTAGATTCTTGATTATCATTCTATTCCATCTGATTATCAGGAGCAACTTCTGAAGATTGTTGTACATCATCATGTTCACCAGCATTACTTGGACCTTCTTCATTGTCATTTGAAGTTTGTCGTTGTCGCATTAAATACTTGGCTGGAAACCCTTCCTGCGATGATTCATACTCTCTCAGAATATCCAACTCATCAAAGAAATCTTCTTCTTCTGGTTCTTCCATCATGTCAAACGAATCCCACAACTTGTCATAATGATAACGCCATGAATCTCCAGTATTCTGCGGCGGCATTGTATTACTTTGACATTCAACATTTGCAGCTTCAATAATCCGCTTCTCACTTGGAACGAAGACACGTCGTAGAGGACTTGCGTAACTAATGAATATCCCCTCAACACTTTTCGGACCAAATTTTCCAAAAGGCTCTAGAACAGTACAGGGTGACCCGAACGGTTCAAGATACTTCAAATTAGGTTTGCGGTTATTGAGCAACTCAAAGCATGTTTTGTTGAATTTCTTGACAGTGAGAACTATGTTGAGCGTATAGCATGCTGCAGCAACGACTTCTGCCCAAAAATTTATTGGTAGCTTTGAATCAGTAAGCATTGCTCTTGCCGTTTCGATTAGTGTCCTGTTTTTAAGTTCAGCAACTCCATTCTGCTGTGGAGTATACGGAGCACTAAACTCATGCAATATACCTCTTTCTTCACAAAATTCTTCCATCTTGTTGTTCTTGAATTCAGTACCATTATCACTTCTTAGTCTTTTGATATGCCTTTGGTACAGATTCTCAATTTTCTTGAACAACGCCATCAAACTATCATACGTTTCATCTTTCGACTTCAAAAACAATACCCACGAAAATCTTGAATAATCATCAGTAACCACAACACAGTAGTAATCTCCTGTAATACTCTTGACATTCACAGGACCAAACAAATCCATGTGAAGTCTCTCTAGAGGTCTTGAGACTGAATTGACTTGCTTTTTAGGATGTGACTTCTTCTTTTGCTTGCCTTTGATACGGCTAATGCACTCCCCTTCACGATGAAAACCTTTAACATGAACACCTGTAACTAAATCATTGTGCACCAGGTGATTCATTTTCCTCAGATGTATATGACCCATCTTCCTATGCCACAATCTCGATTCTTTCTCCGTTGCTTTTGACACAAAACAATGAGCCTGACCCGTGGTTGTAATAGCAACACTCATGTCCAACACGTACAGATCATTGAGTCTTGGTTCCCTCATGATGATCCATTCTTCAGGAACAACAAATCCAGCTTTCAAAATCAAACATTCTTTGTCAGTGAAGTGAGTGGTATACATCCTGTCACAAATCTGCGAAATGCTTAGAAGATTGTTCTCAAGCTCAGCGATGTAGTTAACTCTTTCAAAACGTCACAATCCCATTGGATAACGTCCCTTCACCAATAATCCTACCACCTTGATTTCCTGCGAAACCTACATATCCTCCATTGAAATTTCTCACATCATACAGCAACGCTGTCTTCCCCGTCATGTGGCGAGAAGCTCCGCTATCCATAATCCAACACGAGACGGATCTTGGAAGCTCCTGCACAAATCAGAAATTGTTTAGCTGAAATAAGCTGCCCAAGCCTCATCTGACTCGGGTAACTTAACTTCATCTACACATTTTACAACCGATTTTAGTGGCGGAAAATTTTGATCATTAATTTCCAATTTGTTTTCCGTTTCATCTTTTGTTTCAACTTTTGTAACATCTTTTAAGGAAACCTTCTTTTTGAAATCTTCATATGAAATTGGAACATTTTCCTTCTTAATCTCTATTTTGAGAATCTTTTTCGGAACATTCTTCATCTCTTGTGGAGTTGAAGTTTGTTTCTCAGATTTTGGCTTCTACGTTTGTTGAGGTGAAGCAACCCGTTTGTAAAACTTGTCACTTTTAGTTACCACCTGTTTAGAAGATTCAGTTTTGACTTTAATGTTTTCATTTTTCAAAACCTTTTTCTCAACAAACATTGGTGCCTTTCCCTTTACATCATCTTTCCTTCTTGAGTTCAACACAACTTCAGTCTTAGGCTTCAAAGTGGTACACTTTCGTGCAATATGTCCAACTTGATTACATTTGAAGCATGTTCGGGTGTCAACTACCCGACTTGTGCCTTCGGACTGAGGTTGTGAAGCTTTCTTCTCAAAAAACTCTTTGTTCGATTTCAAAAAAATCTTAGATTCTTCATCAGCAAGTGAACTCAAACTTGACACAAACACTTTCTTCTCAGCAAACCTTCTGTTTTGACCATTCTTTTTGTGATAATTCTTACCACCCTGATAACCACCCGACCATTTGTTTCGATTGTTATTATAAAAACGTGGTGGAACAACAGGTTTCTTGTAGTAAGCTTTATCTTTTTCAAAATTCATTTGCCTCTTTGTTTGGTTTAAACTTTTCACTTCTGACAAATCAATCTCAATCAATTTAAACACGTTTGTCAATTTAGCAATGTTCACATCCTCCAGGGGAAAATCAGAATCCGAATACAACTTATCTGATCCCGACATCTTGTACATGACAAGAGTAGGTTCTTCATTTAAGTTGTCTTTGGACTTTGATTTAGGAATGTATTTGTCCAAGAAACATTCACCTTCCTCAGTAGTGTCACTTTGAGATTTTAGAACATTATCAACCACACTTTTTACCACATCAGTTTGAACACTATCTTCATCGGAAGATGAAGTGAATGTGACATCAATCGACTCTGGATGTTTTATCTCATTAACATCATCATCGTCATTAACCAACCCGGACTTTTTCTTTGAGAAATTGTTGAGCACCGGAGGTGGAACTTGATGAAACCCCACCCCTGTTCCATCCGAGTATACATCTTCGCCTGCTTTGTTTTTCCCGATAGGTTTGGGAACAATGTGTTGCAAAACAAAGCTTGCGGAGTTGTAACTGGTTAATTTCAGATTGATGCGCTCATTCTCAATCTTAGCTTCTTCAAATTGAAGCTTCAACTTAGCAATCTCATCCAATTGCTTGTTGATTTGTTCTTCTTTGTGTCTAAGAATCACAGTCAAATGCTCATTTTCTTTTCTTCTTTTACCATTTCGTTCATCAAAATCTTGAATTGTTTGTTTTAACTTGTTAAAATTTTCTGAGAGTTGACGATTTTCATGAATTAGTTTCTCATATTCCTTCCTAATTCTTTCTACTTCAATTTTATCATTGTCAATTTTCTCAGTCAACTTTTTAACTTGTTCATTTGAAAATTTGAGCATTCTGTCACGTTCAAGAATCTGATCTTCAACCTTGCTAACTCTCTTTGTCAGATCATTCACCTTCGTATCTTTGAGGTAAGCTTGTGTACTACAAACTTTGCAGTTTTTCATGCAATGTTTGCAGTCACTGTCACCTATGACTTTCTTACCTTACTCACTTGACGACGCGTTTGAACTGACCTGGCTTTTAGACTCAGATACAGACTTAGAGTCTACCTCAAGTGCCTTAGCAGCCAGCACCTTGTCAGCCATCTTTCCAAGGTTTTCAGCTGTCATCTCCTGAGTCGTATCAATGATCCCATCATCTATCTTCTTTGACGTCTGAACTGGCACTTTTTCTTTGTCTTTCTCTTTCTCTTCACCACCTCCCCACCATTCTCTTTGTCGAGCCTCTTCTTGTTCAGCAAATTCTTCAATGAGAGCTTCAATACTAAGAGTCTTTGCATCAATAGCAATGTTTCCCTCTGGATCAAGGTAACACTCCCTATTCGCATCCCATCTTTTTGCTTTTCTAGCTTCACTGAATATACGAGATAATCTCAACATTTTCCACTCAGCTTTCTGTTGTCTATCACGTGCTTTTTCTGCTGCTGTTCTGGTGTCTTTGTAAGGTTTCATTTCTGTTTTTGCTGCAAACGCATAACCTACTGCGTCTTCCTCAGGTAGCAGCTCGCTCCAGTCAAAACCATCATCGTCATGAATGACGTCAAGAGCTCTGGATTTTTCTTTGTCTTCAATCTGTTTCATCCTGGGGGGTTCAGCCTTGTTCTGATGATAAATCGCCTTCTTGTAATAATCATCTCGAAACGGATTTGCAGTATCATCAGTGTAAGCATTTCTGCACTCGCGCTTAAAGTGACCTTTCTGTTTACATTTGAAGCAAGTCACTTTTGATTTGTCAAAGCCTAGCTTTGTAGAAGGTCCACCAATAGACTGCCTTCCGGTGATTTCCATGAAACGTTGTGCCCTTCTCACTGCACTGGCCATACACCACCTTATGTCGATCAGTTCCATTTCCTCAGGATCTATTTGATCGTAGTCTTCCTTTGTTAGGTTGGTGTTGCCTATCTTGCCTGCCACAAGGCTTTCATACGATTCAAGAACTGAAGCCAGGAAAATCATCTCTTGCTTCGCAGATTCTTCGTTGAAATTTTGACCATTTCTCAAATCTACAGCTATGTTGCATTGAAATAAGCCCTTTGATGCAGATTGGCTTGAATTTGTTGAAGAAGATCCACTGTGAAAACCACTATGAGGATTTTCATGATTCACAGAATTTGAGCTTTCTGCAGAAAACGCTGTTCTCGGAGACCCAACCTTTGGTAGATTTCCTCTGTAGTACAATTCCACGTTCTGCTGATGAGCTGTGTTGTTGACTTTAGACTTCTTTATCTCCAACTCGTGGCTTTCTAGTCTTTCGATCAGCAAATCCACAGTCAATACTTCTGGCGGCTTGATGGTGTTCTTCAACATTAAGGCAAAGTATTGCCAGTCTTGATCATTCGGCAATGAATCAAACAACACGTCGACCAACTCCTCCTAAGTATAAGTGATTCCATGCCTAGCCAACTCCATCTTCAGATGTCCAAATCTCTCAATCATTTTACAAACAGATTCATTCTTCATACAACCAAATAAATCAAATTCTTTACACAACAGTTTCTTTTTGTTTTTTACAATCTCAGCACTACCTACGCACTTAACTTTCAACTTTTCCCAAAGATCTTTTGAATTCTCATTTTCGATCAATGAAATTATATCATCTCTGACTGACTGATGAATCAACGCTATGCATTTTTGTTCAGCAACGTATCTTTCAACATCATCATTATCTGTCAAAGTTTCACCACCATAATCTCCCAAACTGTAACCGTTCTTTAGACTTTTCCAGCTCTGATATGCGAATGCTTTAAGCCACTCCTCAAATCTCGTAGCCCACCGATTATAATCTTCGATCGCCATCAACTTCGGGGGTTTGTTATAAGTATCGTATGCACTTTCTACGCTCATCGCATCGGAAAGAATCTTCTTTACGCTCGATGTCGGTGTAGTTTCATTCGTGTTGTTCGTAGTGCCATCTCTTGAACCACTGGTATAAGCAAATACATCACAAAATGGATTCATTAACAGATCATCCATTTTAAGTACCTGAAACAATCAATAAACACTTAGAAAATTTTCGAGATTTTGAAAAACAGCTAATTAAAGCGGAATCAGCTTTTAAAGCGAAATAGCTTTCTCAAGCGGAATAAGTCTTTTGAAGCGAAATCTCTTATTTCGCTTGGAATTTCAAGCAAAATCTAAACTTCAAACGAAATTAGACAACAAACTCAAGTGAAATCTGATTTCCAAGCGAAATCAGACAGTACTTTCAAGCGAAATCAGAATTTTCAAGCAAGTTATGATATTTCGCTTGAAATGGCAACAGATTTTCAAACGGAATAAGACTTTTCGAGCGGAATATCTAGGTTGGTCGTTCAAGCAGATTTAGGTTATTAGGCCATTTTTACCTGTTTTAAGTCGAATTTTGATCTGATTCTTTGTAGGATTTGTTAAAACTGTGTTTTACGTAATATATGTGAAATTTAGGCCATTTCAACCGTTAAAACTTGTTCAAATCAGAAAAGAAGGTGTAGAAGTGAGAGAATCCGGTGAAATCAAGCTGAATTGGTATGAACTCCTCGTCCAGAGCTCTGATACCACTTGTTGGATCGTTCCGGTGACCCTAAACAGTCAAGTTGAGTAGTTCATCATCATTTACAAAGGCGGAATCAATGTAAACAACGTCAAACAGCTTGTTCTTTTTCAATTCCTTCTCTATTACTGAAATCCTAAGCTTTTACAAGTTCGAATGACAAACGGACAGCACCTTGGCTCAGAAACACACACTAGATTCCGCTCCAAATGAACACACGTATCACCTATTTATAGACCTACTGATTCCGCTTGAAACCACTCAAGCGGACCCTGATTCTGCTCCAAACAACTTCAAGCGGAATAACATATAATGTAGTGTTCAAGCGGAATAAGCTACATATCTGATTTCTCTTGAAATGTCCAAATAACATTTCAAGCGGAATTACCCACTAAAACCACTTTTTGACATTTCAAACCCTAATCTAACCTATCTAGACATCAGACTCGATTAAGACGTAGTTAACAGACACTAGATGCACCAACAGTATGAAGACCCATAAATGGGTGGGCCTTCAAACCCTGTTTCCGAGGTGGACTCTGCGCCAGTCGCACCACCATCACCACCACATATGGGTTTTGGCAACCCAATCCCTTCATACGCCGGTACAGCGGCGTACAACCCTTTTGAGCAGCCAGGCCACTCTGGCTACAATTACTATAATGCCCCTGATGTTGACCCATACCTTATGGCGTCAAACTACAATGCTCTTCATCCTGAGGGGCCTTATGGAGCTCCCTATCAGACTGGATACCCAGCATATGGGTATCAATACCCGCCGCCTCCTCAACCTCTGCAGCCGTAGCAGCCGCAGCCACCGCAGTAGGAGGAGATCCTACAGAGGTTGAACCGTGTGGAGCGGGAGATTCAAGAAGAGCGTAGGAGCCACAAGGGATTTCTTAAGGGTTTGGCAAGTTTAATCAAGGGGAAGAACAGAAGGGACCATTGAAGATTCCTTGTTTGTTTTTTGTTTGTTATGTATTTTTAAATTTTAATTAAGTCCCTGCGTGGACATCTATTTATGTACTTAGTCCCTGCGAGGACTTGTATTTCCAGTTTAGCCCCTACGTGGGTAAGTTATTTCGGTTAAAGTCCCGTTTAGGGCAATTATGTAATCTTTTAATTTTAGTGGAATGTTTAATTTAAAATTTCATTTTTTTTGTCATCATATGCATAGATATAAAATGTGAAATATATAAAAATATCATTCCTTTTATAAGATCTGCCATTATGAAACAAAATCTTAAATGCAAAACCTAGTCGTGTGTCATTTTAAGACAGGGCCATGATGGTAGTTCCTTATTAAGATTCAGATCCCTGTTAACATCTGAAAACATGTTAACAATCCTGGCAAATGTGATCCGATAAAATCGCATAAGTCATCCTTATATTGGATTCTTCCAATTCCTTTTCTCTAAATTATTATTTAAACATCCATTAGTGATGTAATGCCTACGGGCCATATTCATTGTCATATACGACAAAAGACAGTTGTAGTCTACGACTCCCTGTCAAGAAAAGGTAATGAACTACGTTCAAACCTAAATGCCTTGATTCTATAAAAATCATGGCTTATGAATTTAAAAATTATCCTTGTGACTAGGCCTTTTGTATGCCACTCAACTATCCTTAATAGTTTATAACTGGGATAAAATATAATAAAATTTAAATAAATTAAATTAACCAATATGGTTTATAGTTACCATTGTTAATGAATTGTCATAAAAGAGAATTCCATAATAGACTCCTGAATAAATAATTGTCATTAATTTTATGTAGCAATCAAGCTACATGGTAGAATCTGAAGAAGTCAACAGTCACCCTCGGGAAAATCATGATACCACCAGAATCAACATAGCTGGTGCAGAACTGCAGGCACTAATAGACAATGCCGTTACTCGAGCTTTGGACAGACGAGATAATGAGTCAAGTGGTACCCGAAGCAAGACCCAATCTGCACCTCATTCTAAATCACACTCTAAGACTCACTTTGTGGCTCATAGCAAGCCACCATGAGTCGAAAAAGGATGATGACCGACACTCCTCAAATCAGCATAATATTCCATCTAGGAAGATTTTATTCAACCAAGAGCCACGTGCAAAGACCTGTTCATATAAATATTTTGTCTCCTGCAAGCCCAGGGATTTCACTGGGGAAAAAGGAGCCATCGATTGCACGTGTAGGATCGTTTTGTGACCCAACCGAGTCGTTCAGAAGAGTTCTTAGACTATACGAAAGGTGGAAACAGACGTATAGACTCGAAACAGATTGAATATCACTTTAACCTTCTTGTATATTGAATTGACAGAGTTTATAGTTACAAGAAATACGGGCAGCACTTTGGTATAAGTTCCTGATTCCCCACCAAATGAAAAGATCACTAGCCTATTTATAGAGTTTCTGATTCCCCATGAAAGTGCAATGTTTCTAATTCCCCATGAAAGTGTCATGTCTGTTTCGTGGGAAATCAATATTTCGTCGGAAATCAACATTTCGTGGGAAATCAACATTTCGTGGGAAATGATCTCTAAAACTCTATTTTCCTGAACTACGTGACTCGATCTAACATATCTAGTGTAAGACTCGATACAAGACGAAGTCAACAGATGTATGCACCAACAGATGGTTTTGTGACCCAACCGAGTCGTTCAGAAGAGTTCTTAGACTATACGAAAGGCGAAAACAGACGTATAGACTCGAAACAGTTTGAATATCACTTTAACCTTCATGTATATTGAATTGACAGAGTTTATAGTTACAAGAAATACCGGCAGCACTTCAGTACAAGTTCCTGATTCCCCACCAAATGAAAAGATCACTAGCCTATTTATAGAGTTTCTGATTCCCCATGAAAGTGCAATGTTTCTAATTCCCCATGAAAGTGTCATGTCTGTTTTGTGGGAAATCAACATTTCGTGGGAAATGATCTCTAAAACTCTATTTTCCTGAACTACGTGACTGGATCTAACATATCTAGTGTAAGACTCGATACAAGACGAAATCGACAGATGTATGCACCAACAGACTCCCCCTCAGATGTTGACGAGTCTTCAGTGTCGAGTCTTTTCATCTTTAGTCTTTATCAGTCTTTGGGCTTTTCTTTCCAATCAACATCAACTGACTCCCCCTAACAATGTGCTGGCATTCCTTAAGTTCATCAGCATCATCTGCTTCAGGATCGTAATCTGGCTCTCATTATTTATCCACAAAGCCTTTAGGTATCGAAACCTGGTTCTTCAAGCTCAAGCTTCTCAAGATCGATCAACCTGGCTCTACTAACACTCAGCTTTGACTTTGTTCTTCCAAGATCGTGACCTGGTTTTCATCCAGCTCAGGTTATCTGCACACTCTCTACCTCAAAGTAAGTTTTACAATTTAGAATAAAAAATGTATGCACTAAAACAAACTCTCCCTCAAACCAAACAGAAACTTTATCAAAGACAATATTGATGAACCACTTGAAGATTAGATTAAAAACATATTTGTTTAAGAACAAACTTTCCTTCACAGAATTTGTCATCATGTCTAGCACTTAGAATTTTGAAAATCAGCTCTCCAACACCAGTTGTCGAAAATCTTTTTGAGTTTTCAAAAGTTTATGCTAAACACACTAAAAATCTTTTTGGGTTTTGTAATAAAGGAAATGTAATGCAGTAAAGAAATATTTATAGACAATATTTTTGTGAGTTTGTTTAAGAGGATCATATCAGTTTTTGAGACAAGTCACCAACACCGTTAAGCTTCATTTCAGTTTAAGTTCTAAACAATTCACTTAGATTGTCAGTATATTTGTCCACTTAAATTTTCACACAAACTTCAACTGATCCGAGATACGACATTAATGTCTTAAGCACTTAAACTTATCCGTGTGTCCCACTACTTGAATATACTCCTATATCCAGATCCCAATATTCAGTCTTACAGGTGAGTATACCTAGATGATATCTGTAAGGGGTTAGATGCGAAACTGTTAGAGCTCAGGTCAGAACTTTCGTTCAGCAGAGAGATGACGGCTCGACTTTTGGTGTGTCCCCTTTAGAGGATCTTTTTTACAACAGCAATGATTATCAATTTTATTGTTTCATCAATTTGCTGAGGGCGGCGCTATATTTCAAGCATTTGCAGAAAGTATTATGCAGGGACTAGGTCAGTATTTCCATACAGCAGAAGTCCCGGAATAATACCCCAGATATCACTAAGCATAAAGACCTAGTATCTCAGAAAGAGGGACCTTTCAAACAAGATTTTGGGGGTTACCCATATATCCAAGAAGTTGTTCCCCACGACATAAGCAAGTTTGAATTTTAGATTTATATCTCGTTACAATCTACTAAATGTGAAAAAACCTACTGGCATATCCGTAGTGAGATTGTTTATCACATATATACTTTCCAATTCTTTAGCATGTTGTGACAGTCCACTGATGTACTATTATTTCATCTTTTATACAGCAGAACTCATTTTTGATTTTATCATGTTTTTGGCTTTTTCAAATTTTCTAATGTTTTTGGATTTTCTGAAATTTCTTACTCCCCCTAAAATGCAAACACATTAAAGAAAATTGAAAACAAACTATACAGAAAATTGACAACCGATATCAAATCGCCTCAATTCGCCATCCACTTGGCATAGACAATCAGAACTCCCCCTTTCAACATACTATTTTCTCATTATGATTTCAAAATTAGTTCATCATCTTGTCCATTCAATCATTCGTATCAGGATTACATCAAGTTTAAACTAATGACCTTGAGTTAATCACTTTATCAGAATCAACCTCTTACCACTTGTAAGTATTTCTAAAACATTTAACCACATGTAGGAATAAACATCTACACAAATACATGTTACCAATCAATATGCCGATTCCTGCTTCACGCTTATCTACCTGGAAGCTCCGGCAAGTCCACAATCTGTAAAATTTAACAAACTTTAAGATTCGTTTACATAATCAATTTGTAAGAAAGATGTCGATTCCTGATCCACGATTACAAACTTGGGATCTTCGGCATAGTCCTTCACCTGTAAATTTAACACTTTGAAGATTCTTTCACATAAACAGATTTTAAGAAAGATGACGATTCCTGATCCACGATTACAAACTTGGGATCTCCGGCAAGTCAGGTGTTTTAAGCAAAGAAAATGTCCACCCAAGCCAGACCAGCCTTGGGTGAAATCAACTCATCAGCAGTTGGGGTGTAAGTTGCTTTCTTTTTAGCATAAAAGTCTTTTACCCCTTTAACTTTCCTATCGATCATTTTTCCAAAAATTTTCTTTACATTTCCATTAAAAGCCTTCTCAACATCAAATTCATCCTTTTCAGAATAAAATTGATTTGAGATCTCAACTTTCCCAATCTTTTGTTTAAAATTCACAGTCCTCAATGATGGAAGGCTCACCTCATCCATTGGAGGAACTGAGTTTTCACTCTTTTTAACAACAACTTGTGGCTCTTCTGATTTTGTGGAATCAGATTCATCGCCAGTTTTCACGTCAAATTTCTTAACAACCCACTTTTGGTTGTCAAGTTTAACACTTCTTCTGTAAAATCTCTTCGAACATTCACCAACTTTATATGTTGAGTTTTTAAACACTTTAAATTTTTCTGTTGGTGGTTCGGTTTTATCAACAACAACTTCTTTCAATTTTCCAGAAACTCCCTGTTTTGTGTTGGTTGCTTTAGGACAGTTCCATGCAATGTGACCAACTTCATTGCATCTAAAACAGGTGCTGGTTTCTTTTCTCTGAACTTCATTCTTCTTTTTCTTAGCAAGAAATTCTTGATTTGATTGTCTCCAGAATGAGCTCTTCTTTTCCTCTTCAGTGGACGGTCCTGAAACAAATTTTGTATTTTTAGAAATTTTCTCATTTTTATAATTTTCAGGTGGAATAAAACCTAATCCTTTCTTTTCGAAGTTACTGTTATGGTTTGGTTTCTTTTGAAATCCAGAACCAGAACTGTAACCCTTTTTCTTGTTTAATCTTTGTTGCACTCTTGAGGTGTATTTTTTAGGTTTTTCATTAAGATTTACATCTTTTATTTCAGCAGTATTAATTTCTGTTAATTTGAAAACCTTTTTAATCAATTTAGTTCTAACACCTCTTATTGGAAACTCTTTATCAAAATATAATTTGTCAGAATCATTCAAAGTATATGCAACTTCAAATGTTTCGTCATTCAAATTAGACTTTGATAACAAAAATTCTTTACTATACACCCGTTTTCCCGACGTTTTCGAACTCCTGACAAACGAACTCGAACTCCCAACTGACAAACACGAACTCCCAACTGACAAACGCGAACTTTCGGACTCGGACTTTGACTCTAACTCCTCATCTTTATCCAACACCTGATCGACCATTCTTTTTATTAATTCGGACTCATGATCTGTGTCGGACGCTGTGAACGTGATGTCAATGTTGTCTGGCAAAACATCAGTTAACTCGGACTCTAACTTTAGATTGACTGCCTTTGTTAATTGTTCCCCATTCGGTTTTCTAGGCGAATACCCTTCCCAAATCGGAGGCGGACACCTATTATAATCAACACTCTGTTTCATACCAGTATCCGTTTTCTTCTTTGACTTCTTGTCTTCATCTTTAAACGCCTCAAAACCTGCAACAGTAGGATAAATTCTGTCAATTAAGTAATCAGAACTTGTATAACTTCTTAATAAACGTCTGATTCTTTCGTTTTCAACTTTTTCACCATCCAACTCTTGCTTCCATTTTGCACATTCTTCGATGTAAAAATTTATCTCTTTCTGCTTTGACATCATAGTTGCATTCAACATTTTTAAAGCTTTTTCTCTTTCTGTGTTTGTCTCTTGCAAACTGTTCACTGTTCTATTCAACACATCGTATGATTCTTTCAAATTCTTGACATCGAACAACCACTTTTCTTTCAACTTTTCTGATTCACTTAACCTTTCATCTTTTTCTTCACATTGTTTGCAAGACTCTAAACACGTAAGACAGGGTTTTGTGACTTCAACTATCATTTCTACTTCCACAATCTTCTCAACTTCCACTATCTTCTCAACAACTTTGACCTCTTTCAGTTCTTTTGCAGCTTTTTTCTCTTTGAATTTCTTCAATTTATCTGCAAAATAAAATTCAAAACTGTCAGAAGATAAATGAGTTTTTGCAGTATTTATCTGTTCCATTTCTTCATCTTCACTGCTTTCAGAAGAAACAGAATTTCCATCTTGACTGTCCTCATCATCAGATAACACAGCTATCCATTCCTTCATCAATTCTGGCTTTTGAATAATGTGAGCAATAAAGGCCTGAACATTTGAACCATCTGGAATGTACTTGTCCCAGCTAAAACCTTCAGCCAGTTTCTCATCATCTTGATCAATTATGCCATAATAAGCTTTCTTGTTGGCATCTTCAATCATTTTCCCATGTGCCGTTTGTACATCCTTTTGTTGATGTGGTTGATGGGTGATTTGCTGATATATAGACTTCTGATAGTAATCATCTCTTCCAAAAGGATTCTTTGCTCCACTATTCTCCTTATTTGTGCACTCTCTTTTGAAATGACCTTTTTCCCTGCATTTAAAACAAGTAACTTTAGATTTATTAAAACCTAAAGCTGAAAGGTGAGCATCCAACAAGTCATTTCGTCCTGTAATCATTTTGAACTTTTCAGCTCTTCTCAGGACACTAGCTAGACACCATTTGATGTCCATGAGCTCCAATGCCTCTACATCGATCTGGTCATAATCTTCCTTCGTTAGCATCGGATTACCAATCTTTCCGACAATCAACCCTTCATAAGATTCCAATGCAGTAACCAGTAATCCCATATGATTCTTAACAACTTCTTCAGAAAAATTCTGCCCATTTTGAAGATATAATGCCACATTACACTGAATCATATGCCCATTTCCAATACTTACACTTTGAACACTTGGAGGATTAACACTTGAAAACCCACTAGTGTTGACTGCACTTTGACTGCCTGATCCAGAAGAATTTCCTACACTAAACGCGGTTTGGATCTTTGGACTTGCTTCAGTCTTCTCAACATTTCCTTTGTAATATAACTTGATATCTTGTTGAGCATTTGAACTATTCATTCTTGCAATTTTTTGCTGTTCTAGATCTTGACCTTCAAGCTTCTCAATGAATTGTGCAATTGATAATCTACTAAACACTCCTGTATTCTTTAGAATCATGAGATATGTACCCCATTCTTTCTGAGGTAAAGCATCAGCTAACTTCTCGACCCACTCTGCTGGAGTTTTAGTGATTTTCAACAAAGACATGGTACGAACAAGATGGCAATATCTTTCTATGATACTCTTCGTAGTCTCCCCTGGCATACTTGAGAACAATTCAAATTCTTTTTTCAACAAAGAAGCTTTACTCTGTAGCATCTCGGTACTTCCTTCAAACTTTTTCTTAAGTGCTTCCCAAATTGAAAACGCAGTTCCATTATGATGAAGCAAAACAAATATATCTTCTTTGACAGCTTGTTGCAACAGACTTATCATCATTTTCTCTCCTTTATAGCTTTCTCTCTCTTGGTATGTGAATTCTGAAATGATTTTATCAACTCTCATAGCGTTTTGTGGTCTAACATATTCAGTTTCAATGCTTTCCCAAGCTTTCAGATGGTTCGCCTGAACCCAGTTTTCAAATCTTTCTTTCTAGCTATGGTATTCTTCAATATTCATAAGTTTTGGGGGTTTTTGCAACGTTCCGGTTTCATATTCCATGTTCATCTTTTGAACCACAGCAGCTGGAGTAGTCGGAGTAGCAAACGCATTGTAGAATTCAGAATCCATGTTTCGGTATCGAAGAATTTTTCAAACAAGCTTTCAAACTAACTGGTTCACCTCGTAAAACACCTGTATCACCGGCAGACAAACAAACAAACAACAATCAGTTTAAAGACTTGTCAATTAACAGAATAAGACTGGTACTTGAACTGGTGATAATTCTGTGTGAAATGAGGTTCAAATTGTCAACCCGTGAGAACTGCTATGACCTGGATCCAATTCAAATGACCTGACCCTATTATATGCAAACTGATGGACTTTTAAACGACTTGATGAACTTTTGACAACTTTGAACTTCAAACCGTACGAACTGGAACTAACTTTCAAGCGAATTGATGACTTTCAAACGAATTGAACCTTTTCACATGACCTGACCACACTAAATGACCATTTCGTGTGACGTGTAACAAATTTCATGCGACCTCGTGAACAATACTCGTGAAGTAGATAAATTTGGTGAGAATTGGTAATCAAACTGTGTGATCTAGATTCACTTCGTGTGACCTGGAGACTTAATGCAAACTGAACAATTTGGTTAACTTCGTGTGATCTCGTAAGATAATCCAAATGTATATTTGTCCGACAAGATAAAAGTTGTACTCAATTTGATTGGGCTGTGATTAAATGGATAAACAAAACTTTAATTGGACCGAAGACAATTGTAAGCTGATATCATTCAAAAACAATTGGACCTCTTACACTTTGATCTGATAACTTTGACAAACTCAATTCATTGGACCTACAAATTTAATATGGCTGACAACTTTATCCTTTACATGCAAACCGGTTCAAACTATTTCTTTTAAACGAATTATCATTGGGCCTTCATTTACACTAGCGGACAACTTTAATTGTTCAATTCAAATGGCCGACAACACTTTTATCAACACAACTTGATTGGACCTTTTATATAACTTCACTTAAGATCGATAACTTTAAATGTATATCAAATTCTATTAGGCCAACACTTTGAATCACATGAACTGACACACGCAATAATTATTTCACACAATATATTTCCGCTCAAGCGAAATCAGGCAATAAAGTTCGAGCGGAATCACTACTGTCTTTCAGGCGAAATCAGAACTTTATCTTTCAAGCGAAATCAACACGTAAATTCAAGCGGAATTAGTTATTTAGAAGCGGGATCTTATTTCGCTTGAACTAACACGGACAATTTCGAGCGGAATCAGGTATAACTCAAGCAGAAACATGATTTTTTCAAGCGGAATCAGTATTTTCGAGCGGAATCAGGCTGATGTCACTTGATATCGGACCAAAAACCTTCGATTTCTCCTAAACGGCTAGGAATTAGTGTCTGAAACTTTGTAGGGTTGTAGATCAGGTGTTTTCGCACAACATATCCAAAAATCAGCCGATTTGGACCGTAAAAACCCGTTCAATTCTGAAAAAATTCGGTTAAAAACGTGAAAGAATGAGTAGAAATCAGAATTTTCAGTGAAAACAAGCTAAATCGGTAAGAACTCTTCCTCCTGAGCTCTGATACCACTTGTAGGATCGTTTTGTGACCCAACCGAGTCGTTTGGAAGGGTTCTTAGACTATACGAAAGGCGGAACCAGACGTATAGACTCGAAACAGTTTGAATATCACTTTAACCTTCTTGTATATTGAATTGACAGAGTTTACAGTTACAAGAAATACCGGCAGCACTTCGGTACAAGTTCCTGATTCCCCACCAAATGAAAAGATCACTAGCCTATTTATAGAGTTTCTGATTCCCCATGAAAGTGCAATGTTTCTAATTCCCCATGAAAGTGTCATGTCTTTTTCGTGGGAAATCAACATTTCGTGGGAAATCAACATTTCGTGGGAAATGATCTCTAAAACTCTATTTTCCTGAACTACGTGACTCGATCTAACATATCTAGTGTAAGACTCGATACAAGATGAAGTCGACAGATGTATGCACCAACAGCATGACGTGGCTAGACGAGATAGATACGGTAGTTGATATTAGCGGGTGTGCAGAGCAAGATATTGTGAAGTATGTTTCATAATCGTTTAAGGGAGAAGCTCTAGCTTGGTGGAGGTCTTTAATCCAAGCTACTGGAAAGATTCCGTTGTACAACTTATCATGGGCTCAGTTTGTTGCTTTAATCAAAGAGAACTTTTGTCCTCAACATGAAGTTGAGAAGATTGAGACTGACTTCTTGACCTTGGTCATGAAGAATTTAGACTGTCAGGCATACCTTACCACTTTCAATACCATGTCTAGATTGGTTCCTTACTTGGTAACACCAGAACCAAAACGTATAGCCCGTTTCATTGAGGGTTTAGCCCCGGAGATCAAAGCCCGTGTGAAAGCATCTCGACCTACTACTTTCAGGTCTGTAGCTGATTTGTCATTATCTCTTACCCTTGATGCGGTCAGGCAGAGATCGCTTAAAAATTCTGATGAGGGGAAGAGGAAACGTGAGGATGATAACTCACACCGTTCGGATAAGAAGCGTAAAGGAAACTCGGATCATAAGAAGAGTTCGGGATTTAAGAAAGATGACCAACAGTCGGGTGAGAAGCCCAAATGCAAAACATGCAAAACCTGTAAAAAGCGTCATCTGGGAAAATGCAGGTATGAATCGAAATCCCAATCGCAGCCTAGGGCTTGTGGGATTTGTAAGTCTAGTGAGCATAAGAAATTAGACTTTAAGAAGATAAAGGATGCGACTTGTTACAACTGTAACGCGAAGGGGCATATCAAGTCTAACTGCCCAAAGTATGCCAAGAAACCTGAAGAAGGTAAGAAGACCAATGCTAGGGTCTTTTAAATGAATGCACAGGAAGCCATCTAGAATGACTACGTGATAACAGGTACCTTTCTTATCAATGATGTCTATGCAAGGGTTTTATTTGATTCAGGTGCGGATAAGTCGTTTGTTGATAATAAATTTTGTAAGTTGTTAAATCTGCCTGTTAAAACCTTAAGCATAAAATATGAAGTAGAACTAGCCGACGTTACCATAGAAACTGCGTCAACTATGTTAGATGGATGTTTTATATCAATTAGGAACCACTCTTTTCCGTTATCTTTGCTTCCTTTGAAACTAGCTGGTTTTGACATATTGATTGGCATGGATTGGTTATCTCATAACCAAGCCCAGATTGTTTTTCACAAGAAACAAGTAGTTATCAAGACTCCGTATGGTGAGCCACTTACCATACAGGGTGATACTCAGTATGGGTTGCCTAAGCAAGTGTCTATGCTTAAGGTGTCAAGGTGTATGAAGAAGGGTTGTGTCATTTACATGGCACAGGTAACTATTGATGAACCAAAGCCCAATATCGAAGACATCCCCGTCTTTTCTGAATATCCAGAAGTATTCCTTGAAGAACAACCTGGTTTACCACCAGATAGACAAGTGGAGTTCAGAATTGACATTATTCCTAGAGCAGCGCCAGTTGCAAGAGCACCATACAGGTTAGCACCAACTGAGATGAAAGAGTTAAGGACTCAACTGGATCATTTGTTGGCCAAAGGTTTTATTCGACCTAGTTCATCTCCCTGGGGAGCACCGATTCTGTTTGTAAAGAAAAAGGATGGATCAATGCGTTTATGCATTGATTATCGGGAGCTGAACAAGGTTACTATCAAGAATAGATATCCATTGCCCAGGATCGACGATCTGTTCGATCAACTACAAGGGGCAAGTTACTTCTCCAAGATTGATTTGAGGTCTGGTTACCATCAGCTGAAGGTTAGAGATGAAGATGTGCATAAGACTGCATTCAGAACTCGCTATGGTCACTACGAGTTCTTAGTGATGCCTTTTGGGCTCACTAATGCATCAGCAGCGTTCATGGATCTCATGAATCGCGTTTGCAAGCCATACTTGGACAAGTTTGTCATCGTCTTCATTGATGACATCCTTATTTATTCGAAGAACCAGGTTGATCATGAGAAACTCCTTCGTTGTATTCTTAAACTTCTTCAGCAAGAAAAGCTCTACGCCAAGTTGTTAGTGCATACATATGTCGACTTCGTCTTGTATCGAGTCTAGTACTAGAACTGTTAGTTCAGGGCGTGTTGTACAAGAAAATACGTTATTTTAGGATGTCAAAGAACTGATTCCGCTTGAACTATTGATTCCGCTTGAAATGGTTAAGTGACATGGCTTGTGATTCCGCTTGAACTGTTTCTGAATCATTTCAAGCGAAACCCCTCTCCTATAAATAGGTCTCAAGCGTAATCAGTTGTAATGATATTGTTTTCCGGTACCGAACTGCTGCCGAAGTGCCGATTGATTGTAAAGCTGTGAAATTGATAATATAAGGCAAGATTAAGTGAAACAAGTTGTATTTCGTGTCCGTTTCTTAGTTTCTGCCTCTGAAACGGATAAAACACCTCTGATTGACTCATTTGGTCATGTGCACGATCCTACAAGTGGTATCAGAGCTCAGGAGGAGAAGTTCTGCATATATCAGCCTGTTTTCATTACATTTTCTCACTTCTACACCTTCTTTTTTCATTTGAACAAGTTTTAACGGTCAGAATAGTCTGAATTTTTCACAACTTGTGTAAAACTGCATATTAACAAAGCCTTGAAAGAACCAGAACAAAATTCAACTTAAAAATGGCAGAAATGGGTCATCGAAGTGATTCCGCTCGAACGAACAAGTTTTGATTCCGCTTCAAAACCTGTGATTCCGCTCGAGATTGAGTTTCCACTTGAAAAGGATACTTGATTCCGCTTGGAAATACCTGATTTCGCTTCAAAATTACTGGTGATTTCGCTCCAAAGTACATCACTGCTTATTCCGCTTGAAACTGTGTTTGGGCTATTCCACTTGAAACAAAAAACTGTGATTCCGCTCCAAGTTGCATGTGATTCCGCTCCAAGTTGCATGTGAGTCCGCTCCAACTGTTATTCCACTAGAAATTGTCTGTCATTGAAAAACGTGTTATCGAATCATGGCTGAAGAATTCTACAATGCGTTCGTGACACCCATTGCTCCTGTGACTGCTGCTGAAACATTGTACAGTGAGAATGAGACGGGTACTCATCAGAGACCACCGAAGCTGATGTACATTGAGGATTTTCAGGGATGGAAAAGTCGATTTGAGAACTGGGTTCAGGCATACAAATTTGATGCATGGTGTTCATTGCTGAAAGATTACGAGAGACCAAAGAATGAACGTGGGCTTGAAAAGGGTTTTAACGATTTTTCAGAAGCTGACAAGTTGAAATACACAAGTGAAAAGATGATGATCAGCATTCTTCAGCAAGCAGTTAAAGAAGACATTTTTGTTTTGCTTCAACATAACGATACAACTAGATCAATTTGGGAAGCTTTGATTCAGAAATTCAGGGGGAGTGCGGATATGATAAAAAACAAAAAGGCATTATTGAAGAAATCGTTTGATATGTTCACAGCTTTTGATCATGAAACAACAAAGCAGACCATTGATAGATATTGTCATCTAGTATTGGAAATGGGAAGATTAGATATTCAGAAAGAGGATGATGAATGGGTCGATAAACTAGCTGAGGCTTTACCCCAACAGAAGTGGGGAACTTATTTGATGATTGTAAAGCTTATGAGGAAGTCCGAGAGTATGAATTTGGCACAATTCATTCAGAAAATTGAAGAGCAAGAATTGGATATTCAGAAAACGACTATCATGACAAATCCTAATGCTAAACAAGATGTCAGTTTGTATTACAGAGGGAACAAGTTTGAAGCTACCCCCAGCCAAAGTCCAAAGACAAATACTGCTTTTAGTGCTGATGGTTTTTCAAGTCCGAATGTTAGCACTACAACTCAAAGTGGTGGATATACTTCATCATTTTCAAGCTTTGATCCTAACAGCAACACACCAAGTCCTCAGAAGCAAAATTCTACAAATCTGCAGTGCAATGTTACTTTGAACATTCAGAATGGTCAACATCTTTCTCCAGAGCTGGCTAAGCAACACATGGAATCTCTTGTAGCTATGTTAGAGTCATACGAAAGCTTAGTTGCAGGAAGAATTGGTAATCCGATGCTCACAAAAGAAGATTACGACCAAATCGATGCAGAAGAACTTGAGTTGATGGATGTGAAGTGGTGTTTAGCAAGTGCTATGAGGAGAGCAGAAAAGTTTCAACAGATTACTGGCAGAGATGAGTTTCGAGGAATGGCTACCTCTCCATTGGGCTTTGACAAATCTAAAGTAACCTGTTTCCGATGTAAAGGAAAAGGTCACTTTAAACGGGAGTGTAAAAACCAAGAATCAACTGGGAGTCAAGAAAAGAACAATTATTATCAGAAATCAATTTTTCATCGGATTGAACAATAACCATCCTCATCTCTTGTCAGTGACAATGGAAAGAAGAAAGCTTTAATCATTCATCAAGACGATGAAAAGGTTGCAGAGGGTTTTAGTTAGGACAAATACATACCTGATTCAGCTTTAGTTGCCCGAGTTCTGGAAAATGAAGCTAGTCAGAAAAGAATTCCAATATTTCCAGATCTAGGAAGTGATGTTGATACTGATGATGAGGAAGAATATCTTAACAAATGTAGAAAAAGCATTGATCCTGACAGTTTTAATTTTTTCTATGCAGATAAAGTTGAGTTGCTGAATCAAAAGAAGATTGACAGATTGAAGAGAGAGCTGGAAGCAGCAAAAATGCAAGCTGATGAAAAGACAAAGACAGAAGCTGGAGAAGCAAATGTTGATCAAGTGGTAGAGAAAATAGTTGAAATTGAAAAAGTTGTCGAAGTAGAAAAGATTGTCGAAGTTGAGAAGATAATTGAAAAGGTTGTTGAAGTTGAAAAGATTTTCGAAGTTGAGAAGATACTTGAAAAGGTGGTTGAAGTTGAAAACCCATGCTTGAAATGTTCAGAATCGTGCAAAGCTTTTGAGGAGAAAGACAAGAAAATTACTGAATTAGAGAAAATTAAAGAAGATTTATTGTCTGATGTGAAGTATGTGAAGGAGTCGTACGATGTGCTGAATAGGACAGTTGATGGTCTGAAAAGGACAAATTCAGAAATTGAAAAAGCAAATGAAAAAATGAGTGCAACATTAATGACAAAGCAGAGTGTCATCAATGAGTATATTGAAGACTGTGCTAAGCTGAAGCAGGACTTGGAACTTGAGAAGATTGAGAGTGAAAGGATTAAACGATTACTGTTGAGTTACACTATGTGTGATTATTTGATTGATCGTGTTTATCCTACTGTTGCAGGTCTTGAAGCTTTCAAGAAGAAAGAAAAAGAAGAGGATACTGGTAAGACACAAAGTGTCAAGTATAACAGATGTCCGCCCCTGATTTTTGAAAGTTATTCTCCCAGAAATCCAAATGAGGAACGTGTTAATAAGGCTCTCAACATCAAGTTAAAGTCTGAAATCATTGATGAATTACCAGACAATATTGATGTAACATTCACAGCGTCTGACACTGATCATGAGTCTGAGTTAATTAAGAAAATTGTCGATCAGGTGTTGGATATGGATGAAGGGTCAAAGTCGGAGTCTAAGTCTGATAGTTCGAGTTCGTCTGAGAAGAGTCCGAGTTCGCCGGTCAAGAGGGTTTATAATAAGGAATTTTTACTATCAAAATCTAATTTGAATGATGAATCAATCAAAATAGCTTATATTTTGAATGATTCTGACAAATTATATTCTGATAATGAATTCCCAATAAGAAGTGTAAAAACTGAAATGATCAAACAGGTTTTCAAATTGACAGAAATTAATATTTCTGAAATAAAAGATTTAAATCTTTCTGAAAAACCTAAACCTTACACTTCAAGAATTCAACAAAGAGTAAACAAGAAAATGAGTTACGGTTGTGGTTGTAGTTTTCAAAAGAAACCAAACCATAATGGTAATCTCAAAAAGAAAGGTCTTGGTTTCACTTCACCAGAAAATTATAAAAATCAGAAAATTTATAAACCAAAAACAAAATTTGTTTCAGGAGGAAGTTCAGAGGATGAACAGAAGAAACCGTTTTGGAAGCAGTCGAATCAAGAGTTTCTTGCTGAAGTGAAGAAGAATGTGAGAAAGTGTGCTCAAAGAGTTGACAGAAGAACCTGTTTCAAATGCCAGGAAGTTGGACACATAGCTTGGAATTTCCCCAAGACCAACTACCAAAAACAGGGAGTTTCTTCTAACTCTGTTTTGAGAAAAACTTGTGTTGATAAGAAAGAACAACATGTGAAAAATGTTAAAAATTTGAAAATTCTACTTCTGAGGAAGGAGAAAGTTCAAAACGTTTTTACAAAAGAAGAGGTGATTTAAGTAAACAAAAATGGGTTGTAAAAACAGATAGTGGTTCTGACAATGAATCTGAGAGGAGTCTTTGGTTGAAAAAAAGATTGTGAGTTCCGTTCCTGTGATGAACGATGAAAATTTTCCTAAGTTGTCAAAGGAAAATCTGATGTCGAAAGTGGGAAAAGTAGAGATCTCAAATCAATTCTTCGCTGATAAGGGAGAATTTGATGTCGAGAAGGCTTTCAATGGGAAAGTCAAACATATTTTCAGTAAGATGGTTGATAGGAAGGTAAAGGATGCCAAAGAATTTTACAAATCAAAATGTTGGTGGGATAGATGCGTACCAAAATCACCCAAGGCTAGTCAGGCTTGGGTAGACATAATGTTTGATTAAATACCTGACTTCCCGGAGCTCCCAGGTTGGTAACAGTGGAGCAGGAATCGGCATCATTCCTGAAATGTTTGTTTGGTAAATCTACAGGTGATATCTTTAAATTGTTATATTTTGATGTACAAGTGATTATGGTTGGTAAGTGAACCTGTAAGTGGTTGAAAGAGGTTTTCATTGACAAGTGGTTAATCAAGGTCATTTAGTTGAACTTGATTGGACCATACTTACAAGTGGTATTTTGGAAAACAAATGATGAGTTTATCCCCTAACCTACAAGTGGTTTGAAAATTAACAAAACTAATTTTCCGGAAAAACCATTTTATTAAAACAAACTTAAGTGTTTTGAAATCACAATGGGAAAATAGTTTGTTGTGAGGGGGAGTTCTGATTGTTTATGCCGAGTGGATGGCGATTTGAAATGATTTGATATCAGTTGTTAATTTGTTTGTACAGTTTGTTTTCAAATTTTCCTTTAAATGTGTTTGCATTTTAGGGGGAGTAAAAATTTCATAGAAAATCCAAAAACATTAGAAAATTTGAAAAAGCCAAAAACATGATAATTTAAAAAAAAAATGAGTTTTTTTTGTATAAAAGAGGAAATGATAGTACATCAGTGGACGATCATGGCATGCTAAAGAATTGGAAAGTTAAATAGTGATAAACGGTCTCACTGATGATGTGTCGGTAGGTTTTTGCACATTTAATAGATTGTGACGAGATATAAACCTAAATTTCAAACTTGCTTAATTCGTGGGTAACATCTCTCGGATATATGGGTAACCCCCGAAATCTTGTTTGAAGGACCCCTCTTTCTGAGATACTAGGTCTTTATGCTTAGTGATATCTGGGGTATTATCCCGGGACTTCTACTGAATGGAAATTCTGACCTAATCCCCGTATAATACTTTCCGCAATGCTTGAAATATAGTGCCACCCTCAGCATAAATGATGAGACAATAAAATTGCTAATCAATGCTGTTGTAAAAAAGATCCTCTAGAGGGGAGCCACCAAAAGTCGAAGCCGTCATCTCTCTGCTGAACGGAATTTCTGACCTGAGCTCTCATGGCCTTCGCAATTTAATCCCTTACAGATATCATCTAGGTATACTCACCTGTAAGACTAAATATTGGGATCTGGATACGGGAGTATATTCTGAGGTGGGACACACGAATAAGTTTAAGTCTCTAAACACTAATTTCGTATCTCGAAACAGTTGAACTTTGTGTGAAAATTTAATTGGATCAGTATACTGACAATCTAAGTGAATCGTTTAAAACTTAAAATGTTTAAAGCTTAACGGTGTTGGTGATTTGTCTCAGAAACTGATATGATCCTCTTACACAAACTCACAAAAATATTGCTTGTAAATATTTCATTACTGTATTTCAGATAAAAACAAAATTCCAAAAATATTTTCAGTGTGTTTTAGCTTAAATTTTTGAAAAATTCAAAAAGATTTTAGACAACTGATATTGGAAAGCTAATTATCAAAATTCCAAATGCTAAGCATGACGAACTGATTTGGGAAAAAATGTTTTTGAAAAGATATATTCACAAGTGGTCAACAAATATATTTAATGTTAAATCTTTCAGATTGATTCTTGAAATAGCATAAATTTTTGTCAAATTGTAAATTTGTGAAACTTATGTTTTGGGTAGAGGATTTGCAGGAAAGCCTGGATTTTGATTGAGAGTAGAGGGCCAGGTTGCGATCTTGATTCTGTAAAAGTCAGACTATGATCCCAGCATGTTTTGAGGGGGAGTCTGTTAGAGAGAGTTTGAAAATACTAAAGTGTTAAAGATACATCCGAGGGAAGTTATCTGTTGGTGCTGATATTCAGGAGAAGATAGAGCGAGTCAAGAGCCAGAAAAGCCCGAAGACTGATAAATACTGAAGACGTTGAAGACTCGACACTTAAGACTCGTCAACATCTGAGGGGGAGTCTGTTAGTGCATACATCTGTCGACTTCGTCTTGTATCGAGTCTAGTACTAGAATTGTTAGTTCAAGGCGCGTTGTACGAGAAAATACGTTGTTTTAGGATGTCAAAGAACTGATTCCGCTTGAACTATTGATTCCGCTTGAAATGGTTAAGTGACATTTCAAGCGAAATTACAATGCTTGTGATTCCGCTTGAAATGTTTCTGAATCATTTCAAGCGAAACCCCTCTCCTATAAATAGGTCTCAAGCGTAATCAGTTGTAATGATCTTGTTTTCCGGTACCGAACTGCTGCCGAAGTGCCGATTGATTGTAAAGCTATGAAATTGATAATATAAGGCAAGATTAAGTGAAACAAGCTGTATTTCGTGTCCGTTTCTTAGTTTCCGCCTCTGAAACGGATAGAACACCTCTGATTGACTCGTTTGGGTCACGCGCACGATCCTACACAAGTTTTCAAAGTGTGAGTTTTGGCTTCGTGAAGTCCAATTGACATGTGGTTAGTGAGCGTGGTATCCAGGTGGATCCCGCTAAGATAGAAGCAATCATGAATTGGCAAGAGCCGAAGACGCCCACGGAGATTCGAAGCTTCTTGGGTCTGGCAGGATATTACAGACGTTTTATTGACAACTTTTCAAGGATTGCTGCACCCCTAACTTCATTGACTCGCAAGAATATCAAGTTTGATTGGGGTCCCAAGCAGCAACAATCCTTTGATATCCTTAACAGAAGTTAAGCAATGCTCATGTTCTGACATTTCCTGAAGGGATTGAAGAATTTGTGGTTTACTGTGACGCATCACACACTGGCATGGGATGTGTGCTAATGCAGAAGGGCAAAGTCATTGCCTATGCTTCTCGACAGTTAAAGGTGCACGAGAAGAATTACACCACCCACGACTTGGAATTGGGTGCCGTTGTGTTTGCACTAAAACTTTGGAGGCATTATTTATATGGTACCAAGTGTGTGATCTATTCTGACCACAAGAGCCTTCAACATCTGTTTAATAAGAAGGATCTGAATATGAGACAAAATCGATGGATGGAGACACTGAACGATTATGATTGTGAAATCCGATACCATCCAGGCAAAGCGAATGTATCGCTGATGCTTTGAGCAGGAAAGAAAGGGTTAAGCCCATTAGAATTAGTGCCAAGAGCATTGAATTGAAAAACAGCTTGAATGAAAGATTGTTAGCCGCTCAGAAGGAAGCTATATTAGAAGCCAACTATCCGAATGAAAGGTTGGGAGTCACTGCTAAACAATTAGCATATGGCAAGGATGGAATCCTAAGATTGAATGGACGAATATGGGTTCCAATTTATGGAGGACTTCGAGATGTGATTCTTCAGGAAGCCCATAGCTCCAAGTATTCAGTTCATCCTGGCAGTGATAAGATGTACCAGGACTTAAAGGCAAATTATTGGTGGATAGGTTTGAAGAAATCTATAGCCACTTATGTGGCCAAATGTCTGACGTGTGCTCAAGTTAAGGCAGAACACCAGAAGCCGTCAGGTTTGCTACAACAGCCTGAACTTCCCACTTGGAAGTGGGAAATAGTAGCCATGGATTTTATTACTAAGTTACCAAAAACAAAGCGAGGAAATGATACTATTTGGGTTATAGTAGATAGACGGACTAAGTCAGCCTACTTCCTACCTATTAAGGAAACGCACAGCTCAGATAAGTTAGCTCAGCTGTACGTGGACGAGATTGTATCTCTTCACGGAGTGCCAGTGTCTATCATCTCTGATAGGGATACAAGGTATACATCGCATTTTTGGAAAAGCTTTCAGCAATCCCAAGGCACTCGATTAAACTTCAGCACTGCGTATCATCCTCAGACGGATGGTCAAAGCGAGCGTACGATTCAGACGCTCGAGGATATGCTACGAGCTTGTGTTATTGATTTAAGTGGAAGTTGGGATGATCATCTTCCATTGATTGAATTTTCATATAATAATAGCTATCATTCAAGCTGCACCTTTTGAAGCTTTGTATGGAAGAAAGTGCAGGACGCCCGTTTGTTGGGCGGAAGTTGGAGATGTCCAACTAACAGGACCTGATATAGTCCTGGAGACGATATATAAGATTGTGCAGATACATGATCATCTCAAAGCTGCCAGGGATAGGCAGAAAAGCTACGCAGATAAAAGGCGTAAACCTCTAAAATTCAAGGTTGGTGACAAAGTGTTACTGAAGGTATCACCCTGGAAAGGGGTAAAGCGTTTTGGAAAGAAAGGCAAGTTAAGCCCAAGATACATAGGACCATTCGAGATCATCGAATGTGTCGGAACAGTGGCTTACAAGTTAAACCTACCTGAAGAGCTCAGTGGAATTCATAATGTATTTCACATCTGCAATCTGAAGAAGTGTCTAGCTGATGAATCGCTAGTCATTCTGTGACACTAGTGCTCCATAAACACACACAATGTAGGACACTATCTTTTATCAAAGCGTTTTGGTCTCAAAAATTTGTTTATTTTGGTTTTACAATTTCACATTTTGATTCTAGTTCATTTTCAAGCTTTAAATCGCTTTCTAGAAAGTTAAACGCGAACTGATGCGTAAACATACTCAGTTTAATGTGGCAAACACTCCGAAACAGTGACATAGGCTTAACATACCTTAAATAACTTTAAGATAACTTAGAAATAAGTTTTGAAAGCTTTGGTGTGTCAAAAACAAGTTTATGAACACTCAGGGACTATTTGCGTCAAACTGCGAAAGTCTGCTAATTCACATAGTATTTCACATTCCGGAACTTGATCATAAGTTAAATATGCCCTAAATATCCTTCACATGGCTTAAAAATAGGCTTTGATGTGTTTGGTGCGCAAAAATAAACTTTCTTGATCAATAGGGACTAAAAGCGTCAAAAAGTGCATAAGTTTGCATTTTCGCGCATAACTTACGTTCTGAATATTTCCGGACATCCAAATATTTATGTAATCATTAAAATACTTTATTTTAGTGATTGGCATGATAAAATTCCATTCGTCGCGTAGTTTGGATCGTTTTTGCGTCCATTACGACTTCTGTCGTAATTAACCGAACAACACAACCGTACGGCCAAACGAACCGACATCCTAGATGTTTTTGAGCATGTTTTAAGTTCCCTATACTTTAACTTCATTTTAGAGCCTTGAAATGAGGTTAACGGGGCTTAAACGTTCCAAAAATGCATCAAATCCAAGTTTCTGAAGTGCAGGGACCTGTTTTGACATTCTGTGAAACATCCTTACACGGGCCGCGTAAGGTTTGATGTATTCTTACGCGGGCCACCTGAACTCCCCAGATCAGGAAAACTTTTTTCTGAAACAACAGCTGGCATTCAGGCTTTTGGACATGGTTTCTTGCATTCTATGGGCACATTTTTTATGGTTTTTAGTACCCCTAGTATTACAAAACCTTGTGCCCACTTGGACGGTCCAGATTGAAGCACGATTCACGAGGAATGATCCTAACGGTGGTCCATTTCCTATAAATACCCACCATAGTTCTTTGCAATCCTCACACAGTCTGATCTATTTACTCTAAGTTGAGGCTTAGCACCTCATACCTAAGCAAGTTGGATCTAGATTTCCATTCTTGGACCTTTTGTAAGTATTCTTTCGTTCTTTTACATGTTTTTTTAGCATGAAAGTCAAACTTTGTTTGACTTTCTGCATTGACCAGCTTATGGTCAACACGAAGTTCGTTTGAACTTCGCAACGTGAGCGTAATCACGATGGTCATAGTCCCTTGTGACTATACCTACTGATTACCACGTTGATTAGGCATAGTGACGAGCCGTAGTTTCGGCCAAAATTCGTATTCTTGCGTATTTTGTAACCAAACTACCTTTAGGTATCAAAACCGTTTGTTTTGATACCAAACCTGTTTTCTAAATTCATTAAACATGTTTTAACATGTTTAGCTCGTCACTTTAGGTTTAGTGCTTATGTAGAGTCGTAAGTCAAGCAGTCTAAACAACCACTTAGACTTTCGAACCCGACCCGTTTGGTCGATCATTAGGATCCGACCAAACATATAATGTGACCATAGTTGTATAGGGAATAACCTTCCGAGGTTATACCTTATGGTCACCTCGTTTAGTTAGTCGTATGATAGGTTGTTTATATGCCTTAGGAAAATGACCAAAATGCCCTTTTTGCGCACAATTTCATTTTAAACATATGTAACCAATATTTGACATCTAAACTGATTATATAACATAATTAGATATGTTAAGGCATATAATACTTGTCTTAGGACTAGTTAGGCATCTCGAAAGCGCTTTTACGCGAACGACGCGTTAAAGTGGCGTAAGCTACCTTAATGGGTCGTAAGCACTTAGGATAGGTTTCATTTTACAATGTAGGCTTTGTTAAACCATAACACATGAGTTCCAATACTCATTTGGTTAACCAGACCTCATTCTACCCGATCTTCCGATTTAGGTGTCAATTCCCTAATATAGTGTCTGTTACCCTAGGAATCGCTTCAACACTTGAACTCTTGGTCTTTTGAGCTTTGTTATAACTTTTGAACCGGGACTATACGCAACCCCAGGCGAGTACATAGTTCCCCTCTTTTACGGTTTTCAATTGTTTTAGGGTGATTCATATGTGCAATCGATTTGTTTTCAAAATGTGTGGCATACATGTGTTCACTAAGTGCTTTTATGTGTATTTTTCTAATTATGCAAACGTTATGTTTTATCCTTAAGTGATCTACCTATCTTCATAGTTAGATTCATGTAGGATATTTGAAGTACAGACTTAGGTCTTCCTATCTTCATAGTGAGATTTTTAAGAAGTACTTTGCAGACTCAATGGTTGGTTTTTGTGTAGTTTGTTGGTGATTTAGATAACGAAACTAGATAATACAATAAGCACATGGTGGATACGCCGCTGGTACTTCCTATATATAAGTGTGCTTATTGTATTACCTTTCATGGCGTTATCCCGAATCACCATTAGGATTTAGTTTCGTTTCAATTCAATAATTCAATATGATATGAACTCAGGATCCCTGTAGTATCTATCTATCTTCATAGTTAGACTTATATGGGATGTTTAGATTACTAACATTGGAATCCATGTTTGGATCCATTGTGTACTTTAATGCATGTTAGATAATTCAATATGATAAGAACCTAAGATCCCTGCAGTATCTATCTATCTTCATAGTTAGACTCATATGGGATGTTTAAAGTACCAATATTGGAATCCTTTATTGGATTCATTGTGTACTTTAATGCGTGTTAAGTTAGACAATGTGATAGAACCCAAATCCTTATAGCATCTATCTATCTTCATAGATTGATTCTTGTAGGATGTTTAAAGTACTGATACTGGAGTCCTTGATTGGATTCATTGTGTGCGTTAATGCGTGTTCACAAGTTGGTTGGTTTATGTGTTATGTGGTAGTTGTGATTTAAATAACGAAACGGGTATAATAAAATAAGCACATGGTGGATACGCCGCTGGTACTTCCTATATATAAGTGTTCTTATTTTATTATTCTTGTAGCATTATCTGGATCACTTTAGGATTTTGTGTACAATTGTTCATTGTTGATTATCAAAATCTTTGTAGAATCTTCCATATTCTTATGTGTTAGATTCTTAGAAAGATATCTGAAGTATTATCATGATTCATTGATTTGATTTATGTAATACTTATATATGTTTTGATTTATTTCAAAACAGTTATTATTAATCCTTGATTGGATTCCTAATAACACATTCTCAAGTTTTTATGATAGTTAAATCGGGATTTCAATATAAAACATAAAATTTACTTAGTAAATATCATAATGCCATATACAAACCTATTTTGTCACAAGTTTTCACAATTAAGATTATAATACAAAATGTTTTTGCCATTTGTTTGGCCAATAAAACCTATGTATTCGCCGGCATTTTTATGCTGACTGTTTTCGCATATGTTTCAGGTTTTCGACTATTTCAAGCATACAACGCATAGGATTGCATTGGGGCCTTAGTCTTCTAAAACAAAATAACAGTTTCATGTATCCTTTGTTTATAAAATGATGTTAATGATATTGAAACAATTTAGTACCAGTAGTTGTGAGCAATTTATAACGTGACTCCCCGATATTTCCGCCGCGTGTTGTTATATTACGCGATTGGGGTGTTACAATGTCGCACAAAGATGTGCATATAGATGAGAGCTTAACATTTGTTGAAAAACCTTTGTCGATCGAGGATCGACAGGTTAAGAAGCTTCGAAAGAAACACGTACCGATTATGAAGGTTAAATGGGATGCCCGTAGAGGTCCCGAATATACATGGGAGGATGAGTCCACAATGAAACATAAGTACCATCATTTATTTCAGTAAATCTTGAGGTCGAGATTTCTTTTAAGGGGGTGAGGATGTAACACCTCATAAAATAACGACCAATATAATGAAGTCACGTGTCATGGACTTTAAACGTGTAGGGAATTATTCCTGAGGGACTGAAGTTGTCAAAAAATGTAAATATGTGAATAAAGGGATCCAAAGTGTTATCATGCCATTCTTGTGCCTCTGAATGACCTCACACGACGTTCGTATTCTTTAACGAATAACTTATCGAACTTAGAAAGCCGTTTATGCTTAAAATAAGGATCTTGTGAAACATGGGGTTAAAAGCGTCAACATGTTAAAGTTACCTCTGAGTGACCTTTTAACGATCCCAAAAGCATTGTGATAATTCAATTTGATCCCATGAATAACGAATATTAAATTCGTGGAATTTTGACGTATGTAAATAATAAAGGTGCTAATTCCAAGAAATGAGGGTTAAAAGCGTCAACGTTGCAATTTAAGACCATTCGGGTGACCTCGTAACTAACCGGGAGCTTAACGGAGTTTTTTTATGACTTAGAGTCCTTAAAAGTCAAGTTTGGGGGTCAAAAGTTCAATAAACAATAGTTAAAACAAGTTTAAAAGGACCAGGGACCAAAGTTGCAAAGCTGGAAACTTGTTGACAGGACATGACCTAGTTCGTTGCATGTTTCCGTTATATGCCTAAAATTGACCGTTATGCCCTTTTAATGTAAAAACGAGATTTTTAGAAATGTGAGTGGACAAATACCTTTGTTACTGATTTATAAACTTGTCCTAAAAATTGGACATCAGTTTGAGGCCTAAATTAGGAGTTATGCTCAATATCGGAATTTGAAAGCTTTTTATTTATTTAACGGCATATTTAGCATAAAGCCTATCTAAACCCAAATTTCGACACCAAAATTTTTACCCACTAATGTAATATAATATTTTGGGATTTTGGAAGATTTTTAATTATTTTTAAACTGATCATAACTTGGGTATATAGCTTTAAATCGGTAATTGACTATTATACCCTTTTTGCTAATAAAATGAGTTTTATGTAACATTTTGATACCAAATCTTTTGCTACTGATTTTATATGATAAATAAAATATTTTAAGCCTTCTGGACTGATAAAAATCTCAGCTTTCCTTATATAACCCGGAAATCGCCTAAAACCGACTTTTTAAGCCTTTTAAACGCATAATATGGATTAAAACTATTTTTGCTATATAGGACTTAATACCTACTGATGTTTTAAGTAAATTTTTATACTTCAACAGTAAGCAAAAGTTTTGAACTCAGATTTCCAAATTTGACCTTTAAAGCCTATGTGAAATTACCAAAATGCTCCTACGGTGCATAGTTTGATTATAAATGATAAATTTCACATATATACAGTACCCTACTGTTATGACTTATAAAAATAAATATTTTTACTGATCATTTCAGACCAGAACCTCAGATTAATATTTAATCTCTTTTATAACCTTTAAAATGACCAAAAGACCCCTACGGGGCTTAATTTGAGTTTAAATCCGTTTTGGGCATAATGGAAGGTATCCTACTGATATCAAAACATATTTAAGGCATATTAACTTAGGAAACCTATTCATGACTCTTTTGTTTACCCGTTATGCTTTATTCGCGTTCGGTGCGGTTTATGTAACTAGTTTGCATAAATTAACAGAAACGGGTCGAACCTTATCATTTTTATCTCAAAATCCAGAATGTCTTTAGACTTAAATATGACCCGTTAGGAATCGAATAGGTTATTAAAAACCTTCGTTCCAGATTTAGGAGCCCAGTAAAAGATATCTGCACTTGCTGATTGTATACGGTTGAGATAAATTTGAATATTTTCTCAGGTAAATACTTTTAACTTATTTTCCCTTATACGGGCTTGGGGTACGGTATATAAAATACCGCTTGGTTGGGTATCGAATTTTTAATCATATGAAGGTTAAATCATTGAGATAACCCGTTTAATCTGTTTTGTTTGTTTTAAGCCTTTGGGGGGTAAATGACCATGTCCTGGATATCCTCGGCTCAATCATTGAAATGGCCACGACTTAAGCACGGGGTGTAGGCATACACCTGCCGGTGCGTATGTAAAAATAATATACCCGCCTGATCGAGAATAACTTGCCGTGGGATATATTATGTGGTGTGTCTATTAATCTTTAACCCAGTATTCATCCCGGGCTACTGAATGTATAACAGACATATAATTCTTTTACAAGTTTATTTTTAAATAATTATCCCAAGTTATAAAAGATTATTTGTGCCTTGTGCATTAAAACCAATTTTCTTAAACTCTGTTCAAAATGAGTCGGTTAATTGTATTTACCAGTGTAAACTGACGTATTTTCCAAAAGGCTAAAGTGCATGTACTAGGCAGAATAGGCTGGCTACTCCTAAGTGAATAAATAAGAGTCTTGCAACCTTTGTCACTTAAAATCTGTTGAACAATTATTTTCTTTTGTTTTGATCCGCCTGTGGATCCTTTTTACATTCCGTTGTAATACTCATGTTACTTTTCATTCGGTTTGTAATATTATTACTTTTAGACTTCCGCTGTGCATTAAACTGTGATTATTGACTATGATGATATCAACTACGTCATGATACTCCCCACCGAGCCCACCGGTAATACGTGGAAATATCAGGGTGTGACAGGTTGGTATCAGAGCTAACATTGAGTGAATTAAACACTAGCCTTTTGTGTTTGATCTCAATGACACAGTTGCACATTCCTTGACTTCCGAGTCTAGGCAAAAGGACTTAGGACTACTCCTAATCTTTTATTTATCCTTTATTGTTTTCTTGGTTGTTCCTTTGTTTGTCTGACAGGAACAAAAGATTCCACCACGTGTTCGAGGACGAGGAAGAGGTGGCAAGGCCCCAATCTTCACTAGCCACGACCATGAAGCCGGGCCCTCTCACCGGCGAACTCCATCAGTGACAATGAGCACGAGTCCCCAAGAGGATTGGAGGACATACTTAGAGCCTGCGAGGCGTTCTGTCTCGCTAAGCTCCTCACCTTCGTACCATGACTCCTTCAGGCTCCATCAAGGCAACGAGTCCGATCACTCTTGCCACTCCTACCTTCCACTGCAGCGGTCGAGTTCACATCGTACCTTCGAGTACCCGACCCCGTACTTTCAAAGCCGGTTCAATCCGGAAAATCAGGTGCAAGAACCAGTGGGTTTTAACCCATTGGGACCAGAAGATCATTTCTCCGGTGATCAAAACATGAACATGGATGAAGACACAGATCCTGCCGAGCCACCATCTCGGATGCCCACGCATCCCATAGAGATTTCAGATGGATCGTCTTTCCACGGTTCGCCATACCGAGGACCAGACAGCTATGAAGCAAGGTTTGCCTCGTACCCTTGGGAGTTCACTCTGTCACACCCGCTCATAGCGGAAGTGTGAGGTGTGATCTGTGTGGTTTTCATTGCATAAATATCAATGTACATGAACAAACTATATGAATAAAACATACTCCATTGCCATTACATAGGTGTTTCAAAACATTACAACATAAGTTTAGTGTGTCGGTTACAAACCATTAACATAAAAGTAAAGTGTTATAGTTCATACATCAAAATGAAAATAAACTACTAAGGTTTAAACCATCATATCGCCGCAAAGAGGCGGAATATAATAGATAAACCCTCCAAAAGATGGCATGGAGTTCCGGTACTTGTTATCTTGACTATGAATTCCGACATAGTCCATTAATTCCCTAAAATACATGTTAAGTTTGGAAAACATCAACAAAAGTTGGCGAATTCATGAAGTTTAGTTTTAAAAGATGTATTTAAAATGTAAGTTGTAGTATGTAAAGTGTCAATGAAATCGTTGATCATTAATGTTTTGCAAGGACATTAATATGTGTGACGAAAAAGGAAGCAATCCAACCCTAGACGATTTTATGTCGACTCCTATCGACTGGGACACAAAAGCACTCTTCTGTATGGGTCCACGACCAAGAGTGGGGCTCGCCAAAACCCATTAGATCTAACCACATGTACCTAGGTCCAAACTGGATTAATGGTGCTTAGATGTATAACCCTAATTCGCACATGCTCTAAGGTGTTTCATTCCCTAACTTTAACATACGTTGAACATGTATTTTCCCCGATAGTTGTAAAGTTGTAAAACATTTAAATGAATAGGGGACATGAACTCACAGTATTGCATTCATGAATGATAAGTGTTTGTGATCTTACGCGTGGTCGTCTTGAACAAGGTTGCGACCTACAAATGTTCTTATATTTGTTAGACACTTCGGTCTTTGTAAATGACTTGAGTACAAGTCTCGTGTCTTAAATATGTGTAAGACTTGTATGTCTTTATTGTTCGTTGAACTGTGTATTAGATGTATGAATTGTTAAACTGTTAAATATATATTTCACCAAATATACATATATATATATATATATATGTGTGTAACCTTGTATCTTGTGAGTTGTATCATCGGGTCTTGTCTTCTTGATTTCGTGTCTTTGTATAAGTAAATTGTATAATTGTGATTTTTACCAATTATATGTCATTGGGCTTAGCCCAAGAATTTATGTTATTTGGGCTCAAATAGTGTTGGGCCTAAATAGTGTTGGGCCTCTATAGTGTTCGGCCTCAATCGTGTTGGGCCTAAATAGTGTTGGGCCTCAATAGTGTTGGGCCTAAATAGTGTTGGGCCCAAATGTTATTGGGCTTAATGTTATTGGGTCTTGGCCCATATGTTTGGTTTTTGGGCTTAGCCCATGAGTCTTGATATTGGGCTTAGCCCATGTATTTATGTTAAGCCCAATTAGGATGATAAGCCCATTTGTAAAATAGCCCATTTGTTATAAATAAGCCGATTTGTAAAATAGCCCATTTGTTATAAAATAAGCCCATTTGTTAAAAATTGCCCATTTTTTATAAATAAGCCCATTTGTTAAAAATATATTCTTTCATTTTTATAAAAATTACTAAGTATAGGCTTTTTAGTTAAAAGAATACACAATAGTTTTTATAAGTTTCAAAACATCCAGATATTGTTTTCGGTGATTTGTGTGTATTCGTGTCGAAAGATCACCTAAACGTCGTAGTAACTCCTCGAAATGGCTGTCACACCCCCAAAATCCATACGCGGAGTATCACCGCTTGGAGGCGTGACTTACCAAGATCAAGCCACCAATCATATTGAACATCGTAAGTAATAAATAAAATTCAATTCAACAATACGAAAGGTGTTCAAATCAAAACATAGTTAAGCGTTTAGCGGAAGCATAAATGTGAAAACCCAAACATAAGTATTAAGTTCGAAAATGTTATAATGTTTTTAACATGGCATCCACTGTCCATGTCCCACAACGACCGCACCTCCCTGTGCAAGCTCCATGAGTACCTATCGTCCTGCAAGGCATGTAACAACAAGTCAACAACAAAGTTGAGCGAGTTCACAGTTGATGGATCAGTTATTGAATTCATTTCAAAAATCGTAGTTCGTTTCAGAATCATGTGCTACCCAATATCCTTGTTTCCCAACCCTTTACGATGTGTAGTGGGGACTTCCCATGTTGTATATTTCTAGACCAGTTGTATCTATAGGTATCCTTCCCAATCCGAGGACAGTGGTAAGTATGAGTTTACGTAGGTTTTACGTAAGTGCCCTTCCCTATCCGAGGACAGTGGTACGTAGCGAGTACGTAGGTTTAGCGCTGGTGTCCTTCCCCATCTGAGGACAGTAGTACGTAGGTTTTAACACTGGTCTCCTTCCCAAACCGAGGACAATAGTACGTAGGTTTTACATAGGTTTTAACACTAGTGTCCTTCCCAAACCGAGGACAATAGTACGTAGGTTTTACGTAGGTTTAAGCACTAGCGTCCTTCCTAATCCGAGGACGGTGGTAAGTAGTCTAGTAATGATGAAAGTACGGCTAGTCATACAATCCCATTCCCAACCCATCGGGAATCCCATGCCTTGGAAAGAGTGTGAACTCACCTTGGTTTGCTCGGTATGCTAAACTATGTGCTCACAAGTAATTAGTCAAGTCCTATAGTGTGTACATATACTCAATCAGTTCAAGTTCGAAATGTTTCACATGAAATCATTATCATAGAGTGTGTTTAGCAGTTAACATCATGCATCACAAAACAGTTAATCACATTCATACAATTCATGTTTCTCATGGATGTCCTTTGCAGTTTAATCTAACATAGTTATCCAATAACACACTCATGAGAGTTAGCAAGCTTAACTGGATTCTCATATATAACAGGGTTACACATTTAATAGAGTTAACATCTAACAGAACTAATAAACTAACTGTGTTACATGCTTAACTTAATAGAGTTAACAAGTTTAACAGAGTTATCATGTTTAACAGAGTTAACATGTTTAACTTAGTTAATAACTAACAGAGTTACATGCTAAACAGAACTAAGGTGCCAGACACTCAACGAAATCACCTGTGACGAACACACATGCTTGGAGAAATCCCTGATGGCGAAAACCCTAGGGTTTTTCGTCGAACATAATGTGTGACGAAAACACAAAGTGTTTTCGTCTGACCCTTGGTTTTCGGGGTCCCTGTGTTTTCGTTGGTCACCACATTATCATCAATAGCAGTTACGTAAACACAGCAACCCTAACCTCATCTAACAGTTACATGACCAATCAACGAAATCGTTTAATCAAATAATTGATATGTAAACATATGGATTACCAAATCATTATACAATCCTGATCATCATTCGACTATTATTCAATCATCAATCATCAGCAAGTTGTTATGGTCATTCAGTTTTCATCATATCTTTTGACATAAAAACCCTAATCTACTAGCCATATCAGATCAACAATAACAAACATAAATCATATGCATAACACAGCAGATTTTTACATCAGTTTATAGGAATCCCTAATACATCTATCTATTCCATCTACCAACATTTAACATAACAGTTAACTCATGATATCACCAACAATCCATAACAATTTCCATTAATTAACTATCAATATCTTTTAACTAACCCGAACAGGAGAAGCAATGAACCAGACAAAGTGAGAGGCTTCAAGGGTCTCAAGGTTGTCGTTGGGTACAAAGAAAACGAGAGAGAGAAGGAGACGTGTTTAGGGTTTCTGTCAGTTATTGATTTCGTGCACAGGTTATAACTAATCCTTAATCCAATCGCTACTGGGCCGGAGCCAATGTGTTGTTTTTGCCGATCAGTAGTGGATGAAAACACTAAAGTGTTTTCGCCACCAAGGTGTTTTCGGGTGGGGGAGGTGTTTTCGTGGGTGGGGGATTTCGGTAAAGGTTCCATCTTTATTTAAAAAATACAAATTAATACAAAACACATTATTATCATACACTCAATTATAATGCACCCCAAATATATATATATAAAACCCACTTTGCAAATAAATAAAAGGTTAAGTCGAATAGAGACCTTGAAAACTCGGGTTGTCACATTATCCTCAACTTGAAAGAAATTTCATCCCGAAATTTAGCACGTGGTTACTGAGGAAGCTAGTTGTGTTGTGTTGTTTCCTGGTTTTCCTGGGGTGTCACATCATCCCCCCGTTGGTTTGGAATTTCGTCCCGAAATTCTGTAGTAGCTTCAGCCTCAGTAGTAGTTGCATTGTTCCTGTAGGACCGGTTTTAACTCCGAAACGATTGCGAAACGAACGTATGACGTGCGGAATCCGTACACGAACGCGACCTAACACACACGATGTAATATAAACATGATTCTATTAATAATATAACAAGAACAAGCACCTTGAACGACTTTCTCTCTCTAGACTCTCTCTCTAAGTCTAGAGCTTTCTAAAATGCAAATGTGCAAAAGTCTCTAATCTAACATAAAGGCTCCTATTTATAGGCCTTGGCTTTTAATGAGATTTCTCATTATTACAATTATGCCACCTTGCCTTTTTGTCTAGCTATCACTAATATAACGACTCGTTTTCTTCTGTTTCTCGTTACGGCTCAGATTGACGAAGGCGATAGACATAAGTGCACTAACAGTTCCGAATAAGTTGTTCGACACGTATGATTATTTGTTACTTTACATATATACACGAAATGTATTTTTCACATAATGTTCATTTTAAGTTATCCTAATTGAATTGTGTGGATTAACTTAAAGTTGCATGTCTACCATTTAGCTGATTAAGACACTAATGTCCTTGCTTGATTTGTATGAGATGAATTCTTGTTGAAAATGGACCATGAAAAATGTTTATGCAAATGAAAACATTTGTTTGTGTTTAAATGGTTTTCGTGAGAGATCCCTAGTGATTGTAGACTTAGACTCGAAAAAGAATCCTGGTTCACTACAATCGATGCTCTGATACCAAACTGTCACACCCGCTTATAGCGGAAGCGCGAGGTGTGATCTGTATGGTTTTCATTGCATAAATATCGATGTACATGAACAAACTATATGAATAAAACATACTCCATTGCCATTCCATAGGTGTTTCAAAACATTACAACATAAGTTTAGTGTGTCGGTTACAAACCATTAACATAAAAGTAAAGTGTTATAGTTCATACATCAAAATGAAAATAAACTACTAAGGTTTAAACCATCATATTGCCGTAAAGAGGCGGAATATAATAGATAAACCCTCCAAAAGATGGCATGGAGTTCCGGTACTTGTTATCTTGACTATGAATTCCGACATGGTCCATTAATTCCCTGAAATACATGTTAAGTTTGGAAAACATCAACAAAAGTTGGCGAATTCATGCAGTTTAGTTGTAAAAGATGTATTTAAAATGTAAGTTATAGTATGTAAACTGTCAATGAAATCGTTGATCATTAATGTTTTGCAAGGACATTAATATGTGTGACGAAAAAGGAAGCAATCTAACCCTAGACGATTTTATGTCGACACCTATCAACGGGGACACAAAAGCACTCTTCTGTATGGGTCCACGACCAAGAGTGGGGCTCGCCAAAACCCATTAGATCTAACCACATGTACCTAGGTCCAAACTGGATTAATGGTGCTTAGATGTATAACCCTAATTCGCACATGATCTAAGGTGTTTCATTCCCTAACTTTAACATACGTTGAACATGTATTTTTCCCGATAGTTGTAAAGTTGTAAAACATTTAAATGAATAGGGGACATGAACTCACAGTATTGCATCCCTGAATGATAAGTGTTTGTGATCCTACGCGTGGTCAAGGTTGCGACCTACAAATGTTCTTATATTTGTTAGACACTTCGGTCTTTGTAAATGACTTGAGTACAAGTCTCGTGTCTTAAATATGTGTAAGACTTGTATGTCTTTAATGTTCGTTAAACTGTTATATATATATTTCACCATATATATATATATATATATGTAATCTTGTATCTTGTGAGTTATATCATCGGGTCTTGTCTTCTTGATTTCGTGTCTTTGTATAAGTAAATTGTATAATTGTGATTTTTACCAATTATATGTCATTGGGCTTAGCCCAAGAATTTATGTTATTTGGGCTCAAATAGTGTTGGGCCTAAATAGTGTTGGGCCTCAATACTGTTGGGCCTCAATAGTGTTAGGCCTAATAGTGTTGGGCCCAAATGTTATTGGGCTTAATGTTATTGGGCCTTGGCCCATATGTTTGGTTTTTGGGCTTAGCCCATGAGTCTTGATATTGGGCTTAGCCCATGTATTTATGTTAAGCCCAATTAGGATGATAAGCTCATTTGTAAAATAGCCCATTTGTTATAAATAAGCCCATTTGTAAAATAGCCCATTTGTTATAAATAAGCCCATTTGTAAAATAGCCCATTTGTTATAAAATAAGCCCATTTGTTAAAAATAGCCCATTTGTTATAAATAAGCCCATTTGTTAAAAATATATTCTTTCATTTTTATAAAAATTACTAAGTATAGGCTTTTTAGTTAAAATAATACACAATAGTTTTTATAAGTTTCAAAACATCCGGATATTGTTGTCGATGATTTGTGTGTATTCGTGTCGAAAGATCGCCTAAACGTCGTAGTAACTCCTTGAAATGGCGATATGTTCATAAGTTCACCCGTCGTCCGTTTTGACCATAAGTTGTGTCCGAAGGCTCGGAATGTCCGTAAGTTGTTTTTAAGGCGTGTTTATACGTAGTCTTGTAAGACTTTAGTCGAAATGTACATTGTGTTTATTTGTACCATTGTATTCAAGTTCCTAGTTATAATACGTATAACTAATACATACATATAACACTTAGCACTTAAGTTGTTAAGTTAACTAAATATATATTTTCTTAAAAATATATATTTATAACTAGCTTTATTTTTATAAAAACCATTCTTTAAAATCTTTTGATTCCTTTAAAGATTTAGCCAAAAATGATGGTTATTATAACATAAAGTTTATAAGAAAAATTGGCCATATAACCTTTGTATTAATCATTTAGCCATGTTTAATAAACATATCATTTTCTTTTTCAAATTCACCAACAATTTACCCATAACATCTTTAACTAAAACATATGAGATTTTATAACATAAACTTATTAAGATGAACTCTTAATCATGTAGGGTTTTTGGTATGATCATTTCATATGTTTACTAGATTAAAATCCATGTTTACTTCTAGTTTTAACAAGCTTTTTATAAAACCCATCTTGTATGTTTCTTTTTATAACTTTGTAAAAGTATTATTTTTAGTTAAAAACCTTACATACTTTAACAAAATCAAAGATCATGATCATCCATCTAAACATTTATGTTTAACAAAACCCTTAAACATTTTCATGTACACTTGTTAGATTATGTTTTTAAACATCATCTAACAAGTTATTTGTATGCTAATCATCAAAACTAGATCAAATATGCAAGTAATCATCTTTAAATCACAACATAAACACACTTTTATATCATGATTATTATTTTGCTTCTTTGTATTTTCATATTATTTTGTATGATTGTTTTAGTTATAACTTGTTCTTTAAACAATAAATACATAAATAAGTATGAAAAAAAAGGATTTAGAAGACTCACTTCTAGCTCTTGGCTAGGGATGATCTAGGTGAAAATGAAAAGCAAAGAAGATGAAGATCTTGTTAGTAGAAAACTCTTGAATGGATGAAAAAGCTTGCTTTAACTTATAAGTGCTTTAGATCATCTTAGGTTCCATAGAAAATCATCTTGATCATCAAAGAAATGACTAAAGTGAAGTGGGTTTTTATGGTGTTCTTGGTGAAAAAGATGAAGATGATGAGAGAGTTTGTTGTGTGAAGTAAAGGTGTAAATATGTGGTAAAGTGCTAGTAAACTAAGTTTCATAAAGTGTTATCAATCTTCCACCAACATTTACCACTTGCCCACTTGCAAGACCATAGTAAATATCTAGGATATTTGTGGTAAGAAGTTGAAAAAGGGGGGTCCCACACAAGTGGTTATAATCGTGAATGGGGGGGGGGGGTCTCATGGTGATTAAAAGTGTTAGTAAAATTTTAATCCTTCATAAATGTAATGAAATCTTTAAATGTTTAGGTGTTTTAGGGAAATAAAGTTTCAAGATGTTTCATGACATTGAACGACCATAAATAGGCTTTAATTGGTCAAAAATAATATTCACTAGTTTGCTAAATATGTCAAATTATAGTTCGGATAGTTGTCTAGTGCTCATTCCGCAAGTAGATAGTCGAAAGGTTAACTTATGAAAGTTGTTTAGGAAACTTATAAGTATAAGTGTTTAAGTGTTTAAAGGGTGTTAAATAACCATTACTAGACCATAATGATCCAAATAACACTAGATGACCATTAAAAAAAATTGATATTGTTCGGATATTCGTTTCGAATTGTTTCGGTTAGACGTTATTTGAACGCTAAGTTGTGTAACTTGTGTGAATTGATGTAGTTATTGGTTCGAATGATACCCGAATGTATCCTCAGATGAATTCTATGTTAAATAGCATTTTTACATGTTGTAAGAATATTAGAAAGCTGATTTCTGCAGAATTTCTGCGGAAAAGTGTTGAAATCGTCGCTTTTAGTGCTTTTCGGGCAATTTTTAGTGTTATCGGACTTCGGAAAGGTTTTAAATCAAACCCTTGCATTCATAGTTAGGGTTTAATATATATTAGATGTTGGACATTCGTCCGAGTCCTAAAGATGTCGTTCAGATGATTTCTGCAGATCCTGCGTTTTCGTCAGAATACTAGTTTACTAGGTGCTTTTCTAGTAGTTTCGATGCATTGTTTAAACTGTTGCAAATGTACTTAATAAAAATGAATCATATGCATCCTAAATAAGTATTCCATGAGTATTCTAAGTGTATGCCACGAAATAAGCAGTTCGGATGTTCAAAATGAATAAAAATGTAGCTAAAAATGAGTATTTTAAGTGTAAGAAAGTTACCGTAAAGTGGCAGTTGTCACACACTCCCCCTTTTAACCCAGCACCTCAGCAGCAGTAGGATCCCTCTGAGGATTCTCGTTTTCAGACGGTTACTCCGCCAATGCCACCGCCGCCAGAGCAGCAACCTCCTTCGGAGCCACCAAGGCGGAGAAGAAACGCATGGATGTCCGTGCGAGGGGGAATTCGTTTCAGCACCCCCCAACCCTCCAGTGGCAGTCATTACCTGCCACTGTATGAAGACCCACAAATGGGTGGGCCTTCAAACCCTGTTTCCGAGGTGGACTCTGCGCCAGTCGCACCACCATCACCACCACATATGGGTTTTGGCAACCCAATTTCTTCATATGCCGGTACAGCGGCGTACAACCCTTTCGAGAAGCCAGGCCACGCTGGCTACAATTACTATAACGCCCCTGATGTTGAGCCATATCTTGTGGCGTCAAACTAAAATGCTCTTCATCCTGAGGGGCCTTATGGAGCTCCCTGTCAGACTGGATACCCAACATATGGGTATCAATACCTGCCGCTTCCTCAACCTCTGCAGCCGCAGCAGCCGCAACCACCGCAGCAGGAGGAGATCCTACAGAGGTTGAACTGTGTGGAGCGGGAGGTTCAAGAAGAGCGTAGGAGCCATTGGGATTTCTTAAGGGTTTGGCAAGTTTAATCAAGGGGCATAACAGAAGGGACCATTGAAGATTCCTTGTTTGTTGTTTGCTTGTTATGTATTTTTAAATTTTAATTAAGTCCATGTGTGGACATCTATTTATGTACTTAGTCCCTGCGAGGACTTGTATTTCCAGTTTAGCCCCTGCGTGGGCAAGTTATTTCTGTTAAAGTCCCGTTTAGGGCAATTATGTACTCTTTTAATTTTAGTGGAATGTTTAATTTAAAATTTCATTTTTTTTGTCATCATATGCATAGATATAAAATGTGAAATAAATAAAAATATTATTCCTTTTATAAGATCTGCCATTATTAAACAAAATCTTAAATGCAAAACCTAGCCGTGTGTCATTTTAAGACAGGGCCATGATGGTAGTTCCTTATTAAGATTCAAATCCCTGTTAACATCTGAAAACATGTTAACACTCCTGGCAAATGTGATCCGATAAAATTGCATAAGTCATCCTTATATTGGATTCTTCCAATTCCTTTTCTCTAAATTATTATTTAAACATCCATTAGTGATGTAATGCTTACGGGCCATATTCATTGTCATATAAGACAAAAGACAGTTGTAGGTGGTGTTTGTTTTTTCCAAAAAGAGCTTCCTGGCCTCTTCTGTCTGCACCGTGCAGACGCGGGAAGAGGTTTAGCCTCAGAAGAGTGTTTGTTTTTTTTTTCGAGAAGTGCTTTTTACCTCTCCCCAACCTCTTCTTGGGGAAGTGATGAGAGGTAAGCTTCTCCAAGCAGAGGTTTACCTCTTCTTGGCACCACCTCCACCTCCACCCCTGCTCCGCCCCTGCTCCGCCACCACCACCACTGCTCCGCCGACACCATCATCATCATCACCACCACCACTGCTCCGCCACCACCACCACTGCTCCGCCACCACCACCACTGCCCCAAATCGACATCACCCAAAACCCCACCTCCGCCGACACCATCATCATCGATGGAAACAAACCCCCCCCCCCCCCCCCCCGAAACCCCCTGCTCCGCCACCATCATCATCATCAAAACCCCCAAATCATCATCATCAAAACCCCCCAAATCGAACCCCAAATCGAACCAAAACCCTAAATCGAACAAACCCCCAAATCGAACAAATCTGAAGGTTTTATGTGTGTAGAAGATGGCGGTGGTGGTGACGGGAGCAGAAGAGGTTGAAGATGGCGGTGGTGGTGACGGGAGCAGCTGGAGACCGAGAACAAACCCCCAAATCGAACTCTGAAGGCGGAGGTGGTGACGGTGGTGGTGATGATGGCGGTGGTGAAGTGGTGGCGGTGGTGATTATGGCGGTGGTTCAGATTTTAGAGAGAGAGTAGAGAGAGTTTTGTGTGTGTAGAAGAGGTTTTATATAAAAAAAACAAACCCTCTTCTCCTTGCAGCTGCAGACATTTGGTCCACCTCTTCTCCTGCAGATGTCTGCAGATGTGGCCTGCAGCAGAAGATGTTTTCGTGCAGAAAAAACAAACAGCACCGTAGTCTACGACTCCCTGTCAAGAAAAGGTAATGAACTACGTTCAAACCTAAATGCCTTGATTCTATAAAAATCATGGCTTATGAATTTAAAAATTGTCCTTGTGACTAGGCCTTTTGTATGCCACTCAATTATCCTTAATAGTTTATAACTGGGATAAAATATAATAAAAATTTAAATAAATTAAATTAACCAATATGGTTTATAGTTACCATGGTTAATGAATTGCCATAAAAGACAATTCCATAATAGACTCCTGAATAAATCATTGTCATTAATTTTATGTAGCAATCAAGCTACATGGAAGAATCTGAAGAAGTCAACAGTCACCCTCGGGAAAATCATGATACCACCAGAATCAACATAGCTGGTGCAGAACTGCAGGCACTAATAGACAATGCCATTACTCGAGCTTTGGACATACGAGATAATGAGTCAAGTGGTACCCGAAGCAAGACCCAATCTGCACCTCATTCTAAATCACACCCTAAGACTCACTCTGTGGCTCATAGCAAGCTACCATCTAAAACCTATGAGTCGAAAAAGGATGATGACCAACACTCCTCAAATCAGCATAGTATTCCGTCTAAGAAGATTGTATTCAACCAAGAGCCACGTGCAAAGACCTCTTCATATAAATATTTTGTCTCCTGCAAGCCCAGGGATTTCACTGGGGAAAAGGAGCCATCGATAGCATGACATGGCTAGACGAGATGGATACAGTAGTTGATATTAGCGGGTGTGTAGAGCAAGATATTGTGAAGTATGTTTCACAATCGTTCAAGGGATAAGCTCTAGCTTGGTGGAGGTCTTTAATCCAAGCTACTGGAAAGATTCCGTTGTACAACTTATCATGGGCTCAGTTTGTTGCTTTAATCAAAGAGAACTTTTGTCCTCAACATGAAGTTGAGAAGATTGAGACTGACTTCTTGACCTTGGTCATGAAGAATTTAGACTGTCAGACATACCTTACCAGTTTCAATACCATGTCTAGATTGGTTCCTTACTTGGTGACACAAGAACCAAAACGTATAGCCCGTTTCATTGGGGGTTTAGCCACGGAGATCAAAGCGAGTGTGAAAGCATCTCGACCTACTACTTTCAGGTTTGTAGCTGATTTGTCATTATCTCTTACCCTTGATGCGGTCAGGAAGAGATCGCTTAAAAATTCTGATGAGGGGAAGAGGAAACGTGAGGATGATAACTCACACCGTTCAGATAAGAAGCGTAAAGGAAACTCGGATCACAAGGAGAGTTCGGGGTTAAAGAAAGATGACCAACAGTCGGGTGAGAAGCCCAAATGCAAAACATGCAAAACCTGCAAAAAGCGTCATCTGGGAAAATGCAGCTATGAATCGAAATCCCAATCGCAGCCTAGGGCTTGTGGGATTTGTAAGTCTAGTGAGTATAAGACATTAGACTGTAAGAAGATAAAGGATGCGACTTGTTACAACTGTAATGAGAAGGGGCATATCAAGTCCAACTGCCCAAAGTATGCCAAGAAACCTGAAGAAGGTAAGAAGACCAATGCTAGGGTCTTTCAAATGAATGCACAGGAAGCCATCCAGAATGACAACGTGATAACAGGTACCTTTCTTATCAATGATGTCTATGCAAGGGTTTTATTTGATTCGGGTGCGGATAAGTCGTTTGTTGATAATAAATTTTGTAAGCTGTTAAATCTGCCTGGTAAAACCTTAAGCATAAAATATGAAGTAGAACTGGCCGACGGTACCATAGAAATGGCGTCAACTGTGTTAGATGGATGTTTTATATCCATTAGGAACCACTCTTTTCCGTTATCTTTGCTTCCTATGAAACTAGCTGGTTTTGACATAGTGATTGGCATGGATTGGTTATCTCATAACCAAGCCCAGATTGTTTGTGACAAGAAACAAGTAGTTATCAAGACTCTGTATGGTGAGCCACTTACCATACAGGGTGGTACTCAGTATGGGTTGCCAAAGCAAGTGTCTATGCTTAAGGCGTCAAGGTGTATGAAGAAGGGTTGTGTCATTTACATGGCACAGGTAACTATTGATGAACCAAAGCCCAAAATTGAAGACATCCCCGTCATTTCTGAATATCCAGAAGTATTCCCTGTAGAACTACCTGGTTTACCAGCAGATAGACAAGTGGAGTTCAGAATTATCATTATTCCTGGAGCAGCGCCAGTTGCAAGAGCACCATACAGGTTAGCACCAACTGAGATGAAAGAGTTAAGGACTCAACTGGATGATTTGTTGGCCAAAGGTTTTATTCGACCTAGTTCATCTCCCTAGGGAGCACCGATTCTGTTTGTAAAGAAAAAGGATGGATCAATGCGTTTATGCATTGATTATCGGGAGCTGAATAAGGTTACTATCAAGAATTGATATCCATTGCCCAGGATCGACGATCTGTTCGATCAACGGCAAGGGGCAAGTTACTTCTCCAAGATTGATTTGAGGTCTGGTTACCATCAGCTGAAGGTTAGAGATGAAGATGTGCATAAGACTGCATTCAGAACTCGCTATGGTCACTACGAGTTCTTAGTGATGCCTTTTGGGCTCACTAATGCACCAGCAGCGTTCATGGATCTCATGAATCGCGTTTGCAAGCCATACTTGGACAAGTTTGTCATCGTCTTCATTGATGACATCCTTATTTATTTGAAGAACCAGTTTGATCATGAGAAACACCTTCGTTGTATTCTTAAACTTCTTCAGCAAGAAAAGCTCTACGCCAAGTTTTCAAAGTGTGAGTTTTGGCTTTGTGAAGTCCAATTTCTTGGACATGTGGTTAGTGAGCATGGTATCCAGGTGGATCCCACTAAGATAGAAGCAATCATGAATTGGCAAGAGCCGAAGACGCCCACAGAGATTCGTAGATTCTTGGGTCTGGCAGGATATTACAGACGTTTTATTGACAACTTTTCAAGGATTGCTGCACCCCTAACTTCATTGACTCGCAAGAATATCAAGTTTGATTGGGGTCCCAAGCAACAAGAATCCTTTGATATCCTTAAACAGAAGTTATGCAACGCTCCTGTGCTGACATTGCCTGAAGGGATTGAAGAATTTGTGGTTTACTGCAACGCATCACATACTGGCATGGGATGTGTGCTAATGCAAAAGGGCAAAGTTATTGCCTATGCTTCTCGACAGTTAAAGGTGCACGAGAAGAATTAAACCACCCACGACTTGGAATTGGGTGCCGTTGTGTTTGCACTAAAACTTTGGAGGCATTATTTATATGGTACCAAGTGTGTGATCTATTCTGACCATAAGAGCCTTCAACATCTGTTTAATCAGAAGGATCTGAATATGAGACAACGTCGATGGATGGAGACACTGAACGATTATGATTGTGAAATCCGATACCATCCAGGCAAAGTGAATGTAGTCACTGATGCTTTGAGTAGGAAAGAAATGGTTAAGCCCATTAGAATCAATGCCAAGAGCATTGAATTGAAAAACAGCTTGAATGAAAGATTGTTAGCCGCACAGAAGGAAGCTGTATTGGAAGCCAACTATCCGAATGAAAGGTTGGGAGTCACTGCTGAACAGTTAGCATATGGCAAGGATGGAATCCTAAGATTGAATGGACGAATATGGGTTCCAATTTATGGAGGACTTCGAGATGTGATTCTTCAGGAAGCCCATAGCTCCAAGTATTCAGTTCATCCTGGCAGTGATAAGATGTACCAGGATTTAAAGGCAAATTATTGGTGGATAGGTTTGAAGAAATCTATAGCCACTTATGTGGCCAAATGTCTGACGTGTGCTTAAGTTAAGGCAGAACACCAGAAGTCGTCAGGTTTGCTACAACAGCCTGAACTTCCCACTTGGAAGTGGGAAAACAAAGCGAGGAAATGATACTATTTGGGTTATAGTAGATAGACTGACTAAGTCAGCCCACTTCCTACCTATTAAGGAAATGCACAGCTCAGATAAGTTAGCTCAGCTGTACGTGGACGAGATTGTATCTCTTCACGGAGTGCTAGTGTCTATCATCTATGATAGGGATACGAGGTATACATCGCATTTTACAAAAAGCTTTCAGCAATCCCAAGGCACTCGATTAAACTTCAACACTGCATATCATCCTCAGACGGATGGTCAAAGCGAGTGTACGAGTCAGACGCTCGAGGATATGCTACGAGCTTGTGTTATTGATTTAAGTGGAATTTGGGATGATCATCTTCCATTGATTGAATTTTCATATAATAATAGCTATCATTCCAGCATTCAAGTTGCACCTTTTGAAGCTTTGTATGGAAGAAAGTGCAGGACGCCCATTTGTTGGTGTCACACCCCGATATTTCCACGTTTTACCGGTGGGCCCGATGGGGAGTATCATGACGTAGTTGATATCATCATAGTTAAACAACACAAATTATAAATGCACAGCGGAAGCAAAAGGTAGATTTATTTCAACTGAATAAATTGTAATATTATGTATCACAAGATAGTTGAGATAGATCCATAGGCGGATCAAATAAAAAGGACAACTGTTCAACAGACTTTAACATCTAGAGCTTGCGAGAATTGATTCTTGATGCCTGGAGTAGCCAGCCTATTTTGTATAGTACCTGCACTTAGCCTTTTTGGAAAATATGTCAGTTTACACTGATAAATACAACTTAACTGACTCATTTTGAAAAGAGTTTGAAAATTTATTTGAATGCACTTAGGCAGAAATATCTTTTTTAACTTGGGACAATTATTTGAAAATAATCTTGTATACAGGTTTACTTATTTGTCGTCCGTCAGGGCCGGTTTATAGGGCCGGACAAGATTAACTGACACGCCACAGATATAATGTCCACAAGGTTGATTCCTTTAAGTGGGTTACCATTTTTTACATAATGCAACTGTCAGGTGTAGGCCTACACCCTGTGCTTAGGTCGTGGCCATTTCTTTGAATGATGCCAAGGATATCCGGGACATGGTCATTTAACCCCCAAAGGCCATACATCAAATAATACAGATTAAAACAGGTTATGTAAATACATCAATCACAATCCAATTTAAATGACTACATACCCGACCAAGCGGTATTATTATAATACCGTATCCCAAGCCCGTATAGGGAAAATAAGTTAAGAGTATTTACCTGAGCAAAGTATAAATCAAACACAGCAAGTGCACATAGCTTTTACTGGGCTCCTAATCTGGAACGAAGGTTTTTAAATAACCTATTAGAATCCTAACGGGTCTTTAATTAAGCCTAGACTTAGACCGGTTAGTTTTCAAAAGGAAGATACGGTTCGAACGCATGATAAAGCGAAGACCGGTTTAGAATGTGGTTTTAACCCGACAAGCTTGTATGCTTTTTTTAATATGGGTAACTTAAACACATTCTAAATTTTGAGACAAAAACGATATAGTTTGACCCGTATCGGCTAATACATGCAAACTAGTTACATAAGCCGATCCGAACGCAAAAAGTGCGTAACGGGTAACGAAATGAGTCATATACAAGTTTCCTAAGTTAATATGCCATAAATATTTTGTGACATCAGTAAGATATCTTCTATTATTCCCAAAACGAATTTAAACTCAAACTATGACTCGTAGGGGCATTTTGGTCATTTTAAAGGTTATAAAAGAGTTTAAATAGTAATCTGAGTTACAGGTCTGATTTTATCAGTAAAAATACTTAATTTGATAAGTTATAACAGTAGGGTAATACATATATGTGAAATTTATCATTTATAATCAAACTATGTATCATAGGGGTATTTTGGTAATTTCACATAAGGTTTAAAGGTCAAATCTGAAAATCTGAGTTTAACACTTTTGCTTACTGCTAAAGTATAAAAATTTACTTAAAACATCAGTAGGTATCAAGTCTTATATATATCTAAAATGGTTTTAATACATACTATGCGCTTAAAACGCGTAAAAAGGTAGTTTTAAGCGATTTCCGGGTTTTATAAGAAAAGCTGATATTTTTATTATTCCAGAAGGCTTAAAATATTCTATTTATCATTTTGGATCAGTAGAAAAAGGTTTGGGGTCAAAAGGATTTGTAAAACTCATCTTATAGCCAAAAGGGGCAAAACCGACAATAACAGAATCAAGCTTAGAACTCTAAGTTATGCTCGGCCTAAAAATAAATAAAAATCTCCAAAAATCCCAAAATATTATTTTATATCAGTGGGTAAAAATTTTGGTATAAAAACTTGGGTTTAGATAGGCTATACGCTAATTATGCGGTTTAATTAATAAAAAGCTTTTCATTTGCGCTAATGAGCATAACTCCTAATCTAGACCTCAAACTGATGTCAAATTTTAGGAACAAGTTTATAAATCAGTAATGAAGGTTTCTATTCTTTCACTTTTTCAAAAATAACATTTTAAGGTGAAAAGGGCATAATAGTCAACATTTAGGCATTTAACGGAAACATGCATATGAATCGGATAACTAATGAACCAAGTTGTATAATCTCAGAGGGTTATACTTATAGGTAACTTGGTCCTATAAAGCTCTAAGGCATTCCTAAACTATGCCCTAATGGGTCAGAACTGAAAGTCAAAGTAAAAGTCCACTTATGCGACTTTCGGTTCCAATCCGAGCTTAAACTGAAAATTGTCGGGTTGAACATGTGTAGACATGTTCTTACACTAATTACCAAGTTATATTAATGATAAACCAGGTTGCATAGCTTCTACATTGCTAATTATGCATTTATGCCAAAATAAGCTTCCTGTTAACTTTTTATAAGTAGCTTTGAACCGACAATTGACCTACTTAGATTGGGAATCAGAGGGTGCCCTTTTAAGGGTTTATTGCCCACATAATTAGCAACTCATAGGTACTTTCAAATTGAAATTTGACTGGACAAATTAAGATTAATGATGAAGTCAAATCTTAATTACGACGGTTTGACTTTTTGGTTTATAAGCTAATTAAAAGAACTAAACAAGGATTAGAACTCTTACTTAAGGTCCTTGCTATCTTTTCTACACTTCTTAATCTTCTCCCAAGTCAGCTACCTCCAGAAATGAGTGCTTGAATTGTTGCAAGTGAAGGAGCACTTGAACAAATGAACTCATGGCTCTTATATAGGTTTTCTAGAGCTCCAAGATCATTCCAAAAAGGTCTATGGATGTTATGGGATCATTACAGGTGTCCCTAGGCCATAATAAACCATCAAACAAGCCCATAGAATCGAAAACAAGCTCCATAAGTCGGTTAAACTGGCTGAACAGGCAGCTGTGATGATTTTCTGCATCTGGGCACCTTAGGCGGCCCGCGTAAGGATCCCCAAGGGGCTTACGCGGCCCGTGTGAGGGTCAAGTCCGGTCAGCAAGTTTCAAATATTGCATTTTAGGCCCTTGGTCCCTCTAAACTTGATTTTAACATGGTTTCTTGCACTTTTGACCCCCAAACTTGACTTTTAAGGACCCCAAGTCATAAATCAACTTTGTTAAGTCCCCGGTTATTCACACGATCATCGAAAAGTCTTAAATTTCAACGTTGACGCTTTTAACCCCTCGTATACGAATATTGTCATAACTTTGTCATACTTTATCGAAACCTTGTGAAGTTTTTATCACTTATTCTCGTGAGCATATTTAATCATTACAAAGCTTCGGGTTTGCTAAAAGGTCACTCAGAGGTATACTTTAAACATGTTGACACATGTAGTTTGTAATTTCTCACTTTCTTCCACAATTAGCTTCGTATGATCCATGACTCATTCGTTTAAGGGTATAAACATCATGTAAGGTTATTGAAAGATATATTCATTCATTGTTGATACTTTGAATCCTTTTACACACATAGATTCCTTGTTTGTCAACTTCAGTCCCTCTAGATCAATCCTTTACACGTTTTAAGTCCATGGCACATGTCGATATATTATTGGACATGAATTTTTGAGGTGTTACAGTTGTGCGGAAGTTGGAGATGTCCAACTAACAGGACCTGATATAGTCCTGGAGATGACAGATAAGATTGTGCAGATACGTGATCATCTCAAAGCTGCCAGGGATACGCAGAAAAGCTACGCAGATAAAAGGCGTAAACCTCTAAAATTCGTGGTTGGTGACAAAGTGTTACTGAAGGTATCACCCTGGAAAGGGGTAATGCGTTTTGGAAAGAAAGGCAAGTTAAGCCCAAGATACATTGGAGCATTCGAGATCATCGAATGTGTCGGAACAGTGGCTTACAAGTTAAACCTACCTGAAGAGATCAGTGGAATTCATAATGTATTTCACATTTGCAATCTGAAGAAGTGTCTAGCTGATGAATCGCTAGTCACGTCTGTGCACTTGTGCTCTGTAAACACACACAATGTAGGACACTATCTTTTATCAAAGAAACAATGCGTTTTAGTCTCAGAAATTTGTTTATTTTGGTTTTACAATTTCACATTTTGATTCTAGTTCATTTTCAAGCTTTAAATCGGTTTCTGGAAAGTTAAACGCGAACTAATGCGTAAACATACTCAGTTTAATGCGGAAAACACTCCGAAACAGTGACATAGGCTTAACATACCTTAAATAACTTTTAGATAACTTAGAAATAAGTTTTGAAAGCTTTGGTGTGTCAAAAACAAGTTTATGCACACTCAGGGACTATTTGCATCAAACTGGGAAAGTCTGCTGATTCACATAGTATTGCACATTCTGGAACTTGATCATAAGTTAAATATGCCCTAAATATCCTTCACATGGCTTAGAAATAGGCTTTTAGGTGTTTGGTGCGCAAAAATAAACTTTCTTGATTAATAGGGACTAAAAGCGTCAAAAAGTGCATAACTTTGCATTTTCACGCATAACTTACGTTCTGAATATTTCTGGACATCCAAAAATTTATGTAATCATTAAAATACTTTATTTTAGTGATTGGCATGATAAAATTCCATTCGTCGCGTAGTTTGGATCGTTTTTGCGTCCGTTACGACTTCCGTCGTAATTAACCGAACAACGCAACCGTACGGCCAAATGAACTGACATCCTAGATGAATTTTAGCATGTGTCAAGTTCCCTAAACTTTAACTTCATTTTAGAGCCATGAAATGAGGTTAACAGGGCTTAAACGTGCCAAAAATGCATCAAATCCAAGTTTCTGAAGTGCAGGGACCTGTTTTGACATTCTGTTAAACATCCTTACACGGGCCACGCAAGGTTTGATGTATTCTTATGCGGGCCACCTGAAGTCCCCAGATCAGCAAAACTGTTTTATGAAATAGCAGCTGGTATTCAGGCTTTTGGACATGGTTTCTTGCATTCTATGGGCACATTTTTGATGGTTTTTAGTACCCCTAGTATTACAAAACCTTGTGCCCACTTGGACGGTCCAGATTGAAGCAGATTCACGAGGAACGATCCTAACGGTGGTCCATTTCCTATAAATACCCACCATAGTTCTTTGCAATCCTCACACAATCTGATCTATTTGCTCTAAGTTGGGGCTTAGCACCGCATACCTGAGTAAGTTGGATCTAGATTTCCATTCTTGGACCTTTTGTAAGTATTATTTCGTTCTTTTACACGTTTTTTTAGTGTGAAAGTCAAACTTTGTTTGACTTTCTGCATTGACCAGCTTATGGTCAACACGAAGTTAGTTTGAACTTCGCAACGTGAGCGTAATCATGATGGTCATAGTCCCTTGTGAGTATACCTACTGATTACCACGTTGATTAGGCATAGTGACGAGTCGTAGTTTCGGCCAAAATACGTATTCTTGCGTATTTTGTAACCAAACTACTTTTAGGTATCAAAACCGTTTGTTTTGATACCAAACCTATTTTCTAATTTCGTTAAACTTGTTTTAACATGTTTAGCTCATCACTTTAGGTTTAGTGCTTATGTAGAGTCGTAAGTCAAGCGGTCTAAACAACCACTTTGACTTTCGAACCCGACCCGTTTGGTCGATCATTAGGATCCGACCAAACATATAATGTGACCATAGCTGTATAGGGAATAACCTTCCGATGTTATACCTTATGGTCACCTCGTTTAGTTAGTCGTATGATAGGTAGTTTATATGCCTTAGGAAAATGACCAAAATGCCCTTTTTGCGCATAATTTCATTTTAAACATATGTAACCAATATTTTGACATCTAAACTGATTATATAACATAATTAGATATGTTAAGTCATATAATACTTGTCTTAGGACTAGTTAGGCGTCTCGAACGCGCTTTTGCACGAACGACGCGTTAAAGTGGCGTAAGCTACCTTAATGGGTGATAATGGGTCGTAAGCACTTAGGATAGGTTTCATTTTAGAATGTAGGCTTTGTTAAACCATAACACATGAGTTCCAATACTCATTTGGTTCACAAGACCTCATTCTACCCGATCTTCTGATTTAGGTGTCAATTCCCTAATATAGTGTCTGTTACCCTAGGAATCGCTTCAACACTTGAACTCTTGGTCTTTTGAGCTTTGTTATAACTTTTGAACCGGGACTACACGCAACCCCAGGCGAGTACATAGTTCCCCTCTTTTACTGTTTTCAATTATTTTAGGGTGATTCATATGTGTAATCGATTTGTTTTCAAAATGTATGGCATACATGTGTTCACTAAGTGCTTTTATGTGTATTATTCTAATTATGCAAACGTTATGTTTTATCCTTAAGGGATCTACCTATCTTCATAGTTAGATTCATGTAGGATATTTGAAGTACAGACTTAGATCTTCCTATCTTCATAGTGAGATTTTTAAGAAGTACTTTGCAGACTCAATGGTTGGTTTTTGTGTAGTTTGTTGGTGATTTAGATAACGAAACTAGATAATACAATAAGCACATGGTGGATACGCCGCTGTTACTTCCTATATATAAGTGTGCTTATTGTATTACCTTTCATGGCGTTATCCCGAATCACCATTAGGATTTAGTTTGGTTTTAATTCAATAATTCAATATGATAAGAACCCAGGATCCCTGTAGTATCTATCTATCTTCATAGTTAGACTTATATGGGATGTTTAGATTACTAACATTGGAATCCATGTTTGGATCCACTATGTACTTTAATGCATGTTAGATAATTCAATATGATAAGAACCCAAGATCCCTGCAGTATCTATCTATCTTCATAGTTAGACTCATATGGGATGTTTAAAGTACCAATATTGGAATTATTTATTGGATTCATTGTGTGCTTTAATGCGTGTTAAGTTAGACAATGTGATAGAACCCAAATCCTTATAGCATCTATCTATCTTCATAGATTGATTCTTATAGGATGTTTAAAGTACTGATACTGGAGTCCTTGATTGGATTCACTGTGTGCTTTAATGCGTGTTCACAAGTTGGTTGGTTTATGTGTTATGTGGTAGTTGTGATTTAAATAACGAAACAGGTATAATAAAATAAGCACATGGTGGATACGCCGCTGGTACTTCCTATATATAAGTGTTCTTATTTAATTATTCTTGTAGCGTTATCTGGATCACTTTAGGATTTTGTGTACAATTGTTCATTTTTGTATATATGTTTTGATTTATTTCCAAACAGTTATTATTAATCCTTGATTGGATTCCTAATAACACATTCTCAAGTTTTTATGATAGTTAAATCGGGATTTCAATATAAAACATAAAATTTACTTAGTAAATATCATAATGCCATATAGAAACCTATTTTGTCACAAGTTTTCACAATTAAGATTATAATACCAAATGTTTTTTCCATTTATTTGGCCAATAAAACCTATGTATTCGCCGGCATTTTTATGCTGACTGTTTTCGCATATGTTTCAGGTTTTCGACTATTTCAAGCATACAACACATAGGATTGCATTAAGGCCTTAGACTTCTAAAATAAATAACAGTTACATGTATTCTTTGTTTGTAAAACGATGTTAATGATATTGAAACCATTTAGTACCAGTAGTTGTGAGCAATTTGAAACGTGACTCCCCGATATTTCCGCCGCGTGTTGTTATATTACGCGATTGGAGTGTTACAATGTCACACAAAGATGTGCATATAGATGAGAGCTTAAAGTTTGTTGAAAAACCTTTTTCGATCGAGGATCGACAGGTTAAGAAGCTTTGAAAGAAACACGTACCGATTGTGAAGATTAAATGGGATGCCCGTAGAGGTCCCGAATACACATGGGAGGTTGAGTCCACAATGAAACAGAAGTACCCTCATTTATTTCATTAAATCTCAAGGTCGAGGTTTCTTTTAAGGGGTTGAGGATGTAACACGAAGTTAGTTTGAACTTCGCAACGTGAGCGTAAAATCACGACCAATATAATGAAGACACGTGTCATGGACTTTAAACGTGTAGGGAATTATTCCTGAGGGACTGAAGTTGTCAAACAATGTAAATATGTGAATAAAGGGATCCAAAATGTTATCATTCCATTCTTGTGCCTCTGAATGACCTCACACAACGTTCGTATTCTTTAACGAATAACTTATCGAACTTAGAAAGTCGTTTATGCTTAAAATAAGGATCTTGTGAAACATAGGGGTTAAAAGCGTCAACATGTTAAAGTTACCTCTGAGTGACCTTTTAATGATCCCAAAAGCATTGTGATAATTTATTTTGATCCCATGAATAACGAATATTAAATTCGCGGAATTTCGACGTATGTAAATAATCAAGGTGCTAATTCCAAGAAATAAGGGTTAAAAGCGTCAACGTTGCAATTTAAGACCATTCGGGTGACCTCGTAACTAACCGGGAGCTTAACGGAGTTTGTTTATGACTTAGAGTCCTTAAAAGTCAAGTTTGGGGGTCAAACGTGCAATAAACAATAGTTAAAACAAGTTTAAAAGGACCAGGGACCAAAGTTGCAAAGCTGGAAACTTGTTGACCGGACATCACCTAGTTCGTTGCATGTTTCCGTTATATGCCTAAATTGACCGTTATGCCCTTTTAATGTAAAAACGAGATTTTTAGAAATGTGAGTGCACAAATACCTTTGTTACTGATTTATAAACTTGTCCTAAAAATTTGACATCAGTTTGAGGTCTAAATTAGGAGTTATGCTCAATATCGTAATTTGAAAGCTTTTTATTTAACTAACGACATATTTAGCATAAAGCCTATTTAAACCCAAATTTCGACACCAAACTTTTTACCCATTGATGTAATATAATATTTTGGGATTTTTGAAGATTTTTAAACTCGCCGTGGGATATATTATGTGGTGGGTCTATTAATCTTTAACCCAGTATTCAGCCCGGGCTACTAAACGTATAACAGACATATAATTCTTTTACAAGTTTATTTTTAATTAATTATCCCAAGTTATAAAAGATTATTGATGCCTTGTGCATTAAAACCAATTTTCTTAAACTCTTTTCAAAATGAGTTGGCTAAAGTGCAGGTACTAGGCGGAATAGGCTGGCTACTCCTGAGTGAATAAATAAGAGTCTTGCAAGCTTTGTCACTTAAAATCTATTGAACAATTATTTTCTTTTGTTTTGATCCGCCTGTGGATCCTTTTTACATTCCGTTGTAATACTCATGTTACTTTTCATTCAGTTTGTAATATTAATTATTACTTTTAGACTTCCGCTGTGCATTAAACTGTGATTATTGACTATGATGATATCAACTACGTCAAGATACTCCCCACCGGGCCCACCGGTAATACGTGGAAATATCGGGATGTGACGTTCTTCCATCTTTTTCTTTAACTTCGGCTCCTCATCATCAGATTGGCTGTCATTGTGACGCCATTTGTCATCTTCTGGAGCGATGTAGTCTGTTTTATCAAGAGCACCGAACAATTTCCTAGGCGGCTTGCTTTCTTTGTATCTCTTTATTGCAAGGCCCCTGTATATCTTTAGTGAATGCTCTATCATCGAATCTAACTTCAAGATGTCTTCATTGGCTTTTGGAAGATCGGGATGCTGGACATTCATGATCATTTGCAAAAACCGAGGATACATCCAGAACTTATTCCCAGTTGTTCGACCACCAGTTCTTGTTATGTTCTCTATAACACCCCGCGTTTTTGAAAGTCAAAGTCAAAGTCAAGATTTAAGTCAAAGGAAGAAAAGATTGCTAATTGCAGTCTGTCTCCCCTTGACCAAATTCTGTTTTGACTTCTTTGACTGTAGTTAGTCTATTTTGAGTTGTACGTTAGTTTTGTTATGTGGAGTAAGTTGCAAAAATCGAAGTAATCGAATTAATTATCAGTACAAACCGCTTTACGGCATTGAATAGTAGGAAGTAACAATGCGATAAAGTCAATTAATCAGTAACCAGTCTAATCTAATCAACATCGAACTCGAAACTCAAAAATCTAAATAATTGGTTATTGTTATACGTGTGTGTGCGCCTTATGTGTTACTTGTGCGTGTTTACTTTATGCTATGTGTGGTAATCAATCGAAACTCAACTCGAAATCGAAACTCAATCGAACTCAATCGAAATCGAATCATGATAATTGGAAACGAACAGGCTGATCAGGTCAGGATGCTGACCGATCGGACTGCTGTCCGAACGGACAGCCAGCCGATCGGATAGTCAGCCGATCGACCAGGCCAGCCGACCGGCTAGCACATGGTCCCACAACTAAACAGTACATTGAAGTCTAGAATTGAACGAACTGCTGTTCGATCGGACTACCGTTCGATTGCATTACTTTTCGGATCATTAAATACTATGCTTCAACACTTAGTCGATTTTCAACATGTTCTACGCGTTTGAAGTGCCACCCGATCTAACAGTCATCCTATCAGGTGACATCCTGCTGAAAACCTACTTACTGAAGTACCTAACCGATCGGATAGCCGGCCGATCGAATGACCGTCCGATCGACCGACACGAAAGGTAGAGATACTTCAATAATTTCAAATGCTACAACGAAAACTTCGAAAGTCAAACCATCATACACAAACACATCCTACTCAAAGGAAGAAACAATCCACTAGAACAGCCGTCCGACCGGATAATTGTCCGAATGGACTGCCAACCGAACGGACAGCCCGATCGATCGAACTGCCATCCGATCGACCCACTGACCGATCCCCCGACACTTGTTTTCCGTCTTACATTTTGCTTATTGTTATACTATCTAACTATTCAGGCTAAACCTACTCTCAAGTGCACCATTCAATCCATCAATCACTGTGAGTATACTCGATCCCTTTTTGCTTTAAGCACTTTTGGGTGTTACATACGTTACTTATACGAAAATCACAATCAAACACACTACTCAATTATTTGAACGCTGACCGTACCGCATGTATTACGTGACTAAATGAATGCTTGTTGTTATGTTTACACGTGGAATGCTGTCTACCTGCCTAAACGACGATAGTGCTATAGTTTGGACTCAGCACCCGTTCACACGGGGGTTGTTAAGGACAATTACTTGCATGGATTACGGTGGTAATCATGTATTGCGAACTGCCCCAGGCAGTCAACCCGTAGTCACTGGTATCGATCGATCCATGTCGATAATTAACATGCTTCGTTTTCCTCTGTGTACGTGCTGGTTATGCGTAAACTATTTCGAACTCTATATATGCTATTATCAAACTTGTATGCTCACCTTTACATTTTATGTATTGACTTTATTTTAACGTATGTGACAGGCAATTAGGAGGCTTATCTGCTAGGATGACGAGGCTAGAATAAAAGTCTAGAGCATAGTTGTCTGTAGATCTTGCAGCTTGAGTCTCTAGACACAGATAAATAATATTTTATTTGAATCTGAGTTGTCGGAACAGAATATTTGACTAGATGTTATCTGCAATAATTTGTTGCTATTTGAGGTACGGTATGGGACGTATTAATTAAATTAAATAGTGATGATAATTGTTATGGAAACTTCTGGACAATCTGTTTTGCTCAGTGCCATACCCCGATGTTTCCGCCATCGGTTGGGGTGTGACAGATTGGTATCAGAGCCATAACTATAGGGAATTAGGCGGACACGACCTAGTCCGGGTCGATGTCTTAGAGACCTAGTCTATAGCTAGGACCCAATAGACCAACTTATACATATCCATTAGGGATTTTGTATGAGCCTATTGCTATTCTTCGCTATTCTCACCTACACTACACTATCATTGCATCCGAAATTTTGACTAAAGGACGAGCGATTTAGTCGGGATTAGGTGTGAAAGCCACAAAATTCTCGACAAAATCTGCTTGACCAACCCGTATTTTTACTTATCATCGTGGAGAATTATACCAAACCAGGAGTGAAATCCATATTTTGATGAATAATCTCCTCTATTTTACTAAAAACCAGGAAAAGTTGGCAAGCCAAGGGTGCAACCCTAACCTTGACGACTTGTCCATGGATTTTGCCTAAACTCTCTCCAAAGTCTCGACGGACTCCAACGATCTGAGCTCGCAGTATGACTAAAGGGAATTGTGCTGGATGCCCAAGACTCGAGGCAGAGGCCCTATCCTGAAGGTCAATATGTGTACGACGGATCCTTGTGAATAGTCGAATCACTTTGGGTAGTCAATGTCTAGTAGCCACAGACAATATATCTCTCGATTTTTATGTGCTTTCGATTCTGAGCCGCAACTGCCAACTCTGATGACTCGTTGATTTTATGTGTTTTATGTGTTTAAGTTGTTTATATGTTTAAAATTTTGAGGTTTATTCGATTTTTACACCCACTTCGATCAACACACACGACTCGCATTACTTTTCTATCTCAAAACGATAACAGATCGCTACAATCTAGGAGACCTTATGCTACGATACACGCTTATATGATTATGCTATATTACTCGATATGCTATATCTACGAATGACACGCGAGCTTTGAATGATAGGTTTCTGTATTCTGACTACATCTGTGATTGAATGGGTATGTGTTTCTGTGTTTATGTGACTCTGTGCTCTACGTGCTTATGTGCTTCTGTGATTAAGTGAATCTGTGGTTATGTGCGTATGTGATACGAGCTTCAAACATGTTCCTGAGCTTTACTAAGTAGTAAACGTGTGAGGTGAGATTCGATTTTGATGTGTCTGAGACCCACGACGATGTCTGTTGCAGACAATGTCGACCTCTGGACACCGTCGCCCATCACTTACCCGCCAAGAAAAGAGAGACAAACGTCTTGCTGCTATCATCACCAAACAAGTGGCAAAGGCAGTGAGTGAAGTGTATGAGAACGTTAGCAAGTCATCCGAGGAGTCGAGGACTGAAGCTCCCAAAGATGCTGCCAAGACTGTTTTTAGCTTCAAACAGTTTAAGGCATGCAGACCAAAGGAATTCACTGGAGAAGATGGCCCAACATCTATGTTTCAATGGTTTGATTCCGTCGAAGTCACTCTGCGCCAAAGCGGCTGTCCTGCAAATCTCCGTACCCTAAACGCAACCGGCGTCTTCCAGTCCCGAGCTCTAGACTGGTGGACGGCCGAACGAAACAAACGCGGAAATGATGCAGCTTATGAGCTGACTTGGGAAGAGCTGAAAGCCATCATGATGGACGAATTCTGCCCTCCCCACGAACGCCAAAAGCTGGAGGACGAGTTTTGGAACATTAAGCAGAAGGATGGAGAAAACGGTGCCCTAACTGCTCGCTTTAAGTAGCTCAGCATTATCTGTCCTGACCAAGCCAAGACGCCAGAGATAGCAATCAAGAAGTACATTCGAGCTCTACCCGATTGTGTTGCCGATTTTGTTCACGCCGCGAAGACCTCATCAATTGAAGAGACTTACTTGCTTGCCGCCTAGATCAATGACAAGCGAGTAAAAGCTGGTTTCTGGGATAAGCCATCCAAGTCTCTACATCAAGCCACCACCGAATCGACCGCTGACACCACCACTGCTCAGCCATCCAAGTCATCACGCCGAAAGAAGAAGCACAACAACAGCAGCTCCAGCAACAAGAACTATGCTGTCACTGACACTGCTGCTCCTCTACAAGCCGTACAGGCTCAGCAGCAGTCTCACCATCGATCAGCACCAGTTACTCAAGCGCCGCCAGCAAAGCGTGCTTACACAGGTCCTCACCCACTCTGCCCGACATGCTCATATCATCAACCGGTGATTCTTGCCTGTCGCTTCTACACTCATTGCAATCTGTATGGCCATTTCACTACCAGTTGTCGCTATGGTTCTCGTAACCCCACAGCTCCTGCCACTGCTCATCAAGCTCTACTTCCAGCCCTGCAAGGCCAACTAGCAGCTCAAGCACCCGCGATCAATGCTCGAGTATGTTTTGCATGTGGTGACCCTAACCACTTTGCGAACATGTGCCCGAACAGGGTGGTGAAACAAGAGCCCCAACAGCAACAGCCTCACCAGCAGCAGCAGCCTCAGCAGCAACAACAAGCCACACACGCCAGAACGTTCAACATCAACGTGCGCCAAGCCCAGACCGACAACAACGTGGTCAGTGGTACGTTCCTCGTGAATGGTATTTATGCATCATTTCTGTTTGATACTGGAGCCAACCCCGTAGCCAAAGCTCCCTGTCGACTCGCGCCGTCCGAAATGCGCGAACTCTCGAACCAACTCCAGGAATTACTTGAAAAAGGCTTTATTCGCCCGAGCACCTCTCCTTGGGGCGCGCCAGTCCTTTTCTTTAAATAGAAGGACGGGTCATTCCGGATGTGCATTAGTTATTGGGAATTGAATAAGTTAACCATCAATAACCGCTATCCCCTACCTCACATTGACGATTTATTTGATCATCTGCAAGGTGCTACATGTTTCTCGAAGATCGATCTCCGTTCAGGCTATCACCAGTTACGCATTCAAGAGGAAGATATACCCAAAACCGCTTTTCGCACTCGCTACGGCCATTATGAGTTCGTTGTTATGCGTTTTGGTTTAACCAACGCACCCGCGGTCTTCATGGATCTGATGAATCGCGTGTGTAAGCCATATCTCAACCGTTTCGTCATCGTGTTCATCGACGATGTCCTGGTCTATTCCAAATCGAAAGCCTAACACGCGCAACATCTACGTTTGGTTCTCGAGTTACTCCAGGGGAATCAACTCTATGCCAAATTCTCCAAGTGCGAATTTTGGTTAGAGGAGGTTCAGTTCCAGGGTCACATAGTTAATAATCAGGGTATTCACGTCGATCCTGCGAAGATTGAAGCCGTTAAAAGTTGGATTATACCAAAGAACCCGTCAGAAGTCCGTTCTTTTCTCGGACTAGCGGGCTATTATCGACGATTTATAGAAGAGTTCTCCAAGATCGTTGTGCCGCTTACCGCTCTTACGCATAAAGACAGGTCTTTTGTTTGGGGAACTGAACAAGAGTCTGCTTTCCAAACCCTCAAGCACATGCTTTGCAATGCTCCTGTTCTCACATTGCTCGATGGGCACGACGATTTCATTGTCTATTGTGATGCTTCCAACCTTGGTCTTGGTTGTGTTCTCATGCAACGAGACAAGGTTATAGCTTAAGCATCTCGTCAGCTCAAAATCCACGAGAAGAATTATACAACTCACGATCTCAAGCTAGGCGCAGTTGTTTTTGCGTTAAAGATTTGGCGACACTACCTGTATTGTACCAAGTGTACGATCTTCACCGATCATAGGAGCCTACAACATATCTTTGATTAGAAAGAGCTTAATATGCATCAACGCCGATGGGTAGAACTTCTCAACGATTACGACTGCGAAATTCGTTATCACCCAGGCAAGGCAAACGTCGTTGCCGACGCACTTAGCAGACGGAGTTATCTGCTCAGCATTCGCGATACCCAAGCCCAACACAACCTCGAAACTCTAATCCGCGAAGCCCAGCATGCCTGTTTTAATGAATGCACTTTGAAGAAGGAACGAATCTATCATGATGGAGCTCAGCTTGTAAGCAAATCGAATGGGATTTTCCATTTTTTGGACCGAATTTGGATTTCGAAACGGACCAATTTACGACAAATTCTGATGGACGAAGCCCACAAATCTCGGTATTCAATTCATCCCGGTTCTGACAAAATGTACCAGGATCTCCGTTACAAGTACTGGTGGCCGGGAATGAAAAGGGATATCGCTCTTTATGTTGGGAAGTGCCTGACTTGTGCAAGGGTCAAGGCTGAACATCAAAGGCTCTCTGGCTTACTCGAACAACCCCCAATCCCTATGTAGAAATGGGAGAGTATAGCTATGGACTTCATAACCAAACTTCCGCCCACGCCATCAGGTCACGACAGCATATGGGTTGTTGTTGATCGCTTAACCAACTCAGCCCACTTTCTGCCAATACGGGAAGACTACAAGGTAGAACGATTAGCCCGAATCTACACCGACGAGATCATTTGTAATCATGGTACGCCTCGTGAAATCATTTCTGACCGTGATGCTCGGTTTACTTCGCGATTGTGGGAAACGTTTCAAGCAGCTCTCGGTACGACGCTTAACTTAAGTACCGCATTCCATCCTCAAACCGATGGATAGACTGAAAGAACGATCCGTACTCTTGAAGACATGCTCCGTGCGTGTGTCATACACTTTGGTGGCAATTGGAATAAATACCTGCCGCTAGTCGAATTCTCGTATAACAACAGTTATCATGCTAGCATCCAAATGGCACCATTCAAGGCTTTATATGGAAGAAGATATCGATCGCCTATTGTGTGGCATGAGATCGGTCACTCGCAATTAACCGGTCCTGAGCTATTGCAAGAAACGAATGACAAAGTCCTCCAAATTTGAGACAACTTGTTGAAAGCTCGATGTAGACAGAAAAGTTACGCCGATAGAAGACGCAACCCCCTAGAATTTGACGTTGGCGACTACGTACTCCTAAAGGTATCACCTTGGAAGGGTGTGGTCAGATTCGGTAAGAAAGGGAAACTAGCGCCTCGATACGTTGGACCTTTTAAGATTCTGGAAAGAATTGGAAAAGTCGCCTACAGACTCGAACTAGCGGAGGAACTTAGTAACGTCCACCCGACTTTCCATGTGTCAAACCTCCGAAAGTGTCTGGCTGAGCACGATCTAATTGTACCTCTCGACGATCTCCAAGTAAATGAAACGCTACACTTCGTGGAAAAGCCTGTCGAAATCATGGATCACCAAACCAAGCAACTCAGGCGCTCGCGCATTCCTATTGTGAAAGTCCGGTGGGAAGGCAAACGAGGCGCGGAGTTCACTTGGGAACTCGAAAGCGACATGAAGACAAAGTACCCACAGTTGTTTGCTACAGCTTCGACCTAATTTCGGGACAAAATTCCCTAAACAAGGGGAGGCTGTAACACCCCGCGTTTTTGAAAGTCAAAGTCAAAGTCAAGATTGAAGTCAAAGGAAGAAAAGATTGCTAATTGCAGTCTGTCTCTCCTTGACCAAATTCTATTTTGACTTCTTTGACTGTAGTTAGTCTATTTTGAGTTGTATGTTAGTTGTATTATGTGGAGTAAGTTGCAAAAATTGAAGTAATCGAATTAATTATCAGTACAAACCGGTTTACGGCATTGAATAGCAGGAAGTAACAATGCGATAAAGTCAATTAATCAGTAACCAGTCTAATCTAATCAACATCGAACTAGAAACTCGAAAATCGAAATAATTGGTTATTGTTATACGTGTGTGTGTGCCTTATGTGTTACTTGTGCGTGTTTACTTTATGCTATGTGTGGTAATCAATCGAAACTCGACTCGAAATCGAAACTCAATCGAACTCAATCGAAATCGAATCATGATAATTGGTGGGGAAGAGACAGCGAGAGATATAGATGATTATATGTTAGACATAGTGGTTGGGATTAAAAGTAATTTGAATAGGAAACTCTATCGTACTCGTATCGTCCTCAATCGAAATCGAAATATCAAAAATCGTCGCGCCAAACACTCGAATCGTGCAGCTGAACGATCAGGCTACCAGCCGATCGGACTGCTGTCCGATCAGACAGGCTGTCCGATCGAGCTGTCTGACCGATCGGCCAGCCCTTTCCTCTTTTGGCATCCTATGAATACCCCTTGTCACTCTCAAACTTTCTACTTTTGGAAACCTCTGACCGACCAGCTCGTGCTCCCCTCCTTTTCTCAGATTTCTTCCGATTCCGATAAGTTCTCATCCTAAATCTTGTACTTTCATGATCTACGCGCACTCCTACACCTTTCTATCTTTTGAATCTTGATTTCTAACCGTGAAATCATCAAGATTCAAGTGTTCTAGGATGATGTCATCATGGTGTTCTTGAAGAACTCCATGTTTGGCCTCAATCCACCAAGAATAACTTGAATCTAGCCGATTTCCACATAAACAAACAAAGATCTATTATAGATCTAAACATATACACGGTGAAAAGGATTGAAAGATGGTTTTCCAACTTTCTTTCAACTCTTTTATACTCAATACCTTCAAAACCGATAGAAACGGAGCTTGTATCGACTTCCAAATCACTCCGGTGGTTGCATGACTCAAGATCCGGATTCTATCCACGAGGTTCACCGATTCCGGGTTAAACGTTAAACTCTATTCCGAACAGTTCACCGGCCGGATTTGGGTGTTTCCTGTCCGAGCAAGGGAAACCAGTAAGAACGAGGATCCTATGGTTCAACTTGTGTCAAAACACCTCGATATAACGACAAACAGTCAAAACAACCAAGTATTAGACGAACAGGCTGATCAGGTCAGGATGCTGACCGATCGGACTGCTGTCCGAACGGACAGCCAGCCGATCGGACAGTCAGCCGATCGACCAGGCCAGCCGATCGGCTAGCACATGGTCCCACAACTAAACACTACAATGAAGTCTAGTATTGAACGAACTGCTATTCGATCGGACTACCGTCCGATTGGATTACTCTTCGGATCATGAAATACTATGCTTCAACACTTAGTCGATTTTCAACATGTTCGACATGTTTGAAGTGCCATCCGATCGAACAGCCATCCGATCAGGTGACATCCTGCTAAGAACCTACTTACTGAAGTACCTAACCAATCGGATAGCCGGCCGATTGAACGACCGTCCGATCGACTGACCTGAAAGGTGGAGATCCTTCAATAATTTCAAATGCTACAACAAAAACTTCGAAAGTCAAACCATCATACACAAACACATCCTACTCAAAGGAAGAAACAATCCACTCGAACAGCCGTCCGACCGGACAACTGTCTGAATGGACTACTAACCGAACGGACAGCCCGATCGATCGGACTGCCATCCGATCGACCCACTGACTGATCCCCTGACACTTTTTTCCGTCTTACATTTTGCTTATCGTTATATTATCGAACTATTCAGGCTAAACCTACTCTCAAGTGCTCCATTCAATCCATCAATCACTGTGAGTATACTCGATCCCTTTTTGCTTTAAGCACTTTTGGGTGTTACATACGTTACTTATACGAAAATCACAATCAAACACACTACTCAATTATTTGAACGCTAATCGTACCGCATGTATTACGTGACTAAATGAATGCTTGTTGTTATGTTTACACGTGGAATGTTGTCTACCTGCCTTAACGACGATAGTACTATAGTTTGGACTCAGCACCTGTTCACACGGGGGTTGTTAAGGACAATTACTTACATGGATTACGGTGGTAATCATGTATTACGAACTGCCCCGGGCAGTCAACCCGCAGTCACTGGTATCGATAGATCCATGTAGATAATTAACATGCTTCGTTTACCTCTGTGTACGTGCTGGTTATGCGTAAACTATTTCGAACTCTATATATGCTATTATCAAACTTGTATGCTCACCGTTACATTTTATGTATTAACTTTATTTTAACGTGTGTGACAGGCAATTAGGAGGCTTATCTGCTAGGAAGGCGAGGCTAGAATAAAAGTCTAGAGCATAGTTGTCTGTAGATCTTGCAGCTTGAGTCTCTAGACATAGATATATAATATTTTATTTGAATCTGAGTTATCGGAACAGAATATTTAACTAGATGTTATCTGTAATAATTTGTTGCTATTTGAGGTACGGTATGGGACGTATCAATTAAATTAAATAGTGATGATAATTGTTATGGAAACTTCTAGACAATTTTTTTCGATCAGTGCCATACCCTGATGTTTCCGCCATCGGTTGGGGTGTGACATTCTCCTTCATGTTGGCAAAGATGTACTTTGAAATGCTAAACGGTTTGTTCAGCACTAATGACACCATGAGTCCCACGAGATCGTTGCCTCCCATGTCATACCTAGCTCGCCTGTTGCTAAGACATTGAATAAGTACGTGTAATAGAAACTTGTACCGCATTGGCAGATCTCCCTTGTTGATTTAACTGCTGAAGATATCGCCAGTACACTTCATCCTTAGTAGACAACCACGTGTGCACATTATTCGAATAGAGTACGGTGCATTAGGATCATCTTGCAATTCTAGAACAGTGTTCAAGATTTCCGGTGAGACATTCATGTTCACATTATTCACTTGCCCTTGTATAACTTCAGTTCCATCAATTTGGACAACGCTCACTGTATTCCAGAATGCTTTGATGAGCTTCTTGTAAACTGGAGTTGAAAAAGTGACAGCTTTGTTTATCCGCGACTCCCTTATCCACTGTGTTATCTCTTTCAATTCAGTGATCTTCCCTTCCGGATCAAGATAGGCAGTCATATTGTGACGTTTTTCGGACATCACTAGTTCCTCCGGATTGTTTTCTTTCTTAGTCGCGGGCTTACGTTTCTTCTCTTTTGGTGCCATCTGTATTTACAAACATCCACAATAAGTCACAAAGTCATAATATGTGCATTAGACATGTGTTTATACAAGTTAAGGTATGAAGTGGATAGTTATCATGTAAATACACATCTTCAGTGAAAAGACACCCAATCTTGAAAATTTTCTAAGTGTTAGATGACGAAACACCAACACTGCGACGAAAAACATGGTATCATGGCGAAACACCCTTGGTCAAACAAAGTCAACATTGACCTTTGACCACTGGTGTTTCGTCGACAGGCTCTCGACGAAAGATTCCTTTGTCAAACAGGTGTTTCGTCACAGGGTGTTTTGTCGTAGATATTTTGAAGAAAGATGAGTTTCGTCGGCAGAGGGGTTTCGTCAAGGTTACGGTTTCTTCGAAGAACAGCAGTTTGGGGGTTTTTCAAAATCAAAGGTGTTTCGCCGACAGATGGTTAACTGATAACCGATTCATACACAAACAAGCACAATTATACACCTTGTTTTAACCACACACAAGACGAAACAACTAAGAATGTAAACCCGACCAATTTTAACCGGAAAACACAGAACCAGTTAAACATTCAAACAATGAACATCCCCTGTTTTTGTTATCCGAAACCCAACCCAAAACAAAGTTCAAATCAACATACAAACACTACGATTAACAGATTTTATAAAAAAAAAAACAAGCACAATAAACAGTGTTTTATATGAGGAAATCGAATAAACAAGGTCTCCGAAGGTTTGTTAACAAGTTTCAAGCAAAATACAAGGTTTCTAAAGATTCGAAACATTTAAACGATCATTGCGTATACCTTTGATGTTTGAAAAATTTAGAGAAAATGCAAGGGTTTTGAGTTGGTGAAAAGGTATGGGGGTGGAGTGTTGAAGAAGATGAACAGACAAGTGGGTTTGAAAAAGTGAGGACTCTGATCATTGGGTCCCCTTATATACCCACTCCCTCGACGAAACTTTGTCCTTGACGAAACTCATGTTGGGCTCGACGAAACACTTGTTTAGGCTTGGTTGGGCTTGAACAGTAAGCCCATGACGAAAGTTAAAAAGGCCCAGGGGAGTTTCATCGTGACCTCGACGAAAATCAAGAGTTATTCGCGAACAAATTCAATATTGACCAAGTTTGAAAAAAGGTTGACCGGACCATGGTTTTTCGTCGACATTTAGGTCTTTCGTCGACCTTGAGGTGCTTCGTGAACACTTTTTCCCAAATTTACCAAGTCTTTGAAATTTTTGCACACTTGAACAGATTTTGTTTATTTGAACAGATTTTCATTGTGATTGAGTTTTACCAAATGCAAAGGACATTTTATGAAGTAGATTTCAGGCTTTCGGCAAAAAACAGCAAGTTACAACTTCGGCTAATCAAAAATGAACTTTACAAATTACACTAAACTAGAATTTAAAGTGCGGTAAACCAACGAAAAACTATAAAAGGCAGGAAACAACTGTACAATGCCAAAGTTTTTGCGAGTATCAAGGAAAAGGAATCATACCAGCTTACGGTCTATGTCAACATGGTTTTTGTTCGGTTTAAAGCTTTGGATAAGCATACTACCACGATTATCGGTATAGTTGTCCACATAAGCTCAACTGATCAGATGTAATCATTATTAGGAGATACGATTTACGGTAAGGGTTATACTTACAAGTCGGTGTTCATCCACTCATGACACATTCCCGTATCAAGGTATGCACGAGAGTTCATCTTACCGGTGAGTATACCGCTTATCATCTGTTTGAACGTATAAAAGATGTGAGACACTCACTTATTTTTGATTGAAAACAAGCCCTATGTGATAGAATCACTTATTGATGAGGAACTTGATTTTCATATGCATGAGGGCACATGAGCAAGTCCGTGAACAGGTCAGTACTAACGTACAGCAAAGAGACGAACTTGACTCCCGGATAAATGTGATATTTTATCACTTATTTTGATGGACATGTGATTGTTGATCACTTATTGAGGTCAAATGCAGTATGTACACGTATGTATAGTATCATGGAAGATCTAGACTTCGTCTCTGTTATTTTTCGGCAAAAGATACAACCATGATACCCAGATGATAAGACAGCATAAAGACCGTATATCTCAGAACCTCGGCAATCTCTCAAACGAAATTTCAGTACCAAGACCATATGCCAATGAATGGTTCCCACCTGACTTGAAGTCTGTTAACTTTGTATCATCCTACGCATTTTAATCTGATTGTGAGCCTACCGATACATCATTAGTAGAGATACTTATCATTTCTCAATTTTTCGTTTTGCATTTTTAAACATGTTGACCGACCACACCAGTGAATATCATCATTTACCTTTATCCAAGAAACTCATTTTTGGTTTTCTAATTTTTTTTATTTTTTTTTTCAAACGTAAAGACAGAAAGTAAAGACATATTTTTGGATTTTTGACTTTTTCGAATGTTTTTGTATTTTCTTGAAATTTTCTCCCCCTAAAATGCTAAAAGGTTACGAAAATGAAAATTCTTTTGTATTTTTAGAGTTTTTTAAAGAAAATATTTACAAAAATGATTAGCCAAAGAAGTTTTACTCAGGTATCACCTTAATGCCATTGACCAAAAGAAGATAATCAAAACGTGATTTATCAAAGGCTTTTGTGTACATGTCGGCACGTTGGTGATCGGTGTGGATTTTAACAACATCGATTAGTCTTTTGTCAAAACAATCACGTATGAAGTGATATTTAATTTCGATGTGTTTGGTCTTGGAAACCTGCACAGGATTTCTAGTGATCTGTAAGGCAGCATTATTATCAACAAAGATAGGAGTAGATAGGAATTCAAAACCCTAGTCGCGCATTTGTTGTTGGATCCACAAGACTTGGGAGCAACAACTAGAGGCAGCAATGTATTCAGCTTCACAAGTTGATGTAGCAACACATGCTTGCTTCTTGCACTGCCATGTAACCAGGCGATTTCCTAAGAATTGACATCCAGCTGTTGTTGATTTGCCGTCGATTTTGCAGCCACCAAAATCAGAATCATTGAACGCGATCAAGTCGAAGCTATCATCCCTAGGGTACCAGAGACATGTGTCCAGGCAACCCTTCAAATAGCGAAAAATCCTTTTAACAGCACCCAGATGTGAGGCCTTTGGGTTGGCTTGATAGCTTACGAGCAGGCATGTAGAATACATGATGTCGGGTCTCGAGGCTGTGAGATACATGAGAGATCCGATCTTTGAGTGATAATATGAAGAGTTAATGCTTTCACCCTTCAGATCCGGAGTAATCCCGTGATTCTGCGGAAGTGGGGTACCAATGGGCGTTGCATCAGACATCTGGAACCGGCTCAAGATGTCACCAACATATTTAGTTTGATGGATGAATATCCCATACTCGGTTTGTTGAACTTGTAGGCCCAAGAAGAAATTAATTTCCCCCATTGCACTCATCTCAAATTTTTCTTGCATCACACGCTCAAATTGCCTGCACAAAGAATCATTAATTGAACCAAATATTATATCATCAACATATACCTGTGCCAATAGAAGATCTTCACCCTGTTCTTTGATGAAGAGAGTGCAATCAATAAGACCTCGCCGAAAACCATTCTCTGCTAGATAGTTAGATAAGGTTGCATACCAAGCTCTTGGTGCCTGATGTAAACCATAAAGAGCTTTGTTGAGCAAACAAACCCGATCTGGATGAATAGGATCTTCAAAACCCGGAGGTTGTTCAACATACACCTCTTCTTTAACCACACCGTGTAAGAAAGCACTTTTAACGTCCATCTGGTAGACTTTGAATCCTTTAAATGAAGCATAAGCTAGAAAGATCCGAATAGCTTCCAGACGTGCAACCGGTGCATAAACTTCATTGTAGTCAATGCCTTCGATCTGACGAATTCCTTGAACAACCAATCTCGCCTTGTTTCGAATAACTATTCCACAATCGTCCTTTTTGCATTTGACAACCCAACATGTGCCAATTTTCTTGTAATTTTCAGGCCTATCAACAAGCTTCCATACACCCAGCTTTTGGAACTGTTGCAGTTCTTCTTGCATGGCTTCCACCCAAGAATTATCCTTTAAAGCTTCTTTCCAAGACTTTAGTTCTTCTTGTGAAACATAACACGCGAAGGACCAATCATTTTGAAATCCGGATTCTCTGATAGCTGAATACAACCCAGCATTTTGGTTGTTTCTCAACTGATTACGCGTCTGCACGCCACTATGGACATCTCCAATAATATTCTGCTGCGGATGAGTATCATGAATTCTGGATTCAGGAAAATTAGGGACACGAGTATTGATACCCAAATTGTTAAGGTTAAGATCAACAACCAAATCCACACCGGGCATAGGCATAGAGGTGGATGCATTTCCTTCAGTAGTGTCTACATTCTGCTCATGAGGAGTTGCTTCAAAGTTCAGAGCCACCTTGAACAGGAGCAACCGGAGCTGAAGTGCCTTCATTCGCATCATGGTATTCATCATCTTCCAATGACTCATTGTAATCATCAGCATCTTCAAATACCTCATTTTGGACAGTGTTGTTAATCGAATTAGAAGCTTGGGGGTTAACAATAATTGGTCGCACCAAAGATGAGTCAACAACATTATCACTTTCTAGTAACATTTCAGCAGCTGCAGATGCTTCATCAAAGGTTGGCAGATTAAAGGAGTCAAATAGTCCATCATATTCGAACATCCAAGGATCACCCAGAGCTCTAACAGGATTAGTATACCTTTGAACCCTTACTTCACTCCGTAACTCAATATTTTTGGTTGTCAAATTCCAAACACGAAAATTTGGAGTAGCATATCCAAGGAAGAAGCCCTCGATAGCTTTGGCGCCAAACTTTTCGTTCGGTTCAATCATAGTACATGGACCGCCAAAAGGTTCTAAGTTAGAAATGTCCGGTATCCTTTTGTGTAGGAGTTCGAAACAAGTTTTGTCATGCCTTTTAACTGTGAGAACTCTGTTTAGCGTGTAGCAAGCAATCGACACAGCCTCCCCCCAGAATTGAATAGGAAGCTCCGACTCTACCAACATCGTTCTTGCAGTCTCTATTATCGTCCGATTCTTCCTCTCAGCGACACCGTTTTGTTGTGGAGTGTAGCGAGAACTGTATTCATGAAGAATACCCTTTGAAGTACAGAACTCATCCATTATGCGATTTTTGAACTCAGTGCCATTGTCGCTTCGTATCCTCTTCACTTTCAACGTGTATAAATTCTCTAGCAAAGTAAGAAGATTCTTGAGGATTTCAGGAGTTTCACTCTTGTGCGCCATGAAAGCTACCCAAGAAAATTAGAGTAATCATCAGTAACCACCAGACAATAAGCATCCCCAAAGGTTGTCTTGTGTTTCATAGGTCCAAAGAGGTCCATATGAAGACGTTCAAGAGGCATGCTAACAGTGTTGACTTTCTTAATCGGGTGCGATTTCTTCAATTGCTTTCCCTTCAGGCACGAAACACAGACATCTTGTAGATGAAAACTTCTCACAGGCACACCATTCACAAGATTGTTTTTCACCAAATGGTTCATTTTTCTCAAGTGAATGTGCCCCATTCGTCTGTGCCAAGATATAGACTCCTTTTCTGTGGTTTCGAGACAAAACATGTCACTTGTGTAGATGTCATAATCGCTTGGCTCATATCAAGAATATAAAGATCATTAACCCTTGGAGCCGATAAGAGAATCCATTCTTTTGGAATTTTGAAACCAGGCTTCAGCACATAACAACCAGCATCATCAAAATGCACGGTGAATTTCTTATCACAGGTCTGCGAAACACTCAGAAGATTGTGATCAATTTGACGAACATAATTGATCTTATCGAAACACACAACACCATTCGAGATTTTTCCTTCTCCAGTGATATATCTGCCTTTGTCTCCAGTAAATGCGACATAACCTCCTCTAATGTTTTTCACATCATAAAAAAGCCGTAAGTCGCCTGTCATGTGCCTAGATGCTCCACAGTTAACAATCCAATGACTATTAACAGTTCCTCCTGGAACATGCTTGTCACACCCTGACTTTTTGCGGAAGCGTGATTATGGTGTGACTTACTTAATATCATTGCATTCAATCATAACATCAACTATATGATAAAACCATAGGTTTGTCATCCATTAAATAAGTTTAAAACATAACAACATTGTTTTAAAATGTAGACTTCACTTTCAAGTTTTACAAATCGTACAAATCGTCAAAAGATATTGAATAACACCAAGGTTTGGTAGACGTGTCTCGTCCAGGAATAAGACATACTAACCAAACTCAAACACCATGGATGACATCTTTATTCTTAACGCAGCATAAAAACTTCCAGCGCCCGCCAGATCCACTTTACAATTTCCCTGAAATACATGTAGGTTGAAAAACATCAACAAAAGTTGAGCGAGTTCATGTGTTCGTTTGAATGTATGTATAAACCTCTGAAATGTTGTAAGTGTTATGGGTGAAATTCTGAGCCTATATCCTGGTTAATATTTTAAGCTATATATTGATTATATAATATGTGTTCATACCCTGGGTTACACATTCAGGATATTGGTAACATCCTGAATGGTATCCTGAGGATCACTAACGGGTTATGTGCAGGAATATGAGTCCAAGCTTGCAACGTTCATAAGGACCTTTTCTCCAGAAGACTCTCTCTAAGTTGTTCGAAGAAGGACGTTGAACCCGCTTTACTTGGTCTCCAACGGCTACTAAAGAATATTCGAAGGCATCCCATACTTATAGGAGATTTTGTTTTCGTTTACTAGCTATAAATAGATGATAAATCAAATCGAATAGGACACAACACAAACACTCACTGCTCTCACACTTTTCTCTCTCGCAACTTTCACTCTCACAACAAACATTGTAACACTTAGCGATCTGATCAATATCCTGCACTGTATCCTAACATTTAAGGCAATAAGAAGAACAAGGCAGCTGCGATTGTCAGCTCCCGAGGTTTTGTGCCGGCGATCTAGATTGTTCAAGGGCTTTCCTCGTATATCCCGTGTCACCCTTTACTTTTTTGCTCATTGTTTGATCGTAGATACAACTCAATATCCTGAGCCGTATCCTGAAACTGTTTTTTCAAACCACTTAATTAACATATTTTTGAACACATTCTCTTAGCACACTACCTCACTTAACTAATTTGATCACTTAATTGCTTCGGTAAATTTTGACCAAAACAATTTGGCACCCACCGTGGGGCAAGTGGTGCTATTTTTTTCTAAAAACTTTTGCAAGATCACTACTTGGTTTCGTATTTTCCAAACTGTTTACTACATTGTTTGCAATGGCCTCAAGATCAAGCATGAGCTCTTCTACTGTGTCTGCTACAACTTCTGAAACAATTGGTTCGGTGCTCCCCCCACCTCCTCCAAGGATGCAAGCTTCCTCGCAACCTTAGGATATTATACCTACTTGGAGTATTCAGGAATCGACCCCTGTTCTGGCCTCTAATGATGAAATTTTGACCTTGTTTGGCAGTGTGTAGGAACAGATGAGGCAGCAGCAGGAGACCAACAGAATGATTTTAAGAGAAATACAACTCTTGAAATCCAGCTCAAGCAGGCCCACTGAGAATACCGTCACTCCTTTGCAACCCAGGGTTTTGAACTTTAGTTCTGCAGTCTATACTGAAGATAACCGGGGAAATATTATGCCTAGCCATCCCCAGAATCACACTACTGAGATACCCTCTTCAGTTAGAATGTCAACTGAGAGAAGCTCAGGATATGCTTCAGGATATGGACAGAATCCTCAGTTCGGTAGTGTATCTAATACTAATAATACACTTGCTACTAACGGAATTGGATCTTTGCAGGATGCAGGTGTGACATCAGCATTGTCTAGGGAACTTCAGAAGCTAAAGGATATGATATCCAGTGTATCTGGGGTGGTTCAGCCAATTCCTGAAGTATCCCAGGATAGCCACAGGATATCTCGGTTTGTGCATCCTATTTGTGATGCTGAAATCCCAAAAAGATTCCAAACTCCCAACATGAAGCTTTATGATGGAACCACGGATCCTGAGGAGCATATTGCCCAGTATAGGGAAAGGATGGAAATCAATCCTATCCCTCCAGATCTTAAAGAAGCATGCTTGTGCAAGGGCTTTGGTTCTACCCTAACAGGATCAGCCTTGAAATGGCTCTTGAATGTTCCTCCGCACTCAATTACATCATTTGCCCATTTAGTGAATTTATTTAATAGTCAATTTTCTTATAGTAGGAGTTTTGAAAAATTAACAAGTGATCTCTACAGGATAACTCAAAGACCTCAAGAATCCCTAAGGGATTATGTGAACAAATTCAGCAGGGAATCCTTGGATATCCCACACCTTGATGTTGCTACAGCAGTCCAAGCATTCAAGATGGGACTGCAAAAAGATTCTCAATTTTATCAAGATCTTGTGATGAATCCTTGCAGGAACTTAGATGAAGCTCGGAACAGGGCTTTAAGATATATCAAGCTGGAAGATTATAAGAAAATGCAAGAGAGGATGAATGCATCCTCAACATATGAATCAACTAATAGGAAGTCAGAATCCTCATACAAACCATATCACTCCAAGCCATATGGTAGAAATGACAACAAGAAAGTGAATGTTGTTGAAGACGAGGATCCTGAGGAGTATCCTGAGCTATCTGAATACTGTTTTTCTATTAATATACCTGAACTGATGTATGCTATGCAGGGTTTAGGAGACAAAGCCAGGTGGCCTCGGAAGAATCAACAAAAGGCTGATTGGAAGGATAAGTCCAAATGGTGTGCCTTCCATGAGGATTTCGGACATGTTACTAAGGATTGCATTGCTCTCAGGAAAGAAATAAGTTATCTCTTGAGCAAGGGATATTTAAAGGATCTCCTGGGAAGAAAGAAAAACAAGGGTCAGGATACTGAGAAGGATCCTGAACGAGCAGCATCGCCTCCTGCGGATGTCAAGATAATTAACTTTATTTCAGGAGGATCCGACATTTGCGGGACTTCATATTCTACGGCCAAGAGACATGCAAAGGAAGCTAAAGCCGAAAGAGGGGAAAGACCAACCAGGATGACGACCCTCACAGCTGATAAAGTGATCACTTTTGATAGTGATGACAGGGATACTGTCCAGGATCCTCACAAAGATGCTCTGGTAATAACATTATATGTGGCTAACCATTTTGTACGCAGGATATTGGTGGACAATGGAAACTCTGTCAACATAATCCAACTAGAAACGTTGAAAAGGATGAATGTATCTCCAATGGATATCACTTCAAAATCCACTATACTCGTCGGCCTCAGTGGAAAAGCTAGGAATACCGTGGGAGAGACTAAATTACCAGTATATGTTGGAGGGGTCAATTCAATACAACGCTTCTGTGTGATGGACTCCTTATCCTGCTACAATATCATATTGGGCAGGCCATGGATCCATGATATGAAAGCTGTGCCATCAACTTATCATCAGTGCATCAAAATCCCTACACCCTGGGGAGTTGTCAAAGTAGATAGTGACCAGCAGGAGGCGAAGGAGTGCTACTCATCCTCCATGAAATCCTCTACCAAGCCTAGTGCAGCATAGCAATTAAAGATACTGGCCCGGGATATTACGGAGGCTTCGGAGCAGGGTGTAAAGAAAATTATCCTGGATCAGGATAATCCGGATATCTCGGTGCTCGTGGGAACCAATATCCCTCAGGATATTGAGGACCAATTGACTAACTTTTTGAAATACAGGACGTCAACATTCGCGTGGAAGCACGAGGATATGACAGGTATTTCCAAGGATATTATAACACACAAGCTTGGTATTAACAGGTTATTCAAGCCAGTCCAACAGAAAAGAAGGAAATTCATTCCAGAATGAAATGTGATCATTCAAGAAGAAGTAGAAAGGTTATTGAAGTCCAAAATGATCAGAGAGGTCAAGTTTCCAAGGTGGCTAGCAAATGTAGTGGTGGTACATAAGAAAAATGGGAAATGGAGAGTTTGTGTAGATTACACAGACTTAAACAAAGCTTGTCCAAAAAGACCCATTCCCTCTTCCTCATATTGACTCAATGGTAGATGCTACTATCGGCCATGAAATGTTAACCTTCATGGATGCATCCTCAGGATTTCAGCAGATCCAGATGGAACCTTCAGACCAGGAGGATACTGTCACACCCCCAAAATCCACCATGCGGAGTATCACCGCTTGGAGGCGTGACATGACCAGGATCGAGCCACCAATCATATTGAACAACTCAATTAAGTAAATAAAACCAAACATAATACGATTGGTGACCAAAGCTAGTTAACCTTGTTTGGTTTAAACAGCGGAAGCATAAACGTGAGTTCAAAAGCATAAGTCCATAGTTCATAAGTTAAGGTTTCAAAACACAAGTTTAGTAAGTTCATAAGGATTTAAACATTAAGCACGGAACATAACCGTCCGTACACCACAACGACTCCTTCCCCGTGCAAGCTCCAAGCATTTAGCGACCTGTAAGGCATGTAACAACAAGTCAACAACAAAGTTGAGTGAGTTCACGTTTGGTTGTTTAGTTTTAAGTGTTTCTGAAAACGTGGTTTGACTTTCGTTGGCTTATTTGCCGTGGGGGTTACCCCGTAGTTGAAAGTACATTTAACCAATTCCCTTTTTCTTTACCCAATCCATAACCATGATCAGTGGGGGTTTTCCCCGTTGGAACTACTAGACGGAATGATATCGACTGCTACGCAAATAAGTTGTGCCCTATATCAGTGTCTATCATCACTGACGATCTGCCATAGTCCATTAGTACACGCCCGTCCGAACGGCACGGTGTGAGGTTTGTTAAACCTAATAGCGCTATTAACTAATGACCCGCTCGCCATTGGCCTCGGCGATTAAGTCGATATAAATTAAGGGACTTCATGATAGAGTTTTGTCTAGCTAGTTTTAAGGTTGTTGTCCTACCCAAGGAGGACGAACGTACGTATTCTGCACCAGGAGAATTCGTAGGTTTAATAATGGCATCCATTCTACGGAGGATGGCCATACAAATCTTACCCAAGGAGGATATGTAGATTTAGTTTTAATTCTTTAACCCATTCCCAAACCACCGGGAATCCCATGCCTTAGAAAGTGTGAACTCACCTCGGTTTGCTCGGTTAGATTCTCAATATAGCTAATAGTCAGGGTCGGTCAATCGTGTCCTAGTATGATTTATCAGTTAGTCATTTAGTGGCTTTCATTTAGAACACAAAGTTCCTACATGTATCTATCACACAACATGCATCACTGTAACGGTTTATGCCCATCTAAGTTTCCCATCCATTCCCCACTCAAAATCAAACATACGATAATGCACATAACATATATAACATGTTAAATCATTCACAGATAGCATACTCGACATTTAGACACGCAAGTCACAACTTATGTCAATTCAGCATTAATACTCAAAACCGGCTGTTTTCGGACATTTAAATAAAATAGTTAGATTATTCCAAAAATTCCCAAATTTTTATAGATTGCCATAAACATTCCATGTTTTATTATGTAAAAATATCGGGGTCCGGTTCATTACCAATATTTTATAAAAATTCATATTCTGGACTGAACTCAGATTTATGTATTTCTGACCACAGTCCACGAAACAATTTATTAAAAATTCATCGAGTATCCGATTTACGAAATTCTAGTGGGGTAATTACAAATGCATCGGTTGTCATCTACTGTACAAATTTCATGGTCCGATTCATCACAAAACTCAGGTTATGACTGAAAATACGACACCCATTTATTGCTGTCAAAATTCAGCTTAAGTTGCTGTTACAAATTAACACTTTAAAAATAGTAAACGGAGTCCAAAAATTACGATTCCGGTGCCATTAGAACCGTATTTCATAATAACATATTTTAGATTCAAAATATCGGTTTTTCGTTGAGTTTAAGACCTGTTTACAGCCAACAGAAGTGGGCTGTAAAAGTTAGACAGATTCTGATTCTTTTGTGTTTAACCTTCTAAATCGTGTTCGATCGATTCCTTTAACAAGTTTAGTGACCACAACAACATCATATACTAATATCATTCAGTAAAGCATCAGATAATCACCCAATCATCATAATCACACAAGATCTACATGATTTACACACATATTCATCCATTAACCACCTTGTTCATTACTTTAGTAAACTTTTAGACTTTGATCTTATATGTTCGTAATTTTTAACCGACGAAACTCTTATTAACCACTCTAGATACGTTCAAGAGCGAGTTTTAAGTGATATACCTCTAGCTCGGGGCTAGGGAAGAATCTTGATGAAAAATGGGTGGATAAAAGCTAACGGAAGTGGTCCTTCGCGTTCCGAGTGCACCAAAGCTCCTAATACGCGACCCGTAAAGCTTGTATCTACTTGGAATGGAATGATCAAGGACCGAAAGTGGGTGTAAGGGGGCTGGGGTGTTCGGCCGAGAGTGAAGGGAGGGCAAGAGAGTTTGTGAGTGTGTTGTTTAGTGATGAAAGATCAAATGTGTAATGGTTTATACTTATAGGCAAAGTTAAGGTTATTATCCAAAGGTTAAGGTGCATCCTAGATATTAAACATGGAGGATTATAATAATAATTCAAGGACAAGGTATGTCCCCTACCATGGGGACGGTTAGTTAAGGGGGGTGGGGGTACTAGTTCGGTTTCAACCATTAGTTGGTGTTTAGTTAGGTTAAATAGGTGAGTTAAGTGTTTAACTCCGTTACTAATGTGTAGTACATTTTAGCGGGTGTTAGGGTATTCGGGGGCCCTAATTGGTTCAGAAAAAGATAAACAATGCTAATGGCAATATTTTTGGGTTCCGGGTGAAGTCCGGTTGTTCGGTTCGACACTGTTCCGTTAAAGCGCTTAATTAATCCGAAAGGTGTCCTATTTATACATTTTGTAACGTTTTTACTTTCTAACACTTAGGAAAATATAACGGACTATTTAGTGACCTTTCTGTACACTATTAGTATATTAACAAATACGTGTAAGCATAACACAGATATCAGAAAGCAGTTAAGTGATTCCACACAGTCGTCAAGCACTTTAATTGTCATTAATAAATTGTACGGAATTCATGGAATTTGAGGGTTGTCACATTCTCCCCCTGTTAAGAGAATTTCGTCCCGAAATTTAGCGCGTGGTTACTGAGGAAGCTAGTTAAGTTGCGTTGTCTTCCAGATTTTCCTGGGGTGTCACATCATCCCCCCGTTGATTTGGAATTTCGTCCCGAAATTCTGCGGTAGCTTCAGCCTCAGTAGTGGTTGCGTTTTTCTTAAACAGTTGGGGATACTTAAGTTTCATTTGGTCTTCTCGTTTCCAGGTATACTCTGGGCCACGACGAGCATTCCAACGAACTCGAACGAGAGGTATTCTTGTGTGCTTGAGGATCTTAACATCTCGATCCGTAATCTCTACTGGTTCCTCGACGAACCGCAGCTGGTCGTCGATTGTGAGTTCCTTGAGAGGAACTATGAAGGTCTCATCTGACAGACACTTCTTCAGATTTGATACGTGGAATACGTTGTGAACTCCGCTGAGTTCTTCAGGTAGATCCAACCTGTAGGCGACTTGGCCAATTTTCTCAATGACTTTGAACGGTCCGATATAACGTGGATTGAGTTTGCCTCGTTTGCCAAAGCGGACTACACCTTTCCAAGGTGAGACTTTGAGTAGCGCTCGATCCCCAACCTGGAGCTCGAGTGGTTTTCTTCCCTTATCAGCATAGCTTTTCTGACGGTCACGAGCTGCCGCCATTCGCTGTCGTATCTGAGCAATTTTCTCGGTGGTATCTACCACATGTTCTGGGCCAGTGATTTGGCTGTCACCAACTTCTGCCCAACAGAGAGGCGATCGACATTTGCGTCCGTACAATGCCTCAAACGGAGCGGCTTGGATGCTGGTGTGGTAGCTGTTGTTATATGAGAACTCCACTAGCGGGAGGTGCCTTTCCCAGCCGTTACCAAAATCGATTACACATGCCCTAAGCATGTCTTCAAGGGTTTGGATGGTGCGTTCAGATTGCCCATCCGTCTGCGGGTGATAAGCGGTGCTCATATCTAAACGTGAGCCAAAGGACTTGTGCATTGCTTACCACAGTTCAGAAGTAAAACGTGCGTCACGATCAGATATAATAGAGATTGGCACTCCGTGCCTTGATACCACTTCCTTTAGGTAAATGTCTGCAAGAGTAGAAAACTTATCCGTTTCCTTGATGGCCAGAAAATGTGCAGACTTGGTTAATCGATCTACGATCACCCAAATGGTATCGTTTCCGCGTTGAGATCTGGGCAGGCCGGTAACGAAATCCATGGAAATTTGCTCCCATTTCCATTTCGGGATCTCCGGTTGTTGAAGTAGGCCTGATGGTTTCTGATATTCAGACTTGACCCTCGCACAAGTCAAGCACTTGCTGACGTAGGTTGCTATGTGGGCTTTCATGCCAGGCCACCAATACGTAGTCTTGAGGTCGTGGTACATTTTATCCGAACCAGGATGTACCGAATAACGAGACTTGTGCGCTTCGTCCATCACAAGCTCGCGTAAGTTTCCATAAAATGGAACCCAGATGCGTCCGTTTACATAGTAAGCGCCGTCTTCCTTTTGTTCTAGCCGCTGCCTCGATCCTCGTAGGGACTCAGCCCTGATGTTCTCTGCTTTGAATGCTTCGACCTGGGCATCTCGAATCTGAGCAGGAAGGTTAGACTGGATGGTAAGCTGTAATGCTCGTACACGCTTAGGTAAAGTATCCTTTCGACTGAGGGCGTCAGCCACAACATTGGCTTTGCCCGGATGATACTTGATAGCGCATTCGTAATCATTCAAGAGTTCGACCCATCGGCGTTGTCGCATGTTTAACTCTTTTTGCTTGAAGATATGCTCGAGACTCCTGTGGTCGGTGTAAATGGTGCACTTTGTACCGTACAGGTAATGTCTCCATATCTTAAGTGCGAATACAACTGCTCCCAGCTCCAGATCATGAGTAGTGTAGTTTCTTTCATGAACTTTAAGTTGGCGCGATGCGTAGGCAATGACCTTGTCACGTTGCATCAATACGCAACCAAGTCCTTGGATGGAAGCGTCGCAATAAACCACGAAATCATCGGTGCCTTCTGGCAATGAGAGGATAGGCGCGCTACAAAGTCTATCCTTTAGATGTTGAAATGCGGACTCCTGTGCATCACCCCAACGATAGATGACACCCTTCTGAGTCAGTGAAGTGAGAGGTTGCGCAATCTTGGAGAAATCTTTTATAAACCTTCTGTAATATCCGGCCAAACCCAAGAATTGGCGGATTTCTGTTGGTGTGCGGGGTGCGGACCAGTTCTTGATCGATTCAACCTTAGATGGATCCACATGAATTCCATCCTTGTTTACCACGTGGCCTAGAAAGTGGACTTCGCGAAGCCAGAAATCACATTTCGAAAACTTGGCATACAACTGTTCTTTTCGAAGAAGTTCCAGCATAAGTCGTAGATGCTGCTCGTGTTCCTCCTGACTCTTAGAATAGATCAGGATATCATCGATGAACACAATAACGAACTTATCCAGGTAAGGCTTGCACACTCGGTTCATGAGATCCATGAAGACTGCCGGTGCATTCGTCAGCCCGAATGGCATAACCAGAAACTCGTAATGGCCGTAACGAGTTCTGAATGCTGTTTTGGAGACGTCCTCATCTCGGACTCTCAGCTGATGGTATCCCGATCTCAAATCAATCTTGGAGTAATAGCTCGACCCTTGCAACTGGTCAAATAAGTCGTCAATACGTGGAAGAGGATAACGATTCTTCACAGTCACCTTGTTAAGTTCGCGATAGTCAATACACATCCTGAAGGTACCGTCTTTCTTCTTCACGAACAAGACTGGAGCTCCCCAGGGTGAAGAGCTAGGACGTATAAAACCCTTTTCCAAGAGTTCTTGTAGTTGTGTGGACAGTTCTTCGAGTTCTGATGGGGCTAGACGATATGGTGCTCGAGCTACTGGCGCTGCTCCAGGAGCTAGCTCGATTTGAAACTCAACTTGGCGATGAGGAGGAAGACCAGGTAATTCCTCAGGAAATACCTCGGGAAATTCGCGCACAATAGGGATGTCTTCAATTCTCTTCTCTTCCGTGGATGTGTCAGTAACGAGTGCTAAAATGGCAGTGTGGCCCTTTCGCAAACACTTCTGGGCCTTAAGGAAAGAGATGATGCCTTCGACAGCACCACTCTTGTCGCCACGAATCACGAGGGGTTCTTTATCAGGACGAGGAATGCGGATGATTTTCTCCTTGCAAACAATCTCCGCTTGATGATGAGATAGCCAATCCATCCCAATAACGACGTCGAAACTACCAAGTGTGATAGGAACAAGATCGATAGGGAAAGTCTGACCAGCTAAGACGAGGTTACAACCTTTAACTACGTGTGTGGCTTCAAGACTTTTACCGTTAGCTAGTTCTACCGTGTGTTTGGTGTTCAGGAGTGTTGGGGTGCGCTTAAGAATTTGGCTTACTTTTACGGACACATAACTGGTATCGGCACCCGAATCGAATAAAACAGTAACGAAGAAGTCGTCAAGAAGAAACTTACCCATCACAACGTTGGGATCATTCCTTGCTTCTCCCTGACCAATCACGAACACACGACCCCTTGCCCCGTTGCCATTGTTGTCTCCCCCATTTCCGCCTCCATTGTTGTTCCCATTGTGGTTCCCATTTCCTTGGTTATTGTTCTGGTTTTGGTTTAGCTGGGGGCAGTTCCTCTTAAAGTGGCCTTCAGCGCCACACTGAAAGCATCCTTTATTTCCCTGCTGATGCTGTTGCTGTTGCTGGTGGTTCTGTGGGGCTTGTTGTTGTTGTTGGCGATTCTGATTCGCAGGACGTGGGCTCCTGTAATCTTTGGCTTCATGGCCCAGCCTGTGACATCTCTGACATCGACCTTTGTTGCACTGCCCGCTGTGATGCTTGTTGCACCGGTTGCACTTGGGGTGGTTTCCTCGGTATCCACCCTGTCCTTGATTACCAGAAGATTGCTGACCGGGACTCTGGTAGTCATCACTCTTTCGCTGTTGAGACTAAACTGAAGTTGAACCTTTACTGGAGTTCCCATCCCATTTTCGCTTGTTATCGGCAGGTGCATCAGGAGTAGCTGTGGCACTGATACGTTTGGGTAGCCTGTTTTGCTCCACCGCCTGGTCGGTGAGACGATGAGCCAACTTGATAATTTGCTGAATGGTACCCAGGTTGGCTGAAGTTACGTGACTTTGAATCGCTGGTGCAAGGCCCTTGAGGTAAAGCTCAATACGTTTGATGGGAGGGTCCACCATAGTTGGGCACAGGATGGCCAGTTCGTTCGACCTCTTGGTATACGCCTCGATCTCAGATCCTGTCATCTTCAGATTGTAAAATTCCACTTCTAGCTTGTGGATGTCATCCCGACTACAGTACTCCTCTTTGATCAGCTCTTTGAAACCATTCCAGGGCGTGGCATTAGCAACTGCCAGTCCTAGTAGTTGAACCTGTGCCTTCCACCAGGTTAACGCAGCTCCTTCAAGTGTTCCGGTAGCATATTTCACCCTACGGTCTTCGGGGCATTCGCACATCTCGAAAACTGTCTCAAGCTTTTCAAACCAGTGATGAAGGCCCACTGCTCCTTCGGTGCCACTGAAAGTGGTAGGTCGGCAGTCCATGAACGTCTTGAACGTGCACACAGGAGGTTGAGCATGCTGACCTCCTGCAGGGTTAGCTGCGAGTGCCTCCGCAATTCGTTCGTTGATCAAAGCCGTCAACTGGGCTTGAGTGAGGTTGATACGTCCTTCGCGTCCGCTCATGATCTTCTTAATGAAGCAACGTAAGTGAGGAAAGTGTCGCGAAAGTGCGTAAGTGTGGGACGATAGTAGAGAGTAAGCACACAAGGTTCAAATAGCAATTATCACATTATCTAATGCACAGTGAGAACTATCTAACCGACAATATAACATAATTCATACCACTTATGGTGTCGAGTCTTGCACGTGGAGCGAAGCGTCGTTGTGGATCGTTGAGTACTGTACCGGTTATAGTCTGGTTTTATCAAAAACTTTTCCCTTTTTAAAACCAAGTTCACTATAACCAATGGCTCTGATACCAATCTGTCACACCCCCAAAATCCACCATGCGGAGTATCACCGCTTGGAGGCGTGACATGACCAGGATCGAGCCACCAATCATATTGAACAACTCAATTAAGTAAATAAAACCAAACATAATACGATTGGTGACCAAAGCTAGTTAACCTTGTTTGGTTTAAACAGCGGAAGCATAAACGTGAGTTCAAAAGCATAAGTCCATAGTTCATAAGTTAAGGTTTCAAAACACAAGTTTAGTAAGTTCATAAGGATTTAAACATTAAGCACGGAACATAACCGTCCGTACACCACAACGACTCCTTCCCCGTGCAAGCTCCAAGCATTTAGCGACCTGTAAGGCATGTAACAACGAGTCAACAACAAAGTTGAGTGAGTTCACGTTTGGTTGTTTAGTTTTAAGTGTTTCTGAAAACGTGGTTTGACTTTCGTTGGCTTATTTGCCGTGGGGGTTACCCCGTAGTTGAAAGTACATTTAACCAATTCCCTTTTTCTTTACCCAATCCATAACCATGATCAGTGGGGGTTTTCCCCGTTGGAACTACTAGACGGAATGATATCGACTGCTACGCAAATAAGTTGTGCCCTATATCAGTGTCTATCATCACTGACGATCTGCCATAGTCCATTAGTACACGCCCGTCCAAACGGCACGGTGTGAGGTTTGTTAAACCTAATAGCGCTATTAACTAATGACCCGCTCGCCATTGGCCTCGGCGATTAAGTCGATATAAATTGAGGGACTTCATGATAGAGTTTTGTCTAGCTAGTTTTAAGGTTGTTGTCCTACCCAAGGAGGACGAACGTACGTATTCTGCACCAGGAGAATTCGTAGGTTTAATAATGGCATCCATTCTACGGAGGATGGCCGTACAAATCCTACCCAAGGAGGATATGTAGATTTAGTTTTAATTCTTTAACCCATTCCCAAACCACCGGGAATCCCATGCCTTAGAAAGTGTGAACTCACCTCGGTTTGCTCGGTTAGATTCTCAATATAGCTAACAGTCAGGGTCGGTCAATCGTGTCCTAGTATGATTTATCAGTTAGTCATTTAGTGGCTTTCATTTAGAACACAAAGTTCCTACACGTATCTATCACACAACATGCATCACTGTAACGGTTTATGCCCATCTAAGTTTCCCGTCCATTCCCCACTCAAAATCAAACATACGATAATGCACATAACATATATAACATGTTAAATCATTCACAGATAGCATACTCGACATTTAGACACGCAAGTCACAACTTATGTCAATTCAGCATTAATACTCAAAACCGGCTGTTTTCGGACATTTAAATAAAATAGTTAGATTATTCCAAAAATTCCCAAATTTTTATAGAATGCCATAAACATTCCATGTTTTATTATGTAAAAATATCGGGGTCCGGTTCATTACCAATATTTTATAAAAATTCATATTCTGGACTGAACTCAGATTTATGTATTTCTGACCACAGTCCACGAAACAATTTATTAAAAATTCATCGAGTGTCCAATTTATGAAATTCCAGTGGGGTAATTACAAATGCATCGGTTGTCATCTACTGTACAAATTTCATGGTCCGATTCATCACAAAACTCAGGTTATGACTGAAAATACGATACCCATTTATTGCTGTCAAAATTCAGCTTAAGTTGCTGTTACAAATTAACACTTTAAAAATAGTAAACGGAGTCCAAAAATTACGATTCCGGTGCCATTAGAACCGTATTTCATAATAACATATTTTAGATTCAAAATATCGGTTTTTCGTTGAGTTTAAGACCTGTTTACAGCCAACAGAAGTGGGCTGTAAAAGTTAGACAGATTCTGATTCTTTTGTGTTTAACCTTCTAAATCGTGTTCGATCGATTCCTTTAACTAGTTTAGTGACCACAACAACATCATATACTAATATCATTCAGTAAAGCATCAGATAATCACCCAATCATCATAATCACACAAGATCTACATGATTTACACACATATTCATCCATTAACCACCTTGTTCATTACTTTAGTAAACTTTTAGACTTTGATCTTATATGTTCGTAATTTTTAACCGACGAAACTCTTATTAACCACTCTAGATACGTTCAAGAGCGAGTTTTAAGTGATATACCTCTAGCTCGGGGCTAGGGAAGAATCTTGATGAAAAATGGGTGGATAAAAGCTAACGGAAGTGGTCCTTCGCGTTCCGAGTGCACCAAAGCTCCTAATACGCGACCCGTAAAGCTTGTATCTACTTGGAATGGAATGATCAAGGACCGAAAGTGGGTGTAAGGGGGCTGGGGTGTTCGGCCAAGAGTGAAGGGAGGGCAAGAGAGTTTGTGAGTGTGTTGTTTAGTGATGAAAGATCAAATGTGTAATGGTTTATACTTATAGGCAAAGTTAAGGTTATTATCCAAAGGTTAAGGTGCATCCTAGATATTAAACATGGAGGATTATAATAATAATTCAAGGACAAGGTATGTCCCCTACCATGGGGACGGTTAGTTAAGGGGGTGGGGGTACTAGTTCGGTTTCAACCATTAGTTGGTGTTTAGTTAGGTTAAATAGGTGAGTTAAGTGTTTAACCCCGTTACTAATGTGTAGTACATTTTAGCGGGTGTTAGGGTATTCGGGGGCCCTAATTGGTTCAGAAAAAGATAAACAATGCTAATGGCAATATTTTTGGGTTCCGGGTGAAGTCCGGTTGTTCGGTTCGACACTGTTCCGTTAAAGCGCTTAATTAATCCGAAAGGTGTCCTATTTATACATTTTGTAACGTTTTTACTTTCTAACACTTAGGAAAATATAACGGACTATTTAGTGACCTTTCTGTACACTATTAGTATATTAACAAATACGTGTAAGCATAACACAGATATCAGAAAGCAGTTAAGTGATTCCACACAGTCGTCAAGCACTTTAATTGTCATTAATAAATTGTACGGAATTCATGGAATTTGAGGGTTGTCACAGATACTGCCTTCATAACACCAACATGTATTTATTGTTATACTGCTATGCCTTTTGGTTTAAAAATTGCAGGTGCAACGTATCAAAGATTGGTAAACATGATGTTCAAAGACAAACTGGGGGACACTATGGAGGTGTACATCGATGACATGGTAGTGAAGTCTAAGAAGGCTGAGGATCATCTCCAGGATATTGAAGCAGCATTTGATATACTGGACCAGTATAATATGAAATTAAATCCTGCCAAGTGCCATTTTGGAGTGGGGGCAGGAAAGTTTCTAGGATATATGGTAACTAAAAGAGGGATAGAAGCGAGCCCAGAACAGATCAAAGCCATCCTAGATATCAAATCACCTTCTAACATGAAGGATGTTCAAAGACTGACAGGACGAGTGGCAACATTAAATATATTCATCTCAAGATCCTCAGAAAAATGCAAGGAGTTTTATGATATCCTGAAGAAAAATAAGAAGTTCGAATGGAGGGAGAAGCATGAAGCGGCCTTGAAGGATTTGAAGCAATACCTCTCAACTGCGCCTCTACTAATGAAGCCTAAGGATGGTGAACCGTTATCCCTGTATCTTGCAGTATCAGGGAACGCAGCAAGTGCTGTCCTTGTAAAGGATCATGAAGGTCAACAATATCCTATTTATTATGTTAGCAAAACTCTATTAAATGCAGAAACTAGACATTCTCATTTAGAAAAGTTAATATTGGCTCTAGTTATGGCATCAACAAAACTTAGACATTACTTTGAGACACATAGGATTCATGTTAAAACCAATTATCCTGTTAAAAATGTGCTTAGGAAACCCGAGATGTCAGGTAGAATGGCTAAATGGTCAGTAAAGTTAAGTGCCTATGATCTAGTGTACGAACCTAGAAATGCCATAAAATCTCAGGCTTTAGCTGACTTTGTGGCTGATTTCAGTAGTGATATTCAAAATGAAGTAGACTTAGAAGTTCAACAACTAGGAGAAACCTCAGAATCCTGGACATTATATACTGATGGTGCATCTAATGTTAGAGGAGTAGGATTGGGTATACTACTAAAATCGCCACAGGGGGACATAATACCCCAGGCTATTAGATGTGAATTTCCTGCCACTAATAATGAAGCAGAATATGAGGCTTTGATTGACGGACTAGAATTGGCTAAGAACGTGAATATTAAAAGTTTGCAAGTATATGTTGACTCCTTGTTAATCACTAATCATTTTAATGGATCCTATGCAGTTAAAGGTGAGAAGTTAATTGAATATCTCGATATTCTTAAGAAATTAGCAGGATATTTCGATGTTTTTACACTTGAACAGGTACCAAGAGAGGATAATGCTGAAGCGGATGCCTTGGCAAACTTAGGATCATCAGTTAGGATATCGGAGGGAACCCAAATACCGATACTTCATATCCTGTATCCTGCCATGGATCCCTTCAAAGCTCAGGATAAAGAGGTAACAAGCATTCAGGATCCTGGTCATGATCCTGAGAAGGATACTGGATCCTGGATGACTCCAATCATAAGATATCTCAAGGAAGGACACATTCCTGACGACGAAAATCCTAAGGCATTTAGGATGAAGGTATCATGATTCACCATTATAAATAATATTTTATATAAGAAATCTCTTGTAGGTCCATACCTAAGATGCTTAAAGGATCCTGAGGCCATGGAAGTGCTTCAGGATATACACGAAGGGGATTGTGGTAACCATACTGGGGGCAGATCTTTATTCTCAAAATTGTTGAGAACAAGATACTATTGGCAGACAATGAAGAAAGATGCTGCAGAATACGCTCGAAGATGTGATGCATGTTAGAGGCATAGCAACATATTACATCAACCGGCTGAACCATTATATCCTATAGGTTCCCCTTGGCCATTCATGAAATGGGGAATGGACATAGTAGGGAAGCTGCCGAAAGCTCCGGGAGGAAATGTTTTTATGCTAGCATTGAATGACCATTTTTCTAAATGGGTTGAAGCTGAAGCATTTGTCCAAGTTAGAGACCAAGTAGTATCCTTCATAAAGAGAAATATCCTGACCAGGTTTGGAGTACCAGCTGAGATAATCTGTGACAATGGTTCTCAGTTCATAAGCAAGAGGACTACTGACTTTTGCAAGAGTTGAGGGATCAAAATGATCACATCTACCCCGGTACATCCTCAAGCAAATGGGCAAGCAGAATCCTCAAACAAGATAATAGTCAACAACCTGAAAAAGAGACTAGGAGCTAAAAAAGGAAGATGGGCAGAAGAACTACCCTTTGTTTTGTGGGTTGATAGGACAACCATAAAGAGTGCAACTGGCCAAACCCCTTTCTCCTTAGTATTTGAAGCAAAAGCGGTGATCCCAACAGAAATGGTGATACCTACGGCAAGATCCAATCTCCAGGATCCTGGGCAGAATCCTGAAGAAATGTGCCAAGAATTAGATACTGTGGATGAAACAAGAGATGCAGCAAAGCTAAGGATGACAGCATATCAACAGAGGATATCCAGAGCATACAACAAGAATATAAGGACTAGGAGGTTTCAAGTCAGAGATTGGGTGTTAAGAAAAGCTTTTCAGAATACTACTAATCCTGCTGATGGAAAAATAGCTCCAAAGTGGGAAGGACCCTATGAGATCGAATCAGAGGTAGGAAAAGGAGCCTATCGACTCAAGAATATGGAAGGGGATTTGCTACCAAGATCCTGGAATGCTATACACCTAAAGCTCTATTTCAAGTGAGTTTAGAATTTAATTTCTAACTCATAATGGTATGAATTCTATCTCTTTTCAATATATTTGAGTTTATTTTGAACCCAATACTGACTTAAGCATCGGAAGGGTGTTAGCCAAGCTAACACCCACCTTAGTTTAAGGTTGTTTTGCAGAATACGCTCAAGGATATACACTCATGATAACTCGAAAGATTAGAGGATTGGCCCCCTCTCTCACGTTTAAGGGATCCTGATCCCTTCACAGGTTTAAAGGTATTCACCTTTCCCTCGAATTGGGTTTAAACACCCCGCCTGGAGCGCAAGTTATCTAGGGATAGTTCAAGGTAGCGGGACCAGTCCATGTAAAAGTGGCTGACAATTTCGTTACTATTGGCTATATCCTGGATCCTAAAGGTATATGAGGATTGATCACCCTCTCTCACGAAAGGGTATTTTCATACTCTCTAAGGTTTAAAGGTTCTCACCTTTCTAAGTCTTGGAGTTTGTACACTCTCGCTTGTAGCGCATGAAAATCAGGGTTTATCCCCAGGATATCAGGGTTTATCCCTAGGATATTAAGGATTTATCCCAGGATATTACGGGTTTGTCCCAAGATATTCAGGATTCATTCAGTTAAAGTTAAAGTATGACTTGTGTTTGCATTCCTAAGTCTCCGAATATATTGAACACATGGGACATATATTATACAACTTAAAGGATGGATTCAAACTTATAAGTGTGCACTGGGGACATTCCTATAATAGAAGATTAAAATTGACTCCTTGGGAATCTCTGGTATGAACTCTCCTTTTCATTTGGATAATTTGAGTTTAGTAATTTATGTGTCAGTATCCTGAGCAGGATATCTCTCAGGATACTCCTACAATGTGTTCCCAAGAATATTCAAACAAAAACTGTTTTCATGAATAAAATTCGAACAATAAAGGTATAAAAGCAGAAATGAAACCAAAAGAGAGTCATATTATTAACATTCCAAAAGTTGTGCTCTCGGTTTCACCTCAAACCAAGGTCCGTCCACCGAAAGCACGCTTAGTTCCCTACCATATTTACTTAACAGTTGAAGGTTTTGTCTCAAACCGAGACCCATCCACCTCCAACTGTTATGTTGTCCAAAAGTAAAGCATACTAATGTTAATGACCAAGGGCTTCGTCCTGAAACTCAGGATCCCTCCACCTTTGGCCATTATATTGTTCAAAATGAAGGAAAAGTAAAGTGCAGAAAAAGTAAATTGTTTTGGGGATTACAAACCAACATTCAAATTTAAAAAAGTGGGCTCCAGCCTAGGCATCAATATCCATCATTGCCCACTTGAATGCCCTCATACAGCAGCATCTTCACCAGCCTTCTCCGTCTTCTCAGCCCCAGCATCCTGCGCAGCATCCGGACCAGCATCCGTCCCAGCATCCTTCTTCTCTTCGGCCCTGTCCACCACCTCTGCTGACTTGGAAGATTCGCCAGCCTCGGCAGGATGTGGCACTGCCTTGCCTCCGAGCTCCTTCAGCTTAGCTACCCAGGATTCAACCGGCCAGGCTGGGCACTCAAGCCCTGTCTCCTTGGCCTCATAGGCCATCTTGATGCGGGCTTGTAGCAGAGAGACGACGGCGGAAGCCTTGATCCCTTCCCGGAAAGAGATCATGGCCTGTTCATGCTCCATTTAAACAGTAGCCAGCTTAACCTCAGCACCCTGGGTGACCTTCTTTAGTTTGTCCTCATAATGCCGAGTCTTCGCTTCGGCAAGAGCACCCTGGTCAGCAACTGTAGTTTCAAGCTGTTTGATCCTGGCCTCGTGGAGTGCAGCAGTACCACATGCATCACTGTAAAGGTGGAGCAGATGCTGGAGGCCCTGTAAGTCAAAATTCAGGTATAAGTCAATATTCACTAACCTGAATATCCTGTCAGGATATTCTATTAGGATATTATGCAGGATATGGTACCAGGATATTACCTTGTTAAGGAAGGATTTCATCGGTTCCAAGGACTCGGTGAAGCTGAGCTCGTTATAAGAAAACCCTTCGGAGCCTGGAGCACTAACTTCAGAGCCCGTCCTCTTTTTTGCGGTGGAAGCACGAGCCCTCGTAGTGGGCTTAGGAGCCGGGAGCGGTTTTGAGCTGGTGGTAGCAGGAGCCTCTTTCTTGACAATGGGTGGATTAGGATAACTGTCGAGCTCGTCAAGATCAAGGAAAATTGGAACTTTGCTGGAATCTGTAAACAGGGAGTAAAACTCTTTCCTAAATACTTCAAATAAAAACATGTATGCAGGATATCGAGCAGGATCCTTACCAGACATGTTTGCACTAGAAAGTGGACTTGGAGATGGTGGGGATGGATTGAAACTTCTTTCAGCTTCTGGGAGGAGTCTGATGGCGTTGATTCTTTTCTGTGAGTCGGCTAAGGGGGGTGCAAGCTTCCTAAAATCAACTGTGTACAAGAAAACAACAAAGTCAGTACCCGATATATAGCAGGATACAAGATAGGATGATCGTAAAACCCTAGGTCCTACCCTTTTTCAACCATTTCACCGGATAATCCGCTCCACCAGGGATTGAATCTCTTTTTACAAAAAAGAATTTGGATTTCCATTCCTCTTCGTTCCTGGTGGCTCGGAGGATTAATGGATCGCTGGAAGTGGAGTAAAACAAGAATCGATAAGAGCCGTGACATCTAAGCCGGTATGCTAAAGGGAGGTCATGGACGGAAAGGTCAGGGATATGATTCTTCTTGATTTGATCAAGAACAGACAGGACCCGCCAAAGTATTGGCATTGTTTGACTGAAAGAGATCTTGGTAAGATTAAAAAACTCGGAGATAAACTCAGAAAAAGGAAATTGTAACCCTAAGGTAAAAGGAAAAGCATTAAAGCATAACCATTCATCAGAAACCATATCTGATCGGATTTCCCGATCAAATGGCCGGAACACCATCCCTACCGGGAAGATGCCGGAGGTTTTAAGGGCTGACAAATGTGCACTATCAAAAGTACATATTTCCTTCTCCGGATCTTGGAGAATATTCTGCTGGATAAATGTGGGAACAGAGTCACCGGAGCTCGATCTAGTTTGTCTAGCCATTTGGAGCCGGAATTTGAAACAGGTGTAAGGATGAAGATGAGAATGAGAGAGAAAATATTTACCTTTTTCTCTTCGGTGATGGTTAAAAGAAGATAAGCATGAGAAGATATAGGGAGCAATGAGTAAATGTAGACTGAACGGTTACAAGCACTCACATCAGGTCTTATCTCTTAATTACCTTGGTTATCGTGAAAAATGTAACCGTTGGGACTCAGGATCCTTAACGGTAACATTTTTGGGGACAATTGTTATGGGTGAAATTCTGAGCCTATATCATGGTCAATATTTTAAGCTATATATTGATTATATGATATGTGTTCATACCCTGGGTTACGCATTCAGGATATTGGTAACATCCTGAATGGTATCCTGAGGATCACTAACAGGTTATGTGCAGGAATATGATTCCAAGCTTGCAACGTTCATAAGGACCTTTTCTCCGGAAGACTCGCTCTAAGTTGTTCGAAGAAGGACGTTGAACCCGCTTTACTTGGTCTCCAACGGCTACTAAAGAATATTCGAAGGCATCCCATACTTATAGGAGATTTTGTTTTCGTTTACTAGCTATAAATAGATGATAAATCAGATCGAATAGGACACAACACAAACACTCACTGCTCTCACACTTTTCTCTCTCGCAACTTTCACTCTCACAACAAACATTGTAACACTTAGCGATCTGATCAATATCCTGCACTGTATCCTAACATTTAAGGCAATAAGAAGAACAAGGCAGCTGCGATTGTCAGCTCCCGAGGTTTTGTGCCGGCGATCTAGATTGATCAAGGGCTTTCCTCGTATAACCTGTGTCACCCTTTACTTTTTTGCTCATTGTTTGATCGTAGATACAACTCAATATCCTGAGCCGTATCCTGAAACTGTTTTTGCAAACCACTTAATTAACATATTTTTGAACACATTCTCTTAGCACACTACCTCACTTAACTAATTTGATCACTTAATTGCTTCGGTAATTTTTGACCAAAACAGTAAGTATGTATGTAAGTCCCTGGTATGTAGCAATAAGGAAAAAAGAGATCACCAGTGGTTTGCAAGGCCATTGATATGTGTGAAGTGATGCAGGAAGACACAAACCTAGCAGACTTGCACCGGGCTTCCGGCTGTAAGACATAGTCACCACATGGTCCACTCGACGGACTCACGGGTGGGGCTCGCTACACCCAAATAGATCTATCACTCATGCCCCTCGGTCCTACAACGAGGATTGATGGCCTTAATCGCCCTACTCATTCACATGATCTAGCAGTAACCCTCCTTAGCTAATCATACCATGTATAAAGCGTTTGTAATAATCGTAACATGTATTTCACCCCGGAGTTATAAAACTGAAAACAGTTAAAAGAAAAGGGGGCATGAACATCATGTTTACCAATATCTGATATGTTGCACCTGCATTTTTCAAACCAAAGGGCATAGCGGTGTAACAATAAATACCTGTTGGTGTCATGAAGGCAGTATCCTCCTGGTCTGAAGGCTCCATCTGGATTTGCTAGAATCCTGAGGATGCATCCATAAAGGTTAACATCTCATGGCCGGCAGTAGCATCCACCATTGAGTCTATATAAGGAAGAGGAAATGGGTCCTTGGGATAAGCTTTATTCAAGTCTATGTAGTCTACACAGACTCTCCATTTCCCATTTTTCTTCTGTACCACCACTACATTTGCTAGCCACCTTGGAAACTTGACCTCTCTGATCATTTTGGACTTCAATAACCTTTCTACTTCTTCTTGAATAATCGTATTTCATTCTGGAGCGAATTTCCTTCTTTTTTGTTGGACAGGCTTGAATGACCTGTCAATACCAATCTTGTGTGTTATAATATCCTTGGAAATTCCTGTCATATCCTCATGCTTCCACGCGAATGTTGACATCCTGCATTTCAAAAAGTTAGTCAATTGGTCCTCAATATCCCGAGGGATATTGGTTCCCACGAGCACTAAGATATCCGGATTATCCTGATCCAGGATAACTTTCTTTGCATCCTGCTCCGAAGCCTCCGCAATATCCTGGGCTCGTATCTTTAATTGCTATGCTGCATTAGGCCTGGTAGAGGATTTCTTGGAGGATGAGTAACACTCCTTCGCCTCCTGCTGGTCACTATCTACTTTGACAACTCCCCAAGGAGTAGGGATCTTAATGCACTGATGATAAGTTGATGGCACAACTTTCATATCATGGATCCATGGCCTGCCCAATATGATATTGTAGCAGGATAAGGAGTCCATCACACAGAAGCGTTGTATTGAATTGACCCCTTCAACATATACTGGTAATTTAATCTCTCCCACGGTATTCCTAGCTTTTCCACTGAAGCCAACGAGTACAGTGGATTTTGAAGTGATATCCATTTGAGATACATTCATCCTTTTCAACGTCTCTCGTTGGATTATGTTGACGGAGTTGCCATTGTCCACCAGTATCCTGCGTACAAAATGGTTAGCCACATATAATGTTATTACCAGAGCATCATGGTGAGGATCCTGGACAGTATCCCTGTCATCACTATCAAAAGTGATCACTTTGTCAGTTGTGAGGGTTATCATCCTGGTTGGTCTTTCTCCTCTTTCGGCTTTAGCCTCCTTTGCATATCTCTTGGCCGCAGAATATGAAGTCCCGCAAATGTCGGATCCTCCTGAAATAAAGTTAATTATCTTGGCATCCCCAGGAGGTGATGCTGCTCGTTCAGGATACTTCTCAGTATCCTGACCCTTGTTTTTCTTTCTTCCCAGGAGATCCTTTAGATATCCCTTGCTCAAGAGATAACTTATTTCTTTCATCAGGGCAATGCAATCCTCAGTAACATGTCCGAAATCCTCATGGAAGGCACACCATTTGGACTTATCCTTCCAATCAGCCTTTTGTTGATTCTTCCGAGGCCAACTGGCTTTGTCTCCTAAACCATGCATAGTATACATCAATTCAGGTATATTAACAGAAAAACAGTATTCAGATAACTCAGGATACTCCTCAGGATCCTCGTCTTCAATAGCATTCACTTTCTTGTTGTCATTTCTACCATATGGGTTGGAGCGATATGTTTTGTATGAGGATTCTGAATTCCTGTTAGTTGATTCATATGTTGAGGATGCATTCGTTCTTTCTTGCATTTTCTTATCATCTTCCAGCCTGATATATCTCAAAGCTCTGTTTCGAGCTTCGTCCAAGTTCCTGCAAGGGTTCATCACAAGATCCTGATAAAACTGGGAATCCTTTTGCAGTCCCATCTCGAATGCTTGGACTGCTGTAGCAACATCAAGGTGTGGGATATCTAAGGATTCCCTGCTGAATTTGCTCACATAATCCCTTAGGGATTCTTGAGGTCCTTGAGTTATCCTGTAGAGATCACTTGTTAATTTTTCAATACTCCGACTGCAAGAAAATTGACTATTAAATAAATTCACTAAGTGAGCAAATGATGTAATTGAGTGAGGATGAACATTTAAGAGCCGTTTCAAGGCTGATCCTGTTAAGGTAGAACCAAAGCCCTTGCACAAGCATGTTTCTTTAAGATCTGGAGGGATAGGGTTGATTTCCATCCTTTCCCTATATTGGGCAATATGCTCCTCAAGATCCGTGGTTCCATCATAGAGCTTCATGTTGGGGGTTTGAAATATTTTTGGGATTTCAGCATCACAAATAGGATGCACAAAACGGGATATCCTGTGGCTATCCTGGGACACTTCAGGAATTGGCTGAACCACCCAGGTACACTGGATGTCATGTCCTTTAGCTTCTGAAGTTCTCTAGATAATGCTGATGTCACACCTACATCCTGCAAAGATCTAATACCATTAGTAGCAAGTGTATTATTATTATTAGATACACTACTGATCTAAGGATTCTGGCCATATCCTGAAGCATATCCTGAGCTTCTCTCAGTTGACACTCCAACTCAAGAGGGTATCTCAAGAGTGCGATTCTGGGGACGGCTAGGCACAATATTTCCCCAGTTATCTTCGGTATAAACTGCAGAACTGAAGTTCAAAGCCCTAGGTTTCAAGCGAGTGACAGTATCCTCAGTGGGCCTGCACGAGCTAGATTTCAAGAGTTATATTTCTCTTAAAATCGTTTGGTTGGTCTCCTGCTGCTGCCTCATCTGTTCCTGTACACTACCAAACAAGGTTAGAATTTCATCATTAGAGGCTGTTGGACCGATCTACGACCTTTAAATGTCAGTTAAGGCAGTTCATCTTTGAGTATGAAGGCGGAATCAACATAAACAAAGTCATAACAGCTATTATCTTTTTAATCCTTCTTTTCTGATTAATATTCGTGCTTTTACAACGTATTCTGATACAAAACCGGCAGCACTTCGTCTCTCATACAATGACCTCTCTCATACTACAAATGAACAACACACTAACCTATATATAACCTGATGATTTCGCTTGAGACTGTTCAAGCCAAATCATGATTTCGCTTGAACCTGTTCAAGCTAAATCTCTGTTGTTGATTTCGCTTGAATCAGTTCAAGCTAAATCTGATTTAGCTTGAATCACACAAGAACACTTTCAAGCGAAATCTACAAGATAAACATATAAAAACCCTAATTAAGGCCCGGTTGTGTGTATATTCAACCTATCTAGACACAAGACTTGATTATGACGTAATCAGCAGACATTTAATGCACCAACAGACTCCCCCTTGGATGTTGATGAAGTCTTTGGCTTCAAGTCTTTGTCTTTATCATTCTTCAAACATTTAAACTTCAATCTTCCCTTTGACTGTTGATCCAGACTCCCCCTTTCACAGACTCCCCCTCTCGATATGCTAGAATCTGAGATATCTGGTTTAAGCTTTGACAATTAGCTTCCGTTGGGAATAATGAAGTCCAAACCTGTTACTCAACCAACAAACATTACAATTCTATCTTTTCAACATTAAATCACAAACTCAATCAGTTTTAACAATCCACTCAAGTATTCAGGTCCAAGTTAATGACCCTGATCACTTGATTAATCTACCAAGTCCAAATTAATGATCTTGGTTGATCCTTTGACGAATCAATACTGATTTTAAAACAACAATTTCAAACATTTTCTGAAAATAACAAGTATCAAGTTAATGAACTTGTTTTTGACTTTTCAAACAATTCAAACTTCATCAAAGTAAGCTCTCCTCATTCTTCATTCCAGAATCTCCTGCATCTGCTTCAAACATCTGAGAATCCAACAATCAACTCTCCACTTTGGTTTGTCAGAAAATAAAGCAGAAATAAAATCTTTTTGGATTTTATCAAAGTGTTCTAAACTAAGAAATGAAATACAGAAAACTTAAACTGCAGAAAGTAAACAAAATAAACTATTTACAAACATATTTTTGGCGAGCGTGTCAGGGAATCATATCAGCTTTTCAGACAAATCACAAGTACCGTTAAGCTTTATTTCATACTCAGACTTAAACAATTCACCTCGATTGTCGATATACTGATCCATCTTAAATTCCCACACAAATTTCAATTTACTCAGGATACGATTTAAATGAATTATGAACTTAGCTCATTCATGTGTCCCACCTCTTGAATATACTCCCGTATCCAGAATCCCAATAATCAGTCTTACAGGTGAGTATACTACAATGATATCTGTATATAAATTAGGTATGCGAGGGCCGAGGGATCTCAGGTCGATACTTTCGTATACGCAGAGAGATATCAGCTTCGACTTTACGGTATGTCCCCTTTAGAGGATCTTTTTGCTTACAACAGCAGCGACTATCAATTTTATTGTTTCATCGGCATGCTGAGGGTTTAATGTTGTGTTTCAAGCATTGCAGCAAGTATTATCCAAGGACTAGGTCAGAACCACCGTTCAGCAGAAGTCCCGGAATAATACCCCAGACATCATTGAGTATAAAGACCTAGTATATCAGATTAAGAGACCTTTCAAACGAGATTTCAGGGGTTACCTATATATCCAAGTAGTGTTCCCCACAAAATTCACAAGTTTGAATTTAGGTTTATATCCCGAATAAATCTACTAAATGTGCGAAAACCTATTGACACATCATCAGTGAGACTGTTTAACTCATTTATACTTTACAAATCTTTAGCATACTGTAATCGTCTAGCCGATGTACTATCATTTTCCCTATATACACAAGCTCTTTTTCAGATTTTATCATGTTTTTGTATTTTTGAATTTTTTACTGTTTTTGTATTTTCTGAAAATAAACTATATACAAATATCTACTCCCCCTAAATACCAAAACAAGTAAAAAATCGACAAACCATTGCAGATTGTTTCTCGTCTTCATCCGCAACAGTACTCTCATCAACGCCCACAATTCCATCCGACACCGAAAGAAGCTTCATACCATTCAGTTTTAACAAATATTTAAACCGATTTTTATCAAAAGCTTTGGTATGTAAATCAGCTTTCTGTTCGTCAGTGTGGATTTTCTCAATTCGTATCAACTTTTTCTCAAAACAATCACGAATAAAGTGATGACGAATTTCTATGTGTTTAGTTTTAGCGTGATGTACTGGATTCTTTGTTATATTTATTGCGGCCTCATTATCAACAAAAAGAGGTGTGTTAAGAAACTGCAAACCGTAGTCGCGCATCTGTTGCTGTATCCACAAGATCTGAGAGCAGCAATTGCTAGCAGAAACATACTCTGCTTCACAAGTAGATAACGCCACAGACGTTTGTTTCTTACACTGCCAAGTAACCAATCTAGGACCAAAGAACTGGCATCCTGCAGTTGTTGATTTTGAATTGACTTTGCAGCATCCGAAATCCGAATCGGAATACCCTTCGAGTGTAAAGTCGCCTTTCCTAGGATACCACAACCCCAATGAAGGAGTTCCTTTCAGGTAGCGCAATATCCTCTTCACAATGATCATATGCGATGCTCTCGGGTTAGATTGAAATCTTGCTGCGAGGCACCTTGGGTACATGATATCAGGACGTGAAGCTGTTAAGTACATCAAAGAACCTATCATGGATCGATAAAAAGTTTCATCAGCCCTGTCTCCGGTGAGATCTGGGTGAATCCCATGATTTGTTGCAAGTGGGGTAGCAGCTATAGTAGAACTTGACATCCCGAATTTCTCTAGAATATCATGAACGTACTTTGACTGATGAATGAAAATTCCCTCAGGAAGTTGTTCAACTTGTAAACCCAGAAAGAATTTCATCTCCCCCATTGATGACATTTCAAACTTTTGCTTCATCACTGATTCAAAATCTTTGCATAGATTTTCATTTGTCGACCCAAAGATTATATCGTCCACATAAATCTGAACTATCAGAAGATGACCGTCGACCTCTTTAGTGAAGAGAGTGGCGTCCACTTTTCCACGAATGAACTTGTTGGCTAGTAGGTGTTGAGACAAAGTCTCGTACCAGGCTCTCGGGGCCTGATGTAAACCATACAGCGCTTTGTCCAATAAGTAGATCTTGTTTTTGTGGATTGGATCGGTGAAGCCCGGTGGCTGACCGACATAAACCTCCTCTTTAACCTTCCCATAAAGAAACGCCGATTTAACATCCAACTGATAAACTTTGAAGTTCTTCCAAGACGCAAATGCTAGGAAAATTCTGATTGCCTCTAGTCGTGCTACAGGAGCATAGACTTCGGTAAAATCAATTCCCTCCTGTTGACTAAATCCCTGAACAACGAGTCGAGCTTTATTCCTTACAACAACTCCTCTGTCGTCTCTCTTGCATTTAAATACCCATTTTGTATTTATCTTTCTCTGACCATCTGGCAAATCCACTAACTTCCACACTCCCAACTTTTCAAACTGACTAAGTTCCTCCTGCATTGCATTGACCCAAGAATCTTCAGTAAGCGCCTCTTTCTAAGTTCTTGGCTCAACCTGCGAGATAAAACAACTCAATGAGAATTCAGTTTGCAAAGGAGCAACTTTTGTATAAAAACATGTAAGCCCTTTATCAATCTGATTTCGAGTGCGAACGCCTGTCTGCAATTCTCCTATGATCAACACCTCTGGATGATATGAAAAAGTTCGCGGCATCACTTCGCTTGGAACATCTACATTTCCCTCCAGATTAGTAACATTCTGCTCTGCATCTTGTTCACCAACTTGGTTTGTTTGACTTGAAATCTGAATTTGCTCCCCCTCAGAATCTGAATCACCATGATCAAAGACTGGCATGTTTTCAGCTTCTAGATTATCATTCTGAATCGACTGATTATCCTGAGCAACTTCATTCTGTTGGACATCATCATGTTCACCAGCATTACTTGGACCTGCTTCATCGTCATTTGAAGTTTCTCGTGGTCTCCTTGAATACTCTGCTGGGAACCTTAGCTGCGACTCATATTCACGCAAAATATCCAACTCATCAAAGAAATCTTCATCATCCTCAGATTCTTCTCTCATGTCAAACGAATCCCAAAGTTTGTCATAATGATAACGCCATGAATCACCAGGATTCTGTGGCGGCATAGTATAACCTTGACATTCAACATTTGCAGCTTCAATAATCCGCTTCTCAGATGGAACGAAGACACGTCGCAACGGATTTCCATAACCAACAAAAATTCCCTCAATGCTCTTCGGACCAAACTTTCCATGAGGCTCTATAACCGTACAGGGTGACCCGAATGGTTCTAGATACTTCAAATTCGGTTTGCGATTATTGATTAGCTCAAAGCATGTTTTGTTGAATTTCTTGACAGTGAGAACCCTGTTGAGCGTATAGCATGCGGCGGAAACAGCTTCAGCCCAAAAATTAATTGGTAACTTTGAATCTGCGAGCATAGTTCTAGCCGTCTCGATTAGCGTCCGGTTTTTACGTTCTGCAACTCCATTCTGCTGCGGAGTGTACGGAGCACTAAACTCATGCAAAATACCTCTTTCATCACAAAATTCTTCCATCTTACTGTTCTTGAATTCAGTACCATTATCACTTCGAATTCTCTTAATACGCCTTTGGTACAAATTCTCAATCTTCCTGAACAGCCCCATCAAACTGTCAAATGTTTCATCTTTCGTCTTCAAGAAAGAAACCCACGAAAATCTGGAATAATCATCAGTAACGACCAAACAGTAGTAATCTCCTGTAATACTTTTGACATTCACAGGACCAAACAAATCCATGTGAAGTCTTTCCAGCGGTCTCGAAACTGAATTGAGTTGCTTTTTAGGGTGTGACTTTTTCTTCTGCTTGCCTTTGATGCAGCTAATGCACTCCCCTTCCAGATGAAAACCTTTGATATTAACACCCAAAACCAAATCATTATGCACCAAATGATTCATCTTCCTTAGGTGTATATGCCCCATCTTTCGGTGCCACAATCTTGATTCTTTCTCAGTTGCTCTAGACACAAAACAATGTGCTTGACCAGTAGTTGTACTTGCTACACTCATATCTAACACATATAAATCATTCACTCTAGGTGCCCTCATGATAATCCATTCTTCAGGAACAACAAAACCAGGTTTCAAAATCAAACATTCTTTATCAGTGAAGTGAGTAGTATACATGTTGTCACAAATCTGCGAGATACTAAGCAGATTGTTCTCCAGCTCACTGATGTAGTTAACTCTCTCAAACGTCACAATCCCATTGGATAACGTTCCTTCACCAACAATTCTACCACCTTCATGACCTGCAAATCCCACATAACCACCATTGATATTCCTCACATCATACAGCAATGCAGTTTTTCCTGTCATATGTCGAGATGCGCCACTATCCATGATCCATCTTGAAATGGCTCTTGGTAGATCCTGCATATACCACAAGTTGATTTTAAAACATTTCAATAAAGATGCCGATTCATGCTTCGCGATCAAGGAAGCTCCGGCATTTCAAACTGCTTATTCGAACTTGGTGTCCACCCAGGCCTCATCAGCCTTAGGTGTAACCTTGACTCTCGCAATTTGAATTTTGAAATTTTCAGCCTTCAAAGGTGGAAAATTTGCATCATAATCAACCGAAATTGATTCTTCAGCCTTTTTCACTTCAGAAGTTGAATTTTCATTTCAGTTTTTGGTTTCCAAACTTGTTGAGATAATGCAACCTGTTTATAAAACTTGTCGTTTTTAGTTACCACTTTCTTTACAGGTTCGTTTTTCACTTTGATGTTGTTATTTTTCACACTCTTTTTCTCAACAACAATTGGTGCTTTACCCTTCACATCAACTTTCTTCTTTTGAATTTTCACATTTTCAATCTTAGGCTTCACATTGATACACTTTCGTGCAATGTGACCAACTTGATTACATCTAAAACATGTACGAGTATCAACAACTCGACTTGTGCCTTCAGACTGATAATGTGAAGCTCTTTTCTCAAAGAATTCTTTATTTGATTTTGAAAAAATTTCATTTTCCTCATCAGAAAGTGAACTCGAACTGTTCACAAACACCTTCTTTTCAGCAAATCTTTTGTTTTGAAAACTCTTCTTCTGATAACTATTACCACCCCGATAACCACCCGACCAATTGTTTCGATTTTTATTATAAAAACGTGGTGGAACAACAGGCTTTTTGTAATAAGCTTTATCTTTCTCAAAATTCATTTGCCTTTTTGTTTGACACAAACTGTTCACTTCTGACAACTCAACTTCAACTAACTTGAAAACATTTGTCAACTTTTTCACATTAACATTCTCAATGGGAAACTCAGAATCCGAATACAACTTATCAGATCCAGCCATCTTGTACATCACAAGACCCGGTTCATCACTTAAGTTGTTTTTGGATTTTGATTTCTGAATGTATTTGTCCAAGAAACATTCATCATCTTCAGCTGAATCAGATAACAAAACACTTTCAGCTATGCTCTTAACAATCTCTGTCTGAACACTATCATCAGATGATGTAGAAAAAGTAACATCAATGTTCTCCGGAGTTTAACTTCACTTTCTTCCTCAATTTCAACCAACCCAGACTGCTTTTTAGTGTAATTATCAAGAACAGGTGGTGGAACTCGATGAAACCCCACCCCAGTTCCATCACAATACACATCTTCGCCCGCTTTGTCTTTCCCGATGGGTTTGGGAATAATATGTTGCAACACAAAGCTTGCGGAGTTGTAACTGTTAAGCTTCAACTGGATTCGCTCGTTTTCGATTACAATCTCTTGAACTTTAAGTTTCAATGTAGCGATTTCATCCAGTTGTTGGTTGATTGATTCTTCTTTTACTCTAAGCACTGCTCTTAAATGTTCATTTTCTTTAAAAGTTTTACCATTTCGATCATCACAATCTTTCATTGTGCTTTTGAGTTTTTCAAATTTTTCAGAAATCTGACGGTTTTCAAGAATCAACTTTTCATTTTCTTGTTTAATTTTGTCATGATCAATTTTATCATTTTCAATTTGTTTAGTTAATTCTCTTATCCGTTCAGTTGAAGCTTTAACTGTTTTGTCACGATCAAGAATCTGATTCTCAACACTTCTGACCTTTCCTGTCAGATCATCAACTTTCTTCCCGTTGAGATACGTGACTGTGCTACAAAATTTGCACTCTTTGTTGCAATTTTTGCAATCAGCATTTCCATCGATTTTCTTACCTGACACATTTGTTGACATATCTGAACTGACCTGGCTTTTTGACTCAGACACGGAGTTAGAGTCTACCTCAAGTGCCTTAGCAGCCAGCACTTTGTCAGCCATTCTTCCAAGATTTTCAGCAGTCAACTCCTGCGTTGTGTCAATAACTCCAGTATCAACTTTCTTTGCTTTCTCGATCTCTTCTTTCTCTTTTCTCTCTTTCTCTTCTTCTTTCATTTTCTCTGTTGGAGTTCCCCACCATTTGTGTTGCCAATACTCATCATCTTCTTTGTATTGCTGAATTATGGCTTCGATATCAAGCGTACTATCATCGATCGCAATATTTCCATACTCATCAAGATAACACTCTCTGTCTGGATCCCATCTATTGGCTCTCCTTGCTTCCAGAAAGATACGAGATATTCTAATGATTTTTTTTTCAGCTATCATTTTTCTGTATCTATACTTTTGCTCTTCAGTTCGATCTTCTTTCCATGGAATAGGTTCATCGTTTTTCGCCATGAATGCGTAACCAACCGCATCTTCTTCCGGTAGAACCTCTTGACTCCAATCATAACCCTCATCATCATAAATCACTGCAAGAGCTCTAGATTTCTCTCTGTTGTCTTCAACCTGCTTCAATCTAGGCGGCTCGAATTTATTCTGATGATAAATTGCCTTCTTGTAGTAATCATCTCTGAAAGGATTCTCTGACTCATCAGCATAAGCATTTCTGCATTCTCGTTTGAAGTGACCTTTCTGCTTACACTTGAAGCATGTCACCTTCGATTTATCGAACCCCAACTTGGTAGATGCACCACCAATTGTTTTTCTACCGGTAATTTCCATGAATCTTTGTGCTCGACGAACAGCACTTGCCATAGCCCAACGAATATCGATCAGTTCCATTTCCTCCGGATCAATCTGATCGTAATCTTCTTTCGTCAGATTGGTATTGCCTATCTTCCCAGCTACTAACCCTTCATACGATTCCAACACCGATGCTAGGAAAATCATCTGCTGCTTGGCCGATTCCTCATCAAAGTTCTGAGCATTCTTCAAATCTATCGCGATGTTACATTGAAAACGATTCTTTGCATCTGGATGATTTCCAGAAGATGAAGATCCACTGTGATAACCACTGTGACTTCCACTGCTTTGACTGCTTTGACTTTCTTTTCCAGCTGTCGACACATTTTCAGCAGAAAACGTAGTTTTTGGAGAAGTTGCTTTTGGCATCATGCTTTTTGGATAGTACAAATCCAAATTCTGCTGGTAAGATGAGTGATTGACTTTGTATGTCTTTTTCAACTCCAACTCGTGACTCTCGAGTTTCTCAATCAGCACATCTAATGACAACTTTTCTGGTTCTTTGATGGTATTCTTCAGCATCAGCGCATAATATCTCCAATCCATTTCATCAGGTAACGAATCGAACAATTTGTCGATAAGATCTTCTTCAGAAATTTTGATATCATGGCTTACTAATTCCAGCTTCAGATGACCAAACCTTTCTATCATTTTACAAACTGACTCGTTCTTTAAACATCCAAACAGATCAAACTCTTTTCTAAGAAGTTTCTTTTTGTTTTTCACAATTTCAGTACTACCTAAACATTTCTTTTCTAACTTTTCCCAAAGATCTTTTGCATTTGAAAAATCGATCAATGAGATTATGTCTTCCCGGACAGACTGAAATAACAATGCCACACACTTTTGTTTAGCTACAAACGATTCAATCTCTTCGGCTGCTCTTAAAGTTTCACCATATTTCTTTCCATGTTCATAACCGTTTTTCAAACTCTTCCAGCTGGGAAATGCGAATGCCATCAACCAGTCCTCAAACTTTCTTGACCACCAACTGTATTCCTCAATAGCCATTAGCTTTGGAGGTTTATTGAACGTTCCGAAGGCACTTTCCGATTCCCAAGCTTCCTTTTTCTTCTCTTTTGGCGGGTTATCATTCACATTGCTTGACGAAGTATCATTGTTTCCGGAATCTCCAGCGAACGCGTACATATCGCTGAATGGGTTCATGAAAAGATCATCCATCGTGAATGTTCCTGCAAAATTAGCAAAAACTTACAAATTTTTTTAGGTTTTTGAAAAATCAGCAAATTCAAGCGAAACTGAATAGTTTGAAGCGAAATCAACACTTTAAACTATTCAAGCGAAATCTCAAAAATAAACTCAAGCGAAATCTGATCCAAATTGTTTCAAGCGAAATCCAGCCTTTCAATTTCGCTTCAATTGTTTCAAGCGAAATCTAAGATTAGTTCAGATTCAAGCGAAAACCACAGCCAATGAATTTCGCTTCAACTGTTTCAAGCGAAATCCTTTAATTCAAATCCAACAGATTCAAGCGAAATCTCACAACTCAATTTCGCTTGAAATGTTCAAGCGAAATCTTCTGATTTTCAAGCTAAATCTTATACTTTCAAGCGAAAACTACCTTCAAGTTTGAACACTTTTCAAGCGAAATCTAGTTTTAGGTCATTTTTCACAAGTTTTAATCTGAATTTTAGTCCGAATCTTTGTAGGCTTTGTTAAAACTATGTTTTACACCATATACTCGAAAATCAGATCATTTCGACCGATGGAACTCGTTCTGATCAGAAAGATATAAAAAGAAATGAGTAGAAAGAAGTGAATCCGGCTGCTATGGTATGAACTCCTCGTCCTGAGCTCTGATACCACTTGTTGGACCGATCTACGACCTTTAAATGTCAGTTAAGGCAGTTCATCTTTGAGTATGAAGGCGGAATCAACATAAACAAAGTCATAACAGCTATTATCTTTTTAATCCTTCTTTTCTGATTAATATTCGTGCTTTTACAACGTATTCTGATACAAAACCGGCAGCACTTCGTCTCTCATACAATGACCTCTCTCATACTACAAATGAACAACACACTAACCTATATATAACCTGATGATTTCGCTTGAGACTGTTCAAGCCAAATCATGATTTCGCTTGAACCTGTTCAAGCTAAATCTCTGTTGTTGATTTCGCTTGAATCAGTTCAAGCTAAATCTGATTTAGCTTGAATCACACAAGAACACTTTCAAGCGAAATCTACAAGATAAACATATAAAAACCCTAATTAAGACCCTGTTGTGTGTACATTCAACCTATCTAGACACAAGACTTGATTATGACATAATCAGCAGACATTTAATGCACCAACAGAGGCCAGGACAGGGGCAGATCCCTGAACACTCCGAGCAGGTATAATATCCTGTGGCTGCGAGGAGGCTTGCATCCTTGGAGGAGGTGGAGGGAGCACCGAACCAATTGTTGCAGAAGTTGTAACAGACACGGTGGAGGAACTCATGTTTGATCTCGAGGCCATTGCAAACAATGTAGCAAAAAGTTTGGAAAATAGAAAACCAAGTAGTGATCTTGCAAAAGTTTTTAATAAAAATAGCACCACTTGCCCCACGGTGGGCGCCAAATTGTTTTGGTCAAAAATTACCGAAGTAATTAAGTAATCAAATTAGTTAAGTGAGGTAGTGTGCTAAATATGTGTGTTGAAAATATGCTAATTAAGTTGTTTGTAAAAAGCAGTTTCAGGATACGGCTCAGGATATCGAGCTGTATCTACAACCAAACAATGAGCAAAAAAATTTAAAGGTTAACACGTGATGTACGAGGAAAGCCCTTGATCAATCTAGATCTCCGGCATAAAACCTCGGGAGCTAACAATCGCAGCTGCCTTGTTCTTCTTATTGCTTCAAACGTCAGGATACAGTGCAGGATATTGACTAGATCGCTAAGTGTTACAATGCTTTTTGTGAAAGTGAAAGTTGCGAGAGAGTTAAAGTGGTAGAGAGCAGTGAGTGTTGTTGTGTCCTTTTCGATCTGATTTATCCATCTATTTATAGCTAGTAAATGAAAACAAAATCTCCTATAAATATGGGATGCCTTCGAATATTCTTTAGTAGCCGTTGGAGACCAGGCAAAGCGAGTTCAACGTCCTTCTTTGAACAACTTAGAGCGAGTCTTCCGGAGAAATGGTCCTCATGAATGTTGCAAGCTTGGACTCGTATTCCTGCACATAATCCGTTAGTGATCCTCAGGATATCATCCAGGATGTTACCAATATCCTGAATGAGTATCCCGGGCATGAACATATATCATATAACTAAGATATAACTTAAGATATTACCCAGGATATGGGTTCAGAATTTCACCCATAACATTAACTTATTTGTCAAAAATAACGTATTCCCAAGAAAATATATATATTTCCCAAAAATCATTTATCTTCTAAATATATATACTAGGAAAATATATTTTTATCTCCCAAAAATAATATATTTCCTTCTTGTTGAAAACATGACATATCTTGGTAATATGTACAAAAATCACATTTTCATTTCTTGTACCCAAAATAATATTTACCAAAAATATATTGTAATGGTATTTTCTGGAATATTTAATAAGTTACGTTTTATCGTTCGGTTTCACAATATCAAGTGTGTAACTTATATTTCATTCCTTGTGATTTTTGGTATTATTTTGGATGGCAGATTCTTGGTATTTGTTAAGTTATATTATTTTACCCTAAAATAATATAACTATTTCACAATGTATACAAATATTCACACAAATGTCTTTAATATAAAATATATATTCTAGAATATATATTTTATATTAAAGACATTTGTGTGAATAAAAATGGATTAATATATATTTAGAATGAAATTTGATGGTCCGTCAAAAAAGCTGATCATGATAAGAAGAACAAAGAGCCCAAGTTTGAAGATTAAAGATGAAGTATCTTCCCACAGAGACATGATATTGACAACAGTTTGATAAAGACAGCATAAACCGAGGGGGATATTGTAAGGCCCTATAATGGTGTAGGTTTATGCCTATCTTTTTCAAACACAAATATAGGCTATTGGCTTAGCCTTGTAGTGGGTTAGATAGTAATGGAATAAGCCATGTGGGCTAATTAAGGGATTTGGGCCTGTTTGGTTAGAAATCCCTTAATTAGCCCACATGGCTTATTCCATTACTATCTAACCCACTACAAGGCTAAGCCAATAGCCTATATTTGTGTTTGATAAAGATAGGCATAAACCTACACCATTATAGGGCCTTACAATATCCCCCTAGGTTTATGCTGTCTTTATCAAACTGTTGTCTTCATCATGAATCTGTGGGAAGATGCTTTATCTTTTAATCTTCAAACTTGGGCTCGTTGTTCTTAATCACGATCAGCTTTGCTTGAAAAACTTGTTGAAAAGAATGCAAGCGGAGGATTCTCAGCAACTCTTTTCTTTGTCAATGTCTTCTATTTCAAGCAGGTTCACAGGTACTTCTTCAAATGCACTATCACTGTCAGATGATGACTTGTATCTGGTTCTTCTGACTCAGGCACATCTTGTTGTTGTGATGCTTCATGCTTTATCAGCAGCCAATAGCATCTCATTCTTCAACAACCCTTGTTTCTTGATTTAAATCTAATTCTGCACATGCTCAGAAGTTCATAAGCAACATTTCTAAACAACAGAGGGAAAGTACCACATGAACACTCAGTGCATCAAAGTATTTGTACTTGGATTTCATAATTCAAATTTCATTCAATTTATAACGATCAATCAAATCTACAAGAACGGTTAATATTTTTACTAAAACAAATAAGCACTCTATTTTTGGATTTTTGATTTTATAAAAACTAACAATATAAACTAAAACACCAATAAACAAAGAAACTAATATACAATTACAATTGCAATGGGATCAAATCATAGTGTTTCAGGCTAGACTGCACTTATCAACACTAATTTACTTTGGGTAATCATAGCGATTGCCAGTATATTTGTCCCATTAAACTTATCTCCCTAGGCCTTTATCAAATAACTGACTGCAACATATTTATCATGTTTTCATTTTAAATTGTATGAACACTCAAATCAATCACAATCAATTCCCGAAATTTTAGATTTGAACAGACTATCATACGAGTAGTTTCCCACCACATATTTCACAAGCCCGTTCTAGGATTCTGAAACCTTAACTGGGACTGGATCGAGAAGAGAACAAAATAGATCAGCAGCAGAGATAGATATGATATACAGATCAAATGAGTTTTCTCAGTTTGATATAGGGTTTTTTTTCGGGTTTCTTTTGGGCACTAGAGGGCCTCTTTCGGGTGTAATTGATCTATAGCGCGACAACGTACAACTAGGTCAGCATGTATCTGGATGCAGCAGAAGATGACGTTGCCTAGCACCTCCAGGTCTTTGCTTACGCAAAAACAGAGGAAATACACGAGTTGGTCAGAGAAGATTTCAGAACTAGAACGAAATTGTGTGTATCGGGACGTCACACACGCATTCAAATAGCTATGTCCTAATTCCAAGTGACGTTCTTTCCTGAGGTCATAGAGTAATCTAGTGTTCTGCACAGAACTAGTCAAAGAATCCAACCATCAGGATAAAGCATACCAACATATCGCTCTAGAGTCAGATCGTTTCAACATTTGTCTTACATGAGTCCGCCTTAATCCACATAGTGAAATTATTTCATTTCCCATATATGCAACAAAATATTTTTGTTTTTTCTGTTTTAATGTTTTTGTATTTTTCTCATTTTTTTCTATTTACAGATATCTCTGGATATCCCCCTAAATTTGTGCATAAATCTTATGCGTAAATTTACCTAATAATGAAAACGTATGTAAAAGAGAAACACAAAAAAATGAAAATATTTTTGTTGTTTTTGCCTAACTGTTCATCATTAGATTTAAGACTAATCAATATCAAAATATGAATAAGAAATTCAAATTTGTACCTTTTCGCTGATCCTGTCTTACCTCTCTTATCTCCTTCAAACGAAACATATCAACTGTAAAGAAATATACATTTAGCAACAGTGAAATGTTACCCGTTATATCTCTGGAACAACCGCTATCAACAACCAGGGATTGTCAACAGCTCCTCCTTGGTTGTCCCTGAAATGTAAGGAGATTAGTAAGACATTAGTACCCAGGCCATCGTTGTCCAGGGTATTCCTGAAGCATCAACGTATGACACTTCTCGAAAGCACATGCCCCCTTTTGATTCAAGGACTGGTGATGTTGCTGCTTTGTGTTTTGCCTTCCAAATTTGTTTAGGCTTCTCTAATTTCTTAGGTGCCTTTGGCAAAATAGTTTGCTTTTCAACCCTTTTAGTTTTCAAAACTTGTTTAGGTTTCAAAGCTTGTTTCCTTTTAGCTTTGGCAGCATTCCAATCCCCATCAGATGGTTTAACCTGGGGATGCTTATCCATCATTGCCTTAGGTTTTTCAACCTTCATCGGCTTAGAATAAGATCTATCCCTAGATGTAACCTTCTGATGTTGTGCACAGGATGGCACATAGGGACGATCTGTGCAGTTTCTTGCAATGTGACCGGGTATGCCATAGTTGTAGCATGTTTGCTTCTTTACGTAAGGAGCATATCCCGATCCATTCCATCCAACTGATGTTGGATTTGAGTTATAAGACTTATTGGATGATTTGTTTGCAGACTTTCCAAACTTTGTGCTCTGCTTCCTATGTCCCTGTTTGCATTAGTTAGCACATTCATTGGATTTAACATTTTTATTTCTAACTGATGGCTTTGGAGGCACATATTTATTTGTAGGGCCTCTCAAAGCTGGCTCAGAATCAGCCTTTCTCACATAAGGAGGAGCATCAGCAGATAAATTTGATGTTTTAAACAAACATCGTTACCCTTTTGACAAACAACATCATCCTCCTCAACCCAATCCTCTACTATTACCTCATCTGCACATGAAGTAGAAGCATCAGTAACGTTCATTTGTTCACAAATGATGTCAGCCGAAGCCATAGTAACATTTTCATTCTCGAGTGACACCGTTTGTTCAGTAGTTTCAGAATCATTGTCATTCGAAAGAGCTGCAAGGACTTCTGTAGTCGTTTTACCATTAGACTCAACAAAAGCTCCTGAAGTCGATTCTGATTCTTCTTTGATCGAATTTGAATCAACTGTTTCAAATGATTCATTTGTTGATTCCACTTAAGCAACTGACTCTGAATTATCACAGTCAGTCTTTTCATAGGAGTCACTGGTTGAATCAGATGAAGCTGATGATTCAGTTTGAGATGCCTCTGGTTCCTCAGGTGATGCACTGTTGACACTAGGTGATTCGCCCATTTCTGATTTCTCAGACGTGGATGTCTCAGAAGTGTCGCAAGATGTGTCACATGACGAAGCAGATTCACTTTGTTTGCTCCTATTGAATTCTTTCACAAACTCAGTCAAACCTCTTAACATGGCAAACTCAATGTTGTCTACATTAACTCTAGGCGCTCTTACCTCAGGCTCTTGTGTTGCTGATTTATTTTCAAATGATTGTTGTGACTCACACGACTCTTCCTTTTCCAATACTTGAAAATATTTATCAACACTTACATTTTTCTCAAAATTTAAAGTCTCAGTGTGGTTTAAAACTTCAGCAGGTTTCACAAAAGTTTTCTTGAAGGCCTGTTTTTCTAAAGTGATCTCAGTTTTATCAGGCCTTGTGATCTTTACTTTCCTAGATTCAACAGGCTCTACCTTTCTATCCCCGGGCTTCCCATATTCCATTTCAGGCAAGTCGGCTATCTCCTTATCAGTCATGGGAATTGAGGTGTAATTGTGATTATATGGTGGAGGTATGCATACATATCCCAACCCTTTATTCCTCACTTCCTTTTTGCTATACTTTAACTGTTGATTTATCATCTTTTCGACCTTTTCACTTGAGACATCAAACTTTTTAAAATTAAATTCAGTATTTTCGAAAGTCGATTTTAAGTTGTTTAATTCAACAGTTAATTTTTTAGATAGCTCCTTGAAGTGGAGATATCGACACTTTGCTTCGCTTAGATCACTATGCAACTGTCGAATGTCACGTTTTTGAGCGTCTACTACTTCCTTATACCCATCAAGTTTCTTTTTAACTTCGTAGCTACTGGATTTGGTACATTGAAGTTGCATAGAAAGCGATTGAGCCTGTTCCTTAAAACCTTTTGCTTTCTCTCTACATTTTACAGTACAATAAACATCATCTACACATACCTCGTTGATTGTGTGAGTGAAGTCGTGAATTTGAATACCTGCATCAGAAGTGGATGAGCAAACTGCAACAGGCAATGGAGCAGTAGGAGTAGAAGTGGGTGAGCAACTTGCATCAGATGTGTTGCCTTGAGCAGACAGCTTGTCAGCATTGTTATATGATTTGATGAGTGAGATCAACTCATCCCGCTTCATTTTGTAATAGAAGCAGTCGATTGTCACAATTATCTCATTAACATTCCTAAACCAACTACAGTTTGCCTGATCTGGAAACCTTTTTAGAACATCTAGAAGCTTTGTGTTGCTCGTGCGATTAGACACCTCAATCTCATCCTTCTCCATTTCAGAGAGCAGTTCAGCAAACCGGCCTGTAAGTGCTTCTATAGATTCACCATATGAGTATCTGAATCCCTGAAATTCCTGCTCAAGCACTTCTCTCTTAGAAGACATTTTTAGATTTTGAATGTGATCCCCCGGAAGTATAATCCCCCGAATATGTGATCCCGCAAAAATATGATCCCCCGAAAATGTGATCCCCACTATTTCTTCAACACACAAGCCAAATCAAGAACTCGTGTACTCGCTAACTCAAGCCCTTTGTAACACGCACGAATCCGTTTCCTTTACCGCACGTCCAAACCTGTTCGAACTTATCACCAAAAAATAACAAAACCCTTTTCCTTTTTTTTATATTTTAATTAATAACCCTTTTTTAAACCTTTTATATATATATATATATATAAAATAAAACAAAACCTAATTTAATAATATAACTATTATTATTATTATTAATTAAGTAATGATTACTTAATGATTATTATTATTATAATAAATTAAAAAAAAACAAAAGAAACGAAACTGTTTCTTCTTCTTCTTTGTATGATAAACGTCCCGAAACCATAATATGAAATCAGCCGCCAAACCCTCCAACCTGGTGATGATTCGATGAAAGTTTAACGACGGTGGTTGGAGAACGAAGATGATGGCCGGTGAACGTTGTTGTGAAGGTGAACTGGAGGTGCGATGGTGCGGCAGAGGTTGGTGACAGTGGCTGAGCGGTAGTCGGAGGTGATTTGCAGGTTCACCGGAGATGACGGAGGTGGTTCGATATGAAGTTGCAGGTCGATGTGATGATGCTGAAACAGAGGGTGCGGTAATGATAACGATAATGCTGAAACAGAGGGTGTAGTGATGATCGACTGGCAGTGATGTTACCGGTGGGTGTGAACCGATATATGGAGAAGATGAAGTTGAAGGTTCCGGTGATCGGTGGCGGGTCGGTAATGAAAGTGGAGGAGTGAACGGAGGTGTAGTTGGTGTGTCGCATGTGGAGGTTAAGATGAACGGTAACTGTTATGATGAACGCTAGAGATGTGGATCGGAGTGATAGGTTATGAAGGTGGCGACTGGTGGTGAGACTGACAATGATATTGCCGGTGGGTGTGAACCGATACGAGGAGAAGATGAAGTTGCAAATCGTCGGTGATACGGTAGTGAACGGAGTTGTTGAAGACTGTCGGAGATGTTAAAGATGATCACGATGGAGGTGGTTAATGTGAGTGATAGTGTACGACGGTTAGAGGATGGTTGAGTTGCAGGTGTGGTGGTGGTGATCGACGGTGGCCGGAGACGTGGTGAATGGTGGTTATGGCGGTCGACGGTGACGAACGGAGAAGATGAATGATGATGACAATGTTGAACTAACGGAGATGAAGGGCCAGGAAGACGAAAATGGTAGGTTTAAATGACGCCTCGTGGTGGTGTTCGGTCAGAGGCGGTGACCGGAGATGATGTGCTCTAGATGGACGGTGGTGGAGTGGCAGATCATGGGAGTGGTGGTGCGACGGAGGTGATCAGTGGTCGATTAAACTGCAGTCAGAGATTAGTGGGTCGACAGTGGTGAACGACGCATACGGTGATGAAGATGTAATGAATAGATGTTGATCGAAGAAGACGGTTAACTCGAAACGGTGTGCCGGTTCCGGTGACGATAATATGTTGCAGATGATGATCTAGTCGCACAAGACAACTTATTGGATCGCATAAGAAGGTGGATCGCATAAGAAGGTGGATCGCACAAGAAGGTTTTCAGTCGCACAAGAACCGTTGGATCGCACAATAGTTGAATGCACAAGAAGTAGTCGCACAATTTGACTTTCTATGCAAAGATGATGTGTGCTGATGATGATGACAGCTGTTGATTGTTGTAGTTGCACAAAATAATTTTGGATTGCACAAGAAGTTTTCAGTTGCATAAATCTCTTACACTTCAAATTCTTTGCTAACAAGTCAACAGCCAAAATCCCGAAAATCAAGGAATTGATTTCGAAATTCAATTTTTAAGAGATTATTTCCACCAATAATCTCCTAAAAACACGTAAACAAATTAATTCTTCCTCAAAACTAGATCAAACCACCAATTTTCAACTATTCTTCCTATCTTCAAGTGTGTTCTTCGCGTTCTTCGAATCTTCAAAAATATCCGATTAAAACCGAGCCTTCGTGAGACTACTTAGGCTCTGATACCAATTGTAAGTCCAGGAACACTACAATCAGATATCAAACACTAATCAAAGTGTAGAATACTGCGAAAAGTGTAGAAGAACAAGAACAAACAATCGATTATAACAACCAACGTGCACACGGTTTCTAGAGAACCGTCTGGTACACCAACAGAAATCAAAAATACTGAAGAACCTCTTAAAAATGTCTATAAAATGTCTAACCTAATAATGACCTAGGCTCACCCTATTTATAGTTACATAGGGTGGCCTAGTTACAAGTTGGGCCAAGCCCACATGCACATTTCTAACCAAAACAGGCCCAAATCCCTTAATTAGCCCACATGGCTTATTCCATTACTATCTAACCCACTACAAGGCTAAGCCAATAGCCTATATTTGTGTTTGATAAAGATAGGCGTAAACCTACACCATTATAGGGCCTTACAATATCCCCCTAGGTTTATGCTGTCTTTATCAAACTGTTGTCAATATCATGTCTCTATGGGAAGATACTTCATCTTTAATCTTCAAACTTGGGCTCTTTGTTCTTCTTATCATGATCAGCTTTGCTTGAAAATCTTGTTGAAAAGAATGTAAGCGGAGGATTCTCAGCAACTCTTTTCTTTGTCAGTGTCTTCTCTTTCAAGCAGGTTCACAGGTACTTCGTCAAATGCACTATCACCATCAGATGATGACTTGTATCTGGTTCTTCTGACTCAGGCATGTCTTATTGTTGTGATGTTTCATGCTTTATCAGCAGCCAACATCATCTCATTTTTCAATAACCCCTGTTTCTTGATTTAAATCTAATTCTGCACATGCTCAGAAATTCATAAGCAACATTTCTAAACAACAGAGGGAAAGTACCACATGGACACTCAGTACATCCAAGTATTTGTACTTAGATTTCATAATTCAAATTTCATTCAATTTATGATGATCAATCAAATCTTCAAGAACAGTTAATATTTTTAATAAAACAAATAAGCACACTATTTTTGGATTTTTGATTTTATAAAAACTAACAATATAAACTAAAACACCAATAAACAAAGAAACTAATATACAATTACAATTTGCAGTGGGATCAAATCACCGTGTTTCAGACTAGACTACACTTATCAACACTAATTTACTTTGGGTGATCCGAGCGATTGCCAATATGTTTGTCCCCTTAAACTTATCTCCCTAGGCCTTTTTCAAGTGACGGTCTGCAACTGATTTATCATGTTTTTTAATTTAATTTATATGAACACTCAATTCAATCACAATCAAATCCTGGAAATTTTATCAGAACACGCTATCATACATGTAGTTTCCCTACCACATATTTCACAAGCCCGTTCTAGGATTCTGAAACCTTAACTGGGACTGGATTGAGATGCGAACAGAATAGATCAGCAGCAGAGATGGATATAATATACAGATCAAATGAGTTTTCTCAGTTTGATATAGGGTTTTTTTTGTCGGGTTTCTTTTGGGCACTAGAGGGCCTCTTTCGGGTGTAATTGATCTATAGCGCGACAACGTACAGCTAGGTCAGCATGTATCTGGATGCAGCAGAAGCTGACGTTGCCTAGCACCTCCAGGTCTTTGCTCACGCAAAACAGAGGAGATACACGAGTTGGTCAGAGAAGATTTCAGAACTAGAACGAAATTGTGTGTATTTGGACGTCACACACGCATTCAAATAGCTATGTCCTAATTCCAAGTGACGTTCTTTCCTGAGGTCATAGAGTAATTTAGTGTTCTGCACAGAACCAGTCAAAGAATCCAACCATCAGGATAAAGCCTACCAACATATCGCTCTACAGTCAGATCGTTTCAACATTGGTCTTACATGAGTCAGCCTTAATCCACATAGTGAAATTATTTCATTTCCCATATATGCAATAAAATATTTTTGTTTTTTCTGTTTTAATGTTTTTGTATTTTTCTCATTTTCTCTATTTACAGATATCTCTGGATATCCCCCTAAATTTGTGCATAAATCTTATACGCAAATTTACCTAATAACGAAAACGTATGTACAAAGAGAAACATAAAAAAATGAAAATATTTTTGTTGTTTTTGCCTAACCGTTCCATCATAAGATTTAAGACTGATCAATATCGAAATATGAATAAGAAATTCAAATTTGTACCTTTTCGCTGATCCTGTCTTACCTCTCTTATCTCCTTCAAATGAAACATATCAACTGTAAAGAAATATACATTTAGCAACAGTGAAATGTTACCCGTTATATCTCTGGAACAACCGCCATCAACATCCAAGGATTGTCAATAGCTCCTCCTTGGTTGTCCCTGAAATGTAAGGAGATTAGTAAGACATTGGTACCCAGGCCATCGTGGTCCTGGGTATTCTTGAAGCATCAACGTACGACACTTCTCGAAAGCACATGCCCCCTTTTGATTCAAGGACTGGTGATGTTGCTGCTTTGTGTTTTACTTTCCAAATTTGTTTAGGCTTCTCTAATTTCTTAGGTGCCTTTGGCAAAACAGTTTGTTTTTCAACCGTTTTAGTTTTCAAAACTTGTTTAGGTTTCAAAGCTTGTTTCCTTTTAGCTTTGGCAGCATTCCAATCCCCATGAGATGGTTTAACCTGGGGATGCTTATTCATCATTGCCTTAGGTTTTTCAACCTTCATCGGCTTAGAATAAGATCTATCCCTAGATGTAACCTTCTGATGTTGTGCATAGTATGGCACATAGGGACGATGTGTGCAGTTTCTTGCAATGTGTCCGGGTATGCCACAGTTGTAGCATGTTTGCTTCTTTACGTAAGGAGCATATCCCGATCCATTCCATCCAACTGATGTTGGATTTGAGTTATAAGACTTATTGGATGATTTGTTTGCAGACTTTCCAAACTTTGTGCTCTGCTTCCTATATCCCTGTTTGCAACAGTTAGCACATTCATTGGATTTAACATTTTCATTTCTAACTGATGGCTTTGGAGGCACATATTTATTTGTAGGGCCTCTCAAAGCTGGCTCAGAATCAACCTTTCTAACATAAGGAGGAGCATCAGCATATAAATTTGATGTTTTTAAACAAACATCGTTACCCTTTTGACAAACAACATCATCCAACTCAACCCAATCCTCTACTATTACCTCATCTGCTCATGAGGTAGAAGCATCAGTAACGTTCACTTGTTCACAAACGGTGTCAGCCGAAGCCATAGTAACATTTTCATTCTCGAGTGACACCGTTTGATCAGTAGTTTCAGAATCATTGTCATTCGAAAAAGCAGCAGGGACTTCTGTAGTCGTTTTACCATTAGACTCAACAGAAGCTCCTGAAGTCGATTCTGATTCTTCTTTGATCGAATTTGAATCAACTGTTTCAGATGATTCATTTGTTGATTCCACTGAAGCAACTGACTCTGAATTATCACAGTCAGTATTTTCATAGGAGTCACTGGTTGAATCAGATGAAGCTGATGATTCAGTTTCAGATGCCTCTGCTTCCTCAGATGATGCACTGTTGACACTGGGTGATTCGCCCATTTCTGATTTCTCAGACGTGGATGTCTCAGAAGTGTCGCAAGATGTGTTACATGACGAAGCAGATTCACTTTGTTTGCTCCTATTGAATTCTTTCACAAACTCAGTCAAACCTCTTAACATGGAAAACTCAATGTTGTCCACATTAACTCTAGGCGCTCTTACCTCAGGCTCTTGTGTTGCTGATTTATTTTCAAATGATTGCTGTGACTCACACAACTCTTCCTTTTCCAATACTTGAAAATGTTTATCAACACTTACATTTTTATCAAAATTGAAAGTCTCAGTGTGGTTTGAAACTTCAGCAGGTTTCACAAAAGTTTTCTTGAAGGCCAGTTTTTCTAAAGTGATCTCAGTTTTATCAGGCCTTGTGATCTTTACTTTCCTAGATTCAATAGGCTCTACCTTTCTATCCCCGGGCTTCCCAAATTCCATTTCAGGCAAGTCGGCTATCTCCTCATCAGTCATGGGAATTGAGGTGTAATTGTGATTGTATGGTGGAGGTATGCATGCATATCCCAACCCCTTATTCCTCACTTCCTTTTTGCTATACTTTAACTGTTGATTTATCATCTTTTCGACCTTTTCACTTGAGATATCAAACTTTTTAAAATTAAATTCAGTATTTTCGAAACTGTTGATTTATCATCTTTTCGACCTTTTCACTTGAGACATCTCAGCCTTCTCCATTTCAGAAAGCAGTTCAGCAAACCGGCCTGTAAGTGCTTCTATAGATTCACCATATGAGTATCTGAATCCTTGAAATTCCTGCTCAAGCACTTCTCTCTTAGAAGACATTTTTAGATTTTGAATGTGATCCCCCGGAAGTATGATCCCCCGAATATGTGATCCCCCAAAAATGTGATCCCCCGAAAATGTGATCCCCACTATTTCTTCAACACACAAGCCAAATCAAGAACTCGTGTACTCGCTAACTCAAGCCCTTTGTAACACGCACGAATTCGTTTCCTTTACCGCCCGTCCAAACCTGTCAAAACTTATCACCAAAAAATAGCAAAACCCTTTTCCTTTTTTTTATATTTTAACTAATAACCCTTTTTTTAACCTTTTATATATATATATATATATATATATATATATATTTATATAATCCTAAAGATGAATGTCGGTGCACCCATCAAATGACATACATGCCCCTCATTTTGCCTTATTTACCTTACCTTTCTTCTATCCAATAAGTAACACATCCCCCATGTTCATCTTCTCTAAACATACACAACAGCAACAAAGAGACGCAGAGATGAGAGAGAAGCCGAGAAGAAAGAGAAGCAGAGAGAGAGAGAGATGCAGTGGTGGCGTCTAATGGCGGGGCTGTCACACCGGCGACCGGCAACGCCGGTATAGGCGACGGCGGAAGAATGAAGCCGCCGCGTGGCGGCGGCGGCCGACGACGACAGAGGTGGCGGTCCAGTTCAGCTCGGGTTCGGGTGATTCGGGTCGGAAGTGTTCAACACCGGGTTGTGTTCGGTTCAGGTGTGAGTTTTCGGTACAAGAATAGGCAGTGGCAGCGACTGTGTTTCGGCTACCTACACCCATTAGTTTACAGTTCTTCGGTTAGTATAAACCTACCGACTGTGGTTTCAATGTGCAAATGAAAGAATTCTTATGTCAATAATTTTTGGGATCTTTGATATGGTTATAGATGTTAACTATTGGTAGAATTGCACATACATGTTTGCTATGTTCTCTGTTGCTATAAGTAAAGAATATAACAGTGATTATTGTGAATCTTGCTACTGTTCGTTTGTGTAAATTATGAGAATGGTCTATAAATATTGGCTATGAAACTGTGTATAAATTGATGATATGATTTTTTTATTAATAAAATGCCTACAAATTGCCATACACTGATTTGGATAAATTTAATATTAAGTTTGATGTAAATTTGGGTGGCAATATCTAGCTGTTGCTTTCGGTCGAGGGTTCAATTGTTAACCGATTTGGGTTTATCAGAAGTTGATTTAGCAAGCCAATGTACCCATAGGTCAGTCGACAACAAATTATAGTTATCATTAAATTTTGTTTTTGCTACAAATTAAAAAATTAATCAATTTCTTTTTCTGACTAGACATATTTAATTTTATGCATACAGGTACAAAATATACGTTGAAGGAAACGCATGGTGTGAATGTGTATAGCTGACGCGGAGAAGATGAAGTTGCAAATCGTCAGTGATACGGTAGTGAACGGAGTTGTTGAAGACTGCCGGAGATGATGAAGATGATGACGATGGAGGTGGTTAATGTGAGTGATAGTGTACGACGGTTAGAGGATGGTTGAGTTGCAGGTGTGGTGGTGGTGATCGACGGTGGCCGGAGACGTGGTGAATGGTGGTTATGGCGGTCGACGGTGACGAACGGAGAAGATGAATGATGATGACAATGTTGAACGAACGGAGATGAAGGACCAGGATGACGGAAATGGTAGGTTTAAATGACAGCTCGTGGTGGTGTTCGGTCGGAGGCGGTGACCGGAGATGATGTGCTCTAGATGGACGGTGGTGGAGTGGCAGATCGTGGGAGTGGTGGTGCGACAGAGGTGATCAGTGGTCGATTAAACTACAGTCGGAGATTAGTGGGTCGACAGTGGTGAACGGCGTATACGGTGATGACGATGTAATGAATAGATGTTGATCGAAGAAGACGGTTAACTCGAAACGGTGTGCCAGTTCCGGTGACGATAATATGTTGCAGATGATGATCTAGTCGCACAAGACAACTTATTGGATCGCACAAGAAGGTTGATCGCACAAGAAGGTTTTCAGTCACACAAGAACCGTTGGATCGCACAATAGTTGAATGCAAAAGAAGTAGTCGCACAATTTGACTTTCTATGCAAAGATGATATGTGCTGATGATGATGATGTCAGCTGTTGATTGTTGTAGTTGCACAAAATAATTTTGGATCGCACAAGAAGTTTTCAGTCGCATAAATCTCTTACACTTCAAATTCTTTGCTAACAAGTCAACAGCCAAAATCCCAAAAATCAAGGAGTTGATTTCGAAATTCAATTTTTAAGAGATTATTTCCACCAATAATCTCCTAAAAACACGTAAACAAATTAATTCTTCCTCAAAACTAGATCAAACCACCAATTTTCAACTGTTCTTCGTATCTTCAAGTGTGTTCTTCGCGTTCTTCGAATCTTCAAAAATATCCGATTAAAACCGAGCCTTCGTGAGACTACTTAGGCTCTGATACCAATTGTAAGTCCAGGAACACTACAATCGGATATCAAACACTAATCAAAGTGTAGAATACTAAGAAAAGTGTAGAAGAACAAGAACAAACAATCGATTATAACAACCAAGGTGCACACAGTTTCTAGAGAACCGTCTGGTACACCAACAGAAATCGAAAATACTGAAGAACCTCTCAAAAATGCCTATAAAATGTCTAACCTAATAATGACCTAGGCTCACCCTATTTATAGTTACATAGGGTGGTCTAGTTACAAGTTGGGCCAAGCCCACATGCACATTTCTAACCAAACAGGCCCAAATCCCTTAATTAGCCCACATGGCTTATTCCATTACTATCTAACCCACTACAAGGCTAAGCCAATAGCCTATATTTGTGTTTGATAAAGATAGGCATAAACCTACACCATTATAGGGCCTTACAATATCCCCCTAGGTTTATGCTGTCTTTATCAAACTGTTGTCAATAATGTCTCTATGGGAAGATACTTTATCTTTAATCTTCAAACTTGGGCTCTTTGTTCTTCTTATCATGATCAGCTTTGCTTGAAAATCTTGTTGAAAAGAATGTAAGCGGAGGATTCTCAGCAACTATTTTCTTTGTCAGTGTCTTCTCTTTCAAGCAGGTTCACAGTACTTCTTCAAATGCACTATCACTGTCAGATGATGACTTGTAACAAATACTTGGATGTACTGGGTGTTCATGTGGTACTTTCCCTCTGTTGTTTAGAAATGTTGCTTATGAATTTCTGAGCATGTGCAGAATTAGATTTAAATAAAGAAACAGGGGTTGTTGAAGAATGAGATGCTATTGGCTGCTGATAAAGCATGAAGCATCACAACAACAAGATGTGCCTGAGTCAGAAGAACCAGATACAAGTCATCATCTGACAGTGATAGTGCATTTGAAGAAGTACATGTGAACCTGCTTGAAATAGAAGACATTGACAAAGAAAAGAGTTGCTGAGAATCCTCCACTTGCATTCTTTTCAACAAGTTTTTCAAGCAAAGCTGATCGTGATTAAGAAGAACAACGAGACCAAGTTTGAAGATTAAGAGATAAAGCATCTTCCCACAGATTCATGATGAAGACAACAGTTTGATAAAGACAGCATAAACCTAGGGGGATATTGTAAGGCCCTATAATGGTGTAGGTTTACGCCTATCTTTATCAAACACAAATATAGGCTATTGGCTTAGCCTTGTAGTGGGTTAGATAGTAATGGAATAAGCCATGTGGGCTAATTAAGGGATTTGGGCCTGTTTGGTTAGAAATGTGCATGTGGGCTTGGCCCAACTTGTAACTAGGCCACCCTATGTAACTATAAATAGGGTGAGCCTAGGTCATTATTAGGTTAGACATTTTATAGACATTTTTGAGAGGTTCTTCAGTATTTTCGATTTCTGTTGGTGTACCAGGCGGTTCTCTAGAAACCGTGTGCACCTTGGTTGTTATAATCGATTGTTTGTTCTTGTTCTTCTACACTTTTCTCAGTATTCCGCGCTTTGATTAGTGTTTCATATCCGATTGTGTAGTGTTCCTGGACTTACAAAAACCCTCACGGCTGAACAAACATGATTAATTTCACAAGATTGAAAAACGGTTTTCAAACTGTAAAAAATCAATGTGTTGTAAATCATGGAGGTATGTTATACTTTCTGTAAAAAGAACACATTAAGCAGAAAATGGATTGCGAGACAAAGCTATCTACATCGGTTATCAAATTTTTCTTTAAATTGTTTACATTTTAGGGGGAGTAAGTAGTATTTCAGAAAATACAAAAACCTTTAAAAATTTTGAAAAAGCAAAAAACATGATAAAATTCAAAAAAGAGTTTTTGTGTAAAAAGAGGAAATGATAGTACATCAGTAGACAATCACAGTACGCTAAAGAAATGGAATGTTTTAATGTGATAAATGGTCTCACTGATGATATGCCAGTAGATTTTTACACGCTTAGTAGATTGTTTCGAGATATAAACCTAAATATCAAATATTTTACTTATCTCGTGGGGAACATCTCTCGGATATCTGGGTAACCCCCGAAATCTTGTTTGAGAGATTGCCTGATTCTGAGATACTAGGTCTTTATGCTGTTTGATATCTGGGGTATTATACCTGGTCTTCTGATTTTACGGAAGCAATGGCCTAGACCTCGTATAATACTTTACGTGCTTTTAAAGCCTACCCTCTGCATAAAAATTGAAAAATATCGAAAGATATGAATCAATTGCAGTTGAAGAAAAGATTTCCTAAAGGGAACACACCTAAAGTCGAGCCTTCATCTCTTTGACTGAACGGTAATTCATACCTGAGCTCTCAAGGTCTCGCACTAACCCAGAAAACAGATATCAGATTGGTATACTCACCTGTAAGACTGAATCTAGGGAATTTTGATACGGGAGTATATTCTGAGGTAGGACACGCGAATAAGTTTAAGTTCTTAAAACATTAATCTCGTATCTCGAATCAATTGAAGTTTGTGTGAAAATTTAAGTGGATAAGTATACTGACAATCTAAGTGAATCGTTTAGAACTTAAAGTGTTTAAAGCTCAACGGTACTAGTGATTTGTCATAAACTGATATGATCCTCTAACACGAACTCAAACAAAAATATTGTCTGTTAATATGTTTGTAAATATTTCTTTACTGCTTTATGTTTCATAAAAATACAAAAAGATTTTGATTTCTGCTTTATTTTCGACAACCGATGTCTGGGATGCTGAGTTTCAAAATCTAAGTATGCTGATTGTGTTTCTGAGAATAAAACAAGTTCTTTAATTTGAAACTTGAATGTTTTAAAATCAAAAATCAAAAACAGTTTGTGATGTCTCCAATGTCATTAAATTGGACTTGGATGATTGACTGTGACGGATTTGGATTCTTATATTGTTAAAATCTGTTAATAGAGCCAGTGTTTTATCTTGGATTCTTAAATACTGCCAAATCAATAAAGATTGTTGATAGGGAGAGTGTTTTAGAAAATAGAGCCAAGGTTTGTGATCCTGGATATTCATGATGTTGTTACTTATAAATGTTTGAGAAATTGCAGATACCAGACTACGATCCTGATAGCTGAGTCTAAGGGGGAGTCTGAAGACGAGCTCAAAGCAAGGGGGAGCTTGTAGACGGAAATCAAGGTGTCGATCCCTAAAGCACGGAAGCTGGATGAAAGGGTGAGCCTGAAGGAAGTGTTAATGTTAGAGCCAAAGTTCAAATACTTGAATAACATTCAAGATGAAAGCTAATGGAAGAAGATAAAGATTGATGGATGCTTACAGTGTTAGACATTTTGGAAAATATATGAAGACTGATCAAGACTGAAGATGTGTCATGCTAAGGATTAGACACTGAAGACTTCATCAACATCCAAGGGGGAGTCTGTTAGTGCACTATGTCTGTTGACTTTTTGATGGTTTTCTGCCATAAGCTGTTACAACACGATCCTCTTCTGGAAGAATCTGACTCCAACCAAAACCTTCATCATGATGGATTACTGCACATGCTCTGGACTTCTCTTTTGGATTATTTTCAATCATCTTTGGCTCTTCTCTGCTACGGAGGTAAATCGCCTTTCGATAATAATCATCATTGAAAGGTTTCTCTGTTTCAGTAACTTCAGAATTTCTACATTCTCTTTTGAAATGACCTTTTTGTTTACATCTGAAGCAAGTCACTTTGGATTTGTCGAATCCAAGCTTTGTTGACGGACCACCTAATGATTGTTTCCCGGTAATCTCCATGTATCTCTGAGCTCAGCGAATGCAACTTGCCAAACACCAGCGAATGTCTATGATCTCCATTTCTTCTGGATCAATCTGGTCGTAGTCTTCTTTGGTCAATTCGGAATTTCCAATTTTTCCTGCAACTAGACCTTCATATGATTCCAGAACTGATGCAAGAAAACTCATTTGCTGTTTAGCTGCATTGATGCTCATCGTCGGAGAATTTTTTAACTTGAGAGCAATGTTGCACAGTATCTCCTCTGCTTCTTCAGAATTAGCTTTTGAAGAGAATGAATGATAACCCGGATTATAGTTTGATGAGCTTGTCTGAGGTTCTTTTATCTTCTCACCACTGAATGCTGTCTTTGGTGAACTATCAGCTTTCACCGAAGGTAAATTACCTTTGTAATACAGCCCAACATTCTGTTGATGTGAAGAACTGCTCATTTTGTTTTGCTTCTGCAATTCAAGCTCATGAGTTTCAATTTTCTCAATTAACGCATCAAGAGAAATTGTTTCATACAAAACATCATTTTTCAAGATAAACACAAACGTTTGCCACTGATCAGCTCGTGGTAATGCTTCTATGATTTTGTCTACTATTTCTTCTCTTGTTTTTTCGATCTTAAATCTTTCCAGTTCGATTTTTAGATGACAAAAACGTTCAATCATTTGTCGAACTAATTCACCGTTAAGACTATCAAACAAATCAAATTCTTTCTTTAATAGAGCAATTTTGTTTTTCTTGATTTGTTTACCCCCCTCAGCTTTAACTTTTAAAGCTTCCCAAATAGATTTTGAAGATCCATTATTTTGTAACAAGGCAAACATGTCATTTCTGATGGATGATTGAATTAAGGCAATCATTCTCTGTTCAGCTGCAAATTCAGATTTGTCATCTTTGGATAATTTCTTGAGTGGAAGATCTTCTTGTCACACCCCCAAAATCCACACGCGGAGTAACACCGCTTGGAGGCGTGACTGACCAGGATCAAACCACTAATCATATTGAACAAGAAAGTAATTAATTGTAAAAGTCCAACCAACACAATTTGTGTCCAAAACAAACATAGTTTAAGTTATGAGCGGAAGCATAATGTTCAAAACCAAAACATAAGTTTAAATATCCAAAGGTTTAACATGGCACACAGCTGACCATGTCCCACAACGACACTCCCCATGCAAGCTCCAGCTAAGTACCTATTGACCTGCAAAGCATGTAGTAACGAGTCAACAATAATGTTGAGCGAGTTCACAGTTGGGTGTTCGTTTTAAGTTATTCCAAAAACAGTTCCTTTAACTGGCATCCCTACCGTGGGGGTTACCCCATAGTTGAAAAACGTGATTCTGTTTAACCTATTAACTCCGGCAATCCAGCCGTGGGGGCTACCCCATCAAAGTTATCTGGCATTTCGGCCGTGGGGGCTACCCCATGTATACACTAGACTCATTACCATATCGACTGCTGACTAAAGTCATGTTTAAGTGCCCTGAACTGTCAATGTCTATCATCATTAACGTGCCCAGATCCATTAGTTCACGCCCGTCCTCTGCGGCACGGTGTGAGGCTTGTCAGACCTAAATAGCGCTATCTAACTAATGACCCGCTCGCCATTGGCCCGGCGCTTAAGTCGATATAAAAAGGAGGGACTTCGTGATAAAGTTTTGGTCTAGTAAAAGTTATCTGTCCGTAAGGACGAGGAATTACATTCCTGAACCAATACTGTCCTACCCAAGAAAGGACAAGGAATCCATATTCCTTAACCCCATTCCCAACCCCTGGGAATCCCATGCTTTGTAGAGTGTGAACTCACCTTGGTTTGCTCGGCAGATACACAGAAAGGTCAAGTCTAGATGCTAGTGGTCAACCACGTCCTAACATGGTTATCATACAATGTCAGGTTTTGGTTTCAAGTAGTGCACAGAAGTAACACGTAAGATAGCATATAAGAAACACACACAGATCATGTCAAAAACCATATCACGTTCAATACTTGAAACGTATTCCAGATTAGGCTCGCACAAGCTTAGTGGCCTTGTGCGAGTCATCCGTTGGAGCCCAATACTACCCGGCCCAATGTCAAGAAACCCAACCAAAACTATAAGCATAACAACGGCCTTAATAACATGTCTTGTGTGATTGAGAGATACATCCAGCCCAACATATAATTAAATAGTTCATCTTGTGCGGTTCATGCATCTTGTACGACCAGTCTTGTTACCCAGCCCAATCCATAGACATACGGCCCAATTAACAAACAAACAACAAACAATCTTGTGCGACTCAAGTACCCTTGTGCGATCCAGCAAGCCTTGTGCGACTAAGATGTCTTGTGCGAATGGACTCTTGTGCGATTAGTTTTATTATCCGGATATTATGGCAATCAGTTACATAACTTTTATCTTGCAATCAATTACAAGGTTTCCATTTATTCTATCAATCAACCAATTAACAGTTTCAAGTCTAGCAATATCCGATCACTTTAAACAATCACCAATTAATGAATTAATTCATATGAACTCTGATTATTCTCAATCATAAACAATTAACAACTATATGTAAATCATCATCGGTTATATCAGATTCAATAGAATAATTTTTCACTAAGCAACCATTATCAACATAACCCGAATGCTCATACAATTATAATCATTCTCATCAATTAATGCACTTCACATGGTCATCAGACCATCACATGTAGGCTTAGCAACAACTATGAAAATTCTAATGCTTATTGGACCTACCCTTCTTTAGTGGATCTGACACAATCATTCACCTACTAGACTTTCATATCCATCACATGTTAACAATTTATCATTATCAAGAAACATAACAATGGCCGACAACTTGATTAAACATTCAGAGGATGATTTTTGATTGGACCGATTTATGTATAGTGGTTGACAAATCCATTCACATATTATTCATACTAACATAACAATACGTTATCATATAATCATCAAATCTCATATTGATCACAGTCAACATACATGTGAGCCGATTAACAAGAACACTATCATTCAACATCATAATCAATCATGTTAACTGAAACCCTAGATTATCATGCAAAAGAAAATGTCATAGCACACACATCAAAACATCATCAAACATATAGTCGATAAACCCAACCGCTAACCATTCAGAGATGGATGAGGGTGATCCGAACAAGGAAAGATCTTCGATGAAGTAGGTATGTGTGTTGCCATCGGGTTCTAGAGAGAAGGAAGAACTAGGGTTTGTGTGTGTGTAAAGTGTTTTGCAACAATGAGAAGTGTACCCATTCTCCTAGTGTTATGCGACACAAAAGGGGGAGGGGTGGGCCGAACCCTCCTAATGGGCTGCCCATTCGGTTTATTCATAAGAGAGGTGTGGGCCGAGAGTAATAAAGCCCAAAGGCTTGTGCGTTCGGGGTTGTGCAATCGGTTTCTTTCGTGTGATAACACATACATATATACAAACACAACACATATTCACATAACATTTAATAACATAACATTCCATTAAATCATCCAATTCACATAGTTACATAATGTTTACGTTACATCAAGGTACAAAGATAGGTTCGGAAATACGAGTTGTCACATTATCCCCAAGTTGAAAGAAATTTCGTCCCGAAATTTAGCACGTACTCACTGAGGAAGCTAGTTAAGTTGTATGGTTTTCCTAATTTTCCTGGGGTGTCACATCCTCCCCCCGTTGATCTGGAATTTCGTCCCGAAATTCCGTAGCTTCAGCCTCAGTAGTGGTTGTACCGTTTGCGAATAGTTGGGGATACTTTTGTTTCATCTGATCTTCGCGTTCCCAGGTGAACTCTGGGCCGCGACGTGAGTTCCAACGAACTCGAACGAGAGGTATTCTAGTACGTTTGAGGACCTTAACATCCCGGTCCCTGATTTCAACTGGTTCCTCGATGAATCGTAACTACTCGTCGATAGTGAGCTCCTTTAAAGGAACTATGTGGGTCTCATCTGACAGACACTTCTTCAGATTTGACACGTGGAAAACTTTGTGAACTGCACTGAGTTCTGCTGGTAAGTTCAGTTTGTAGGCCACCTTGCCTATTTTCTCAATGACTTCGAAAGGTCCAACGTATCGTGGGTTAAGTTTGCCTCATTTACCAAAATGAACCACACCCTTCCAGGGTGAAACTTTGAGTAGTACTCGCTCCCCAACCTGGAGCTCTAATGGTTTTCTGCCCTTATCGGCGTAGACTTTCTGACGGTCATGAGCTGCCGCCATTCGTTGTCGTATCTGAGCAATTTTCTCTGTTGTGTCAACCACATGTTCTGGACCAGTAATCTGACTATCCCCTACCTCTGCCCAACAGAGAGGTGACCGACATTTACGCCCGTACAATGCCTCAAACGGAGCAGCTTTAATGCTGGTGTGGTAGCTGTTATTGTATGAGAATTCCACAAGTGGCAGATGCTTTTCCCAGCCGTTTCCAAAGTCAATTACACATGCCCTAAGCATGTCTTCTAGGGTCTGGATGGTGCGTTCAGACTGCCCATCCGTTTACGGGTGATAAGTTGTGCTCATATCCAAACATGAGCCAAAGGACTTGTGCATTGCTTGCCACAGTTCTGAAGTAAAATGTGCATCTCGATCCGAGATAATAGAGGTGGGCACCCCGTGCCTCGAGACAACTTCCTTAAGATATACGTCTGCTAGTGTGGAGAACTTATCCGTTTCTTTGATAGCTAAGAAGTGAGCAGACTTTGTGAGTCGATCCACGATCACCCAAATAGTATCGTTACCACGTTGGGATCTAGGCAGGCCAGTAACAAAATCCATGGAAATTTGCTCCCATTTCCATTGTGGTATCTCTGGTTGTTGAAGTGGGCCTGAAGGTTTCTGGTATTCCGCCTTGACTCTCGCACAAGTCAAGCACTTGCTAACGTAAGTTGCTATGTGGGCCTTCATGCTAGGCCACCAATATGTAGTTTTGATATCGTGGTACATTTTATCCGAACCAGGATGTACTGAGTAGCGAGACTTGTGTGCCTCATCCATCACAAGCTCTCGTAGGTTGCCATAAAGTGGGATCCAAATGCGTCCTGTGACGTAGTAAGCACCGTCTTCCTTCTGTTCTAAGCGTTTCCTTGAGCCGCGTAGGGCTTCAGCCCTGACGTTTTCTGGTTTCAATGCTTCTACCTGAGCATCTCGTATTCGGGAAGGAAGACTAGACTGTATAGTGAGTTGTAAAGCTCGCACGCGCTTAGGCGCAGTGTCCTTTCGAGTGAGGGCGTCAGCCACAACATTGGCTTTGCCTGGGTGATACCTAATCGAGCATTCGTAGTCATTCAGCAGTTCGACCCATCGTCGTTGTCGCATATTCAGTTCCTTCTGTTTGAAGATATGCTCGAGGCTCCTGTGATCAGTGTAGATAGCGCATTTGGTACCATACAGGTAGTGTCTCCATATCTTAAGTGCAAAAACAACTGCTCCCAGCTCTAGATCGTGTGTAGTGTAGTTCTTTTCATGAACTTCGAGTTGGCGTGAGGCGTAGGCTATAACTTTATCCCGCTGCATCAATACGCAACCAAGACCCTGAATGGATGCGTCGCAGTAAACCACGAAGTCGTCTATGCCCTCTGGCAATGAAAGGATAGGTGCACTGCAAAGTCTATCCTTTAAGTGCTGAAACGCTAACTCCTGTGCATTTACCCAATGATAAACAACGCCCTTCTGCGTTAGTGAGGTGAGAGGCTGTGCAATCTTGGAAAAATCCTTAATAAACCTCCTGTAGTAACCTGCTAATCCCAAGAATTGGCGAATTTCCGTTGGCGTACGTGGTGCAGGCCAGCTCTTGATCGAATCTACCTTGGATGGATCAACGTGAATCCCATCCTTGTTCACTACATGGCCTAAGAAATGGACTTCACGAAGCCAGAATTCGCATTTTGAAAACTTGGCGTACAGCTGCTCTATTCGAAGAAGTTCCAAAATGAGCCGTAGATGCTGCTCGTGTTCCTCCTGACTCTTAGAATAGATCAGGATATCGTCGATGAATACAATAACAAACTTGTCTAGGTACGGCTTGCACACTCGATTCATCAGGTCCATGAAGACCGCAGGTGCGTTTGTCAGCCCAAAAGGCATGACCAAAAACTCATAGTGTCCATATCGAGTTCTAAAGGCTGTTTTGGAGACGTCCTCTTCTCGGACTCTCAGCTGGTGATACCCTGATCTCAAATCAATTTTTGAATAATAGCTCGACCCTTGCAGCTGGTCGAACAAGTCGTCAATGCGTGGAAGAGGGTAGCGATTCTTCACCGTCACCTTGTTAAGTTCACGGTAGTCGATGCACATTCTGAAAGTACCGTCTTTCTTCTTTACGAATAGCACTGGAGCTCCCCAAGGCGATGAGCTAGGACGAATAAAACCCTTATCCAAGAGTTCTTGTAGTTGTGTAGAGAGTTCCTTCAACTCTGATGGAGCTAAACGATACGGTGCACGAGCTATGGGCGCTGCCCCAGGAGCTAGCTCGATCTGGAACTCGACCTGGCGATGAGGCGAGAGGCCAGGTAGTTCCTCAGGGAATACCTCAGGATAGTCGCGTACAATTGGAAAATCTTCTATCGTCTTTTCCTTCTTCGAGGTGTCAGTAACGAGAGCCAGAATAGCAGTATGGCCCTTACGCAAACACTTTTGGGCCTTAAGGAAAGAGATGATGCTCACAACAGCACCACTCTTGTCGCCACGAATCATGAGAGGTTCATCACCTGGTCGAGGAATACGGACAATCTTTTCGTTACAAAGAATCTCTGCTTGGTGTTGGGATAACCAATCCATCCCAATGACAACGTCAAAACTACCCAGAGTGATAGGAAGGAGGTCGATTGAGAAAGTGTGATCAGCAAGAACAATATTACAACCCTTGACTACGTGTGTGACCTCTACACTCTTACCATTAGCTAACTCTACAGCGTGTTTGGGGTTCAAAGGTGTTGGGGTACGCTTAAGCAGTTGACTAACTTTTAGGGACACATAACTAGTATCAGCACCCGAATCAAATAAGACCGTAACGTAAAAGTCGTCGAGAAGGAACTTACCCGTCACAACATTGGGATCATTCCTAGCTTCTCCCAGGCCAATAACGAACACATGACCCCTTGCCCCATTGCCATTGTTACCCCCGTTGTTCCCATTCCCCTGATTGTTGTTGTTATTGTTGTTCTGGTTCCTGTTCAGTTGGGGACAATCTCTCTTGAAATGGTCTTCAGCTCCACACTGAAAGCACCCTTTGTTGTTACCCTGCGGCTGCTGTTGCTGGCGTTGATTCTGTAGAGCTTGTTGTTGCTGACGATTCTGGTTTGCGGGGTATAAGCTTCTACAATCCTTCGCTGCGTGGCCTGGCTTGTTGCACCGATGACAGTTACCCCTGGTGCATGGTCCACTGTGATGTAGGTTACAGCGATTACATTTAGGGTGATTCCCCTTGTACACACCACGACTTTGGCTGCCAGATGATTGCTGACTAGGACTCCTATAGTCGTCAGTCCTTCTCTGCTGAGACTGAGATTGCACAGAAGTTGAACCTTTGCTTGAAGCTCCATCCCATTTTCTCTTGTTGTCACTAGGAGCATCCGAAGTAGCTGTAGCACTTATACGCTTTGGTAACCTGTTCTGCTCCACCGCCTGATCAGTGAGACGGTGAGCCAACTGAACAACCTGCTGGATGGTGGCGAGGTTTGCTGAAGTCACATGACTTTGGATTTCTGGCACTAAGCCCTTGAGAAAAAGTTCAATACGCTTAATTGGAGGGTCCACCATGGTAGGACACAATAATGCAAGCTCATTCGATCTCTTAGTATACGCCTCAATTTCCGACCCCGTCATCTTGAGGTTGTAAAACTCGACTTCCAGCTTATGAATGTCGTCACGACTGCAGTATTCCTCCTTGATCATCTCTTTAAAATTGTTCCACGGGGTGGCGTTAGCAGCAACCAACCCCAGCATTTGGACTTGAGCGTTCCACCATGTGAGAGCTAGACCCTCAAGAGTACCAGTAGCATACTTCACCCTGCATGCCTCAGGGCATTCACACATTTCGAACACAGATTCTAGTTTCTCAAACCAGTGGAGGAGACCTACGGCTCCTTCAGTGCCGCTAAAAGTAGTTGGTCGGCAGTCCATAAAGGTTTTGAAGGTGCACACAGGAGGCTGAGCGTGTTGACCTCCTACTTGTGCGGCTGCAAGTGCCGCAGCAACCTGTTCGTTAATCAGAGCCGTCAACTGGGCTTGAGTCATGTTAATGCATCCAGACATGATCTTCATATCAAGGGAAACATGAATGAGAAGGGTTCGCGAAAGTGCGATGACAGAAGAGAGTAAGCACACATGTGTTCAAGCAACAGTAGCTATACTAACTAAGCATATCATGAGCAAAGTTCTACGATATCTAGCATGTAGGTAGCAAAACACAAACTATATCACCTAGAATGTCGAGCCTTGCACGTGGAGTGAAGCGTCGTTGTGGATCGTAGAGCACTGTACAGGTTATAGTCTGGTTTTAACAAAAACGTTTTCCCTTATTAAAACCAAGTTCTCTATAACCAATGGCTCTGATACCAATCTGTCACACCCCCAAAATCCACACGCGGAGTAACACCGCTTGGAGGCGTGACTGACCAGGATCAAACCACTAATCATATTGAACAAGCAAGTAATTAATTGTAAAAGTCCAACCAACACAATTTGTGTCAAAAACAAACATAGTTTAAGTTATGAGCGGAAGCATAATGTTCAAAACCAAAACATAAGTTTAAATATCCAAAGGTTTAACATGGCACACAGCTGACCATGTCCCACAACGACACTCCCCATGCAAGCTCCAGCTAAGTACCTATTGACCTTCAAAGCATGCAGTAACGAGTCAACAATAATGTTGAGCGAGTTCACAGTTGGGTGTTCGTTTTAAGTTATTCCAAAAACAGTTCCTTTAACTGGCATCCCTGCCGTGGGGGTTACCCCATAGTTGAAAAACGTGATTCTGTTTAACCCATTAACTCTGGAAATCCAGCCGTGGGGGCTACCCCATGATAGTTATCTGGCATTTCGGCCGTGGGGGCTACCCCATGTATACACTAGACTCGTTACCATATCGACTGCTGACTAAAGTCATGTTTAAGTGCCCTGAACTGTCAATGTCTATCATCATTGACGTGCCCAGATCCATTAGTTCACGCATGTCCTCTGCGGCACGGTGTGAGGCTTGTCAGACCTAAATAGCGCTATCTAACTAATGACCCGCTCGCCATTGGCCCGGCGATTAAGTCGATATAAAAAGGAGGGACTTCGTGATAGAGTTTTGGTCTAGTAAAAGTTATCTGTCCGTAAGGACGAGGAATTACATTCCTGAACCAATACTATCCTACCCAAGAAAGGACGAGGAATCCATATTCCTTAACCCCATTCCCAACCCCTGGGAATCCCATGCTTTGTAGAGTGTGAACTCACCTTGGTTTGCTCGGCAGATACACAGAAAGGTCAAGTCTAGATGCTAGTGGTCAACCACGTCCTAACATGGTTATCATACAATGTCAGGTTTTGGTTTCAAGTAGTGCACATAAGTAACACGTAAGATAGCATATAAGAAACACACACAGATCATGTCAACACACCCCATCACGTTCAATACTTGAAACGTATTCCAGATTAGGCTCGCACAAGCTTAGTGGCCTTGTGCGAGTCATCCGTTGGAGCCCAATCCTACCCGGCCCAATGTCAAGAAACCCAACCAAAACTATAAGCATAACAACGGCCTTAATAACATGTCTTGTGTGATTGAGAGATACATCCAGCCCAACATATAATTAAATAGTCCATCTTGTGCGGTTCATGCATCTTGTACGACCAGTCATATTACCCAGCCCAATCCATATACATACGGCCCAATTAACAAACAAACAACAAACAATCTTGTGCGACTCAAGTACCCTTGTGCGATCCAGCAAGCCTTGTGCGACTAAGATGTCTTGTGCGAATGCACTCTTGTGCAATTAGTTTTATTATCCGGATATTATGGCAATCAGTTACATAACTTTTATCTTGCAATCAATTACAAGGTTTCCATTTATTCTATCAATCAACCAATTAACAGTTTCAAGTCTAGCAATATCCAATCACTTTAAACAATCACCAATTAATGAATTAATTCATATGAACTCTGATTATTCTCAATCATAAACAATTAACAACTATATGTAAATCATCATCGGTTATATCAGATTCAATAGAATAAATTTTCACTAAGCAACCATTATCAACATAACCCGAATGCTCATACAATTATAATCATTCTCATCAATTAATGCACTTCACATGGTCATCAGACCATCACATGTAGGCTTAGCAAAAACTATGAAAATTCTAATGCTTATTGGACCTATCCTTCTTTAGTGGATCTGACACAATCATTCACCTACTAGACTTTCATATCCATCACATGTTAACAATTTATCATTATCAAGAAACATAACAATGGCCGACAACTTGATTAAACATTCAGAGGATGATTTTTGATTGGACCGATTTATGTATAGTGGTTGACAAATCCATTCACATATTATTCATACTAACATAACAATACGTTATCATATAATCATCAAATCTCATATTGATCACAGTCAACATACATGTGAGCCGATTAACAAGAACACTATCATTCGACATCATAATCAATCATGTTAACTGAAACCCTAGATTATCATGCAAAAGAAAATGTCATAGCACACACATCAAAACATCATCAAACATATAGTCGATAAACCCAACCACTAACCGTTCAGAGATGGATGAGGGTGATCCGAACAAGGAAAGATCTTCGATGAAGTAGGTATGTGTGTTGCCGTCGGGTTCTAGAGAGAAGGAAGAACTAGGGTTTGTGTGTGTGTGAAGTGTTTTGCAACAATGAGAAGTGTACCCATTCTCCTAGTGTTATGCGACACAAAAGGGGGGGGGGGGGTGGGCCGAACCCTCTTAATGGGCTGCCCATTCGGTTTATTCACAAGAGAGGTGTGGGCCGAGAGTAATAAAGCCCAAAGGCTTGTGCGTTCGGGTTGTGCAATCGGTTTCTTTCGTGTGATAACATATACATATATACAAACACAACACATATTCACATAACATTTAATAACATAACATTCCATTAAATCATCTAATTCACATAGTTACATAATGTTTACGTTACATCAAGGTACAAAGATAGGTTCGGAAATACAAGTTGTCACACTTCTCCTTTATCATCTTTTGGTCTTTCATATCCAAACTCCAGACAGAACCAGCTTTCATGAGCATAAGCCTTTGCCCAGTTTAGGAACCGTTCTTTCCACCAAGTATAGTCTTCAATACTTTCGAGAGTTGGTGGTTTTGAATGTGTTCCAAAGAAATTATCATGTTTGATGTTTTCATTAATTGCTTTTGTTATAGTTTTTTGTGTAACAGTTGAGATTTCGGAAAACTCAGATGTAAGTGCGTTGTTGAACGTATTGTAGAACTCTTCAGCCATGATGTTATGAATAATCTGGAGACAATCACAATCAAACAAACACAATCAGTTTAATCAATATCAAACAACTTGAAATAAACAGATACTCGATTGACATGAAATAATCTTGATACAATTTTCAAACGAAATCAAGTCTTGGTGCGGAATCACAGTTTCAAGCGAAATAGCAACTCAGTAATTTCAAACGAAATTCCACTGATTTGAAACGAAATTATAATTTCATATGAAATGATTCAAATGGAATTAAATTTCATGCGAGATTAGTTGTAAGTTCAAGTGAAATTAATCCAAGGTAGCTAATTCCGTGCGGAATTATGATCCAGTTTCAAACGGAATTATGCTGATGTCATCTTGTTCGCACAAATTTTCAAGCGAAATTACAAGTTTTATCAATTTTAGATCGATTTTAAGTCCAATTCTTTCAAGGATTAGTTAAAACACTGTTTCACATGATATATGTAAAATTCAATCCATTTTGACTGTTAAATCTTTTTCAATTTAGAAAAGAAGGTGTAGAAGTAAGAAAATCTGATGAAATCAAGCTGAATTTGCTAGAACACCTCCTCCTGAGCTCTGATACCACTTGTAGGATCGTTGTGTGACCCGAATTAGTCAATCAGAAGAGTTTTGGATCCGAATCAAAGGCGGAATCAATGAAACGGACAAGATAACAGCTTGATTCACTTTAATATGTCTCTATTATTGATGTAATAGTGTTACAGCACCTCAAGACAATTTGGCAGCCCTTCGGTACCAAATCAGAAAAGTTACAAATGACATGAAGCACAAGGTATATATAGTGGAGGTGATTCCGTGCGGAATTACAAAGAGTTAATTCCGTGCGAAATTAACATCTGTCAATTTCCTGCGAAATTACACTCTGTAAATTCGTGCGGAATTACTTCTTCTATATATTCCTCGATTTTCGTGCCTTAATCAATCTATCCTATTACAACTTGATACAAGACGAAGTCAACAGACATAGTGCACTAACACAGCGACCCACTGCTTCTCCGAGCCACCAGGAATGAAGAGGAATGGAAATCCAAGTTCTTCTTTGTAAAAAGAGATTCAATCCCTGGTGGAGCGGATTATCCGGTGAAATGGTTGAAAAAGGGTAGGACCTAGGGTTTTAGGATGATCCTGTCTTGTATCCTGCTTCATATCTTGTACTGAGTTTTTTGTTTTCTTACACACAGCTGATTTTAGGAAGCTTGCACCCCCCCCCCCTTAGCCGACTCACAAAAGAGAATCGACACCATCAGACTCCTCCCGGAAGCTGAAAGAAGTTTCAATCCATTCCCACCATCTCCAAGTCCACTTTCCAGTGTGAACATGTCTGGTAAGGATCCTGTACGATATCCTGCATACATGTTTTTATTTGAAGTATTTAGGAAAGAGTTTTACTCCCTGTATGCAGATTCCAGCAAAGTTCCAATCCTCCTTGATCTTGACGAGCTTGACAGTTACCCCACTCTGCCCGTTGTCAAGAAAGAGGCTCCTGCTACTACCAGCTCAAAACCGCTCCTGGCTCCCAAGCCCAACCTGAGGGCTCTTACTTCCACCGCCAAAAAGAGGAAGGGTTCTGAAGTTAGTGCCCCAAGCTCTGAAGGGTTTTCTTACGATGAACTCAGCTTCACTGATTCCTTGGAACCGATGACATCCTTCCTCAACAAGGTAGTATCCTCATACTATATCCTGTACACATATCCTGATAGAATATCCTGACAGAATATCTTGGTTAGTGAATATTGACTCATACCTGAACTTTGACTTACAGGGCCTCCAGCATCTGCTCCACCTTTACATCGATGCTTGTGGTACAGTCGCACTCCACGAAGGCAGGATCAAACAACTTGAAACCACCGTTGCTGACCAAGGTGCCATTGCCGAAGCGAAGACTCGGCATTACGAGGACAAGCTGAAGAAGGTCACCCAGGATGCTGAGATCAAGCTGGATACCGTCCAAATGGAGCATGAACAGGCCATGGTCTCTTTCCGGGAAGGGATCAAAGCTTCTGCCGTTGTCTCTCTGCTACAAGCTCGTATCAAGATGGCTTATGAGGCCAAGGGGACAGACCTCGAGTGCCCAGCCTGGCCGGTTAAATCCTGGGTGGCAAAGCTGAAGGAGCTTCGAGGGAAGGCTGTGCCATATCCTGCTGAGGCTGGTGAATCCTCTAAGTCAGCAGAGATGGTGGACAAGGCTGGAGTAGAAAAGGATGCTGGGACGGATGCTGGTCAAGATGCTGCGCAGGATGCTGGGGCCGAGAAGACGGAGAAGGCTGGTGAAGATGCCGCTGTGTGAGGGCATTTAATTGGGCGATGATGGATGTTGATGCCTAGGCCGGAGCCCACTTTTTTTTAAAATTCGATCGCTGGTCTGTAACCCCAAAACAATTTACTTTTTCTGCACTTTACTTTTCCTGCACCTGAACAATTTACATTTCCTGCATGCTTTTTGAACAATATAATAGTTTGAGGTGGATGGGTCTCGGTTTGAGATGAAACCTTCAACTGTTAGGTAAATATGTTTCAGGACTAATTGTGCTTTTGGTGGATAGATCTCGGTTTGAGATGAAACCAAAAGCATAAACTTTTGCTACGTTAATAATATAACTTTTCTTTTGGGCTTACCATTGTTGTCATTAGTGCATAAATGTTACTTATGAAAACTGTTTTGTCTGAACATTCTTGGGAATATTATGGGAACATATTCTGAGAATATCCTGATTAATATCCTAAGAGATATCCTGGTCAGGATATTGTCATGTAACTTAGAAAACTTAAGTCATTCGAAAAAAGGAGAGATCATACCAAAGATTCTTAGAGAGTCAATTCCAATCTTCCACCTTAGGAATGTCCCCAGTGCAAATTTTAAGTCATCCTTTGAATCGTATATCCCCTGTGTTTATCATATGGTCATACTTTAGCTTTCCTGTGGATAAATCCTTAACATTCTGGGGATAAACCCTTAATATCCTGGGGATAAACCTTGATTTTCATGCGCTACAGGCGGGAGTGTATAAACTCCAAGACTTAGAAAGGTGAAAACCTTTAAACCTTAGAGAGTATGAAAATACTCTTTCGTGAGAGAGGGTGATTAATCCTCATATACCTTGAGGATCCAGGATATAGCCAACAATAACGAAATTGTCAGCCACTTTTACATGGACTAGTCCCGCTATCTTGAACTATCCCTGGATAACTTGCGCTCCAGGCGGGGTGTTTGTGACACCACGTAAAAACGTGTCCAAGTTATATATAGACACGTGTCCTGAACTTTAAACACGTGAAAATTTTGTGAAGGACTTAAAATGTCAACATGCCAAACTTGAGCCTCTGATTGACACTACGTGGATAATATATTCTTAATCGAAAGATTAAGTGAATATAGAAAGCCATTTGTGTATATATATGAAAGATGATAAGGCTACGGGAATTAAACGTGTCAACATGTTAAGTTTACCTCTGAGTGACCTTTTTGAACATTCCCTGAAAGCTTTATAAATTATATTAGACACATTGATAAATGGCTATTAGAAAAGTTATAAACCCCGGCTATTGGTAATAATCCATACTCCTAATTCAAGAATTTGAATTGCATGCGCAATATCGACAAATATTCGCTTACGACAAATTTCTACAACTCCAAGGAAAACATCTTTGCATGGCAGGACTGGTCAATTGGACTATTACATTGAATTATGGTTCAAGATTCAGACAATTGAAATGCATGGTGAAATGTATAAAAGTTAGAAAAATTTTGTCCTCTGGTCATCGGTTACGGACCGTATGGCCCTAGGCTTACGGTCCGTAAGGGGTAACTGGGAAATGCATTATAGGTTCAGTTACGGACCGTATCCATCTGGGCTTACGGTCCGTAAGAGTTGGATACTGACCGCAAGGATTTAAGCTTACGGTCCGTAAGCTCGTCGCTGGGCAGAAGTTATGGACGGATGTATGTTAAGCTGTTAAACCGACTCTAGGTGACTTGTTTCGAAACCATGGATTGTTGGACGGTAAAAATAAACCACTAGGACACCTGGGGTGATCCTAGGGCCTCCAACAACAGCTGCAATGATCTTGAAGCTTGGAAATTCACTATATAAGAGGCACTAGTTTTGAGTTCATGAGCACTTCATTTGCAAACACCTTCAAAGCAACCTCGGGAGCATTGCAAGGACTTGGAGAAGACTATCAAGTGTAGAAAAGATTGCTTGGACCTATAGTAAGCCTCTAATTACCTGATTAGTCCTTGTAGTTAGCCTAATTACTTAAAAGTCAAACTTGACGTAAATTAAGTTTGACTTTCGTATTAATATCATATGGTTTAACTAATGATCAAATCGAAAGTATTTATAAGACCATATTAGTGTAGGTGATTAACCCTTAAAAGGGCATCTCCTAATTATTTCGTTTGACCAGTTAATTGTCGGGTCAAAGTAGTTTGACAAAAAGTCAAACTGGACAGAAGTTACAAATATGATTAAAACTAATAAACCAAAGGTTCTAAATATTATTTTAACATTCTAATAACTTAGTAATTAATATTTAAACATGTTTTATCAGTCCTAACCCGACAATTAATAGTCTAAGGTCAGTTTATAACCGAAAGTCGCAAAAGCTTGACTTTTGCTTTGACTTACAGTTCTGACCCGTTCAAGCTTAATTCTTCAATGTTTTAAGCTTTCATTAGGACCACATTACTTAGTAGTATAACCCTCTGGAGTTATATTGCATGGTGCCTAGTGGTTTGAATTATATGCTCTTGATCGTAATTATGCTTAATAATGCCTTAAACGCCCTTTTTGCATAAAACTGAGATTTTTAGCAATATGAATGGACAAACACCTTTGCTACTGATATTTAGACATGTCCCGAAAATTTGACGTCAGTTTGAAGTCTAGAATAGGAGTTATGCTCAATAGCGTAATTAAGGAGCTTTTAATTAATTGAAAGGCGTAATTAGCATAAAGCCTATCTAAACCCAATTTTCGACACCAAACTTTATACCTACTGATGTAAAATAATATTTTTGGATTTTTGAAGATTTTTATTTATTTTTAGGATGAGCATAACATAGGATTATAGCATGATTTCGGTAATTGTCGGTTTTACCCTTTTTGTACATAAAATGAGTTTTACATAACATTTTAAAACCAAAATTTTTGCTACTGACTTTATATGATAAATAGGATATTTTGAACCTTATTAACTGATCAAAAACTCATATTTCCTATTTTAACCCGAAAACCCCTTTAAACCGACTTTTAAGCGTTTCTAGCACCTAGTATGGGTCAAAACTATATTTGGCATATAAAACACATTACCTACTGATGTTTTAAGCTAATTTATGTGATTATACAGTAAGCCAAAGTTTTTAAACTTAGAAGCCTATTTTGATTTTTAAGAGCTTATGTGAAATTACCAAAATGCCCCTACGGTGCATAGTTGGTTATAAAAGATATATTTCTCACATATAAAGTACCATACTGATATAACTTATAAAAATACATGTTTTTACTAATTAAATCAGACCTGGAACTCAGTTTTGTAATTAAACTCTTTTATGGGCATTAAAATTACCAAAATGCCCTTATGGGACTTATTTTGGTTTAAATTACTTTTTGGGCATACATGTTAATATATTTCTGATATATTAACACATTTTGAGCACAATAATGATTAAGACCTGTATATAATTTATTTGGTTACCCGTTATGCATTTATGCGTTCGGATCGGTTTACGTGACTAGTTTACGTAAAATAGCCGAAACGAGCTTAACCTTATCATTAAATTCTCAATTTCCTGAAAGTGTTTAGTTTACCCAAATTATACAAGTATCCAAGCTTGTCGGGTCTAAATCACATTCCATCCCGGTCTCCGCTTAATCTAGCGTTTAGAACCGTAAGGTTTCCTTCTAGCTAGCCGGTCTAAGTCCTTGACTTAATTAAAGACCTGTTAGCATCCTAATAGGTTAATTAAACCTTCTATACAGATTAAATAGCTTCCGGTAAAAAGTGCCTTCCAAAGCTTTAGGAATTTTACTGCTAGCACAAGGTAAATACTTTTAACTTATTTTCCCTATATGGGCTTGGGATACGGTATAACATTACCGCTTGGTCGGGTATGGGATTATTTTATCGGATTGTGATTTAATAAATCCGTATAAGCTTTTTTAATCTGTATTGTTTGATAACATAAACATTTGGGGGATAACGACCGTGTCCTGGATATCCTCGGCTCATTTAAGTTATTTATGGCCACGACCTATGCACGGGGTGCAGGCATGCACCTGACAGATGCAAATGCTAAATATTAAATTACCCACAAGTTGGGGATAACTCCTTTGTGGGTTCTAAAAGTGGTGAGTCAGTTGATCATGTCCGGCTTCCAAACCGGCCCCACATGTATGACAAGCATGTAAAACTGTATACAAGATTTTAATAAAGATTGTCCCAAGTTATAAATGGTTTTGTGCCTCGTGCACTTAAATCAATTTTCATAAACTCTTTTCAAAATGAGTCATTTAAATTGTATTTACCAGTGTAAACTGACGTATCTTCCTAAAGATTGATTGACAGGTACTTCTCGAAATAGGTTGGAGCTATAGGGTGTCATAGAGGATCTTGCAAATCCATAAGATACCTGAAGTCTGTAGTTTTTGTTTCTTTGTACATTATGATCCGCCTGTGGATCTTATTACATTCCAGTCTGTATTATTCATGTACTCGAACACTCAGACAGTATGGTTTGTAATAGTTTATTTACCCAGCCTTCCGATGTGCTATATTATTATGTGTATTGACAATGATGATATCAACTACGTTACGATACTCCCCGCCGGGCCCACCGGTAATATGTGGAAATATCGGGGTGTGACAGTGTTTAAACCCAATTCGAGAGAAAGGTGAATACCTTTAAACCTGTGAAGGGATCAGGATCCCTTAAACGTGAGAGAAGGGGCCAATCCTCTAGTTATCCTGAGTGTATATCCTGGAGGCATATCCTGAAGCATATTCTGCAAAACAACCTTAAACTAAGTTGGGTGTTAGCCTGGCTAACACCCCTCCGATGCTTAAGTCAGTATTGGATTCAAAAGAATAAATTCAAACATATTTAAAAGAGATAGAATTCATACCATCCTGAGTTAGAAATTAAATTCTAAACTCACTTGAAATAGAGCTTTAGGTGTATAGCATTCCAGGATCTTGGTAGCATATCCCCTTCTATATTCTTAAGTCGATATGCTCCTTTTCCTGCTTCTGATTCAATATCATAGGGTCCTTCCCACTTTGGAGCTAATTTTCCATCGGCAGGATTAGTAGTATTCTGAAAAGCTTTTCTTAACACCCAATCCCCAAATTGAAACCTCCTATTCCTTATATTCTTGTTGTATGCTCTGGATATCCTCTGTTGATATGCTGCCATCCTTAGCTTTGATGCATCTCTTGTCTCATCCACAGTGTCTAGTTTAGTTCTTGGCACATAGCTTCAGGATTCTGCTCAGGATCCCGGAGATTGGATCTTGCCGTAGGTATCACCATTTCTGTTGGGATCACCGCTTCTGCCCCAAATACTAAGGAGAATGGAGTTTGGCCAGTTGCATTCTTTATTGTTGTTTTATCAGCCCATAAAACAAAGGGTAGTTCTTCTACCCATCTTCCTTTCTTAGCTCCTGACCTCTTCTTCAAGTTGTTGACAATTATCTTGTTCGAGGATTCAGCCTGTCCATTTGCTTAAGGATGTACTGGAGTAGACGTGATCATTTTGTTCCCCAACTTTTGCAAAAGTCAGTAGTCCTCTTACTTATGAACTGAGAACCATTGTCACAGATTATCTCGGCTGGTACTCCAAACCCGGTCAGGATATTTCTCTTTATGAAGGATACTACTTCTTGGTCTCTAACTTGGACAAATGCTTCAGCTTCAACCCATTTAGAAAAATAGTCAGTCATTTCTAGCAAAAAGACTTTTCCTCCTGGAACTTTTGGCAACTTTCCTACTATGTCCATCCCCCACTTCATGAATGGCCAAGGGGAAGCTATAGGATATAACGGTTCAGCTGGTTGATGCAATATGTTACTATGCCTTTGACATGCATCACATCTTCGAGAGTATTATGCAACATCTTTCTTCATTGTCGGCCAATAGTATCTTGTCCTGAATATTTTTGAAAATAACGACCTGCCCCCAGTGTGGTTACCACAATCCCCTTCATGTATATCCTGAAGTACTTCTTTGGCTTCAGGATCTTCCAAGCATCTGAAATATGGTCCTGCAAGAGATTTCTTGTACAAAACATTATTTATAATAGTGAATCGTGTTACCTTCATTCTAAAGGCCTTAGGATTCTCATTGTTCGGGATGTGTCCTTCCTTGAGATATCTTATGATTGGGGCCGTCCAGGATTTAGGATACTCTTCAGGATATTCAGCTCCAGGATCCTGAATACTTACTACTTCCTTATCCTGAGGATTCGTCGCAGGATACAAGATATGCAATATTGGTATTTGGGTCCCTTCTGGTATCCTGACCGATGATCCCAGATTTGCCAAGGCATCTGCTTCAGCATTATCTTCTCTTGGTACCTGTTCAAGTGTAAAAACATCGAAATATCCTACTAATTTTTTGAGAATATCGAGATATTCAATTAACTTCTCACCTTTAACTGCATAGGAGCCATTAAAATGATTAGTAATTAACAAGGAATCAACATATACTTGCAAACTTTTAATATTCATGTTTTTAGCCAATTCTAATCCTGCAATCAAAGCCTCATATTCTGCTTCATTATTAGTGGCAGGAAATTCACATCTAATAGCCTGGGGTATTATCTCCCCCTGTGGCGATTTTAGTAGTATACCTAAACCTACACCCCTTACATTAGATGCACCATTAGTATATAATGTCCAGGATTCTGAGGATTCTCCTAGTTGTTGAACTTCTAAGTCTACTTCATTTTGAATATCACTACTGAAATCAGCCACAAAATCAGCTAAAGCCTGAGATTTTATGGCATTTCTAGGTTCATATATTAGATCATAGGCACTTAACTTTACCGACCACTTAGCCATTCTACCTGACATCTCAGGTTTCCTAAGCACATTTTTAACAGGATAATTGGTTTTAACATGAATCCTATGTGTTTCAAAGTAATGTCTAAGCTTTGTTGATGCCATAACTAAGGCTAATATTAATTTTTCTAAATGAGAATATCTAGTTTCAGCATCTAATAAACTTCTGCTAACATAATAGACAGGATACTGCTGACCTTCGTGATCCTTTACTAAGACAACACTTACTGCATTCTCTGATACTGCAAGATATAGAGATAATGGTTCACCATCCTCAGGCTTCATTAGTAGTGGTGCGGTTGAGAGATACTGCTTCAAATCCTGAAAGGCTGCTTCATGCTTCTCTCCCCATTCAAACTTCTTATTTTTCTTCAAGATATCATAAAACTCCTTGCATTTTTCCGAGGATCTTGAAATAAATCTGTTTAATGCTGCCTCTCGGCCTGTCAATCTTTGTACATCTTTCATGTTGGAAGGTGATTTGATGTCCAAGATGGCTTTGATCTGTTCTGGGCTTGCTTCTATCCCTCTTTTAGTCACCATATATCCTAGAAACTTTCCTGCCCCCACTCCAAAATGGCACTTGGCAGGATTCAGCTTCATGTTATACTGATCCAGGATATCAAATGCTCCCTTGATATCCTGAAGGTGATCTTCAGCCTTCTTAGACTTTACTACCATGTCATCTGTGTACACCTCCATAGTATCCCCCAGTTTGTCTTTGAACATCATGTTTACCAATCTCTGATATGTTGCACCTGCATTTTTCAAATCAAAGGGCATAGCTGTGTAACAATAAATACCTGTTGGTGTCATGAAGGCAGTATCCTCCTGGTCTGAAGGCTCCATCTGGATTTGCTGGAATCCTGAGGATGCATCCATAAAGGTTAACATCTCATGGCCGATAGTAGCATCTACCATTGAGTCTATATAAGGAAGAGGAAATGGGTCCTTGGGACAAGCTTTATTCAAGTCTGTGTAGTCTACACAGACTCTCCATTTCCCATTTTTCTTCTGTACCACCACTACATTTGCTAGCCACCTTGGAAACTTGACCTCTCTGATCATTTTAGACTTCAATAACCTTTCTACTTCTTCTTGAATAATCATATATCGTTCTGGAGCGAATTTCCTTTTTTTCTATTGGACAGGCTTGAATGACCTGTCAATACCAAGCTTGTGTGTTATAATATCCTTGGAAATTCCTGTCATATCCTCGTGCTTCCACGCGAATGTTGACATCCTGCATTTCAAAAAGTTAGTCAATTGGTCCTCAATATCCCGAGGGATATTGGTTCCCACGAGCACCGAGATATCCGGATTATCCTGATCCGAGATAATTTTCTTTACATCCTGCTCCGAAGCCTCCGCAATATCCTGGGCCCGTATCTTTAATTGCTATACTGCATTAGGCTTGGTAGAGGATTTCATGGAGGATGAGTAGCACTCCTTCGCCTCCTACTGGTCACTATCTACTTTGACAACTCCCCAAGGTGTAGGGATCTTGATGCATTAATGATAAGTTGATGGCACAGCTTTCATATCATGGATCCATGGCCTACCCAATATGATATTGTAGCAGGATAAGGAGTCCATCACATAGAAGCGCTGTATTAAATTGACCCCTTCAACTTATACTTGTAATTTAATCTCTCCCACTGTATTCCTAGCTTCTCCACTGAAGCCAACGAGTACAGTGGATTTTGAAGTGATATCCATTGGAGATACATTCATCCTTTTCAACGTCTCTAGTTGGATTATCTTAACGGAGCTGCCATTGTCCACCAGTATCCTGCGTACAAAATGGTTAGCCGTATATAATGTTATTACCAGAGCATCATGGTGAGGATCCTGGACAGTATCCCTGTCATCACTATCAAAAGTGATCACTTTGTCAGTTGTGAGGGTTGTCATCCTGGTTGGTCTTTCTCCTCTTTTGGCTTTAGCCTCCTTTGCATGTCTCTTGGCCGCAGAATATGAAGTCCCGCAAATGTCGGATCCTCTTGAAATAAAGTTAATTATCTTGACATTCGCAGGAGGTGATGCTACTCGTTCAAGATCCTTCTCAGTATCATGACCCTTGTTTTTCTTTCTTCCCAGGAGATCCTTTAGATATCCCTTGCTCAAGAGATAACTCATTTCTTTCCTCAGGGTAATGCAATCCTCAGTAACATGTCCGAAATCCTCATGGAAGTCACACCATTTGGACTTATCCTTCCAATCAGCCTTTTGTTGATTCTTCCGAGGCCACCTGGCTTTGTCTCCTAAACCCTGCATAGCATACATTAGTTCATGTATATTAACAGAAAAACAGTATTCAGATAACTCAGGATACTCCTCAGGATCCTCGTCTTTAATAGTATTCACTTTCTTGTTGTCATTTCTACCATATGGCTTGGAGCGATATGGTTTGTATGAGGATTTTGACATCCTGTTAGTTGATTCATATGTTGAGGATGCATTCATCCTTTCTTGCATTTTCTTATCATCTTCCAGCCTGATATATCTCAAAGCTCTGTTTCGAGCTTCGTCCAAGTTCCTGCAAGGGTTCATCACAAGATCCTGATAAAACTGGGAATCCTTTTGCAGTCCCATCTTGAATGCTTGGACTGCTGTAGCAACATCAAGGTGTGGGATATCCAAGGATTCCCTGTTGAATTTGTTCACATAATCCCTTAGGGATTCTTGAGGTCCTTGAGTTATCCTGTAGAGATCACTTGTTAATTTTTCAAAACTCCGGCTGCAAGAAAATTGACTATTAAATAAATTCACTAAGTGAGCAAATGTTGTAATTGAGTGAGGAGGAACATTTAATAGCCATTTCAAGGCTGATCCTATTAAGGTAGAACCAAAGCCCTTGCACAAGCATGCTTCTTTAAGATCTGGAGGGATAGGGTTGATTTCCATCCTTTCCCTATATTGGGCAATATGCTCCTCAGGATCCGTGGTTCCATCACAGATGTTGGTGCATCCGTCTGTCAACTTCGTCTTGTATCGAGTCTTGTATAGAACTAGTTAGATCAGGGCATGAAAAACAAGATAGTGAGAATTAGTAGAGATTTCGCTTGAAATGACATCAGGACATTTCAAGCGAAATCACAATGTTCTAATTCCGCTCGAGATATTCATGATGATTTTGCTTGAAGTTGATCATTGTAATTCCGCTTGAGACGTGTTCAAGCGGAATCTGATCATCTATATATAGGATAGTTCGAGCGGAATCATGTAACAGTTTTCCGGTTTCAGCCACGAAGTGCTGCCGAAGTGTCGACTCGCTGTAAAAGTCATTTTTATCAATATATCGACAGTTTTAAGTGTGTACATTGCTGAATTGAACTTAGTTTGTCTATTTCCGCCGTTCAAACTAAGATAAATTCTTCTGATTGACTCGTTCGGGTCCGAAAACGATCCTACAAGTGGTATCAGAGCTCAGGAGGAAGAGTTCATACCAATTCAGCTGCGATTTCTGATTTCTACACCTTCTTTTTCTAATTGAACTTGATTTTACGGTCAAAATGTCCTGATTTTTACACATTGTGGTCGTTTTTGTGTATTAACAAAGCCTTGAAAGTTTCAGGCCTAAAATCGATCTAAAACAGATAATTTTAGTAATTCCGCTTGAAAATCAGTGATTGTATGATGACGTCAGCAGCATTTCAGGCTTAATTCCGCTTGAAAAACAGATTCTGCTTGAAAATATCTGCTGATTTCGCTTGAAACATACTATTCCGCTTCAGTTTGGTTATTCCGCTTGAGAAGTTCAGTTGGTTCCGCTCGAAACTAGGTTCCGCTTGAAAATTCCGTTTGATTCCGCTCGAAACCGTATTTCGCTTGAAAGGTGTTGACTGATTCCACTTCAAATCAGTGATCTCACTTGAACAGTTTTGTTTGTAGTGTTTTATTTCGCTTGAAAAGATTGTCTTGAGAATTTTTTAAAATCCGAAACATGGACGAGGAATTTTATAACGCGTTCACTACTCCGGTGACTCCGATCACTCTTGCACAGAATACGATGTTGGAAAACGAAACAGGAACAATGCAAAAACCACCCAAACTTATGAACATCGAGGAGTATAAGGGTTGGGAAGGTCGTTTCGAAAACTGGGTACAAGCAAACTATTTAGATGCTTGGGAATGCGTGGAGACAAAATACATTAGACCGACAAATGACGATGAAGAGGAGATTGCTATCAAGGATATGAGTGCTGAAGATAAAAGGAAATACAAAAATGATTCTACAACAAGCTGTGAAAGAAGACATCATGGTCTTATTGCAGCATAATGGAAGTGCTTACTCAATCTGGAAAGCTTTAAGATCAAAGTTTGTTGGGAGTCAAGAGATGGTTAAAAACAATAAGTCACTTTTAGAGAAAGAGTTTGATCTGTTTCATGGATAGAAGAATGAGAGCACAAAGCAGATAATCAAAAGATATTGCAACTTGTTAGTGAACATGAGAAGAGTGAGTATTAACAAAGACAATGAGGAGCTGATAGAAAAGCTAGCTGATGCGTTGCCATACGAGACATGGGGCACTTATCTCATGATGCTAAGGAACAAGAAAGGTTTCAGCAATCTGACACTTAGCAAGTTTATTGAAAAGATCAAAGCACAGGAAATGGAACAGAGAAAGATCTCAAGAATGAAAGACTTCGATGGTGAACAAGACATTGGGCTTTATTACAAAGCAGGGTTGAATGAGAAAACCACAAATTTATCTCCAAAAGTTGAAACTGCTTTCAATGCCAAGAGTTCATCAGGAAGTTCATCCAAAGGATCAAACAGCAACACAAGTTTCTCATCATATCCAACTTTTGATCCAAACATTTCAACTACAAAGAATGGCAAGAAACTACAGTGTAATATTGTGCTAAATCTTGAAATTGATCAAGAGTACACGGAAGAAATTGCAAAAAGCCATATGTCACTGTTAGGAACCGTGCTAGAATCTTATGGAAGTTTTGTGGCAGGAAAGATCGGGAATCCAATGCTTACAAAAGAGGATTACGATCAAATAGATGCTGAAGAGATGGAATTAATGGATATCAAATGGTGTTTGGTGTCAAACCCCGACCACGTAAAACAACAAAACGTGGCGGAAACGTCGGGGAGTGTTGTAACAGAATCATTGTTTCACAACCATGGATCAAATAATTTCGTTTTATTGAATTATTGAACTCATTGTTTTATTACAAATCAGATAAATACAACTATTATCTTTCAAGTTTTAAAGTCGCTAAGGCATGAGTCCATCCTATGTATAGCATGCATCAACAATCATAACATAATAGCACCTGAAACATGTGTAAAAATAGGCACGTCAGCATAAAAATGCCTGTGAGATACATAGGTTTTATTGTAATTAGGATTCATTACTTATAAGTTTAGAAAAAGTTGTTTAACAAAAGTAGTCATGATCCTTGTAAAAGGTTTTCTTTTTATAAATCATACTAGAATTTATAAGAATAATTCAATTAAGGCATATGAATAATTCAATTAAGGCATATGAATAATTCAATTAAGGGCTCCGATTTGAACGATCATCATCCACAAGGATCTAATCGTGAAGATAAAAAGATCCTGTATGGATTTTGGAATTTGTGTAACGAGAGGCGTTTCGACACCTTGCACTAGGCGTGCTTAAGTCGATACACAAGGTAGAGAGTTCATAAGGTTGAGGTACTAGATATGCCAAGGCGACATATGAAGCAGAACTTGAAGGTTGAGCAGCAGCAGGATTTGCAACAGCTTTGCTTTGGATTGCAAAGCGGCACATGTTAATCAAATGTCCCCATCGTCCACCGTGGGTATATCTGAAACAGGGTATTTGATTCGGATGATAACGGTTACATTGATTGCACCAAGGAGCAGTTCCCTTGTACGGCTTCATCCCTGAGGCGAGTCATGGTGATAGCTAAATCAACGGTCTTCTAGAGTATGACGCCTATTTGTTGGGCAGTTGTAGCACCTGGTTCGGACATTGTTGTTGCGATGAAGAGGCACCATGAAGATGATGAAAGACATGGGAGGAAACAAGTGAAATGATATTGGATAATCAATAACAGAATGACCATGCACAGAAATTGCGATCATTTGTTTGTTACCTAAGGCAAACAAATGCGACGGTTACTAATCAAAGTAAATGGGTCATATAATATATCGCGAAGACATGCTTGCCTATAAGTGGACACTCACCCCAAGAGTTCCCAGGTAAGAGTGACTGGTCCGATACTGCGGATTTGTACGAACACTCTAGCCTTAGACAGAAAACTCAGGGTACAGGCATTCACCCTTCCAGTTTGCATGTGTTCACATTATTTATACCCAAACTTTGACGAGATTTTAAAAACTTTGAAGGTTCAAAACCTTATAATCAATCATCCTAGAACAGATGATTAGTTTTCAAAGCGGGATTGAAATTTGTGTTCTTATTGAGGTTGTCACCTAAGGATAAGTGATGGTATTGTTTTAAAAGCTAAACACAAGGTAACTTGTGTTAGGGTCCTAGGAAGGTTATAGTCTAGGTCAAAGCATTACTAATAACCTAATTCCCTATAACCATTGGCTCTGATACCAACTTTTCTGTCACACCCCAACCACGTAAGACAACAAAACTTGGCAGAAACGTCGGGGAGTGTTGTAACAGAATCATTGTTTCACAACCATGGATCAAATAATTTCATTTTATTGAATTATTGAACTCATTGTTTTATTACAAATCAGATAAATACAACTATTATCTTTCAAGTTTTAAAGTCGCTAAGGCACGAGTCCATCCTATGTATAGCATGCATCAACAATCATCACATAATAGCACCTGAAACATGTGCAAAAATAGGCACGTCAGCATAAAAATGCCTGTGAGATACATAGGTTTTATTGTAATTAGGATTCATGACTTATAAGTTTAGAAAAAGTTGTTTAACAAAAGTAGTCATGATCCTTGTAAAAGGTTTTCTTTTTATAAATCATACTAAAATTTATAAGAAATCGGTTGATATAAAATAATAATACATAGGAAATTAAATAACTAAGTAAAATGAGTTTGTATAAAATATATTGTTTGAAAAACAATATTTTGATAAAAAGGTTTATAGCATATATAAAAATATACTTTGGTTTTAAGAAAGTCGAATAAGTAATATATTAAAATATATTTCAGTTCCAATGTCGTTAACCCAAGTGTACTAAATAACGCCACGGTATGTAATGTGATGAAAACACATATATATAAGAAGTACCAGCGGCGTATCTACCATGTTTTCATCATATTACACCCGTCCCGTTATCTAAACACTAACCCAAAACCCAATTGTAAAACAAATAGTATATAAAATATACTTTAGCTGTTAAAATAATAATTTTCAGTAGTATATTAAAAGTATACTTTGGATTTATAAATAACATATTAAACTATGTTTTGGTTTGAAAATAACATATTAAACTATGTTTTAATGATTAACAAAATATATGTTGGTTTTGTACATTACCACATATGAGAGCATGTCAAATTATACTTTTGGGAGTATAACTAAATATACAAAAATAATGTGATTTAAGAATTCATTCAGACCTAGTGCATCAAAATACACCTTTGAGACTATAGAAATACCACAAAGGCAATCCCTATTTGGATGGAGAAAAATAAATTGGTTTTAGACATTCCATGACAACAGGAATGGGGTGTCAAATCCTATAGCGCTATATCATACTACCAACCGGTCTGGTGAAAATAAAATAATGCTATCCAACAATTTAATTTTATAATCTTTGGAAAAATTAGAGTTTAAACCATAAATAATCATTCAGTTTGTAAAAAAGATAAGTACTAATATGTATAATCAATTATACTTTTGAAAACAAGAACATAACAAATAGGTACACATGCTTCACCCCAAAACATTTGAAAACAGTAAAAGAGGGGACTATGTACTTACTTGAGGGTGCTTAGAAGTCTTGAACAACTACCAAGCAAGCTAGAGGGAGCACGAAAATCGAACGACACCTAATATAGGTAACTACATAAATAAACCGGGCCTAAATCGGAAGATCGGATAGGATGAGGTCTCGTAAACCAAATGAGTGTGGGATCTCATATGATATGGTTTAACAAGGCCTACATACTAAAAGGAAACCTAACCTAAGTGCTTACGACCCATTATGACCCGTTTAGGTAGCTTATGCTACTTTAAAGCGTCGTTTGCGCAAAACGCGTTCGGACCGCCTAACTAGTCCTGTGACAAGTATTATATGCCTAAGCATGTTTAATTATGTTGCATAATCAGTTAAGTGACAAAATTTTGGGTTACATATGCTTAAATATCAATTATGCATAAAAAGGGTATTTTGGTCATTTTCCTAAGGCATATAGACTACCTATCATATAACTAGCTAAACGACGTGACCATAAGGTATAACCTCGGAAGGTTATTCCCTATACAACTATGGTCACTAAACATGTTTGGTCGGATCCTAATGATCGACCAAACGGGTCTAGTTCGAAAGTCTAAGCGGTTGTTTAGACCGCTTGACTTACGACTCTACATAAGCACTAAACCTAAAGTGACGAGCTAAACATGCTAAAACATGTTTAGTTAAGTTAGAAAACAGGTTTGGTATCAAAACAAACGGTTTTGATACCTATAAGTAGTTTGGTTACAAAATACGCAAGAATACGCATTTTGGCCGAAACTACGACTCGTCACTACACCTAGATAACGTGGTAATCAGTAGGTATAGTCACTAGGGACTATAACCATCGTGATTATGCTCACGTTATGAAGTTCAAATGAACTTCGCATTGACCATAAACTGGTCAATGCAGAAAGTCAAACGCAGTTTGACTTTCAGACTCGAAAAGCGATAAAAGAACGAAAGAATACTTACAAAGGGTCCCCGCAAGATTTGATCCGATTTAGTCTCAGGTATGAAGCATAAAGTTCAACTTAGAGAGCCAAAATCAGATTCAAATGTGGGTTTTGCAAGTGAATGGGGTGGGCTATTTATAGATTTCATGGAACCCTTAAGATCGTTCGTCGTAAAACGTGCTTTAATCTCAACCGTACACATGTGCCCCTTGTTTTGCAAAACCATGGGCACTCCTAGTTTAAGCCCATGGTATAAAAAATACCATTAAATACCAGCCCATGGTATTACAAAACCATGGGTAAAACCATCAAAATCTCAAAATTGGACTAGGTTCATTGAATCTGGTCAGAAATTTCAAAAATGGTCCCTGCACTTGCAAAACTTGATTTTTTGGCACTTTTAAGCCCCGTTAACCCCATTTCAAGGCTCTAAAATGAAGTTAAAGTATAGAGAACTTAAAATATGCTCAAAAACATCTCGGATGTCGGTTCGTTTGGTCGTACGGTTGCGTTGTTCGGTTAATTACGACGGAAATCGTAATGAACGCAAAAACGATCCAAATTACGCGACGAATGGAATTTTATCATGCCAATCACTAAAATAAAATATTTTTATGATTACATAAATTTTTGGATGTCCGGATATATTCAGGACGTAAGATATGCGCAAAAATGCAAACTTGTGCACTTTTTGACGCTTTTAGTCTCTATTGATCAAGAAAGTTTATTTTTGCGCACCAAACACCTCAAAGCCTATTTCTAAGCTATATAAAGGATATTTAGGGCATATTTAACTTATGATCAAGTTCCGGAATGTTCGTTACTATACGAATCGGTATAGTTTCACAGTTTGACACAAATAGTCCCTGCGATCGAACAACTTGATTTCTACACACCAAACCATCCAAAACTTATTTCTAAGTTATGTGAAGATTATTTAAGGTATGTTAAGCCTATTTCACTATTCCAGAGTGTTTGTTGCATTAAACTGGTTATATCTACGCATCAGTGCGCGTATAACCTTCCAGAAAGCGATTTAAAGCTTGAAATCGAACAAGAATTGATATGTGCAGGAGATACACATATTTATACAAATCCCAAGTATGAAATACAATATTTCATTGGTTTGGCATTTGTTTGATGGTTGAAGTGACACAGGTGTCACATTTGGCTAGTGTTTTGAGGAGAGCTGAAAGATTCAAACAGATCATAGGACGAGATGATCTTCTTGATGCTTTTGTTTCTAATTTAGGTTTTGACAAATCTAAAGTCACTTGTTTTCGTTGCAGGAAAAAAGGACACTTCAAGAGGGAGTGCAAAAATCGCGAAGCAAGTGGAGCTCAAAATCCATTAAACAACAACAATGATTACTATCAGAAGGCCATCTACCATCAAGTTTCTCAACCATCATATCAACAAGAACCGCAAACTGCACATGGGAAAAAAGTGCTTGAAGAATCTTCAAAGAGAGCATGTTTAGTAAATCACGAAGACTTCAACTGGGAAAAATATGTTTCAGCTGATGGTAAAGCATTGATAATAGACCAAGATGACGAGAAGCTGCCTGAAGGTTTTAGCTGGAGAACTTCAGCTGGGATGACTATTGCCCAGACAAAGAAGTGTTAAAAGCTCACATAGCGTTTGTTGCTCAAATTGAAGAAGAAGAAGATAGTGATGACGGTACTGAATATTATGCAAAAAGATTGGAACAACATCTGAAGATGATGGCAGAAAGCGACAGTGAAGATGAGAAAGCCAAGAAGAAAAAGAAAAAGATTAAAACACCGGTTAGTAGTGATGATGAAGTAGTACCGGTAGTGAGAAGAAAAGTGAAAGAAGTTCCAGCTTTCAAGTTTGATAAGGAAGCTGATGCAAAGAAAAGTCCGGTGATTTGTGAAAATTGTGAAGCTGTAAAGAAACAAAACAGTTCGTTGATTCACAACATGAACAGGTTGAAGGAGTCTGATGTGCGATAAAGTGTTATATATATTAGGTGTATATTTTAAGCCCTTTTTAACACTTATTTTTAGCCAAGTTTTAAATTTATAAAACACGATATTTCACTAACACTAAACACACATATGGGCAAGTGCACCCATCGTTGAGCGTAGTATAGTGTTGGTAAGATACCGAGGTCGTCCAAGGACACAAGAGCTTTTAGTATCGGTTTATCCTCAACGTCTAATCAAAATAAAAAGTTTAGAAAAAGGTTTTTAAACTAAGAAAAATAAAAACTAACTAAAATGCTGAAAATAAAAATAAAAAGAAAAACAGATAAACAAGATGAATCACTTGGTTCCGACTCGTATCTAGTATAACCTTTGATTATTTCCGCACTTTTGCACATAATTAAGAGATTATCTTAGTTATTGTAGTAGGCCCCTCTTTTGAAGGTGACGTTACCCTCACCCCAGTAGTTTGAGTCAGCAAGGATACAATCCTAAAAGGGTGGATTATTGGAAGATAATGAATTAAGTTATTAATGCAATATTATGGTAGGCCCCGCTTTTGGCGGTGACGTTACCCTCGACGAAGTAGTCTGAGTCAGCAGGGATACAGTCCTAAATAGCCGGGTTATAGTATTAATAGTTGTTAACTTATGAGGGGGTCAAAGAGTTTGGACCCCCGCCATCCAATACCGTGAAGCATTGAAGGAGGTCCTACTAAATTTGACCCAGGTCCATTGCAGGACCTCTAAACGCTGAACAATGGCAAGAGCTTTACCAAACCGTTCCCTTAACCCCGGACCAGGTAGCCAACATACCTCCATATAGACCGTGGAGATATGAATGGTGAAAATCTTTTATTTTATATAGACAGTAAAATAATGCCAAGACACCACGGACAAACGATAAGGAAAGATCACCTTCAACATAAGTAACTAGTTATTAAAGTCATTAATACAAAACCAAATAAAAAGTGCAAAAGATTAGAAATAAAAAGTATTATACTAGACACTTTGTCTTCACCAAGTGATGTAAGAGACTTAGGCAAACATGGCCTTGATTGTCAAGAACTCTTACGATCAATCTTGGATCCCGAGACGACTCACACACTCTATGATGGACAATGGATGATGGTGGTGGATGATGGTGTTGTGATGGTGGTGGGTGGTGGGTGAAGTGTGAGAGAGGTGGTGCCAAGGGATGAGTTGAAATGAATCCAAGCACTCCTATTTATAGGCTGAACAGAGAGCTGGGCACGGCCCCGTGTCCGCTGAACACGGCCCCGTGCCCGTCTGACACTCTCTCTCCACATTAATTGTAATTCGCAATTACAATTAATGCGCCTGCAGTACTTTTGCCACGCCCCCGTGTTGGGCAATAGAAGCTTCTATAGGTTTGTCTTTTCTGCTGCTTCTTGGGCACGGCCCCGTGCTGGCTGAGCACGGGGCGTGTTCAGTCTTCTGCCTTCTCTATTTTGCTTTGGGAGATGCCGTTGAGGGGTCGGGCAGTCCACTTGTGTTCCTTTCCTTGTATTTATGTTGGATTTAGCTGTCTTTTTGCTTCTTTTGTGTTTTTGAGCTCATTTAATCCTGAAAATACAAAAGGAAGACAAAAACATTCTTTTTCCAATATTAGTACTTAAAAAGGGTTAGTTTTATGCCTCATTTGATGTAATTTATATGTTGCATTTTACACACATCAAATACCCCCACACTTGAACTTTTGCTTGTCCTCAAGCAAAACTCTTTAACATGTGGCTTACACTCCCAAATGGAATGGGTAGAAGAGAAGGTTTTTGGCTTGTCGTAGAGTGTTGGGAATCCAAGATCTTTTTGGGTTTTATCTTTATTTATTTACAATCCTATTCGTAATGATTTATTTAGAACGTTTCATAGGAGAAATTACTTATTTGGGCATAACATGCCTTTTTTTTTAAATTTCATTTATATACAAGTTCACATACCTCACGGGAGAAATCACTCACACTCGGCCGAAGGTGTATTTTTAGTGAATCACTCGAGAGCGGCATGGAACTTATTCCTACCATAAGCTTGCCAAGCAATCAATCCTCCTCCTTTTTAACTTTTATACCTTTGTAAATATCGAGAGGACTTTGTGGGTTAAGGGTTAGGCTTGGGTTAAAGGTAGGTGGTTGGGATAGTGGTTAATGGTTAGTAGAAAAAGGGCGAAAAGTGTAACAAGTGTCGGTTTTCGTAAGACTTTCTATTTTTTTTTTATGAAGCTTTTATTCAAACAAAGTTATTTTTATGAACTTGTTTGTTTATTTTCTTTTTGCTTCATCATCAACAGATTTTTTTTTTCAACGATCATACGAAAAACCGAGCTTGTTACTAAAACAAAGGGTTAAAAATAAAAAAGGTTTTGGTGGGTAAAAGGGTTTTGTTTGGGTGATGAAATGAAAAGGTTTAGGCTCAAAGGGGCTAACTAGGGGGATTTTTGGGTAGGTGGTAAAAGAAAAAGAAAAAAAATGGTGTAGAAATAAAACGGGTTAGTCCTAATGCCTCCATCATTTACTTACTCGGGTTTAAGTTGATAAGGACCGGGAATGTATTGTCATGGCAAGTTCTAGAGTCGTAAGAACCAAGCGGCTATTCACACAAGAAACGAAAAATGAGCATTTAGTATAATGATATGTAATTGTATGCTCAATAAAGGCTCAAAGCTCACTTTTGTGGGAATGGGTTTTTATGTGATCAAGTATATATAATAAAATTTTAACTAAGTTTGCCATGCCTTTTCATAATTTTCTTATGTTGGTTCTTTTTATCACTACGCTATCGGTTGTAAATTCGTAAAAATATAACCTTTTTGAGAACTTGAATTTCCCGAGTTAAACCTAGACAAGTAAAAAAAATGAAATTTTTGAAAAAAATTTGGGGTGATTAGCGGTTCCAATAGAGTTTTGTGTAAGGCTTGTATTTAGGACTTGCAAAATTCCAAGGTTTTAGCATCCCCCCCACACTTAAATTACACATTGTCCTCAATGTGTCCCAAAAATAAATTTTTAGGTTGATTAGATGTGCAAAATGGTGTTAAAAAGCAAAAATTTTGTGTTACTGGGCGCTGACCACGGCCCCGTGTTCAAGTGCCAGTAACAAAAATTAAAACAGAGAAACAGAAGTCTGGACACGGTGGCGTGTCGGGTGAACACGGCCCGTGTCCAGTTACCTGAACTGGGTGTTTTTCTGCAGGGGGTTCAGCACGGGGCCGTGTTGGTTGGGCACGGCCCGTGTTGAACCTTCTGTAATGGAGAGAATTGTCGGGTTGCCTTGTTCTTGTGCATTAGGTCATTTTTCTCGTTCCCTTTTTCATCCCTTACCACCATGAGTGTGTTTTATTCCTGAAAATTAAAACTAACTAGAAAACATAAAAAAAAATTAATCTAAATTAAACTAAGGATAGTTCCGCGGAATGCCTCCGTGGTGTGCCACGTTTATAAGGGTCCTTGGCTAGACCCAAAGCCTTATCGGGTGGTTCCGGCTCATCTTCAATTAGGGGGTCGTCATTGCCGAATGGATATTTCATTGACCGCTCAAGATCGACACTCTTTTTAAATGCCCCTAATTGAAGAGGTAGATTGTTGAACTTCTGGTTTTTCAAAGCTTCGTGAGTTTTTACAAATGGTCTTCCCAACACTAGAGGAGCGTCATCAAGGATGACAAAGTCGGTTGGGATTACCATTTGATTTGTTTGAACCAAGACTTCTTCAACTACACCGATTGATTTTATTATTCTCCGATTAGATAGTAAAATGGGTATTTGAAGTGGAGAAAAATCACTAATACTTAATTTTTCGAAAATGTAGTTAGGCATTATGTTAACACAAAGATCTTTATCAATCGTGACATTACTAATAAACGAATTTTGAAAGAAACATGGAACCGGTGTAATGTTAATTTCAAATGGGTCTTCTTTTATTAGCAAGGTTTGATCATTAGTTAACTTAACACTTACCGTTTCGTCAATTTTAGTGTTAGTGTTTAACTCTTTTAAAAACTTAGCATGAGTGGGTACTAAACAATGATTTTCGAAAGAAGGAGACAAGAGATTAATTTCTTCAAAATTAGACTCTTCTTGAATTTTATCGTTAACGGACTCACCTTTTTCGTTGTTTAACTCATGTGTCGGTTCTTTACTTATTTGTTCTTCCATTTTTACACTTTCGGTTATCTTTTCCTTATTTAATTCTTCTCTTGCGCGGGACTCCTCTTCCCTTGCGCGAGATTCTTTTATACATCGATCGATAACTCTAATGTGTTCTAATATCCTCTCGGTTACTTCAGTTATAGAAAAAGAGTCGGAATTTTCAAAGCTTGAATCCGGTTGTTCGATCCTTTGTTCCTCATAATACCCATATGAAGTAGATGGTTCACACCATTGTTCTTCATTGTAAGCATATGATGGATAAGGGTCGTAATTTTGTTCTTCATAATACTCATATGAGGTGGGTTGTTCACGCCATGGTTCCTCATAATAAGCATACGAAGGTGGTGGCTCATATCTTGGTTCCTCAAAGTATGAGTATGGAGGCTCATACCTTGGTTCATCAAAATATGAGTATGAGGGAGGAGGTTCATACCTTTGGTCTTCATAGGATGTGTATGAAGTTGATGGCTCATACCTGGGCTCCTCATAGTAGGTGTATGAATTGGATGGTTAATATGAGCGATTATTTTGAACCGATCGTGCGTTACGACAATTAGTGCAATAATTACCCCTATAATCATCCTCCTCATAGGTGTAGTTGTAACCTCCTGAGTATTGATCCATAAGAATCACTCAGCAGACCACAACCGAGTCTCGAGATCAGAAAACAAAAATAAAAACGGAAACAGAGGCTGGACACGGCCCCGTGTTCAGTGAGCACGGCCCCGTGTTCAGGATCTGTATCTGGGCGTTTTAATTAAATTTACTGATTTCGTTGAGCACGGGGCGTGTTCAGTGAGCACGGCCCGTGTTCAAGCTACTGTTACTGGGTGTTTTAATGAAAATGTGCAGCACGGCCCCGTGTTCAGCGAGCACGGCCCGTGTTAAACCTACTGTAAATGCAAACCTAACTAAAATACAGAAAAATGTGGGCCCGTTTTGAAAAGGTTTTGAAAAACTGATTAGGCGGTCGATTTTAAGCTTTCCTAAAATCCTTGTGTCCCCGGCAGCGGCGCCAAAAACTTGATGTGCGATAAAGTGTTATATATATTAGGTGTATATTTTAAGCCCTTTTTAACACTTATTTTTAGCCAAGTTTTAAATTTATAAAACACGATATTTCACTAACACTAAACACACATATGGGCAAGTGCACCCATCGTTGAGCGTAGTATAGTGTTGGTAAGATACCGAGGTCGTCCAAGGACACAAGAGCTTTTAGTACCGGTTTATCCTCAACGTCTAATCAAAATAAAAAGTTTAGAAAAAGGTTTTTAAACTAAGAAAAATAAAAACTAACTAAAATGCTGAAAATAAAAATAAAAAGAAAAACAGATAAACAAGATGAATCACTTGGTTCCGACTCGTATCTAGTATAACCTTTGATTATTTCCGCACTTTTGCACATAATTAAGAGATTATCTTAGTTATTGTAGTAGGCCCCTCTTTTGAAGGTGACGTTACCCTCACCCCAGTAGTTTGAGTCAGCAAGGATACAATCCTAAAAGGGTGGATTATTGGAAGATAATGAATTAAGTTATTAATGCAATATTATGGTAGGCCCCGCTTTTGGCGGTGACGTTACCCTCGATGAAGTAGTCTGAGTCAGCAGGGATACAGTCCTAAATAGCCGGGTTATAGTATTAATAGTAGTTAACTTATGAGGGGGTCAAAGAGTTTGGACCCCCGCCATCCAATACCGTGAAGCATTGAAGGAGGTCCTACTAAATTTGACCCAGGTCCATTGCAGGACCTCTAAACGCTGAACAATGGCAAGACCTTTACCAAACCGTTCCCTTAACCCCCGACCAGGTAGCCAACATACCTCCATATAGACCGTGGAGATATGAATGGTGAAAATCTTTTATTTTATATAGACAGTAAAATAATGCCAAGACACCACGGATAAACGATAAGGAAAGATCACCTTCAACATAAGTAACTAGTTATTAAAGTCATTAATACAAAACCAAATAAAAAGTGCAAAAGATTAGAAATAAAAAGTATTATACTAGACACATTGTCTTCACCAAGTGATGTAAGAGACTTAGGAAAACATGGCCTTGATTGTCAAGAACTCTTACGATCAATCTTGGATCCCGAGACGACTCACACACTCTATGATGGACAATGGATGATGGTGGTGGATGATGGTGTTGTGATGGTGGTGGGTGGTGGGTGGTGGGTGAAGTGTGAGAGAGGTGGTGCCAAGGGATGAGTTGAAATGAATCCAAGCACTCCTATTTATAGGCTGAACAGAGAGCTGGGCATGGCCCCGTGTCCGCTGAACACGGCCCCGTGCCCGTCTGACACTCTCTCTCCTCATTAATTGTAATTCGCAATTACAATTAATGCGCCTGCAGTACTTTCGCCACGCCCCCGTGTTCGCTGGGCACGGCCCCGTGGTGGGCAATAGAAGCTTCTATAGGTTTGTCTTTTCTGCTGCTTCTTGGGCACGGCCCCGTGCTGGCTGAGCACGGGGCGTGTTCAGTCTTCTGCCTTCTCTATTTTGCTTTGGGAGATGCCGTTGAGGGGTCGGGCAGTCCACTTGTGTTCCTTTCCTTGTATTTATGTTGGATTTAGCTGTCTTTTTGCTTCTTTTGTGTTTTTGAGCTCATTTAATCCTGAAAATACAAAAGGAAGACAAAAACACTCTTTTTCCAATATTAGTACTTAAAATGGGTTAGTTTTATGCCTCATTTGATGTAATTTATATGTTGCATTTTACACACATCAGAGTCTTACGATGTGTTGAACAAAGCAATGAACATGTACAATGACACAAGTGAAGAACAGGCAATAGCAATGAAGACACTTCAAGGAGCCTTCATGACAAAGCAAAAAGTCGTGAACAATTATATTGAGAAGTGTGCTGCTTTGGAACAAAAGCTAGAGTTACAATGGATAGAAACTGAAAGAGTTAATCGTTTGTTGAAAAGTTACTCATGTACTTCTTATGTCATTGAAATGATTTATCCAACTGTTGAGGGCATGAAGGCATTTGAAAAGGATGAAGTGACAAAAGAACAAACTGAAGAAAAAACTCCTGAAAAGAAGACTAAGAAGAAGAGTGACACTAAGAAAAAGACTGACAAAAAGAATTCTGGTAAGAAACAAGGTGTCAGTTACAACAAGTGTCCACCCCCGCTGGAAAATGGATATTTGCCAAGAAATCCAAATTCTGAAAGAGTCCAAAAGGCAACTAACTTACAATGGGAGTCTGAGTTTACAGTCAATTTGCTAGAAAATCTTGATGTTATTTTTACATCGTCTGACACTGATCAACAATCTTAATTGATGAAGATAGTGGTGGATCATGTGTTAGATAACGATGAAATGGAGGAGTCAAAGTCGGAGTCCGTGTCAGAGTCAAAGTTTGAATCCAGCACGCTGAGTGAAACTGAAAAACAGGGCAAAAGAGTGTACAATAAAGAATTCCTGTTATCAAAATCTAATTTGAATGATGAAACGTTTAAAGTAGCATACACTTTGAATGATTCTGACAAATTATATTCTGATGAGGAATTTCCAATAAGAGGTGTGAAACCAGAAATGATCAAAAAGGTTTTCAAATTAACAGAAATTAATATTTTTGAAATAAAAGATGTATGTCTTTCTGAAAAACCTAAAAATACACCTCAAGGGTTCAACAAAGAGAAAACAAGAAAAAAGGTTACAGTTCTGGTTCTGGTTATCGAAAGAAACCAAACTGTTTTGGTCAAAAATCAAGCAAAGATAATGCAACCAAATCTTTTGTTGTGAGGTGTGATGCTTGAATCAATGAACAATGTTAAGGATAATAATCAAATGTAATGAACAAGTGACACAAGGATTTATACGAGGAAAAAGCCCTTGATCAAGAGTTGATCTCCGGCATAAAAAACCTCGGGTGATGGAAACTACCGATCACCAATTAAGATTAAACAAATGAAGATTACAACTCGGGATGATAACAAACTTGTTACAAGGATCACTAGTGTGTAATGTGCAAAAAGGTGTATGAAATTGCTAAGTAATTGTTCGAGAGCTGACTGAGAGCTGTTTTCGAGTGTGTGTATGCCAAGAATAGCCAAGTGATCTACTCAAGCTTGTTATCCCCATTTTTAAATTAGAAATAACTAAAGTAACAAACTATCCGACAATTATGTAAGCCTCCCACGATCTCCACAACGTCCATAAAAGCTCAACACGTGCGGAATATTAAAGGAATATGCCCCAGGAACTTCGCCAAGACTCGGTCCATGCTTTAGCTCCTGCAAAACAACTTCATATTCGAAATGGACAATCGTTAGTATAACGATAATAACAGTGATCCTGGATCCTGATCCTGCAACACTCCCTGAGGATCACTAATTCAAACAGAATTGAGGATCCCTGACCCTGGCAGCACTTGAGGATCCATAATCCTTAGGATTATAAAATCCTCCCCTAACAATTGCCCCCAAAATATAGGGAGAAAAATGTAAATTATCGAACTATATTTTCTTGATCCTATCCGTAACAAACTAACGGATATATAGCCGTTAGGATAGAACTATCCGTTATGGATCACACGTCACTTAAAGCGACATCCCTGCAAAACCATCATTATAAATTCAAGTTAGAGATAAGGGTTGAGGAGCATTTAAATTCGTGCGTTTCATCCTTTAAAGCCTCAATCGAAGATCAAGCAGGTACTTCTCTCTCTCCTTTTCTCTTCTCATTCTAGCTTTGTTCTTTCTTTCTTGAATTCTCTGAATCACGATGAAGCTACGATCATCCCCGGCTAAGGATCATCAGAAAGACAGTCCATTGAAGAGCCAAGGGATCATCAAGGACTCCCCGAAGGAACGTTGCTGCTTTACTGATCCTGAAATCGACAGGATTCGCCATTGTTTCCCGGCGAACTCTGTTTTTAAGCATTTTGATCCTACCGCCCTGAGCAACTTTATCTATGAAACCTGGGTTGCATTTCCGGCTACCCCTTTTCTGATCGGATACTCTTATCCTTTTCCCGCTTTCACCCAGTCCTTCTTCTCCCTTACTGGCATATCCTATGTTCAGGCAATGCCAATGATGTGGAGGGTTTTGTTCACCCTTGAAAGGATCATTGAGCAGGAGGACATAGAGTTAGGAATGTCTGAACTCGCAACAGACTGATAAAACCGTACAAATTTTTTTCGAAAACAGTGGTTACCAAATTACACCGTTAGAATCGTCTCGAAAAGACGAATCCAATGATATCTAATGTCGAAAACCGAATTCGGGATTTTCCAGAGTTTTTTTTTCCTAAAAATACGAGGGATTTAACGGTGCAGACGGTTCTGTCAAACGAGCTACGGATCAATTTCTATTTTTGAAAACGTGAATTTTTTGTTACGCTTGCCAGAAAATATTCCACCCTTTTAAATTTGCTGCTAATTTCGCTGGTTAATCACTTAAATTCGCTGGTCTGATACTTGTTCAATTTCGCTGATCAAAGTTCACTTAAATTCGCTCAAATTCGCTGTCAATTTCGCTGCTTAATTTCGCAATTACGACGACTGATAAAGTCGCCGAAAACTGTAATAATTTCGCTGAGGAAAATTATACGGTTACCAAAGTCGCCTTTGGATTTAACTTCGTCGGTCACCGAGTAATCAAGTCACAAATTCGCTGGTAAAAATGCTGGATCAGTTAATTTCGTCGGTCTATTAATTTCGCAGATCAGTAAATATTGAAATTCAATCTTCTCGAAAATTTTGATGATTTTCTGGATTCTCCTAACAACTTCTGCAGAATCGAAACAGCAAAATCAGCAACCTTTTCTCCCAAATTCGATGAACTTGATGAAGAAACCAAGAACAATCTTCGAATTTCAGCCAAAAATTTTTCCAGAATAAACCAACAAATGTCCTGCAAACCTGCAAATCAGCAAACAAACAAAACAGAATATCAAAACAGCCAATAAATTTCGAAAATTTATATCAAAACAGCCAAGAATTTAGAAAATTTTTATCAACCAAACAGAAAATTTTCGAAAATTTCAAAACCCTAATCTTCACAAATTCGAAAAACTCCCTGTTTCTGCAGAACACAATTCTAAACCGAGCCTTCAAGAGCCTAATGCTCTGATACCAATTGTAGGTCCCCTTGATGTATGGATCTTTCACAGAATTGTCAATCTAATCAAGAGTGCGGAATCCTCTTGATCAGAATATAACAGAAAACGTGTAGGAACAGAAATCAGTAATTCACTTTCAAACCGGGTTTTCTATTGATTATCAAACCAAAGTATTACAATCAATCAAAACCCTAACCAACACTCAATTTCGTCCAAGCACAAGCTCTCACGAAATCTCTCTCTCTCTCTCAAAAACTGTTTTAGCTGATTAACCTAAACCCTAAAGCCTAACATTGTTTATATAACACAAGGTTGCTACTTGGGCTAAGGTTTCCTACATGGACTGCGAATTGGACAAGCCCAATTCGCCCCCCATACACCCAATTCGTTGGGTTTAGTTAGCCCGAACATTACAACTAACTATTACAAAGCTAAACCCGCTAACTGTTTATCGATTAACTAATTACAAGATATCCAAAGACCAAATCTAAGCTGTTGTCACAAATATGCACCAACAGGTCTGCATCGGGATGAAATCTCCTTGATAGACATCTGAACTTCCATGTTGCAAGCTTCTTAAGGATCCTTGATCCTGAGAGACATTGGATCCTTGATGTGCTGTGAATGGGGGTCTCGGAGGATAATCCATGGATCCGAAAACCTGAGAGGATCCTTGAGGCTGAAAGGAGGATCCTTAAACGTGAGAGAATCATTGAACTGAAGAGGATCCTTGAACCTGAGAGGATCCTTAAACCTGGGAGGATCCTTGAACCTGGGAGGATCCTTGCACTGGTTATGTCCCCATGTATCCTCCTGAGCTAGCGAAGGATCCTTGATACTGAGAGAAGGATCCTGCTGGTTAAAAATAGGATCCTAGGGCCTGAGTCATTGATGAGGATCCGTATTGGACATCCGGAGCTGCAGAATGCTGGGAGGTTATGACTGGAGTGTCGAAGTTCAGAGATCTAGGCATCAATGGGGAATGATCCTCTGCTGATCTCTTCTGTTTCTTGATATCCCCAATTTATTTGAGAATCGTTTCGTTAGTCTTATCCTGCTGTTGTATGTGACCCTTCATCTGCAAAATCAAAGTAAAGAGGTCACTAGTAGTAGGACTATAAGAGGCAGAAGAAGTCGGAGGTTTTGAGAAAATAGGAGTCGGTCTCTTTTCAGTATTCTCCTGGGATCCAGAAGGTGGTGGAGGCAAAGGTGGAACGCCCTGGGATGAATTGATTGCTGGCATTGCACTTGAAGTGGTTTTTCCCTGAGAAGCCATGTGGTTGAAGGTGACGAACCAGAATGGTTGAAATGAATAAAATTTCTCAGAATTGAAGCACCAATCGCCCCACGGTGGGCACCAAACTGTTTTTGTCAAAAAATCAAGCAAAGATAATGCAACCAAATATTTTGTTGTGAGGTGTGATGCTTTAATCAATGAACAATGTTAAGGATAATAATCAAATGTAATGAACAAGTGACACAAGGATTTATACGAGGAAAAAGCCCTTGATCAAGAGTTGATCTCCGGCATAAAAAACCTCGGGTGATGGAAACTACCGATCACCAATTAAGATTAAACAAATGAAGATTACAACTCGGGATGATAACAAGCTTGTTACAAGGATCACTAGTGTGTAATGTGCAAAAAGGTGTATGAAATTGCCAAGTAATTGTTCGAGAGCTGACTGAGAGCTGTTTTCGAGTGTGTGTATGCCAAGAATAGCCAAGTGTTCTACTCAAGCTTGTTATCCCCAGCCTCCCACGATCTCCGCAACGTCCATAAAAGCTCAACACGTGCGGAATATTAAAGGAATATTCCCCAGGAACTTCGCCAAGACTCTGTCCATGCTTAGCTCCTGCAAAACAACTTCATATTCGAAATAGACAATCGTTAGTATAAGGATAATAACAGTGATCCTGGATCCTAATCCTACAACACTCCTTGAGGATCACTAATTCAAACAGAATTGAGGATCCTTGACCCTGGCAGCACTTAAGGATTCATGATCCTTAGGATTATAAAATCCTCCCCTAACACAAACCATAACGGTAATTTCAAAAAGAAAGGATTAGGATTTATTCCACCAGAAAATCTTAAAAATGAAAAATATGTTCGTGATTTTAAATCAAAGATGACATTTATTTCAGGTACATCTTCTGAGGAAGAGAAAGAAAATTTGTTCAGAAATCAGACAAACAAAGAGTTCCTTGCGAAGAAGCAAGAAGAGATGAAGTTTGCTGATCAGAAGAAAGAAAAGAGAACCTGTTTCCAGTGCAACACAGTTGGACATATTGCTAGGGAGTGTTCTAAGGCAATACAATCAAAACAGGGAGTATCTCGTAAATTGAAGGAAAAAGTGATTGAGTTTGAACCACTACTTGACAGAACAAAACTTTTCAAAGATTCAAAATTTGAAGTTGGTGAATGTTCGAACAGGTTTTACAAGAAGAGAGCATATCTTGACAACCAAAAATGGGTTGTTAAGAAGTCTGGTGAAAGTTCTAGCAGTGATTCTGATTCCACAAAATCAGATGAGCTATCTTCTGGCGATGAATCTGACTCCACAAAGTCAGATGAGCCACATGTTGTATCAAAATGTGAGAAATCAGTACCTCAAATGGATGATGCGAATTTTCCATCGTTGAGTGCTGAAAATTTTAAAAAGAAAATTGGTAAAGTTGAAATTTCAAACCAATTTTATTCTAACAAAAAGGTTTTTGAGGTTGAAAAAGCCTTTAACTCCAAAGTAAAACACATTTTTGGTAAAATGGTTGATCGAAAAGTCAAAGGGGTTAAGGAATTCTATGAGAACAAGATGGGAGGAAAGAAACCGAGAGTTGGTAACTCGGTAACACCCAAGGCTGGTCAGGCTTGGGTGGATATTTTCTTTGAGTAAACACCTGACTTGCCGGAGATCCCAAGTTTGTAATCGCGGATCAGGAATCGGCATCATTCTTAAAATGAGAATTGTGTGAATTAAATTTAATGTTAAAATTGTTACAGGTTGTGAACTCACCGGAACTTCCAGGTTGGTAAGTGTGAAGCATGAATCGGCATCTTTATTGGTAACATGAAATTGTGTAGATGTTTTATTCCTACAAATGGTCCAAAGAGTGACTTTATTCTACAAGTGGTAAATCGGGGACATTAAATTGTACTTGATTTTCTACAAGAGATTGAAAGAACAAAATGATGAACCATTCCCTACAAATGATAAAATCAACCAAAATCATTTTTCGGAAAACTCATTTTGATTACAACAAACTTAAGTGTTTTGAAATCATAATGAGAAAATGGTTTGTTGAGAGGGGGAGTTCTGATAGTTTATGCCAAGTGAATGGAGATTTGAAGTGATTCACAACAGTTGTCAACTTTACTTGTATAGTTTGTTTTCAATCTTTTTAATGTGTTTGCATTTTAGGGGGAGTAAAAATTTCAGAAAATTCAAAAACATTAGAAAATTTAAAAAAAGCCAAAAACATGATAAAATTCAAAACGAGTTTTGTTGTATAAAAGAGGAAATGATAGTACATCAGTGGACTATCACAACACGCTAAAGATTTGGAAAGTCAAAAGTGATAAACGATTTTACTGTGGATGTGTCAGTAGGTTTTTACACATTCAGTAGATTGTTTTCGAGATATAAACCTAAATTTCATTACTTACTGGTTATAATGGCCCTGATACCAATCTGTCACACCCCCAAATTCCACCATGCGTAGTACCACCGCTTGGAGGCGTGACGTGACCAGGATCGAACCACCAATCATATTGAACAACGTAATAAGTAAATAAAATCAACCACAATACAATTGGTGACCAAAGCTAGTTAACTAAGTTCAAATTAAACAGCGGAAGCATTAAAAGTAAAACCCAAAATATAAGTCCATAGTTCATAAGTTTTAAGTCCAAAGCGTAAGTTTGATAAGTTCATAAAATATTAAACACGGAACATAACAGTCCGTATCCCACAACGACTCCTCCCTCGTGCAAGCTCCAAGCATTTAGCGACCTGTAAGGCATGTAACAACGAGTCAACAACAAAGTTGAGTGAGTTCACGGTTGGTTGATTAGTTTTAAGTTGTTTCTGAAAACGTGGTTTGACTTTCGTTGGCGTAATTGCCGTGGGGGTTGCCCCGTAGTTAAAAGTAAAATTAACCAGTTCATTCCTTATTACCTAAACCATATCCATGATTAGTGGGGGCTTCCCCATGTGAACCACTAGACTGTACCATATCGACTACTAACGCAAATAAGTTGTGCCCTACGTCAGTGTCTATCATCACTGACGGATTGCCATAGTCCATTAGTACACGCCCGTCTGACTGGCACGGTGTGAGGTTTGTTAAACCTAATAGCGCTATTAACTGATGACCAGCTCGCCATTGGCCTCGGAGATTAAGTCAATATAAATATGAGGGACTTATGATAGAGTTTTGTCTAGTAAGTTTTAAGGTTGTTGTCCTACCCAAGGAGGACGAACGTACGTAGTTCTACCCAAGGAGAATACGCAGGATTAATATTGGCATCCTACCCATGGAGGATGGCCGTACATATCCTACCCAAGGAGGATACGTAGATTCAGTCTTAAATTCTTTAACCCGTTCCCAAACCACCGGGAATCCCATGCCTTAGAAAGTGTGTGAACTCACCTCGGTTTGCTCGGTTAGATTCTCAAATATAGCTAACAGTCAGAGTCGGTCAATCACGTCCTAATATGATTATCAGTTAGTTATTTAGTGGTTTTCAAATAGAGCACAAAGTCCCTACACGTATCTATCACATAACATGCATTACTTTAACGGTTTATGCCCATATAAACTCCCCATCCATTCCCGCTCACAAATAAACATACGATATTGCACATAACACTTTTATTGACACATAACATGTTAGATCATTCACAGATAACATACTCGACATTTAGACACGCAAATTACTACTTATGTCATTTCAACTTAAATATCCAAAACTGGGCTGTTTTCGAGCATTTTAATAAAATAGTTATCTTATTCCAAAAATTCCCAAATTTTTACAGGATATCTTAAAAATCCAAATATTATTGTGTAAAAATATCGGGGTCCAGTTCATTGCCAATATTTTATAAAAAATCATTTTCCGGACTGCACTCAGATTTATCTTTTTCTGACTGCAGTCCATTGAATAATTCATTAAAAATTCATTGTAAGTCGGATTGACGAAATTCCAGTGGGACAATTACTAAGACATCAGTGTCCATCTACAGTACCAATTTCATGATCTAACTCTACACAGAACTCAAGTTATGACAGAAAACAGAATGCATATTTTCAGCAGTAAAAATGCAGCTCAAGCTGCTGTTACAAAATGACACTTTAAAAATAGTAAACGAAGTCCAAAAATTACGATTCCAGTGCCATTAGAACCGTATTTCATAATACATAAATCTAGACTTCAGAAAATACGTTTTTCGTTAAGTTACAGTCCTGTTACAGCCAACTGAAGTTTGCTGTAATCACCAAACAGCCTACTGTTTCAGCTTTTATCTTTCTAACTTGTGTTCGATTGATTCCGTTAACATGTTTAGTGATCACAACAACATCAAACATCAATATTAACAAGTAGATCAGCAAGTAATCAGCAACATAATCAAGACAACTTCATATTATCATCACTTCATTATATTTCAACAATGTTTCATTACAAAGTTAGTTTATATGCAAGACTTTGTTCATGGTTCTTTAGTGTTCATGGATTCTCATCACCAAATAACTATTAACCACTCTAATAACATGAAAAATGAACAGATCTAAGTTCTTACCACTAGTTCAAGACTAGGGAAGTTCGAGTGAAGAAATGTGGTGGTTAATAGCGAATGGAGAAGGTCCTTCCACTTCCGAGAGCATCGAGCTTCGTTGTTGGACCTCTTACACCTTTGTATGCATGAGGAATGATTAAACAAGAGCTTGATGATGGTGGTAGTATGGTGGAAGGTGGCGGCCGAAGGTGGGGAGAGGAGAAGAGAGAGTAAGTTCTTGATGTTGTGTTTGTGGAATGAATTGATCAAACTCATGGACTTATTTATAAACCAAGTGTTACCAATATCCAACATATAAAGTGTTTCTTATTCTCCAACAGAGCAAATAAAATATTCAAAAGAAGTGTGGGTGTGTCCCCTACTTCCAAAACCGTGAGGTGGGGGGGTATAGGGTTGGGTTGTGATGATCTAGTTACTTGTTTAGTTAGGATCTAAAGGTGTTTAGTTAGTGCTTTAGTGTGTTATTTAATATAAGGTGTGTTAGGGTGTTCAGGGTCCCTAACTAGCTCGGAAAAGTAGAAACAATGTGCTTGGTAATATTTTTATGTTTCGGGTAAAGTCCGGTTGTTCGGTTTGACACTGTTCCGTTAAAGTGCTTAATTAATCCGTAAAGTGTCATACATATATTTTTGTAACGTTTTTAATTTTCAACACTCGGGAAAGCATCACGGACTATTTAATGATTTTTTTCTGTACACTATTAGTATGTTAACAAGTACATGTAAGTATAACACAGTAATCAGAGAGCAGTTAAGTAATTCCACACAGTCGTCAAGAACTTTAATTATCATTAATAAATTGTACGGAATACATGGAATTTTGAGGGTTGTCACATTCTCCCCCTGTTAAGAAAATTTCGTCCCGAAATTTAGCGCGTGGTTACTGAGGAAGCTAGTTAAGTTGCGTTGGTTTCCTGGTTTTCCTGGGGTGTCACATGCTAATTAAGTTGTTTGTAAAAATCAGTTTCAGGATACGGCTCAGGATATCGAGCTGTATCTACAATCAAACAATGAGCAAAAAATGTAAAGGATGACACATGATGTACGAGGAAAGCCCTTGATCAATCTAGATCTCCGGCATAAAACCTCGAGAGCTGACAATCGCAGCTGCCTTGTTCTTCTTAATGCTTCAAACGTCAGGATACAGTGCAGGATATTGACCAGATTGCTAAGTGTTACAATGCTTTTTGTGAAAGTGAAAGTTGCGAGAGAGTTAAAGTGCTAGAGAGCAGTTAGTGTTGTTATGTCCTTTTCGATCTGATTTATCCATCTATTTATAGCTGGTAAATGAAAACAAAATCTCCTATAAATATGGGATGCCTTCGAATATTCTTTAGTATCCGTTGGAGACCAGGTAAAGCGGGTTCAACGTCCTTCTTTGAACAACTTAGAGCGAGTCTTCCGGAGAAATGGTCCTCATGAACGTTGCAAGCTTGGACTCATATTCCTACACATAATCCGTTAGTGATCCTCAGGATATCATCCAGGATGTTACCAATATCCTGAATGAGTATCCCGGGCATGAACATATATCATATAACTAAGATATAACTTAAGATATTACCCAGGATATGGGTTAAGAATTTCACCCATAACATTAACTTATTTGTCAAAAATAACGTATTCCCAAGAAAATATATATTTTTCCCAAAAATCATATATCTTCTAAATATATATACTAGGAAAATTTATTTTTATCTCCCAAAAATAATATATTTCCTTCTTGTTGAAAACATGACATGTCTTGGTAATATGTACAAAAATCACATTTTCATTTCTTGTACCCAAAATAATATTTACCAAACATATATATTGTAATGGTATTTTCTGGAATATTTTATAAGTTACGTTTTATCGTTCGGTTTCACAATATCAAGTGTGTAACTTATATTTCATTCCTTGTGATTTTTAGTATTATTTTGGATGGTAGATTCTTGGTATTTGTTAAGTTATATTATTTTACCCTAAAATAATATAACTATTCCGCAATGTATACAAATATTCACACAAATGTCTTTAGTATAAAATATATATTCTAAATATATATTTATCCATTTTTATTTACAAAAACCAACCTCCAATACTTGTATTTTTGTTACAAAAATTATGGCAAGGTTTATATTGAAAAATATAGTTTAAAACATACTTGTAAGTATTGTTTAGAAAATATTTTCTAAGTGTTTGTATTTTTAGAAAATTTCGCCATAGTTTCCTTTGAAAATGGAGGTGTCCATGCTATTTAGCATGTCATTTTCTTTTTAAAAATCAATACACAATGATCAACAATCATACTCTAAACACCTTGCACTTACCAAGTGTAAAAACTATACATTTTACATAACAATATGAACTTGAACTTTTCACAAAAACTTGTAGTAACTTGGTAAAGTGTTTAGTGGGTTTAGTTACCCTTTAAAGTGTGTTTATTCCTTTAAAAATCTCATTCTTAAAGAAACTAGTTGTTTACAACTTGTAAAGATATTCTACAAAAATGTTTATTTATTAGATCTTCTTGTTTCCTAAGTATTTCCACACTTATTTTATCACCAAAATAGTGTAAGTTTAAGTAAAAGCCATGATCTTCTAAAAATAATCTTTTGAACTTGGTTCTTTTGGAAAATCATTCACAAATCTTGGATCCACAAGGCTATCAATTCACTTTGTTTAGTATTTTTCAAGAAATCATTTCATTTATCAAGTTCATGTTTATGCAAGAGGATGATTATCTTATGTTGTTACATAATCATCCTCCCACTTGCTAGATCATGTGTTTAATCACAATCTAGCAAGCTCTATGTGATGATCAACATCATAAAACAACAAGTAAACATCATACATATACTAAACAACCTTCTTTTCATCCATTTTTCTTCATATATCAAGTTTGTGTTCATGATTCAAGATTATGTCTTTTAGTGTTCTTTTGATTTTCAACATAATACATCTTTTAACCACTAAAAATAGAAGTAACAAAGGATCAAGAGAGTCTTACTACTAGCTCTAAGCTAGGGAAGAACACTAGTTGATGATGAAGACAAAAGTGGTGGATAAAAGCAAGTGTTGAAGGTCCTTCAAGATCCACAAGCACCAAGCTTCCTATATCACCTTCTTACACCTTGAGATAACCTTGAAATGGATGGAACAAGACTTGATGATGGTGGTGATGTGTGGAAGGGGGTCGGCCGAAGGTAAGAGGGAGAGAGGAGAAGAAGAGTTGTGGTGTGTGTTGTGAAGATGATTATGTATTTATAACCATAATTCTCTATTGTCCAAAGGTTCTTATGTTTAAGTAGTACTCTAAATATCTTACACTAAATCCACAGAGATCATTAGAGATCTCATGGGATCTTATTAAGATTTGAGGAGATCAAGGTGGTGGGGACCACCTTGAGCCGTAAATGAGAGAGGGGGGGTAAGTGTAACTTTGATGGTAAATGTAGGTAATTAGTTAGGAGTTAAATGTAATTTCTAGTGTTTTAAGTGTAGGATGCTTTATCTAGTGTGTTAAGGTGTTCGAGAATCATAACTAGCTCAAAAATAATAAAATAATGCTTCTAGCAATTTTTCAGTGTTCCGGGCAATGTCCGGTTCTTCGGTTAGATACCGGTTCGTTAAAGTGTCAAACTATTCCGTTTAGTGTCCTTTATGTAACTTTTTGTGACACTTTTAATTCCCAACACTTAGGAAAGCATACAGATCCATTTTGCCATATTTTTACAGATTACTAGCTTGTTAAAAAAAAGCTGAATTTTGCTGAAATATGCAGAATTCTGCACTTGTAATGGGTTTGAGGCACTTTCCGGCACTTAAACTATCACCTAGTGACGCAGTTTTATGGTCCTTACTTCCCTACACAACATACTAGTGTAGTACCTTGTCTCTGGCCCTAATGGGGTCTCAAAACACTGTCTGTCTATGTACTGACATTGTCAGCATGTTTCTGAGTTATCCGCTAACTGTGCTAACCGTGCTTTGTGCATCATTTATGTCACTAAAGTTTGTACGTAATAAATGGTGTGACAGTATGAAATGTGATGCACATGTATGTATGATACAGAAATCAGAAAGCAGTTTAAGTTATCGGTCGTAATTAAGCACAGTCATTAAGTATTAATCAAGATTAATTAATTGTACGGATACCTGGATTTATGAGGGTTGTCACATTCTCCCCCTGTTAAGAAAATTTTGTCCTCGAAATTTGTATTACCTTAACTTCTTAGGGTTACATTATGTGTATATGTATATGGATAATATTGAGGTGGGAAATTACAAAACCTAATCAACCTTATTCACATCAGGTGAATCCAAGAATATATATAATAACACGAATCCAATGGTTAAAAGGTATGTGTTTTTGGCATTTGATGTCAAAGGACACGAGATGTATAGATGTAGAATCTAGTGTAACCCATTTCACAAGGGTTCAATAAAAGTGGAGTTTTGACCAATAGAATTCTCAAACAATCGGTCACAATAAGCAAACGAGTCTTCTCAAACCATAGCATCCGCTATATGAACTCAAAATCAACAACTCAAATGTGATAGTAACATGAAAATGATCTGTCAACTTCCGAATAAATGACTGGTAAGGTTTAGTGTGTTGACATTCTTGAATTGCGAAAGTATGCCGAATGAAATACAAGCGAATCTGGTGTGTTATTGCAGTTGCATCAGGAATGTTTAAATGACAAGTCAAACAAAAGTATGTGTAGTTTCGTGTGGAACGGTTGACCACGATTAGCACAAGCTACAAGTTTGTAATGACCCCACAAGGTGTCGTAATGACATAATTCAAATATAGTGGTGACTGAACAAGTTCACTGTGTTTGAAATCAAATGTACCGAAACAAGCCTGAAGTTTTGATTTACACAATGTCATAGAGTTTTCAATTGAATACGGAACATCAAGGTATTACTGTTTCTGATTGAAGATGGAAAACAATAAACACTGTAAGGTATTTAATTTGTAACGAAAGAATCGTTAGGAGGTACATTGTGATATGATATGAATTTATGTACCATTGTCTTAACACACAACTGTGTTGAGACTGCTTCAATTGTGATAAACAAGGCGGATCTAGAGCAAGTTAATAAGTAAGTAATTAAATCCGTGTATGAAGTTAGTAACCAAATTAGCACAAGCTTCAATTTTGTGAAGGTATAACCATAAGGTATCGAAACCAACAAACGATTTAGTGGGGTCGTAGACCAATCAAGTCTACTATGATTCGAAACGAAAGAACCTGTGCAAAGATATTTGAATATGATGCCCTCAATACATCATATGGCGTCTTAAATTGAACATGCGAAATGGATAAGTTCAAGCAGTTCATATGGCGTCTTAAATTGAATATAAGGTATCGTAACCCAACAATAAAAGTATGTACCAACAAAGGAAATATCAGTGTGATTAAAAATATGCCATGAATGTAACTTGAAAGGAAAGTGGCTTCAAGAAAGTGTGTTGACTTAATAGCAAAAGAGCCAACATTTACAATAATGTAGGTTATTCGAACCATGAACCAATAGTTAGGTTTAGCAAAATAATATTTGGACTTCAATGATGCGTTTATTTGAAATGAAACCGCATGCGTAGCAAATGGTGCATGCGTATATAAGTTTCCAAGTAATGAAACAATGAGTATCCGCTAAAACGAAGAAATGGCCAAGCATTCGAAGCAAATGTGTGTTCGCTCTCAGCGAAGAAAATTTAACGCGATGCAACCACCATTAAGGGAAGTAGAGATGCAAATATCTACTCGCTAGAAGCAAAAGTGAAGATTTCAACAAAAGAAATTTAAGTAATTTCTGTTTGGTTAACTGAAATGGCATATATGTCAGGATAATGGAGTTTGTTTGAGTTAACAGGTGTGGTTCCTAAGTGACAACCTTTACGAGTTTTGAAATGGGTTCCCAAAGGGTTAAGCACAAGTTTTCTAGGTTCTCAAGGTCTCGTATTCTGTGTAAAACTGTTTTGTGCATCGTGTAGGAAACACCATTTTTGGGTACGTTTAAAATAAGTTATCATCCCAAAATTTCCCCGGTATACTTTCTTCCTGAATTCACCGCTAATGACACTCGATCATTGATCAGTCGTGAAATAGTAGTTGGATCCTCACAGTTAGTTAAGTAAGAAATTCGTCAATCCTTAGCAAGAGTTACCGACTCTTGTTGGTTAATTCATTCGGCTCCTGGTAGTTTGATGTTCGAATAAAAACAGTCGTCCTTCTTCTTGATGAGCAAAACTGGGGTTACCCAAAGCGGGAAACTTGGTCTGTTATCTTCCTTCTCTATCAACTACTGAGGTTACACTAACAATCCTTGCATCTCTGAAGGTGTAAGTCGCTAAGGTGCATTGACTGCAGGCGCGGCGCCTGGAATCAAATCGATGCGAAACTTGACTTGTCGTTGAGGATATAATTATGGCAAATCTGCGGGGAAGACTTCAAGATATTTCCTTATCGCAGGAATGTCTTCGAGTTTTGGTTCTTCGTCTCCCTTGTCCACGACATGAGCCAAGAAATCAACACATCCTTTACGCAACAACTTCCGTGCCTTTAAGAAATTTGTAATTTGTAGAGGCGTATCCTGTTTCATGAGTCACGATCATTTCTTTGTTCACCATTGGGGTGCAGATATCAATCTCCGCTCGATCGCTTGACAACCAACCCATCCCATTTACCTCGTCGAAGCTTCCCAACTCAACTGGCAGTAGATCAAGCATAAACTTACGCTCTCTGAGTTCTACCTTGCTGTTCCCAAATACTTCGTTGGCTTCCACTAGCTTCCCTTTAGCTAGTTCTATCGAGTACGGTCATCTAACTTACTTGCTACAAGCCAAGTATACTCTCAAACTCTAGAGATGCGAAACTAAAATTTACAACAGTATCTAGCAGAACAGGTGTATAACGTTGGGTAATATGGGACGAATGGATAACCTTGTTTGGATTCTGGCGTGTTTCCCTAGCTTCGCTGTTGAGCTTTCATCCTTGTGCCTGATTCTTCTTAGGGCAGTATTTTCTAAAAGGCTTCTTGCTCCCACAGTTAAAACAACCTTGAGTAAATTTTTGTTTGTCACTCGTCCTGCCTTGATAGTTGTCATTGTTTTCTTCGTGATTCTCGCTGCCATCTTTGCCTCCATTTCTACGTTCAGTACCTTGCCTACAAGTTTCCTTGGGATGCCCCCTCTTGCCACAGTTATCACATTTTCCATATTTACATCGCCCGACATGATAACGTAGACATTTGTCGCACTTAGGTAGGATACCCTTGTAGTCTTTTCCCTTTTTGGCCTTCTTCCTATTACTCGCCCGAGTAACCTTCTTGAAATTTGCGAGCTTTCTCTTGTTATCTCCAGATGACGCTACAGGAGTTTCTCTTTTCTCTTCCGAAGTGGAAAATTTTCCTAGTCTAACCGCTTCTTCAGTGAGCGCCACGCTCATGTCGATAGCTTCGATGATTGTTGGAGGCTTAGATGTTGTTACCAGGCTTAGAATCTGAGGCACCAATCCCCCGATGAAGCGTTCGATCTTCCTAGATTCTGGTTTCACCAAACGCAATGCTACTTGTGATAAATCATCAAGCCTTCCCTTTTCAAGTTCCACAGTTCAGTCTCCAACTTCTGGACTTCTGCCCTAGAGCAATATCTTTTACGCATCAGTTCCTTCAGTTCGTCCCACGTCAAAGCATACGCAGCAGTCTCGCCCATTGTCTGAACCAGAAGGTTCCACCATGACAGAGCCCCATCTTGAAGCAGTCCAGTTATGTACGTGACCTGATGTTCTGGAGAACATTTGCTCAATCGTAAAACAGTATCCGTCTTCTCAATCCAGCACACGAAAGCTATGGCACCCCTAGAGCCATCGAAATCTCTAGGTTTGTGGTTCAAGAACTGCTCGTAGGTGCAGCCGTTGGGTGGGTTATCTCCTGAGGTACCTCCGCAGCGTTCGGGGCGAAGGGCCTCGAGCTGTGCAATGGCCTGTGAGATGCGCTCTTGTAGTTCTGCCGCTGTCGTTGGCGGGGGGTTGTTGGCATCGGTAGAAGAAGATTGGTTAGGTCAGGTCTTATTTGTTCAGGGAGTGCATATAGTTGTTTAGAGGTCATGTGTACATACACATAATAGATTATTATATCAACCAATCAAGCAATAGCATAATCATAGCATAACCAAGTAATTTGGTAATTATGTTTAATGAGAGCATAGTAAGCAAGCACGCAACCTTATAGCACACACATATAGATCAACAACGTGCTTAACGAAGACATAGCGACTGAGCTTTCGTTGGTCATTGGCCACAAAGTATTGTCGCGTGTTTAATGATGATTGGGCTCTCGTTATTCTCTGACCACAATTGTATTGTCTTACAAAATGTATCATATCAAAAGGGACACAGGGTCACCCTACCCTTATCCAATAAGTATATTAGTGTATCAAAATTACGTAGTCAGATGTGGTATTCAAAAGTCTCCAAAATCCTGGCTTATCATTAGTGTCTTTACCCAAATGTAATGCAATCTATATAATCCAGAAACCACTATACTGGTGACTGAGGTGGAGGAGGAAAGAAAAGTTAACTGCTATCATGTGCGAGCTCCTCCTCGGTCTTGTATACACGTCAAAGTAATTAACTGATTTGCTGCGTAATAGTAAAGAAACAAGCATCGAAACCTGGAAAGGTGTAATAGCAACAGGCGTGCGTGCAAAAGAAATCTTTGGTAAATGTGGAGGATCATAGTATACTGAATGTGGTGTCAGCTCAAGCTCCAAAATCTATAACTCAAAACCTTAAACTGTCGCTGAAGTAATAGGAGCAACTCATCCCGTGTGTAGCCTTCATAATGTAAGGGATGGTAGGGGTCCGAAATTAGTATAGCGTACGGTAGGGACCATCGGTGTGGCTCGTCCAGCGGTGAAGAAATGGAAGGAGTAAACGGTGCAGCCTGAAGGATCTATGCAAAATGCTGCTGAAGCAAAAGGGATCGTCACGCAGGTGCTGAACTAGAATACCTTCCCCTGAACGGGGTGCAGGAATGTCCTGAAGGAAAAACAATCGGCAATTCAGTGCGATAGTCATCGAATTCTACAAGAGGGGAGAGGAGCAGCATCAGCGGTTGCAAGGACAAATGCCTCAACAAAAGAGAAGGTCATCAGGTGTAGGTACTGGGTTAGGTATAAGGGGTGCAATGTCTGGTAAACCAAAAGAAGCATGGTCAGGATCAAGAATCTGCTCAAGATCAATAGGCGCATCATCAGGCTGACCTAAAAGGAACAGCAGCTAGCTCAAGAGCGGGTTCTGGGTCGTGTAAAGGTGTAGCGTCTTGAGCAGGTGATGGTACAGTAGTCATAGCGGCGGCGTCGTCTGAGTCAGTAGCAAAAAGCAGTGTCCTGATCGTCTGCAAAGCTGGAAATGTCGTAGACTCAAAAGAGTCTGAAATCGAGTGTATACTAGAATCAGAGGATAGCTTAATAACAGGGGTCTCAGAAGTGAAATCCGTAATAACGTTCTCATCTAACTTTCCATCATCATGGGCGTCATCAGGAGGACCATCAATAAACATGTCAACGTCATTACCAACTATTCGTCGAGTAGTCAACCTTCGGAAGGAATGCCCGCAGGAGGCGCATTGTCGAGGATCGGAGTCATGGTGTGCTCGCCATTGGGATGTCCAAATGATAAGGTGGTTATGGAGTAAAACAATAATGACAGAAGGATTCTTGTCAGGGAAACCATCAGCAAGGGTAAATCATCACCAAAATCTGGCAGCGCAGACGGTTGGAAGTCGTCCTCGTCCTCGGTTATCATATCAGGATCACTCTCAGTGTCTGAGGCAAATATCTCCGGTGCAGGTACAATCTCATTATCTGTGGCGGTGGCCGTAGGGTCGTCAATGTCTGATTCCTCACCCTCGGAAGAAGGTGACATGTGTGCCGGCACATAATAATCGTATCATGTATATTCATAGCAATCATTAACACTTAATATATTGCAAACAAGGACAATTCATCATATAATCATGTATTTACTTTGTTCTTTACGAAACTTTCTATCCTTCCTAGTCTCTCAGACCAAACTTCCCAGTCTCTCAGACTACCCTTCCCAGTCTCTTAGACTGAACTCCCTAGCCTCTCAGACTACACTTCCCAGTCTCTTACACTGAACCCCCTTGTCTCTCAGACTAAAACTTCCCCAGTTTCTCAAACTGAATTCCTCCAGCCTCTCAAACAAATTTTTCCCTAGTCTCTAAGACTAAACCTCCCCAGTCTCTAAGACTGAACCTCCCCAGTCTCTAAGACTGAACCTCCCCAGTCTCAAAGACTGAACCTCCCCAGTCTCTAAGACTGAACCTCCCCAGTCTCTAAGACTGAATTATGAACATAAGCTTTGAAATGGGTTTTTGTGTCTTTTTTTTTTGTAAAAATGTTTGTTCCCTGGATCTAGGCGTTTTGTGTATGCAATGAAAACATGTCATAAAATGTTTTCGTGAGAGCCCTAATGATCGTAGTCTAGACTCGAGAAAGAATCCTAGTTCGCTACGATCGAAGCTCTGATACCAAGCTGTCACACCCTGACTTTTTGCGGAAGCGTGATTATGGTGTGACTTACTTAATATCATTGCATTCAATCATAACATCAACTATATGATAAAACCGTAGGTTTGTCATCCATTAAATAAGTTTAAAACATAACAACATCGTTTTAAAACGTAGACTTCACTTTCAAGTTTTACAAATCGTACAAATTGTTTATGAGTTCATTAAGGACTCGTCAAAAGATATTAAATAACACCAAGGTTTGGTAGACGTGTCTCGTCCAGAAATAAGACACACTAACCAAACTCAAACACCATGGATGACATCTTTATTCTTAACGCAGCATAAAAACTTCCAGCGCCCGCCAGATCCACTTTACAATTTCCCTGAAATACATGTAGGTTGAAAAACATCAACAAAAGTTGAGCGAGTTCATGTGTTCGTTTGAATGTATGTATAAACCTTTGAAACGTTGTAAGTATTTATGTAAGTCCCTGGTATGTAGCAATAAGGAAAAAGAGATCACCAATGGTTTGCAAGGCCATTGATATGTGTGAAGTGATGCAGGAAGACACAAACCTATTAGACTTGCACCGAGCTTCCGGCTGTAAGACATAGTCACCACATGGTCCACTCGACGGACTCACGGGTGTGGCTCCCTACACCCAAATAGATCTATCACTCATGCCCCTCGGTCCTACAACGAGGATTGATGGCCTTAATCGCCCTACTCATTCACATGATCTAGTAGTGACCCTCCTTAGCTAACCATACCATGTATAAAGCGTTTGTAATAATCATAACATGCATTTCACCCCCGGAGTTATAAAACGGAAAATAGTTAAAAGAAAAGGGGGACATGAACTCACAGTATTGCGTCTTCAGAATCGTAACCCAAATCTCCTCAGCGAACATGACTCCCTACAATGTACTAATGTCTATTAGACGAACTGGTCTTACCTTGCCTTTGTATTTATGTTTTTGAGTTACGTTGTTGGATCGTTGTATGACCTAAACGAGTCGATCAGAAGAGTTTTAATCAGAATCAAAGGCGGAATTCGATGATTCGGACTTGAATACAGCTTGATTCACGCTTAGATTATCTTGTTTATTGATTTCAAAGCTTTACAGGTCAGTTGACAATTTGGCAGCACCTCGGCTCTGAAATCTCGAACGTTACAAATGAGAAACCAGCTCAGGCTATTTATAGTGAACCCATTTCGCACGAAATCAACATAGCCCATTTCGTATGAAATGGCTTTGTCCATTTCGTGTGAATTGGTCAAATACCACTGAAACCCTAATTTCTAACCTATTGAGCACTGGTTTATCCTATCTAGACACACGACTCGATACAAGACGAAGTTGACAGACATTTGCACCAATAGACTCCCCCTTGGATGTTGACGAAGTCTTCGGCATCGAGTCTTCAATCTTGATCAGTCTTCGTGCTTTTCCAAAATATTTGACACTGTAAGCATCCTTCAATCTCTTTTTCTTCTAATTCTCTTGATTAGATCTCTTGATTTCTTAAATTTAACAGCATCAGCAGCTAGCATTCGATCTTGACTTTTACAATCTTCAAACTCCCCCTTGAATGATGATCCAGAAATTGTATTTGACTCTTACGTCTTCAGACTCCGGCTTTCGATAAGCTGGGATCGCAGTCTTGACTGGCTCTTGTTCTCGAATCATATTCTGGTTCAAATTTTGTTCAAACTTAGCCACAGGGATCTTGCTTTGCTGCTTTCACAGGTTCAGAACTATTTCCTGCTTCTCAGAAATTTGACATTATAACATATTGACTTTTTGACTTCTTTTGTTGGATTTATCAGTTTTAATAATCCACTTAAGTATCCAGATCCAAGTTACTGACCCTGGGTACTTAATTTGCCTACCAAGTCCAAATTAATGACCTTGGTTGACCAGAAACAAAACAAAAACTGACTTTTGTTCAACATTTTTCAAAAACATTATTCTGAAAATTACAAGTTTCAACTTAATGAACTTGTTTTGACTTTTCATTTTCACAGGTTTTGTCATAAAGAGCTCCCAACCCATCTTCCAGTTCAGAAACTTCCTGCATCTGCTACAAACTGCGAATCTGAAGATCAACTTTCCACTTTGGTTTGTCGGGAAAAATAAAGCAGAAATGTAAAATCTTTTTGGATTTTGAATAAAGTTTCTAGACTATAATACTTAAACAAAAAAAATGAAATGCATTAAATGTAAACTATATACAAACATATTTTTGGTGAGCGTGTTAAGGAATCATATCAGCTATTGACAAGCTACAAGTACCGTTAAGCTTTGATTTCATATCCAGAATTAAACAATTCACTTAGATTGCCGATATACTGATCCTCTTAAATTTTCACACAAATTTCAATCTATTCAGGATACGAATTTAGTGATTTAAGATCTTAACTTATACGCGTGTACCACCTCAGAATATACTCCCGTATCCAGACTACTATATTCAGTCTAACAGGTGAGTGCACACTAATGATATCTGTAAGGGGTAAATGCGACGCCATGAGAGCTCAGGCTAGAACTTCCGATCGTATAAAGAGATGATGGCACAACTTTAGGTGGGTCCCCTTTGGGGATCTTCTTTACAACAGCACATGATTAGTATTTTTCAATGTTCATCATTTTTTATGCTGAGGGTGAGCTTTAAGAATAAAGCAGTGCAAAGCATTATACAAGGACTAGGCTTTTGCTTCCGCAAAATCAGAAGTCCAAGTATAATACCCCAGATATCATCACGTACAAAGACCTAGTATGTCAGAAATAGAGTCTTTCAAACAGAATTTCAGGGGTTACCTATATATCCGAGAGATGTTCCCCACGTAATAAGCAAGTGATGATTTAGATTTATATCCCAAACAAACTTACTAAGTGTGTAAAAACCTACCGGCGTATCATCAGAGAGACTGTTTAACACTTTTAAACTTTACAATTCTTTAGCGTACCGTAACTGTCTAACTGGTATACTATCATTTTCCCTTTTTACACAAGCTCTTTTTCGGTTTTCTATTGTTTTTTATTTTGAAATATCTCATGTTTTTTAGTTTTTTGACTTTTTTACTGTTTTTGAATTTTCTGAAAATATAACCTACCTCCCCCAAAATACCAAAACAAGTAAAAAATCGACAAACCATTGCAGATTGCTTTTCAACATCATCTACAGTGGTACCTTCATCTACGCCAAGAATCCCCTCCGATACCGATAAAAGCTTCATACCGTTCAGTTTTAGAAGATATTTAAAACGAGTTTTATCAAACGCTTTGGTATGTAAATCAACTTTTTCTTCGTCAGTGTGGATTTTCTCAATTCGTATCAACTTCTTCTCGAAACAATCTCGAATGAAGTGATGACGAATTTCAATGTGTTTCGTTTTAGCGTGATGAACAGAATTTTTTTGTTATGTTTATCGCTGCCTCATTATCAACAAAGATAGGGGTGTTAAGAAATTCCAAACCGTAATCGCGCATCTGTTGCTGGATCCACAAGATCTGAGAGCAGCAGCTGCTAGCAGATACAAATTCAGCTTCCCATGTGGATAAAGCGAGAGAGGTCTGCTTCTTACATTGCTAGGTGACCAATCGTGGTCCGAAAAACTGGCATCCCGCAGTTGTTGACTTAGCGTTAACTTTACAGCATCCGAAGTCGGAATCAGAATACCCTTCGAGCGTGAAATCGCCTTTTTTGGATACCACAACCCCAATGATGGAGTTCCTTTCAGGTAGCGCAATATCCGTTTCACAATCACCATATGCGAAGCTCTAGGGCTTGACTGAAACCGTGCTGTGAGGCAAGTTAGATACATGATATCGGGTCTAGAAGCTGTCAAATACATCAACGATCCGATCATGGAGCGATACAGCGTTTCGGCTACCTTCTCTCCGGTGAGATCAGGGTTTATCCCATGGTTTGTTGCTAACGGGGTGGAAGCTGGAGCAGTTCCGGACATCCCAAATTTCTCTAAGATATCATGAACATACTGCGTCTGATGTATGAAAATTCCCTCGGGCAATTAATCAACTTGAAGACCCAAGAAAAATTTCATCTCACCCATCGATGACATTTCAAATTTTTGTTTCATAACTCTTTCAAAATCTTTGCACAGATCTTCATTTTTTGACCCAAATATGATATCATCCACGTATATCTGTACTATCAGAAGATGTCCGTCGACTTCTTTGGTGAAAAGAGTGGCATCCACTTTTCCAAGGATGAAACTGTTGGCAAGCAGATGTTGAGACAATGTCTCGTACCAGGCTCTCGGGGCCTGGTGTAAACCATACAGCGCTTTATCCAGTAAATAGACCTTATCTTTGTGGATTGGGTCGGTGAAGCCCGGTGGCTGTCCGACATATACCTCCTCTTTTACCTTCCCATAGAGAAAGCCGATTTAACATCTGGCTGAAAAACTTTAAATCCTTTCCAAGATGCAAATGCTAGGAAGATTTTGATCGCTTCAAGTCTAGCAACGGGAGCATATACTTCGGTGAAATCTATACCCTCCTGCTGACTAAAGCCCTGGACTACGAGTCGAGCTTTGTTACGAATAATAACCCCTCGATCATCCCTTTTGCAATCAAACACCAACTTGGTGTTTATCTTACTGTGACCATCAGGCAAGTCTACCAATTTCCACACTCCCAACTTCTCAAACTGACTCAGCTCCTCCTGCATCGCGTTAACCCAAGTTAGTGCTTCCTTATATGTTCTCGGCTCAATCTGCGAAATAAAACAACTATGTGAAAACTCTGTTTGTAAAGGAGCAACTATAGAATAAAAACAAGTAAGGCCTTGGTCAATTTGTCGTCTAGTGCGGACGCCTGGTTGCAACTCTCCAATAATCAGCTCTTCTGGATGGTACGAAAGAGTTCTTGGCATCACCTCGCCTGGAACATCTACCTCGCCTTCCAAATTTGTGATATTCTGATTTGCACCTTGTTCACTGACTGGAATTGTCTGACTTGAAATCTGGATTTGCTCCCCCTCAGAATCTGAATCACCACGATCGAATATTGGCCTATCATCAGATTCTAGATTATCGTTGACTGCCGTCTGATTATCAAGAGCATGTTCACGTTCTGAAGATGATGGAGTTTGCTGAATATCATCATGTTCTCCAGCATTACTTGGACCAGCTTCATTGTCATTTGAAGTTTGTCGTTGATGCCTAGAAGACTCAGCTAGGAACCTTTCTTGTTATGACTCATATTCTCTTAGAATATCCAACTCGTCAAAGAACTCTGGTTCTTCTTCCATGTCGAATGAATCCCATAGAGTGTCATAGTTGAAACGCCATGAGTCACCGGGATTCTGAGGTGGCATTGTGTAACCCTGACATTCAACATTAAGTGCTTCGATGATCTACTTTAAACTTGGAACAAAGACTCGTTTCAATGGACTTGCATAACCCACGAAAATTCCGTCGATGCTCTTTGGACCAAATTTAACACATGGTTCTAAAACTATGCAGGGAGACCCAAACGGTTCCAGATACTTCAGGTTAGGTTTGCGGTTATTGATCAGCTCGAAACATGTCTTGTTGAATTTCTTCACCATAAGAACTCTGTTAAGCGTATAGCAAGCGGCTGACACTGCTTCTACCCAGAAATTGACAGGTAGTTTAGAATCAGCAAGCATTGTCCTGGCCGTTTCTATCAGTGTCCTATTCTTTCTTTCAGCGACTCCATTTTGTTGTGGAGTATAAGGCGCACTGAATTCTTGCTGTATACCTCTTTCATCACAATACTCTTCCATTTTGTTATTCTTAAACTCTGTACCGTTGTCACTTCTTAATCTTCTGATACGGGTTCGGTACAAGTTCTCAATCTTCCTGAAAAGTGTCATCAAACTCCCGAATGTCTCATCTTTTGTTTTCAGAAATGATACCCACGAAAATCTCGAGTAATCCTCTGTTACTACTAGACAGTAGAGATCACCAGTTATGCTTTTGACGTTTACCGGACCAAAAAGATCCATATGAAGTCTCTCTACCGGTCTTGAGATTGAGTTTTCCTTCTTCCCAGGGTGAGATTTCTTTCGCTGTTTCCCTTTGATACAACTAATGCACTCCCCCTCAAGATGAAAACCCTTCAGATGAACACCAGTTACTAAGTCGTTGTGCACCAGGTGGTTCATTTTTCGCAGGTGAATGTGGCCCATCTTTCGATGCCACAATTGCAATTCTTTTTCCGTTGCTCTTGACATGAAACAATGAGCCTGACCCGTGGTAGTAGTTGCTATACTCATGTCTAACACATACAGATCGACTACTCTTGGTGCTCTCATGATGACCCATTCTTCAGGGACAACAAACCCTGTCTTCAAAATTAGACATTCCTTATCCGTGAAGTGCGTTATATACATGCAATCACAGATCTGAGAGATGCTCAAAAGATTGTTTTCAAGCTCGGCGATGTAGTTTACTATTTCAAACGTGACAATACCATTAGATAAAGTTCCCTCACCAACTATACGACCTCCTTGATTTCCTGCAAATCCCACATAACCTCCATTAAACCCTCTAACATCATACAGTAGGGTTTTCTTCCCTGTCATGTGCCGAGAAGCTCCACTATCCATAATCCAATGTGAAACGGATCTTGGAAGCTCCTGCACATATCACAAACACTTAGTTAGATTTTGATGCCACCCAAGCCTCTTTTGACTTAGGTAGCGGGATGTTGATGTGAATTTTAGAAGTGTTTAGTGGTGGAAAATTCTTGTCATTTATCTTCAAGCTCTCTTCAGACCCAATCTCAACCTCTTTGTATAAAAAGAAATCATTTTTAGGAGGTTGACCAGATGATTGGTCTTTCTTTGGTACATACTTCTTCTCAGAAGTTGTAGACTTTTGTTTCTCCAGATTCTTATAGTAATCCAAAGGAACATTCATCTTTACCGGTATGGTAGAAGATGATTGTTTTGAAGACTCTGAAACCTTTGGTTTTGGAGAACTTGCTTTCTTTACTCCTGATTTTGACTTCCATGCTTGTTGAGATGAAGCAACCCGTTTGTAAAATTTATCAGTTTTAGTTACCACATTCTTTACGGCTACAATTTTGAATTTGGTGTTTTCATTTTTCAAAACTTTCTTTTCAACAACCATTGGAGCTTTGCCTTTTGCATCATCTTTTCTTTTCGGATTCTCGACAACCACAGACTTAGGCTTCAAGTTGGTGCACTTTCGTGCAATGTGTCCAATTTGATTGCGTTTAAAGCATGTTCGGGTGTCAACTACCCGACTTGTGCCTTCGGTCTGAGGTTGCGAGGCTTTCTTCTCAAAGAATTCTTCATTTGTTTTCGAAAATATTTCAGATTCTTGCTCAGAATGAGAACTTGAGCTTTTCACAAACACTTTTTTCTCAACAAACTTTTTGTTTTGAAAGTTCCTTCTTTGATTGTTCTTACCACCCTGATAACCACCCGACCATCTGTTTTTGTTGTTGTTAGAAATACGCGGTGGTACAACAGGTTTTTTATAGTAAGATTTATCCTTTCCAAAATTCAATTACCTCTTGGAACATTTCAAACCTTCGATTTCACAAACATCAATCTCAACAAGTTTAAACACATTTTTCAATTTATCAACATTTACATTCTCCAATGGAAACTCAAGATCCGAATACAACTTATCCGATCCCGACATCTTGTACATCACAAGATTAGGTTCTTCATTTAAGTTGTTTTTGGATTTTGATTTCGGAATGTATTTATCCAAAAAACATTCTTCATCCTCAGTTGAATCACTTTCAGATTTCAAAACATTTTCAACCATACTTTTAACAACTTCAGATTGAACACTGTCTTCATCGGATGATGAAGTGAATGTGACATCAATTGTTTCTGGAAGTTTAATCTCATTTGTTTCTTCATCATTAACCAACCCAGATTTTTTCTTTGAAAAATTATTCAATACAGGCGGTGGAACTTGATGATACCCAACCCCAGTTCCGTCCGAATATACATCTTCGCCAGCTTTGTTCTTCCCAATTGGTTTAGGAACGATATGTTGAAGAACAGAACTTGCGGAATTGTAACTGTTGAGTTTCAGATTGATGCGTTCATTTTCAATCTTAGCTTCCTGAAACTGAAGCTTCACATTAGCAATCTCATGCAACTGTTGATTGATTTTCTTTTCTTTCGACTGAAGTAGTCCTGACAGTTGAAAATTTTCTTTGGTTGTTTTATCATTTCTTTCATCAGAATCTTTTGTCGTTCTTTTTAGCTTCTCGTAATTTTCTGAAAGTTGACGATTTTCATGAATTAACTTTTCGTTTTCTTTCCTGATTCGTTCTACGTCAATTTTATCTTTTTCAAGTTTATCAGTTAATTCTTTTATTCGATCATTTGAAGCTTTTACCAATTTGTCACGACTCAAGATCTGATTTTCAACTTCTCTGACTCTATCAGTCAGTTCTTCAGTCTTCTTACCATTGAGATAAGCATGTGTACTACAAACCTTGCAGTTTTTCATGCAATTTTTGCAATCACTTTCAATTTTGGCTTTATCAGTCTTACCTGACTCATTTGTTGAATCATTAGAACTGACCTTGCTCTTTGACTCAGAACTAGACTTAGAGTCTACCTCTAGCTCTTTCGCTGTGAGCACTTTATCAGCCATTTTCTTCAGGTTATCTGCAGTGAACTCTTTTGTCGTGTCGATTATTCCATCATCGACCTTTTTCGACTGTAGTTTCTTCTCTTTCTCTTCTTCTTCACTTCCCCACCACATTCTTTGTCTTACTTCTTCCTCTTCTGCTATTTGCTCGATAAGAGTTTCAACACTGATTGATGAATAGTCAACAACTTTGCTTCCTTTAGGATCCAAATAGCATTCCCGATCAGCATCCCATCTATTTTCACTTTTTGTCTCTTTCCATGTTCGATAGATTTTATCTTTCATGTATTGGGCTAACATCTTCTTATTGACATATTTTACTTCTTCTGTTCGAGTATCTTTGAAAGGAACATTTTTTGCCATAAAGGCATAACCCACTGCATCTTCTTCTGGTAACACATCACTCCAATCGAATCCCTCATCATCATGGATAACGGCTAATGCTCTCGACTTTTCTTAGGGAGCATCTTCTAACTGCTTCATTCTGGGAGATTCTGCTTTGTTTTGATGATAGATGGCCCTTTTGTAATAATCATCACAAAACGGATTTTCTGTTTTATCAGCAACTGCATTTCAGCATTCTCGTTTAAAGTGCCCTTTTTCCTTGCATTTAAAACATGTAACCTTCGATTTACTAAAACCAAGCATTGTTGAAGGTCCACCAATGGAATGTCTGTCTGTTATCTCCATGAATCTCTGAGCCCTTCTGACTGCACTTGCCATACACCATCTAATGTCAATCAACTCCATCTCTTCGAGGTCGATTTGATCATAGTCCTCTTTTGTGAGGTTGGTGTTTCCAATTTTTCCAGCAACAAGACTCTCATAGGATTCCAAAACAGAAGCTAGAAACACCATTTGCTGTTTTGCTGCTTCTTCGCTGAAGTTTTGTGCATTACTGAGGTTAACAGCAATATTGCATTGGAACGTGTTTTTAGGAGCAGATCGTTGTTGTTGACTTGAAGTCGATGAAGACGATCCTCCATGATATCCACTGCTTGGACTTTCTTGATTTGGCATGTTTGAATTTTCTGCTGAGAATGCAGTCTTTGGTGACACAATTTTTGGAATCATACTTCCTCGATAATATAAATCAACATTTTGTTGATACGAGGAGTTGTTGACTTTGTTCATCTTCCTAATCTCCAGCTCATGACTTTCCTACCTTTCAATTAGCAAATCAACTGTAAGATCAGTTGACTTCACTGTGTTCTTCAACATTAAAGCAAAATACTGCCAATCTTTCTCATCAGGCAGTGAATCAAACAACTTATCAACCAATTCTTCCTGTGAATACACAATTCCATATCTTGCAAGTTCCAGCTTTAAGTGACCGAATCTTTCTATCAACTTTGACACGGACTCATTTTTCATACACCCAAAAAGATCGAATTCTTTTTTCAACAATTTTTCTTGTTTTTAACAATTTTGGCACCACCCACACACTTCATCTTTAATTTCTCCCATTAATCTCTGGAATCTTTGTAGTCGACTAATGATATAATGCCATCCCTCACTGATTAATGTAATAAAGCGATGCATTTCTGTTCTGCAATGAAACTTTCCTGTGTGGTATCACTTAAATTTTCATAGTCAGTTCTTCCGATGTCAAAACCCTGTCTCATACTCTTCCAACTTGGGTATGCGAATACCTTCAGCCATTCCTCAAACCTACTTGCCCATCTGTTGTATTCTTCTATAGCCACCAACTTGGGCGGTTTGTTATAGGTGCCATAGGCGTTATCGACACTCAGAGAATCAGCAATGGTTTTCCTATGGTTCGGGTTTGGTGCTGAGGTGTTCGTGTTGTCTGATGTGTTCTCTCCTGTGCTACCGGTGAAAGCAAAAACATCACTAAACGGATTCAGAAAATCATCACCTACCTTTAAGTACCTGAAACAATTAACAAACACTTAGACAAGTTTTTGTGGTTTTAAAAAAACACTTCACACTGATATTAGTTCATTTCGTGTGAACTGAAGCGAATCAACTTCCTGTGAACTGATGAAGTTTCAAACGATCTAGAACACTTCCAAGCGAAATGGACACCTTTGGTGCGAAATGAACAGTTTTTAACCAATTCGTGCAAAATGGGATCAACAATGTCCAATTCATGCGAATTGGATTAATATCTCAAGCGAAATGACACCTTTGGAGCGAAATGGCAACTTGGTGTGAAATGGAAACTATTTCAAACGGAATGGCAACCTTCAAGCGAAATGGGTCCAATCCGTGCAAAATGGAGTACTGGCTGATCAATCCGTGCGAAATGGGGTTTGACCTACTCAATCCGTGCGAAATGGGCTGTGTTCAAACGAAATGGTGCAACCAGAAAGTCCAATTCGTGCGTAATGGAGATCTGTTTCACACGAAATGAGTTATTTCGTAAGAAATGATGATGACGTCACTTGATCGGCCAAGATTTTGTCAAATTGATCAGTTTTTAGATCGAATTAAGGTCTGATTCTTTCAAGGATTGATTAATACTGTGTTTCATTTATTATGTACGAAAATCAAGCCATTTTAACCGTAAAATCTTAGTTAATTTTGAAAAAATATGAAGAAAGTGAGTAGAAGTGAGAAATTCAGATGAAAACAAGCTGAATTCGGTAAGAACTCTTCCTCCTGAGCTCTGATACCACTTGTTGGATTGTTGTACGACCTAAACGAGTCGATCAGAAGAGTTTTAATCAGAATCAAAGGCGGAATTCGATGATTCGGACTTGAATACAGCTTGATTCACGCTTAGATTATCTTGTTTATTGATTTCAAAGCTTTACAGATCAGTTGACAATTTGGCAGCACCTCGGCTCTGAAATCTCGAACGTTACAAATGAGAAACCAGCTCAGGCTATTTATAGTGAACCCATTTCGCACGAAATCAACATAGCCCATTTCGTACGAAATGGCTTTGTCCCATTTCATACGAAATGGAAATGGCTTTGTCCATTTCGTGCGAATTGGTCAAATACCACTAAAACCCTAATTTCTAACCTATTGAGCACTGGTTTATCCTATCTAGACACACGACTCGATACAAGACGAAGTTGACAGACGTTTGCACCAACATACGTTTCTTATGTTCCCAATATTATTCCAAGTTATAATTACTTGTTAAAATAATAATTATTTTAACTTTAAATTATATTTAGTTTTGGAATAATTGTTTAATCAATAGTTTGTAATAACACTTCTCAAGTATTTAATTTTCGTATTTCCTTCCCAAGGATTGGGGTATTTTATACATGTACTTTCGTAGTTCTGAAATAATATATTTCTAAAACAATATATTTTCAAGTCTCACTTTAGAAAATATATCTAACTTATTTGTCAAAAATAATGTATTCCTAAGAAAATATATATTTTTCCCAAAAATCATATATCTTCTAAATATATAAACTAGGAAAATATATTTTTATTTCCCAAAAATAAATATTTCCTTCTTGTTGAAATCATGTCATATCTTGGTAATATGTACAAAAATCACATTTTCATTTCTTATACCCAAAATAATATTTACCAAAAATATATTGTAATGGTATTTTCTGGAATATTTTATAAGTTACGTTTTATCGTTCGGTTTCACAATATCAAGTGTGTAACTTATATTTCATTCCTTGTGATTTTTGGTATTATTTTGGATGGTAGATTCTTGGTATTTGTTAAGTTATATTATTTTACCCTAAAATAATATAACTATTCCACAAAGTATACAAATATTCACACAAATGTCTTTAATATAAAATATATATTCTAAATATATATTTATCCATTTTTATTTATAAAAACCAACCTCCAATACTTGTATTTTTGTTACAAAAATTATGGCAAGGTTTATATTGAAAAATATAGTTTAAAACATACTTGTAAGTATTTGTTTAGAAAATTTTTTCTAAGTGTTTGTATTTTTAGAAAATTTCGCCATAGTTTCCTTTGAAAATGGAGGTGTCCATGCTATTTAGCATATCATTTTCTTTTTAAAAATCAATACACAATGATCAATAATCATACTCTAAACACCTTGCACTTACCAAGTGCAAAAACTAAACATTTTACATAACAATATGAACTTGATCTTTTCACAAAAACTTGTAGTAACTTGGTAAAGTGTTTAGTGGGTTTAGTTACCCTTTAAAGTGTGTTTATTCCTTTAAAAATCTCATTCTTAAAGAAACTAGTTGTTTACAACTTGTAAACATATTCTACAAAAATGTTTATTTATTAGATCTTCTTGTTTCCTAAGTATTTCTACACTTATTTTATCACCAAAATAGTGTAAGTTCAAGTAAAAACCATGATCTTCTAAAAATCATCTTTTGAACTTGGTTCTTTTGGAAAATCATTCACAAATCTTAGATCCACAAGGCTATCAATTCACTTTGTTTAGTATTTTTTATGAAATCATTTAATTTATCAAGTTCATGTTTATGCAAGAGGATGATTATCTTATGTTGTTACATAATCATCCTCCCACTTGCTAGATCATGTGTTTAATCACAATCTAGCAAGCTCGATGTGATGATCAACATAATAAAACAACAAGTAAACATCATACATATACTAAACAACCTTCTTTTCATCCATTTTTCTTCATATATCAAGTTTGTGTTCACGATTCAAGATTATGTCTTTTAGTGTTCTTTTGATTTTCAACATAATACATCTTTTAACTACTAAAAATAGAAGTAACAAAGGATCAAGAGAGTCTTAATACTAGCTCTAAGCTAGGGAAGAACACTAGTTGATGATGAAGACAAAAGTGGTGGATAAAAACAAGTGTTGAAGGTCCTTCAAGATCCGCAAGCACCAAGCTTCCTATATCACCTTCTTACACCTTGAGATAACCTTGAAATGGATGGAACAAGACTTGATGGTGGTGGTGGTGTGTGGAAGGGGGTCGGCCGAAGGTAAGAGGGAGACAGGAGAAGAAGAGTTGTGGTGTGTGTTGTGAAGATGATTATGTATTTATAACCATAATTCTCTATTGTCCAAAGGTTCTTATGTTTAAGTAGTACACTACATATCTTACACTAAATCCATAGAGATCATTAGAGATCTCATGGGATCTTGTTAAGATTTGAGGAGATCAAGGTGGTGGGGACCACCTTGAGCCGTAAATGAGAGAGGGGGGGTAAGTGTAACTTTGATGGTAAATGTAGGTAATTAGTTAGGAGTTAAATGTAATGTCTAGTGTTTTAAGTGTAGGATGCTTTATCTAGTGTGTTAAGGTGTTCGGGAATCATAACTAGCTCAAAAATAATAAAATAATGCTTCTAGCAATTTTTCAGTGTTCCGGGCAATGTCCGGTTGTTCGGTTAGATATTGGTTCGTTAAAGTGTCAAACTATTCCGTTTAGTGTCTTTTATGTAACTTTTTGTGACACTTTTAATTCCCGACACTTAGGAAAGCATACAGGACCATTTTGTCATATTTTTACACATTACTAGCTTGTTAAAAAAAAAGCTGAATTTTGCTGAAATATGCAGAATTCTGCACTTGTAATGTGTTTTAGGCACTTTCCGGCACTTAAACTATCACCTAGTGACGCAGTTTTATGGTCCTTACTTCCCTACACAACATACCAGTGTAGTACCTTGTCTCTGGCCCTTACGGGGTCTCAAAACACTGTCTGTCTATGTACTGACATTGTCAGCATGTTTCTGAGTTATCCGCTAACTGTGCTAACCGTGCTTTGTGCATCATTTATGTCACTAAAGTTTATACGTAATAAATGGTGTGACAGTATGAAATGTGATGCACATGTATGTATGATACAGAAATCAGAAAGCAGTTTAAGTTATCAGTCGTAATTAAGCACAATCATTAAGCATTAATCAAGATTAATTAATTGTACGGATACCTGGATTTATGAGGGTTGTCACAATCCTGCACATATCATTCAACGATTAGTTGAGGATGGGGGCCCAAGCCTTAGTGGTCTTGGGTCGTCCCTGAGCATCACGAAATGTGATCTCGATTTCTTGATGATTCTGAAATATCGTACCTCCCCCTGAACTTTCACCCGTTTTAGGTTTCCAAGTATGATTTTGTTTACCAGTTTGAGTCTTATGAAAAGATTTTGAAATCTCTGGTTTTAACGGTGGTTGTGATGAACTTGATTCCTTTTATACCGATTTGACTTCTGACTTTAAACCCTTTTCAATTGTCTTGACGTTTTGACATCGTTGTTTTTTTCTTGTTCTTTAACAGTTCGTTTATCATGTTTTGGTGAAACAGAACGACGTTGTTGGTGACCTTTTTCAGGAGGGGCTCTCTCAACAAATTTTTCTTTGGGAGTATTTGTACAGTTTTTGATAATGAGTCCAAACTCCCCACATTTAAAACAAGTTCTCCTCTCAATAAACTTAGGAGATTCCTATTGGCGAACAGATGTCGAACCTGTAGATCCTGAGGTACTTGCTCTTTCATCACACCCATTTGTGTGTTGGGTGTAGTTGTTTTGACTATTACGCTTTAAAATTCTGACTTGTTGGACAAAATCAGTGTTTGATTTATTTTCAAAAGTCTCAATTTTATCAGTACCCTTTGATGCTACAAATTTGACATCACTGCTTTTCTTCTTGTAACGAGCTCCTTTTGTTTCAAATTTTGATTGAGAAACTTTACGCTTTTGAGCTCGTGGTTCTTGCTGTTTACCCTTAGAAGCAATAGGTTGTTGCTTTGTCGTTAATCTTTGATTTCCAAATTGTTTTTTAATTTCTGATTTTGGAATAGGATCACACTGAGTTACAACAACTCCCAGGATTGTCTTTCCCAAAAACTTACCTGTATTATCTTCAAAAACCTTATCAATCAAAGATGAATTGATGTTTTTAATTGGAAAATCATTGTCTAAATAAATCTTAGCATCACCGACCAAAGTATACAACACATTATTACTCTTAATGGCAGACACAGATTCCTTGACTTCCTTGACAGGATCTATCACTTGTTTGGCAACAGGTTGCATAGCAGGAGTAGGAAGATCACACAGAATGTAATTCTCAATAGGAATTTCTACTCCTTTCATCTTATCAAGTGATGTATCCTGATCACTCACATCTGATTCATCATCAGACGAATCATAGTCCTCGATAATTGGAGCACTTTGATTCGTAGATGTTGAGGTTCGCGTTTATTCAGATGAGTTACCCGAGGAACTGTCCGGTTTTAACCCTAACCCTGTATTAACTTCCTCATAATCAAGAGGCACACTTGGTTCAAAACGAGGCATTTCCTCTTCATCTGGTAGTTTGGTATAGTTGTGTTTTAAAGGGGGCGGACACGACTTATACCCAACACCTTTCTTGTTCCCTTTCAGCTCTTGAGCGTCTATGATGTGATCGAGCACATATCGGGAGTTAGAATAACTCTCCAATTTGAGCTTGATTGCATCATGCTTGCATTTTTCCACGGCTAGCTCTTTCTTTGTTTCCTCAATGAAATTAATGTAGTTATTAATACCAATTTGCTTTTTGAAAACAGTTTTTATCAATTCGGAAACACTTTTCTTTAAAGTTTTGATTACTTCTTTGAAATCCTTTTCATTTCGAGCTAAAGCCATGTTTGCCTCTTTGCATTTAGACAGCTCAATAACCAAACTTTGATTATGACTATGAACTTTTTCAGATTCCACTTTCAAATCTGCACACATATTACATACACTAGGAGTAGGAGTGTCGGAATTTACCTGACTCGTCGAGGCTGAGACATTTGCCATAAAGGCAGTCTGATAAGAAAAAGATCCATCTTCAGAGAAGAACTTCTCCATTTCCCTTGAAGCGACAGCAGCCTTCTTGATCAGAATAGATTTCTGACACTTTAACTCCTCAGCTTCACTTAATAAATCATCAACATCATAATTCAACTCTTCCTTCACATCAGATTCAGAATTATAACCTCCCGTATTCGAGCTTTCTTCATCTGAACTACCGCTATAACCCGAGCTACCATCACTTTCAGAGAACTCTTCTTTGTGAACATGCTTGATGTGATTGATAATCTTTGCATAACATGCGGTTCCTCCTCCTTCTTGATTACCATCTCCAAACTATACTGACCAGTCACATACTTCATCAGCTTGAACTACTAATGCTCGGTTGGTGTTTGAAGGTCCAACCTGGGTTTGGCTGGTCGTGTTGTTCACAGCTACTATCCTTCTTTCACGGTTTTCTTGATTTGTGTTGGAAGTACTCGTCTGATTTCAGAAGGGATTTTGATTGCCTTATCTGCTCGGTCGAGTGCACTCACGTTTGAAGTGACCCTTTTCACCGCAATTGAAACACGTTACTATATCCTTATCGAAACTGTACTTCGTATCATTTTTGCCTTCCAAGGTAGTTCTTCCAGTTCGACTCATGAAATCCTTAGACCTTCTAACAGCACTTGCAAACGCCCACTTGATGTCCATTAGCTCCATTTCATCACGGTCTATCTGTTGATAATCTTCATTGGTCATATTGATGTTTCCAATTTGACCTGCAACCAATCCGCAATAGGCACTGACCATAGTATTGATAAGTTCCATAGGCTCCTTTGCTTCTTCGATGCTTACTTTCGAAAGGTTTGAAGTATCAACTTTGACTGTGTTGGGGTTTTGGGGTGGAGGGTTGTTACTGTAACATGCTTGTTGCTGTTGTGGTTGGGCTTGTGGTGAGGGTGGAATATAAGCACTTGGATCAAACTGAGGTTGAGTAGTGGAAACTTGAGGTGGAGGTTGGGGTTTAGGTAGCCAGGCACTTGCATCGAATTAGGGTTTTGAAGAAGCGTGAGCTTGAGCAATAACATGCGCTGGCGGAAGATAGGCACTTGGATCGAAAACCGGAGGAGGAGCTGACTGAGGAAAGGGAAACGAGCTTGTATTGGACACAAATGCCATTTGTAGTTTTGGATGCTGAACGGAACTGGAACTGGCTGCAGGATTAAAACCTCCGAGGTATAATTCAGTATTTTGAGGAACTGGAATCCGTTTAGCTTTCCGGATTTCTTCATCATTCTTGTGTTCCAACTTCTGAACGAATTCATAGATACTGACAGTATCTAAAGTACCCGTTGTTAGGGGAGGATTTTATAATCCTAAGGATCATGGATCCTCAAGTGCTGTCGGGATCAAGGATCCTTAATTCTGTTTGAATTAGTGATCCTCAGGGAGTATTGCAGGATCAGGATTCAGGATCATTATTGTTATCCTCATGCTAACGGTTGTCTATTTCGAATGTGAAGTTGTTTTGCAGGAGCTGAAGCATGGACCAAGTCTTACCGAAGTTCCTGGAGCATATTCCCTTAATATTCCTCACGTGCTGAATTCTCATGAACGTTGTGGAGATCGTGGGGAGTTCGCGTGATTGTCGGATTGTTTGTTAGTGTAGTTATTTCTAATTTAAAATGGGGATAACAAGCTTGATTAGAACACTTTTTGCTATATTCGGCATACATACACACTAGTAACTGTTCTCAGTTGGCTCTTGAACACTACTTGGAGATTTCATATACATTTTTGCACATCACACACTAGTGATCCTTGTAACAAGCTTGTTATCATCCCGAGTTGTAATCTTTTATTGTTTAATCTTAATTGGTGATCGGTAGTTTTCATCACCCGAGGTTTTTTATGCCGGAGATCAACTCTTGATCAAGGGCTTTTTTCTCGTATAAATCCTTGTGTCATTTGTTTATTACATTTGATTGTTATCCTTAGTATTGTTCATTGATTCAAGCATCACACCTCACATCTAAAGATTTGGTTGCATTATCTTCGCTTGATTTTTGACCAAAACAGTTTGGCGCCCACCGTGGGGCAAATGGTGCTTCATTTCTGAGAAATTTTGTTCGTTTCGTTAATTCTGGTTCATCACCTTCAACCGCATGGCTTCTCAAGGAAAAACCACTTAAAGTGCAATGCCAGCAGACAGTTCATCCCAGGGCGTTCCACATTTGTCTCCACCACCTTCTGGATCCCAGAAGAATGCTGAAAAGAGACCGACTCCTATTTTCTCAAAACCTCCAACTTCTTCTACATCTTATACTTCTACTACTAGTGACCTCTTTACTTTAATTTTGCAGATGAAGGATCACATACAGCAGCATGATAAGACTAACGAAAAGATTCTCAGAGAAATTGGAGATATCAAGAAACAGAAGAGATCAGCAGAGGATCATTCCCCATTGATGCCTAGGTCTTTGAATTTCGACACTCCGGTCATAACCTCCCAGCATTCTGCAGCTCCAGATGTCCAATACTTGGGTGGAATAAGAGGAGTGCATTACGGATCAACAGCAATGTCTCAGGCCCTAGGATCCTATTTTCAACCAGCAGGATCCTTCTCTCAGCACCAAGGATCCTCTCAGGTTCAAGGATCCTCTCAGGTTCAAGGATCCTCTTAGGCTCAAGGATCCTTTCAGGTTCAAGGATCCTCTCAGGTTCAAGGATCCTCTCATGTTCAAGGATCCTCTTTTCAATCTCAAGGATCCTCTCAGGTTTTCGGATCCATGGATTATCCTCCAAGACCCCCATTCACAGTGCATCAAGGGTCCAATGTTTCTCAGGATCAAGGATCCTTAAGAAGCTTGCAGCGTGGAAGTTCAGATGTCCATCAAGGAGACTTTATCCCAATGCAAACCATTGCCTCTTCTGGTCCTTCAATTATACCAGAATCTCGACAATATGGATTCACATCCGGGATTCCAAACTTAAATCCTCCGGCAGGTAACACTTTTAATAATTCTTATAACACTAACCATGGCTTTATGCAGGATACAGGTATCAACCAAGCTATGGCTAGGGAGTTACAAAAGCTTAAGGATATGATATCCAGCGTTCCAGGGGTGGTTAAACCTATCCCTGAGATTGCAGATGGGAGCCATAAGATATCTCATTTTGCACCACCTATTTGTGATGCTGAGATACCCAAAAGGTTCCAGATACCAACCATGAAGTTATATGATGGCTCGACAGATCCTGAAGAACACATGGCTCAATACAGAGAAAGGATGGAGATCAACCCCATCCCTGAGAGGTTAAAGGAAGCATGTTTATGCAAGGATTTCGGATCCACACTTACAGGATCAGCTCTTAAATGGCTGCTAAGTCTTCCTCCTTACTCTATTACTTCATTTACTAATTTAGTTAACCTGTTTAATAATCAATTCTCTTGTAGTAGAAAGTTTGAACGTTTAACTAGTGATTTATACAGGGTAACACAAGGTCAAAATGAATCACTTAGGGATTATATCACTAAGTTTAGTAAAGAATCCTTAGATATTCCTAACTTGGATATAGCCACGGCTGTAGAAGCCTTTAAAATGGGTTTACTTAGGGATTCATTATTCTATGATGATCTTGTTATGACACCATGCAGGAATCTTAATGAAGTAAGAACCAGGGCCCTTAGGTTCATCCGGTTAGAGGATGACAAAAGGATCCAGGAGAGACTGGCAGGATCCTTGAAACAGGAAAAGCAAGGATCCTATTTCAAGAATAACAAGTTCAAATCCTACAACAAGTCTGATAACCAGAATGTGCATGCAGTCGAACAAGAAGAGGATGATGAGGATTATCCTCCAATCTCTGAATACTGTTTTTCTGTAGATAACAATGAACTAATTCTTGCAATGCAGAATTTAGGTGAGAAAGCTAGGTGGCCAAGAAAAAGTGATAAACCAGCTGCTACAAAAGACAAAGCAAAATGGTGTGCATATCACGAGGATTTTGGGCATCTCACCGAAGAGTGCATTGCACTAAGGAAAGAAATTGGTTACTTGTTAAGCAAGGGGCACTTAAAGGAACTTTTGGGGCGAAAGAAGTCAAGAACCCAGGATCCTGAAAGGATCCCAGAAAAAGCTCCTGCTCCCCCAGCAGATGCACAAGTTATAAACTTCATATCCGGTGGTTCGGACATTTGTGGTACTTCCTTTTCAGCAGCCAAAAGACATGCCAAGGAAACCAAGATGGACAACGGAGACAGACCCATCCGAACATCCAGTGTTACCGAGGATAAAGTCATAACTTTTTATGAGAATGATCGTGTTGACATTCAGGATCCTCATCATTATGGTCTTGTTATTACTCTTTTTATTTCTAACCATTTTGTTCGTAGGATCCTTATAGACGGAGGAAGCTCTGTGAACATCATCCAGCTTGATGTCCTAAAGAAGATGAACATTCCTGAGTCCGATATCGTACCAAGATCCTCAGTACTTGTGGGATTCAGTGGGGAGACCAAGAATACTCTGGGGGACATCAAACTCGCAATCTATATCGAAGGACTACACACTTATCAAAAATTTTGTGTTGTAGATTGCTTATCTTGTTGTAATGTTATTCTTGGCAGGCCTTGGATACATGACATGAAGGCAGTCCCATCCACTTATCATCAATGTGTGAAGCTTCCTAGTCCCTAGGGGTGGTGAAAATTGAGAGTGATCAGCAAGAGGCTAAGAATTGCTACACATCATCAATGAAACCAACCTCAAGGCCAAGGGAGCAATAGCAATTAAAGTATCCTCCAAGGGATGTCTTGGAGGCAAGAGAGCAGGATGTGAAAGAAATCCTTATAGATCCTTGTTAGGGGAGGATTTTCTAACAATTAGTGATCCTTACTTGTTATCCTAATAAATGATCCTTACTTCTGTGACAGACAGTGATCCTCAGAAGAGCTTCAGGATCATGGATCACCTTAAGGATCCTCATACTAACGATTGTTTGTTTGTATTTCGTATTATTTTGCAGGAGTAACAAGCTTGACTTGGTCTTGGCAACGTTACTATGGAATATTCCACGGGTATTTCGCACACGTTTGACTGGAAATGGACGTTGTGGAGAACGTAGGAGCATGGCACAAAAGTCGGATAGTTTGTTAGCATAGTTAACTTCTATTTTTAAAGGGGTGACGAGCTAGTAATTAGAACACTTAGCCATTTTCAGCTACACACACTCTCGTACAATTGCACTCTTGAAGCTTTCGACAAACACTTAACAGTTTTCACTCACTTTTACACATTTCACCATAGTGATCCTTGTACCTAGCTCGTTACTATCCGAAGTTGTAAACATTTACTGATTTATTTGAGCTTGGTGATCGGTAGTTTCCATCACCCGGGGTTTTTTGTGCCGGAGATCAACTCTTGATCAAGGGCTTTTTCCCCGTATAAACCTTGTGTCACTTGTTATTTATTTTTCATAGTGATCCTTATTGCTACAAAGTAATTCAAGCATCAAACCCCGTAACAGAAAGTTTGGTTGCATTATCCTTATCTGATTTTTTGACCAAAACAGTTTGGCGCCCACCGTGGGGCCATTGGTGCTTCATTCCTAATAAGTTTTTCTGTTGGTGATTATTTCGGTTCATTGCATACAAATACATGGCTTCATCATTGAAGAATACCTCTACTGCAATGTCTGCGGTCATTTCATCTCAGGGCATTCCACCTTTGCCTCCACCACCTGCTGGATCTCAGAAAAATGCTGAGAAGAAACCAACTCCCATTTTCTCCAAACCTCCAACTTCTTCTGCTTCTTATACTCCTACTACTAGTGACTTGTTTACTCTGATTTTGCAGATGAAGGAGCATATCCAGCAGCAGGATAAGACCAATGAAAGAATCCTTAGAGAAATTGGAGACATCAAGAAACAAAAGAGACCGGCAGAGGATCATTCCCCACTAATGCCCAGATCTTTGAGTTTTGACACTCCGGTTATAACTTCTCAGCCTTCAGTGGTTCCAGACGTTCAATATGTTGGCGGATCAAAAGGAGTGCATTACGGGTCATCAGCAATAACTCAGGCTTCAGGGTTACACTTTCAACCATCAGGATCCCATCCTCAGCATATAGGATCCTTTGCAAGCTCAGGAGGATACTCGGGAGCGCAGCAGATTCAAGGGTACTGGCCGTTTCAAGGATCCTCCCAGGTTCAAGGATCTTCCTATGTTCAAGGATCCTCCCAGGTTCAAGGATCCTCCTATGTTCAAGGATCCTCTCAAGTTCAAGGATCCTCCTATGTTCCAGGATCCTCCCAAGTTCAAGGATCCTCCTATGTTCCAGGATCCTCCCAAGTTCAAGGATCCTCCTATGTCCCAGGATCCTCCCAGGTTCAAGGATCCTCCCACGTACAAGGATACCCACAGTTTCAGGGATCCTTCCAGATGCCAGGATCCTTAAGAAGTTTGCAATCAGGAAGTTCTGACATCCATCAGGGGGATTTCATTCCAATGCAAACCATTGCTTCTACTGGTCCATCGGTCATTCCAGAGCCCCAACAATATGGATTAACATCCATTCTTCCTAATTTGAATCCAATGGGAGGTAACACTTTTAATAATTGTTATACTACTAAAATCGCCACAGGGGGACATAATACCCCACTCTATAGCTTGTGAGTTCCAAACCACTAACAATGAGGCTGAATATGAAGCCTTAATTGCTGGTTTGCAAATTGCTAAGCATATGGGGATCAGGTATCTTGAGGTACATGTAGATTCATTGTTAATTACAAACCACTTTAATGGATCCTATGCTGTTAAAGGTGAAAAGCTAACCAAATATTTAGAGATAGTCAAAGAATTGGCACTCTCCTTTGTTTCCTTCAGTTTGACACAGGTACCAAGGGAAGAAAATACAGAAGCTGATGCATTGGCTAACTTAGGATCATCTTTGAAGATCCCGGAGGATATCAAGATCCCTATTATCCATATCCTGACCCCGGCTATCGAGGATCATGTGGCTATGGAGATAGGAAAGAATTCTGCAATTATCCCTAGTGAGGATACTCAATCCCATTCAGGATCAGGATCATGGATCTCACCAATCATGAGATACTTACAACATGGAGAGATTCCTATAGGAGAAAACCCTAGGGCTTTCAAAATTAAGGTATCTCAATTCACAATTTTAAATAATATGTTGTATAAGCGATCTCTTGCAGGACAATACTTAAGATGCATTGAGGATCCTGAAATTCAAGAAGTTTTAAAAGACTTCCATGAAGGAGATTGTGGAAACCACACTGGGGGCAGGGCATTATTCTCAAGGATCCTGAGGACAGGATACTATTGGCCAACTATGAAAAGAGATGTTGTGGGGTATGCTAAGAGATGTGATCCTTGTCAGAGACACAGCAATATCCTTCATCAGCCGGCTGAATTTTTACACCCCATATCCTCCTCTTGGCCATTTATGAGATGGGGAATGGATATTGTTGGTAAGCTTCCTAAGGCACCTGGTGGAAAAGTGTTCATTCTAGCTATGACTGATTACTTCTCCAAGTGGATAGAGGCTGAAGCTTTTGCCCAAGTCAGAGAAAAGGAAGTTATATCCTTCATTAAAAGAAATATTATAACTAGATTTGGTATTCCTTCTGAAATTATATGTGATAATGGTTCCCAATTTATTGGGGGCAAAACTACTAACTTTTGTGACAGCTGGGGGATTCAGATGATAACATCAACACCAGTCCACCCACAAGCTAATGGTCAAGCAAAATCATCCAACAAGATCATCATCAACAATTTGAAGAAGAAGCTTGGGTCCAAGAAAGGGAAATGGGTAGAAGAACTACCTTATGTGCTTTGGGCTGATAGGACAACCCCTAAGAATGCTACTGGTCAAACGCCATTCTCTTTGGTATTTGGGGCAGAATTAGTGATCCCAACAGAAATGGTGGTTCCAACTGCTAGAACAAGTACCCGTGATCCTGAGGAAAATGATGAGAACTTGGCTCAAGACCTGGATACTATTGAAGAAATCAGGGATCTGGCTAGGATAAGGATGGCCAGTTATCAACAACGAATGGCTGGTGCTTACAACAAAAATGTCAGGATCAGGAAGTTTCAAGTTGGAGATATGGTATTAAGGAAAGCATTTCAGAATACCACCAATCCTGCCGATGGAAAATTGTCTCCAAAATGGGAAGGCCCTTATTTGATTGAAGCTGAAGCAGGAAAGGGGGCATATAGATTGCTAACCATGGAAGGTGATTTGCTACCAAGAGCTTGGAATGCTGTCCACTTGAAGAAATATTTCATGTGAGAAGGATCCTCATGGCACAAATGATCCTTACGTTAGGGGTATCCTTGAAGGATCCTTAAAGTATCGGTGATCCTTACTTTGGTAATGTCCTAATCCTGAACTATTTCATTTCCTTATTTTCTCATATAAGGATAAGGATCATGTGTCCTTTATCCATCTCTCACGTGATTTTAAGTTTTGAAAGTTCAGGTATCCTTAGCAAAATATTGGTTATCTGCAGAAGCAATCCGTTCCTTGGGTTTAACCCCAGTTATTTGGGCTTGACCCCAGTTCCGCCTGTAGCGCATGATGATCCTGGTATAGTTCAAGGCAGTGGGACCAGTACTCGCTTTAGGGGCTGATAATTCCATTGTATTGGCTATACCTAGGATCCTACGTATAATGGTAGACGTACCATACATCCGTTCCTAAGGTTTCTAACGTTTTCACGTTAGCTAAGGTTTTGACATTTTCATGTCACTAAGTTTGGATAGTCGCCAGTTAGGGCCATACTCCAGTTTACATATGATCCTTGAGCTTGTCCCCAGTTATCCTTGGGCTTGTCCCCAGTTATCCTTGGGCTTGTCCCCAGTTGCTAACTCTTATCTTATATTGGCTTAGCCCCAAGTTATGCTATATTTCAGGTCCTTGAAGATAAGCAACTAGGGATCCTTGATCCTTACTTCTCTCTAAGGTTATCTTATAGTTATCCTGATTATGGTTAGGATCCTAACTTGGATCCTCAGGTATGATCCTTAACTATTTTTAATTCTATTCATTGTTTATTTGAATAACCCTTAAAATTTGACAACTAAATTTGTGATCCTTAATATATATTACTTTTTGGGATTTTTCGACTATAGGATATTTGATCATGGATCATATCCTAAATATTTTCAATCTGACTTATTCAAAATTGCTTATTCAATAAGTGTACATCAAAACAATTGAGAATTAAAAAGACAAAAAGGATAACAATACAAGATAAGCGACAAAAGATTAAGGTTTTATTTATTAACAAAAGATTAACCCTTAAAAGGTTGTCAAAATCACCTACCCCGAGCATCTACCAGCAATACGTGGCCCGTCCGCTGGGGTAGGTAAAGGGTGTCCATGATAATAGGTTCAAAGTAGTGCAGGAATATAAAGGCGGCAGGATCACAATGGCTTCATCCCCCAAACAGAGGATCCCTCCACCATTTGCAATCCTGCCTATTGTCTGAAGGATCCTAGATCCTTAATCTTAAAAACTATTGTTCAGCAAAACAACCATCAAACTAAAAAAATTGGGCTCCGGCTATGTCTAGAAATTTCCATCATCGCCCAATCATGCAGCCTAAACCTTCCCTGCGTCACCACCTCCGGCTCCACTTGCTTCACCACCTTCACCCTTGTCTCCAGCCTCGATCGTCAAGATCTCTTCAGCCTCCTCTTCATCATCCAGTTCAGCCAGCCTTGCCTTCCAGCCTTCCACATCCCAGGTGCTCTTGTCAAAGGCAGGATCCTGAGCTTCCAAGGCCATTTGCAGCTTGGTCTTGTACATTGCTATAGCGGCGGAGACTTTGGCGTCTTCGGTGATCTCATGCTTCTCGTAGTCATTATTAACCAGCGCCTTGGCCGTCTCCTGTTTGGCATCCTGGAGTTCCTTCTGAAGATCAGCAATTTTCAGGTCCTTTAGCAATGCAACCTGCTGGAGGTCGGCAATCTTCCTATCCTGATCCTCAACGTGGCCAACATAGTCCTCAATCTCAGCGAATTTCTGCAAAGGGGATAAAAGATAAGGTCAGGACCAAGTGATCCTCAAATCAGCAGGATATATCAGCAGGATATACGAGCAGAGACAGTGATCCTTACATTGTTGAAGTACTCGAGGAATTGGTGGCGGATCAGAGGCAGACCCTGCAGATCCTCAGCCTCGGAGGCCTTTCTCTTCTTGACTCCCTTTCCTTTGAGGGGTGCCTTGGGGACTGAAGCTGTCGGGCTGGTAGGAGCCTTTCTTTTGGAGGATCTGACGGTGGTGAGATCGGTGACACTGAACTTTGAAGCAGACTTGGTGGATTTTCCAGTACCTACACAACCAAAACAAGATAAGTATCTTTACTTCACTTATATTTCACTATTTATTTAAATTTTTAAACAAAGATACTTACTTGACATCGTGACAGAGCCTGAGGATACCTCCTGAGAATCCTGGGTGGTTGTCTTGAAAGTTCTTGTTTCAGGATCAAGTCTCTTGAAAGTGGCGAGTCTCTCTTTGGCAGCAGGAGACAGTCTGAGGTGTGAAACGGTGATAGCTGCATAACAAGAAAGCAAAAGTATATAAGTGATCCTTATATCAAAAGAAAGTTCTCTGGTGATCCTTCTCAGGATCCTCCATCCTACCATGGGTAGGCCATTTCCTGGGTAGATCCTTCCCATCAGAGATAGAATCTCTCTTGACGAAAAAAAAAACGCCGCTTCCAGTTAGTATCATTCTTGGTAGCTTTGAAGATCGGGTGTTCCTCACCAGGTTTACGGTTGAACAAATAACGATGAGAACCAAAGGTAGTAAGATCATACAGCTCTCCCAGCTCTGACATTCCTAGGTCTATTCCTTCTTGCTCGATGATCCTTTCAATGGTATACAAAACCCTCCAAATCATCGGCATGGCTTGGATATAAGAGATGCCAGTTAGGGAAAAGAAAGATTGGGTGAAGGCTAGAAAAGGATATGTATAGCCTATGGTGAACGGAGTGACAGGAAAAGCAACCCAGTTGTCGGAAATATGATCACTCAGGGCATTGGGATCAAAAGATTTAAACACAGTGTTCGCCAGGAAACAGTGGCGGATCCTATCAATCTGTGGATCGGTGAAACAGCAGCGTTCTTTTATGGAATCTTCGATGATCCCCTGGCTCTTCAGTGGGCTGTTTTTCGGGTGATCCTTAGCTGGGGAGTTCTGGAGCAACATTTTTAACAGAATGATGGAAAGAGACGGAAAACAGAGCAAAAGAAGGAAGAAGATGAAGAGAGAATACCTGTTTATCTTCGGATGCAGTTATAAAGGGAGTATCTCTGAAATTTAAATGCAAACGATCCTATCTATATCTCCTATTTATAATCATGATTGTGCAGGGTTGTCACTTCTGTGACGTCATAGTTGCAACGGATAGTTCTACATCAACGGCTATATTTACGATAGTTAGTTGCGGATAAGATCAAGAAAATATAATTCGTTCATTTTACATATTACTCCTTATATTTTGGGGGCAATTGTTAGGGGAGGATTTTCTAACAATTAGTCATCCTTACTTGTTATCCTAATAAATGATCCTTACTTCTGTGACAGACAGTGATCCTCAGAAGAGCTTCAGGATTAGGATCATGGATCACCTTAAGGATCCTCATACTAACGATTGTTTGTTTGTATTTCGTATTATTTTGCAGGAGTAACAAGCTTGACTTGGTCTTGGCAACGTTACTATGGAATATTCCACGGGTATTTCGCACACGTTTGACTGGAAATGGATGTTGTTGAGAACGTAGGAGCATGGCACAAAAGTCGGATAGTTTGTTAGCATAGTTAACTTCTATTTTTAAAGGGGTGACGAGCTAGTAATTAGAACACTTAGCCATTTTCAGCTACACACACTCTCGTACAATTGCACTCTTGAAGCTTTCGACAAACACTTAACAGTTTTCACTCACTTTTACACATTTCACCATAGTGATCCTTGTACCTAGCTCGTTACTATCCGAAGTTGTAAACATTTACTGATTTATTTGAGCTTGGTGATCGGTAGTTTCCATCACCCGGGGTTTTTTGTGCCGGAGATCAACTCTTGATCAAGGGCTTTTTCCCCGTATAAACCTTGTGTCACTTGTTATTTATTTTTCATAGTGATCCTTATTGCTACAAAGTAATTCAAGCATCAGACCCCGTAACAGAAAGTTTGGTTGCATTATCCTCATCTGATTTTTTGACCAAAACAATCCTCATGATCCTGAATCCAAGATTTACATAGGATCAGGGATCCTTGGCAAAATAGAAGAGGATTTGGTATCCTTCGTCAAGAGGAGAAAAGCCACCTTTGCATGGAGACACGAAGATATGACAGGTATATCTAAGGATATAATTACTCATAAACTTGGCATTGACAGGTCATTCAAACCAATCCATCAAAAGAGGAGAAAGTTTGCACCAGAAAGAAATGCCATTATCTAGGATGAGGTAGAAAAATTACTCCGAGCAGGTATGATTAGAGAGGTCAAGTATCAAAGATGGTTGGCCAATGTGGTTGTTGTTCAAAAGAAAAACGGAAAGTGGAGGGTATGTGTCGATTTCACTGATTTAAATAAGGCATGTCCCAAGGATCCTTTCCCATTGCCCCACATTGACTCCATGGTGGATGCTACCACGGGTCATGAACTGTTAACTTTTATGGATGCTTCGTCTGGATTTCAGCAAATTCAGATGGAACCATCTGATCAAGAGGATACAGCCTTTATGACCCCAACTGGTATTTATTGTTATATTGCTATGCCATTTGGACTAAGAAATGCAGGTGCTACTTATCAAAGGCTAGTCAATATAATGTTCAAGGATCAAATTGGACACACTATGGAAGTCTATATAGATGACATGGTGGTTAAGTCTAAAAAAGCTAAGGATCACCTTAGAGACTTGGAGGAAGCATTTAATATCCTTGATAAATTTAATATGAAACTAAATCCTTCCACATGTCACTTTGGTGTAAAAGCAGGTAAATTCCTAGGGTATATGGTGACAAAGAGAGGCATTGAAGCAAGTCCAGAGCAAATTAAGGCTATTGTGAACATCAAATCTCCTGCCAATGCTAAGGATGTGCAGAGATTAACGGGCAGAATCGCAGCCTTAAACAGGTTCATATCCAAATCCTCAGAAAAATGCAAGGAATTCTACGACATTTTGAGGAGGAACAAAAAATTTGATTGGACTGAAAAGCACGAAAATGCTCTCAAAGCTCTTAAGGATTACCTATCCTCAGCTCCCGCCTTGATGAAACCAGAAAAAGGGGATGTGTTATCCTTATACCTCGCAGTATCCTCTAAAGCAGTAAGTGTCGTCCTTGTTAAGGATCATGAAGGTACACAACATCCTGTCTATTATGTAAGTAAGAGTTTGCTTGATGCTGAATCCAGGTATTCACATTTAGAAAAACTTATTCTTGCTTTAATTATGGCATCTACTAAATTAAGACACTATTTTGAAACTCATGCCATTATTGTTAAGACTAATTTTCCAATTAAGAATGTTCTCAGGAAACCTGAAATGTCAGGAAGGATGGCTAAATGGGCAGTGAAGCTCAGTGCTTATGATATAAGATATGAACCTAGAACTGCCATTAAATCCCAAGCCTTAGCTGACTTTGTGGCAGATTTCAGTAGTGACATGCAAAGGGAAGCTGAATTGGAAGTCCAACAGCTAGAGGAAACTAAGGATCCTTGGATACTCTTCACTGATGGAGCCTCCAATGTCAAAGGAACTGGGCTTGGAATACTACTAAAATCACCACAGGGGGACATAATACCCCACTCTTAGCTTGTGAGTTCCAAACTACTAACAATGAGGCTGAATATGAAGCCTTGATAGCTGGTTTGCAAATTGCCAAGTATATGAGGATCAGGTATCTTGATGTACATGTAGATTCATTATTAATCACTAACCACTTTAATGGATCCTATGTTGTTAAAGGTGAAAAGCTAATCAAATATTTAGAGATAGTCAAAGATTTGGCACTCTCTTTTGTTTCCTTTAGTTTGACACAGGTACCCAGAGAAGAGAATGCAGAAGCCGATGCATTGGCCAATCTGGGATCATCCTTAAAAATTCTAGAGGATATCAAGATCCCTATTGTCCATATCCTGACCCCTGCTATTGAGGTTCATGCGACTATGGAGATAGGAGAAGATTCTGTAATTATCCCTAGTGATGACACAGGATCTCATTCAGGATCATGGATCCTTCCAATTAAGAGATATATCCAACATGGAGAGATCCCTACAGGAGAAAACCCCAGGGCTTTCAAAATTAAGGTATCTCAGTTTACAATATTGAATAATATGCTATATAATCGATCTCTTGTAGGACCATATCTAAGATGTATTGAGGATCCTGAAATCCAAGAAGTCTTAAAGGGTCTTCATGAAGGAGATTGAGGAAATCACACTGGGGGCAGGGCATTATTCTCAAGGATCCTGAGAACATGATACTATTAGCCCACTATGAAGAAGGATGCTGTGGATTATGCTAAAAGATGTGATCCTTGTCAGAGACACAGTAATATCCTTCACCAACCAGCAGAGCTCTTGCATCCTATATCCTCTTCTTGGCCATTTATGAGATGGGGGATGGATATAGTTGGTAAACTTCCCAAGGCACCTGGTGGAAAAGTATTCATGCTTTCTATGACTGACTATTTCTCAAAGTGGATAGAGGCTGAAGCCTTTGCTTAAGTCAGAGAAAAGGAAGTGATATCCTTTATCAAAAGAAATATTATTACTAGATTTGGTATCCCTTCTGAAATTATATGTGATAATGGATCCCAATATATTGGGAGTAGAACTACTAACTTTTGTGACGGCTGGGGGATTAAGATGATAACATCAACACCAGTCCACCCACAAGCTAATGGCCAGGCAGAATCATCCAACAAGATCATTATCAACAACTTGAAAAAGAAGCTTGGATCCAAGAAAGGAAAATGGGCAGAAGAGCTACCTTATGTAATATGGGCTGACAGAACAACTCCCAAGAATGCTACTGGTCAAACTCCATTCTCTTTGGTATTTGGAGCAGAATCAGTGATCCCTACAGAAATGGTGGTTCCTACTGCAAGAACAAGCATCCGTGATCCTAGAGGAAATGCTAAAAACTTGGTTCAAGACCTAGATACTATAAAAGAACTCAGGGATTTGGCAAGGATAAGGATGGCCAGTTATCAACAAATGATGGCTGGAGCTTACAATAAGAATGTCAGGATCAGGAAATTGCAAGTTGGTGATATGGTACTGAGGAAAGCCTTTCAGAATACTACCAATCCTGCTGATGGAAAGTTGGCACCAAAGTGGGAAGGCCCTTATTTGATTGAAGCTGAAGCAGGAAAGGGGGCGTATCGGTTGCTAACAATGGAAGGTGATTTGCTGCCAAGAGCTTGGAATGTTGTCCACTTGAAAAAATATTTCATGTGATAAGGATCCATGATCCTTAGCCGACAATGATCCTTGAAGGATCCTTGCAAAACGGAGTATCCTCGTTATGGTAATAATCTCAAACTGTTTACCTCTTCATATATCATGCATATAAGGATAAGGATCCTGGATCCTTTATCCTCCTTTCACTTGTTTCTAAGTTTTGCAGAAGGTTTGGGTATCCTTGGCAGAGGATAAGTCTCCATAGAAATATCCAGTTATTTGGGCTTGACCCCAGTTATTTGGGCTTGACCCCAGTTATTTGGGCTTGACCCGAGTTCTTTGGGCTAGTCCCCAGTTTGGGCCTGTCCCCAGTTTCGCCAGTAGCGCACGATGATCCTGGTACAGTTCATGGCAATGGGACCAGTACTCGCTTTAGGGGCTGACAATTTCATTGTATTGGCTGTATCCGGGATCCTACGTATAATGGTAGACGTACCATACATTCGTTCCTAAGGTTTCTAACGTTTTCACGTTAGCTAAGGTTTTGGCATTTTCCTGTCACAAAGTTTGGATAGTCGCCAGTGAGGGCCATACTCCAGTTTACACAAGATCCTTTGGGCTTGTCCCAGTTATCCTTTGGGCTTGTCCCCAGTTATCCTTTGTCTTGTCCCCAGTATATTGGGCTTGTCCCCAGTATATTGGGCTTGTCCCCAGAATTGTTGGGCTTGTCCCCAGTTACTAACTTTTCTCTTATATTTGCTTAGTCCCAAGTTATATTCAATTTCAGGTTTTTGAAGCTAAAACAAGCAAGGATCCTTGATCCTTACCTTCTACTAAGGTTTGTCTTTTGATTATCCTGATTATAACTGTTAAGGAGTTAAGATCCTAACTTGGATTCTCAGGTATGATCCTTGTTCATTTTTATTTTATCTATATAAGTGACCCTTATTCTTTGACAACAGAACTAATGATCCTTAAGTTGCAAAACTTTTCTGAACTTATCGACTTTAGGATATTTGATCCTTGATCATATCCTAAAACTTTTGAAACGTAATTTGCTTTATTTTTCTTCTTTACTTAATGAATTCAAATAAAATGTGTAACAACAATTGGAAAGTAAAGAATTCACAAGGATAACAACACAAAAAATAGCCAAAAAGTTAAAGTTTTATTTATTCACAAAATATTAAACCCTTTTAAGGTTGTCAAAATTGCTAACCCAAGTTTCTACCAGCAATACGTGGCCCGTCCACTTGGGTTGGCAAAGGGTGTCCATTGTCTAACTGGTCATAAGAGTGTAGGAAATAAAAGTCGGCAGGATAACAAGTGGCTTCATCCCCCCAAGCAGAGGATCCCTCCACCACCTATTATCCTACCTATTGTCCAGAGGATCGATGATCCTTAAACCTAAAACTATTGTTCAGAGTACAACCAACCATTGTTTCAAAACATCACAACCACAAAACAAACTACCAAACTTTAAAAAAAATGGGCTCCGGCTGTGTCTAGAAATGTCCATCATCGCCCATCCTTGCAGCTTACACCTTGGCCGCATCTTCACCAGTATCACCTCCAGCTTGATCCTTCCCGCTGCCACTTGCCTTGATTGCCAGAACCTCGGTAGCCTCCTCCTCATCCTCCAGCTCCACCAATTTTGCCTTCCAGCCCTCTTTGTCCTAGGTGCTCCTGTCGAAGTCAGGATCCTCAGCTTCTTGGGCCATCTGCAGTTTTATCTTGTACATAGTGATGGCAGCAGAGACTTTAGCATCCTCTATGATCTCACGTTTTTCTTGGTCTGCATCAATTTGTGCCATGACCGCTTGCCTTTTTGCTACATTGAGATCTTTTTCAAGGGAGGAGATGGTATGATCCTTGGCTTGGCAGATCTTCTGGAACTCCGAATGCTTTTGTTCAATCTCTTCAGTATAAGCATCGAACAGCGCTTGGATTTTGGCAAATTTCTGCAAAAGACAAATTAAAGTTCAGAACTTATGATCCTTAACTAGGCAGGATACTCAGTCAGGATCCAGGATCCTTACCTCAGAGAAATACTCCAAGAATTGATGGCGGATGAGGGATAGCCCGTCAAGGTCTTCAGCTTCGGTGACCTTCCTCTTCTTTCCCCCTTTGGAGGTCACAGGCTTGGGGATTATTGTGCTCGGGCTAGCAGCACCTTTCTTTTTTGCGGATTGGGGACCAACGTTGCTGAGATCACTAACGCTGAAACGAGAGGCAGACTTGGATGATTTTCCAGCACATGTCAATTCAAAACAACAGATAAGTGTTCTTGCTTTATTTTATTTAAAATACTTAACTACATATAAGCATGGATACTTACTTGACATCGTGACAGAACCTGAGGATAGTTCTTGAGAATCCTTGGTGACTGCTTGGAATGATCTTATCGCAGGATCAAGACTCCAGAAAGTGGTGATTCTTTCCTTCGTTGCAGGTGATGGAATGAGGTGAGAGACGGATATCGCTGCAAACAACAAAGAATAAATCAGTTATCCTTATAGGACCAGGGTTATCCTATGATCCTTCTTTAAGGATCCTTTATCCTACCATGGGTGGCCCATTCTCTAGGAAGATCCTTCCCATTTGGGATGGAATCCCTCCTGACAAAGAAGAATCGCTTCTTCCAGTAGGTGTCATTTTTGGTGGTTTTCAGAATTGGATGAGGTTTATCAGGCTTGCGTTTGAATAAAATCGGTGTCACACCCCGACCACATAAAACAACAAAACGTGGCGGAAACGTCGGGGAGTGTTGTAACAGAACATTGTTTCACAACCATGGATTAAATAGTTTTGTTTTATTGAATTATTGAACTAAATGTTTTGATACAAATTAGATAAATACAACTATTATCTTTCAAGTTTTAAAGTCGCTAAGGCCTTGTCCATTCCTATGTGAGAGTACACCAATATCATCATCAAGCATCATCAACTATTGTACCTGAAACACATGTGAAAATAGGTACGTCAGTGTTAGGGGAGGATTTTCCAATGATCAGTGATCCTCAACTACTGTTGGGCTTAGTAATCCTTACTTCTGTTTGAATTAGTGATCCTCAGAAGTATTGCAGGATCAGGATCAGGATCATGGATCATCGTAAGGATCCTTATACTAATGATTGTCCGCTTTGAATATGATGTTGTTTTGCAGGAGTACGAGCTTGGACTTGGTCTTGGCGATATTCCTGGAGAATATTCCATAGTTATTCTGCATGTGCATGGCTGAAATGGACATTGTGGGAGTCGTGGAGGACTTGCACCATTTGCGGAATGTTTGTTAGCTTAGATATTTTCCATTTTTAAAAGGGGTAGCGAGCTAAAGAGAAAACACTTGGCTATTTTTGGCTACACACACACTAGCAACTGCTCTCACCAGCTCTCGGCAATTCGCTTAGCAATTTCATACACTTTTCATACACCTTTTGCACGTAACACTATAGTGATCCTTGTAATTAGCTCGCTATCATCCGAAGTTGTAACACATTTCTTGTTTAATTTGAGTTGGTGATCGGTAGTTTCCATCACCCGAGGTTTTTTATGCCGGAGATCATTCATTGATCAAGGGCTTTTTCCTCGTATAAATCTTTGTGTCACTTGTTCATTACATTTCAGAGTGATCCTTAGTGTTGTTCATTGATTCAAGCATCATACCTCACAACAGAAAGTTTGGTTGCATTATCATTGCTTGATTTTTGACCAAAACAGTTTGGCGCCCACCGTGGGGTAATTGGTGCTTCATTCCTAAGAAGATTCATACCTTTGTGGTCATTTCGGTTCATAACAACCAGGCAGATGGCTTCTTCAGCGAAGAACCCTTCAAACTTAATGCCGTCATTCAGTTCTTCACAAGGCGTTCCTCCTTTGCCTCCACCACCTTCTGGATCCCAGAAGAATGCTGAGAATGCTGTGAAGAAACAAACCCCCATTTTCACAAAACCACCAACTTCTTCTGTTTCCACTAATCCTACTACTAATGATCTTTATGCTCTGATTTTACAGATGAGGAATCACGCACAAGAGCAGGATAAAACCAATGAAAGGATCCTCCGGGAGATCGCTGAGATCAAGAAACAGAAGAAGTCAGTGGAGGATCACTCTCCTCTGATGCCAAGGTCGCTAAACTTCGACACTCCAGTCATAACTTCCCAGCACTCAGCAGCTCCGGACGTGCAATACTTGGGTGAATTACCAGGAAGGCGTTATGGAACAGCAACTATGAGTCAGGCACTTGGCTCTCACTTCCAGCCTCAGGGATCCTATTTTCAGCCATCGGGATCCTCTATTCAGCATCAAGGATCCTTCAGCTCAGGAGGATATTTGGGAATGCACACGGTCTAAGGATCCTCCCAGGTCCAAGGATCCTCCCAGGTCCAAGGATTCTCTATCGTCCCAGGATCCTTCTAGGTTCAAGGATCCTCTTAGCCTCAAGGATCCAACGTCTTTCAGGATCAAGGATTCTTGAGAAGTATGCAGCCTCAGAGCTCGGACGTTCATCAAGGAGACTTCATACCAATGCAGACCATTGCTTCCTCTGGTCCTTCAATCATGCCAGAGTCTCGTCAATATGGATTCACATCCGCAATTCTAAACACGAATCCTGTGGGAGGTAACACTTTTAATAATTCATATAACACTAACCGTGGCTTAATGCAGGATACAGGTATCAATCAGGCTATGGCTAGAGAGCTACAGAAGCTTAAGGATATGATATCCAGTGTACCAGGAGTGGTTAAACCCATTCCTGAAATTGCAGATGGTAGCCATAGGATATCTCGTTTTGCACCGCCCTTATGTGATGCTGAGATACCTAAAAGGTTCCAGATACCATCTATGAAGCTGTATGATGGTTCAACGGATCCAGAGGAGCATGTAGCTCAATACAGGGAGAGGATGGAGATCAATCCAATTCCTGAAAGGTTAAAAGAAGCATGTCTATGCAAGGGATTTGGATCCACACTTACAGGATCTGCTCTTAAATGGCTGCTAAGTCTTCCCCCTTACTCTATTACTTCATTTGCTAATCTAGTTAACTTGTTTAATAGTCAATTCTCTTGTAGTAGAAAATTTGAACGATTAACTAGTGATCTATATAGGGTAACACAAGGTCAAAATGAATCACTTAGAGATTACATCACTAAGTTTAGTAAAGAATCCTTAGATATTCCTAACTTGGATATTGCTACGGCTGTAGAAGCCTTTAAAATGGGATTGCTTAGGGATTCATTATTCTATGATGATCTTGTTATGACACCTTGCAGGAATCTTGATGAAGTAAGAACCAGGGCCCTTAGGTTCATCCGCCTAGAGGATGACAAAAGGATCCAGGATAGGTTGACAAGATCCTCAAAATAGGATAAACAAGGATCCTACTTCAGGAAAAACAAATCAAAGTCCTACAACTGATCTGATAACCAGAATGTGCATGCAGTGGAACAAGAAGAGGATGATGAGGATTATCCTCCTATTTCTGAATACTGTTTTTCTGTTGATAACAATGAACTAATCCTTGCAATGCAGAATCTAGGTGAGAAAGCTAGGTGGCCAAGGAAAAGTGATAAACCAGCTGCTACAAAGGATAACTCCAAGTGGTGTGCATATCATGAGGATTTTGGGCATCTCACTGAAAAGTGTATTGCACTGAGAAAGGAAATTGGTTACTTGTTGAGCAAGGGGCATTTGAAAGAACTTTTGGGACGAAAGAAGTCAAGGATCCAGGATCCTGAAAGGATCCCGGAAAAGGCTCCTGCTCCTCCAGCAGATGCACAAGTCATAAACTTCATATCCGGTGGATCAGACATTTGTGGTACCTCCTTTTCAGCAGCAAAAAGACATGCTAAGGAAACCAAGATGGATAATGGAGACAGACCCGTCCGGACCTCCATTGTCACCCAGGATAAAGTCATAACCTTTGATGAGGATGATCATGTTGATGTCTAGGATCCTCATCATGATGGTCTTGTAATCACATTGTTTATTTCTAACCACTTTGTTCGCAGGATCCTTATAGATGGAGGAAGCTCTGTGAACATCATTCAGCTTGATGTCCTCAAGAAGATGAATATCCCGGAGTCTGATATCATCCCAAGATCCTCAGTACTTGTGGGATTCAGTGGAGAAACTAAGAATACATTGGGGGACATCAAACTCCCAATCTATATTGAAGGATTGCATTCTTATCAAAAATTTTGTGTTATAGATTGCTTATCATGTTGCAATGTTATCCTTGGCAGGCCATGGATACATGATATGAAGGTAGTTCCATCTACCTATCATCAATGTGTAAAGCTTCCAAGTCCTTGGGGAGTGGTAAAAATTGAGAGTGATCAACAAGAAGCTAAGAATTGTTATACCTCATCAATGAAGCCAGCCTCAAGACCAAGGGAGCAATAGCAATTAAAGTATCCTTCAAGAGATATCTTGGAGGCGAGAGAACAGGATTTGAAAGAAATCCTCATGGATCCTGATGATCCTGAATCCAAGATCTTCATAGGATCAGGGATCCTTAGCGACATTGAATAGGAGCTAGTATCCTTCCTTAAAAGAAGGAAAACTACCTTTGCCTGGAAACATGAGGATATGACAGGTATATCTAAAGATATAATTACTCATAAACTTAGCATTGACAGGTCATTCAAGCCGATTCATCAAAAGAGGAGGAAGTTTGCACCTGAAAGGAATGCTATTATCCAGGAAGAGGTAGATAAACTACTTCGGGCAGGTATGATAAGAAAGGTTAAGTATCCAAGATGGTTAGCCAATGTGGTTGTTGTTCAAAAGAAAAATGGAAAGTGGAGGGTATGTGTCGATTTTACTGATTTAAACAAGGCATGTCCCAAGGATCCTTTCCCATTACCCCACATTGACTCCATGGTGGATGCTACCGCGGGTCATGAGTTGTTGACTTTTATGGATGCTTCATCTAGATTTCAACAAATTCAGATGGAACCATCTGATCAAGAGGATACAGCCTTTATGACCCCAACTGGTATATATTGTTATATTGTTATGCCATTTGGACTAAGGAATGCAGGTACTACTTATCAAAGGCTAGTCAATATGATGTTCAAGGAACAAATTGGACACACTACGGAAGTCTATATTGATGACATGGTGGTTAAGTCCAAGAAAGCTGAGGATCACCTTAAAGACTTGGAGGAGGCATTCAATATCCTTGATAAATTTAATATGAAACTAAATCCTTCCAAATGTCATTTTGGTGTTAAGGCAGGTAAATTCTTAGGCTATATGGTGACAAAGAGGGGCATTGAAGCAAGTCCAGAGCAAATCAAGGCTACTGTGAATATCAAATCTCCTGCCAATGCTAAGGATGTGCAAAGATTGACAGGCAGGATCGCAGCCTTGAACAGATTCATATCCAAATCCTCAGAAAAGTGCAAGGAATTCTACGACATCCTGAGGAAGAACAAGAAATTTGAATGGACTGAGAAGCATGAAAGTGCCCTCAAAGCTCTTAAGGATTACCTATCCTCAGCCCCTGCCTTGATGAAACCAGAAAAGGGGGATGTATTATCCTTATACTTAGCAGTATCCTCAAAAGCAGTAAGTGCGGTCCTTGTTAAGGATCACCAAGGTATACAACATCCTGTTTATTATGTAAGTAAGAGTTTACTTGATGCTGAATCCAGGTATTCACACTTAGAAAAACTTATCCTTGCATTAATTATGGCATCTACTAAATTAAGACATTATTTTGAGACTCATGTCATTATTGTTAAGACTAATTTTCCAATTAAGAATGTTCTCAGGAAACCTGAAATGTCAGGAAGGATGGCTAAGTGGGCAGTGAAGCTGAGTGCATATGATATAAGATATGAACCAAGGACTGCCATCAAATCCCAGGCCTTAGCTGACTTTGTGGCAGATTTTAGTAGTGATTTGCAAAAGGAGGCTGAATTAGAAGTCCAACAGCTTGAAGAAACTAAGGATCCTTGGATACTCTTCACTGATGGTGCCTCTAATGTCAAAGGAATAGGGCTTGGAATACTACTAAAATCGCCACAGGGGGGCATACTACTAAAATCGCCACAGTGAATTTCAAACTACCAACAATGAGGCTGAATATGAAGCCTTGATAGCTGGTTTGCAAATCGCTAAGCATATGAGGATAAGGTATCTTGAGGTACACGTAGATTCACTATTAATCACTAATCACTTTAATGGATCCTATGTTGTTAAAGGTGAGAAGCTAATCAAATACTTGGAGATAGTCAAAGAATTGGCACTCTCTTTTGTATCCTTTAGTTTGACACAGGTACCAAGGGAAGAGAATGCAGAAGCTGATGCATTAGCCAATCTAGGATCATCCTTGAAGATCCCGAAAGATATAAGGATTCCTATTATCCATATCCTGACCCCTGCAATCGAGGATCATGTAGCTATGGAAATAGGAGAGGATTCTGCAATCATCCCTAGTGATAATACTCAATCTCATTCAGGATCATGGATCCTCCCAATTATGAGATACATACAACACGGAGAGATTCCTACAGGAGAAAACCCAAGGGCTTTCAAAATTAAGGTATCTTAATTTACAATATTAAATAATATGTTGTATAAACGATCTCTTGCAGGACCATATCTAAGATGCATTGAGGATCCTGAAATCCAAGAAGTTCTAAAGGATTTCCATGAAGGAGATTGTGGAAACCACACTGGGGGCAGGGCATTATTCTCAAGGATCCTGAGAATAGGATACTATTGGCCCACAATGAAGAAGGATGCTGTGGAGTATACCAAGAAGTGTGATCCTTGTCAAAGACACAGTAATATCCTTCACCAACCAGCAGAGCTTTTGCATCCTATATCCTCTTCTTGGCCATTTATGAGATGGGGAATGGATATAGTTGGTAAGCTTCCTAAGGCACCTGGTGGAAAAGTATTCATGCTTGCTATGACTGATTACTTCTCCAAGTGGATAGAGGCTGAAGCCTTTGCTCAAGTCAGAGAAAAGGAAGTTATATCCTTTATTAAAAGAAACATTATTACTAGATTTGGTATCCCTTCTGAAATTGTTTGTGATAATGGATCCCAATTTATTGGGAATAGAACTACTAACTTTTGTGACAGCTGGGGGATTAAGATGATAACATCAACACTAGTCCACCCACAAGCTAATGGTCAGGTAGAATCATCCAACAAGATCATCATCAACAATTTGAAGAAGAAGCTTGGATCCAAGAAAGGAAAATAGGCAGAAGAACTACCTTATGTGCTTTGGGCTGATAGGACAACTCCCAAGAATGCTACTGGCCAAACTCCATTTTTCTTGGTATTTGGGGCAGAATCAGTGATCCCTACAGAAATGGTGGTTCCTACTGCAAGAACAAGCATACGTGATCCTGAAGAAAATGCTGAAAACATGGTTCAAGACTTGGACACTATAGAAGAAATCAGGGATTTGGCAAGGATAAGGATGGCTAGTTATCAGCAAAGGATGGCTGGAGCCTACAACAAAAATGTCAGGATCAGGAAATTCCAAGTTGGTGATATGGTATTAAGGAAAGCATTTCAGAATACCACCAATCCTGCTAATGGAAAGTTGGCACCAAAATGGGAAGGCCCCTATTTAATTGGAGCTGAGGCAGGAAAGGGGGCATATCGATTGCTAACAATGGAAGGTGATTTGCTACCAAGGGCTTGGAATGCTGTCCATTTAAAGAAATATTTCATGTGACAAGGATCCATGATCCTGACATGACAAGTATCCTTGAAGGATCCTTATCAGACAGATGATCCTCTTTCTGGTAATATTATGATCTCTAACTATTTCATTCTTTAATTATCTCATATAAGGGTAAGGATCCTGCATCCTTTATCCTCCTTTCACTTGATTCTGAGTTTTGAAGGTTCAGGTATCCTTAACTAAGGATTGAGTATCCACAGAAGTATCCAGTTATTTGGGCTTGACCCCAGTTATTTGGGCTAGTCCCCAGTTTCGCCAGTAGCGCACGATGATCCTGGTATAGTTCATGGCAATGGGACCAGTACTCACTTTACGGGCTGACAATTTCATTGTACTGGCTATATTCAGGATCCTACGTATGATGGTAGGCGTACCATACATCCGTTCCTAAGGTTTCTAACGTTTTCACGTTAGCTAAGGTTTTGGCATTTTCATGTCACTAAGTTTGGATAGTCGCCAGTGAGGGCCATACTCCAGTTTACACACGATCCTTTGGGCTTGTCCCCAGTTATCCTTTGGGCTTGTCCCCAGTTATCCTTTGGGCTTGTCCCCAGTATATTGGGCATGACCCCAGAATTGTTGGGCTTGTCCCCAGTTACTAACTCTTATCTTATATTGGCTTAGTCCCAAGTTGTATCCTATTTCAGGTTTTTGGAGATAAACGACCAAGGATCCTTGATCCTTACTTTCTACTAAGGTTTGTCTTTTGGGTTATCCTGATTATAAGTGTTAAAAGATAGGATCCTAACTTGGATTCTCAGGTATGATCCTTAACTATTTTGATTTTATTCATTATTCATTTGAGTAACCCTTATCCTTTGACAACTGAACTCATGATCCTTAAAATGTGTTACTTTTTAGAACTTGTCGATTATAGGATATGTGATCCTTGATCATGTCCTAAACTTTTTAAGGATATTTATTAAATATTTCTTTATTTGATAAACTCAAACAAAATGAACATCACAACAGTTGGAAAATAAATACTAACAAGGATATCAACACAGGATAAGCCAAAAAGTTAAAGTTATTTTATTCACAAAACATTAAACCCTTTAAGGTTGTCAAAATTGCCAACCCACATTTCTACCAGCAAAACGTGGCACGTCCACATGGGTTGGCAAAGGGTGTCCATTGTTCATAGGTCTAATAGGTGAAGGAAATTAAAGACGGAAGGATAACGAGTGGCTTCATCCCCCAAACAGAGGATCCATCCACCACCCATTATCCTGCCTATTGTTCAAGGATTCATGATCCTTAGCCCTAATTACTATTGTTCAAATACAACCCATCATTGTTCAACAAAAACACCATAACCAAAATAAACTATCAAGCTTAAAAAATGGGCTCCGGCTACGTCTAGAAATGTCCTTCATCGCCCATTCATGCAGCCTACACCTTCGCTGCATCACCATCTCCTCCAGCTCCAATATCCTTCACCTGATCCTTGCCACTGCCACCAGCCTCGATTGCCAGAACCTCATCAGCCTCATCTTCATCCTCCAATTCAGCCAGCCTAGCCTTCCAGCCCTCCATGTCCCAGTTGCTCCTGTCGAAATTAGGATCCTGAGCTTCTTGGGCCATCTGCAACTTGGTCTTATACATGGCAATGGCAGCGGAGACTTTAGCATCCTCCGTGATCTCATGCTTCTCATAATCGGCATTGATCTGAGCTGCAACTATCTGAGTTTTGGCATCATTGAGGTCCTTTTCAAGGGAGGCAATCTTGTGATCCTTGAGCACCGCCACTTTTTGGAGATCGGAGTATTTCTCCTCAAGCTCTTCGACGTTCCCAACATAGTCCTCGATTTCAGCAAATTTCTGCAAACAAGAGAATGCAAAGTTCAGGATCATGTGATCCTCAAATGAGCAGGATAACTAAGCTAAGTCAGTGATCCTTACATCAGCAAAGTACTCGAGGAACTGATGGCGGATCAGAGGCAAGCCTTGTAGGTTGTCAGCTTCAGAGGTCTTCCTTTTCTTTCCACCTCTTCCCTTTGAAGTGGTTGCCTTGGGGATTGTGACGGAAGGGCTAGCAGCAGACTTTTTCTTTGAGGATCGGACAGTGTCAAGATCAGTGACACTGAATTTGGAGGCAGACTTTGAAGATTTCCCAGCACCTACACACCCAAAACAGATAAGTATCGTTATCCTATTTCTATTCAATTATTTATTTAAACATTTAACTATACAAAAAACAGGATACTTACTCGACATAGTGACAGAACCTGAGGATACTTCCTGAGAATCCTGGGTGTTTGTTTTAAATGATCTTCTTGTAGGATCAAGTCTCCAGAAAGCGGCAAGCCTTTCCTTTGTTGCAGGTGTTGTGATGAGGTGTGCGACAGTAATAGCTGCAAGATAGAAACAAAAGGACGTTAGTGATCCTTAAACAAAAACAAGGTCATCTGGTGATCCTTCTCAGGATCCTCTATCCTACCATGGGTGCTCCACTTCCTTGGCAGATCCTTTCCATCAGAGATAGAATCCCTTCTGACAAAGAAGAATCTCCGTTTCCAGTTGGTATCATTCTTAGTGGCTTTGAAGATGGGGTGTTCTTCACCGGGTTTATGCTCGAGTAAATATCGGTGGGATCCAAATGTTACGAGGTCATACATCTCTGCCAACTCCGACATTCCCAGAGCAATTCCTTCTTGCTCAATGATCCTTTCAAGGGTATATAAGACCCTCCAGATCATTGGCATAGCTTAAATGTAGGAGATGCCGGTGAGGGAGAAGAAAGACTGGGTGAATTCAGGGAAAGGATACGAGTATCCTATTGTGAAAGGAGTGACTGGGAAAGCTACCCAAGTTTCAGAAATGTAATCACTTAGAACGGTGGGATCAAATGGTTTGAAATCGGTGTTCGCCGGGAAGCAATGTCAGATCCTGTCTATTTGTGGATCAGTGAAGCAGCATCTTTCTTTCGCTGAATCTTTGATGATCCCCTGGCTTTTAAGAGGACTGTCTTTTGTGTGATCCTTAGCCGGAGAGGATCTTAGCATCATCTTGGTCATAAGGGTAGAGAAGAAGATGAATAGAGAAAGAAAACGTAAAGGAAGAAGAGGAAGAGAGATACCTGCTTGATCTTCGAATGTGGATTTAAAGGGAGTTTCTCTTGAATTTAAATGTGAATTGATCCCTATCCATAACTTCAATTTATAATGATGGTTTTGCAGGATAGTCACCTCAATGACGTCATGCTCGTAACGGCTAGTCCGACTCCAACGGCTAGTTATCCGTTAATTTGTTACGGATAAGAACAAAAATATAACTCGTTATTTACATTTTTACTCCTTATATTTTGGGGGCAATTGTTAGGGGAGGATTTTCCAATGATCAGTGATCCTCAACTACTGTTGGGCTTAGTGATCCTTACTTCTGTTTAAATTAGTGATCCTCAGAAGTATTGCAGGATCAGGATCATGGATCATCGTAAGGATCCTTATACTAATGATTGTTCGCTTTGAATATGATGTTGTTTTGCAGGAGTACGAGCTTGGACTTGGTCTTGGCGATATTCCTGGAGAATATTCCATAGTTATTCCGCACGTGCATGGCTGAAATGGACGTTGTGGGAGTCGTGGAGAACTTGCACCATTTGCGGAATGTTTGTTAGCTTAGATATTTTCCATTTTTAAAAGGGGTAGCGAACTAAAGAGAAAACACTTGGCTATTTTTGGCTACACACACACTAGCAACTGCTCTCACCAGCTCTCGGCAATTCTCTTAGCAATTTCATACACTTTTCATACACCTTTTGCACGTAACACTATAGTGATCCTTGTAATTAGCTCACTATCATCCGAAGTTGTAACACATTTCTTGTTTAATTTGAGTTGGTGATCGGTAGTTTCCATCACCCGATGTTTTTTATGCCGGAGATCATTCATTGATCAAGGGCTTTTTCCTCGTATAAATCTTTGTGTCACTTGTTCATTACATTTCAGAGTGATCCTTAGTGTTGTTCATTGATTGAAGCATCATACCTCACAACAGAAAGTTTGGTTGCATTATCATTGCTTGATTTTTGACCAAAACAGTCAGCATAAAAATGCCGGCGAGTACATAGGTTTTGTATGAGTTTCAGATTCATGGCTCGTTTTACATGTTGCAATACTTATTTAAAAACCTTGTTTTGAAATGTATAGTATTGCGACATAATTAACCAACTCAAATCAAATTGGTTATAGTTTATAAAATCTCGTAGCCATGATTCTTAACTCCAAAACATTTGTTTAATTAAATCCAGATTGTAAATCGTTTTTGGAATAAAAACTCGATTAGTGTATATATATATATATATATATATATCGTTGGAAAAACCTTGTAATATATCTTTGTTTAAATAACCTTGCCCAAGTGATCTAGTTAACGCAACGACATATAATGTATTAAAAGCACTTATATATAGGAAGTACCAGCGGCGTATCCACCATGCTTTTAACACATTACACCCGCCCCGTTACCTAATCACTTCCCTAACCCAACGGTTCAAACAGATTTCAAACAGTTCATGTCAATCAACGGTTACAAACGGTTCACATAGTCAAGTAGTCACAAACGGTTCACATAATCAAACGGTTACAAACGGTTCACATAGTCAAGTAGTCACAAACGGTTCACATAATCAAACGGTTACAAACGGTTCACATAGTCAAGTGATCACAAACGGTTCACAGGATCAAACGGTTACAACGGTTCACAGGATCAAACGGTTACAACGGTTCAAAATGTAAAACAATGTGTCCATATGCTGGATGAGCATATGCGACAAAAATGTAGTATGCGGAAATCAATATGCTAGCATGTTAAGTGAACATACATAGCAAAACATAATGAAATCATGTACTAATAGTGTACTATTGAACATAGTAAGTATATGATATAAAAACATGAGAAACATGAAAGTATCAAGTAGGCACATGTGTTCCACCCCAAAACAGTTTGAAAACAGTAAAAGAGGGGACTATGTACTCACTTGACGGTGCTTAGAAGTCTTGAACAACAACCAAGCAAAGCTAGAGGGATCAGGGAATCAAACGGCACCCTATATAGGTAACTATGTAAATAACCGGACCTAAATCGGGAGATAGGATAGAATGAGGTTCTATAAATCAAACGAGTAATTGAACTCATATGGTATGATTTAATAGACCTTACATTCTGATTGGAAAGTCTACCTAAGTGCTTTTGACCCGTTTCGACCCATTATGGTAGTATAAGCTACTATAATGCGTCGCTAGCGTAAAACTATGTTCGGATGGTTAACTATGTGCTATGTCAAGTCTCACATGCCCAATTATGCCTAAACATGTTACTAAATCAGATTATATGTCAAAAAGTTGATCACATATGCAAAAATACGGATTTTAGCTTCAAAAGGGCATTTTGGTCATTTCCTATGGGCATACAAGCTAACAAGCATACGACTAACCAATCCTATGTGATCATAAGGTATAACCTAGTGGTTATTCCCTATGCAACTATGATCACAAACTAAGCTTGGTAGGATTCTAAAGATCGACCAAACGGGTCGGGTTCGAAAGTCTAAGCGGTTGTTTAGACCGCTTACCTTACGACCCTAAACAAGCACTAAACTAATAGTGACGAGTTAAACATGTCAAAACATGTTTAACCTACTGATTTGGCATCAAAACAAAGTGTTTTGATACCTAAAAGTAGTTCCGTTGCAAAATGCGTGCTAAAACGCATTTTGACCGAAACTTTGACTCGTCACTATACCTAGTTAACGTGGTAATCAGTTGGTATAATCACTAAGGATTATAACCAACGTGATTACAATCACGTTGCAAAGTTCAACCGAACTTTGCGTTGACCATTGACTGGTCAAACTGAAAGTCAAACATTGTTTGACTTTTTTAAACTAGTAAGCAATAAAAGAATGAAAGAATGCTCACTAAGGGTCCTTGCTATCTTTTCTACAAGAAAACAAGCTTCCAAATCAGATGAGAGAGCTCCAATTCAGATTGTAGAGAAGAGAATGAGGAAATAAGCAAGGAAACAAATGAAAGGTGGTGGCTATTTATACTTGTAGTGAAGTTACAAGATCATTACAAGTGTTTGTGTGGCCAACAAGGATTAAATCATGGCCATACAATTGTTAGGAGCGGATTAGTAACCTTGGTGATCACTTCAACTTGCCCATCACACAAAAGAATTACCATAACAGCCCCTAAACTATCAAACAGTTGCTGAAATCAAGTTTCTCTTCGCTGGTGTCTTCACACGGCCCATGTAAGGAATGGGTGACACCTTACGCGCCCCGCCTGACCTTCCCAGATCAGCACAAGTTTGAAAATTGACAGTTTAGGTCCCTGCACATGTTTGAGTCCATTTCAGGCACTTTTGACACCTGTGAAGCCATTTTCAAGGCCCTACAAGGTCATTAAAGTTTAGAGGACTCAAAAGGTGCTTGTAAAACTCTCGGATGTCAGTTCGTTTGGTCGTACGGTCGCGTTATTCGTCTAATTACGACGAAACTCAAACGGACGCGAAAACGAACCAAATTAAGCGACGAATGGAATTTTATCATTCCAATCACTAAAACATAATATTTTAATTACATAAATTTTTGGATATCCGGATATATTCAGAACGTAAGATATGTGCGAAAATGCAAACTTGTACACTTTTTGACGCTTTTAGTCCCTGAATGACCAATAAGTTTATTTTAGCATACCGAACCCCTCAAAGCCTATTTTCTAAGCTATGTAAAGGATATATAAGGTGTGTTTAACTTATGGTCAAGTTCCGGATTGTTGGTTATCGTAAAAATTGGCATACTTTCGCAGTTTGTCGAATTTAGTCCCTGTAAGCGAATAAACTTGATTTCGGCATACCAAACCGTCCAAAACTTATTTCTAAGTTATGTAAAGGTTATTTAAGGTATGTTAAGCCTATGTCACTGTTCCGGAGTGTTTGTTTCATTAAACTGGCTATATTTACGCATCAGATCGCGTATAACCTTCCAGAAAGCGATTTAAAGCCCGAAATCGAACAAGAATTGATATGTGCAAATGATACACATATTTTCACAAATCTCAAGTATGAAACACAAAATTTCATTGGTTTGGTATTTTTTTTGACGGTCACAGTGACATAAGTGTCACAATCGGTGTGAACCATGGCTCACAAGATTGTACAGTTCAGCAAATTCAGACATCCCTAGTTCTATACCCTCCTGCTCTATGATCCTTTCTAGGGTATACAAAACCCTCCAAATCATAGGCATTTCCTGGACATAGGAGATGCCGGTAAGAGAAAAGAACGACTGGGTAAAGTCAGGAAAAGGATAGTTGTATCCTATCATGAACGGGTTGACTGGAAAGGTAACCCAAGTTTCGGAAACAAAGTCACTCAGGGTTGTGGGATTAAAGTGTTTGAAAAAAGAGTCCGTCGGAAAACAATGGCGAATCCTATCGATTTCAGGATCGGTAAAGCAGCATCGTTCCTTCGGGGAGTCCTTGATGATCCCCTGGCCTTGCAATGAATCTTCTTTGTGATGATCCTTAGCAGGGGATGATCGTAGTTTCATTGTGATTATGAGGAAAGGAGGAACAGAGTAAGAATAAGAAGAGAGAATGAGAGGAAGAAGTACCTGTTTGATCTTCGGATGAGGATTTAAAGGATGTAACGCACGAATTTAAATGCTCCTCAACCCTTATCTCTAACTTGAATTTATAATCATGATTTTGCAGGGATGTCATTTCAGGTGACGTCGGACTTGTAACGGATAGTTCTATCCTAACGGCTATATATCTGTTAGTTTGTTACGGATAAGATCAACAAAATACAACTCGGCAATTTACATTTCACTCCTTATATTTTGGGGGCAATTGTTAGGGGAGGATTTTATAATCCTAAGGATCATGGATCCTCAAGTGCTGCCGGGATCAAGGATCCTTAATTCTGTTTGAATTAGTGATCCTCAGGGAGTATTGCAGGATCAGGATTCAGGATCATTATTGTTATCCTCATGCTAACGGTTGTCTATTTCGAATGTGAAGTTGTTTTGCAGGAGCTGAAGCATGGACCAAGTCTTACCGAAGTTCCTGGAGCATATTCCCTTAATATTCCTCACGTGCTGAATTCTCATGAACGTTGTGGAGATCGTGGGGAGTTCGCGTGATTGTCAGATTGTTTGTTAGTGTAGTTATTTCTAATTTAAAATGGGGATAACAAGCTTGATTAGAACACTTTTTGCTATATTCGGCATACATACACACTAGTAATTGTTCTCAGTTGGCTCTTGAACACTACTTGGCGATTTCATATACATTTTTGCACATCACACACTAGTGATCCTTGTAACAAGCTTGTTATCATCCCGAGTTGTAATCTTTTATTGTTTAATCTTAATTGGTGATCGGTAGTTTCCATCACCCGAGGTTTTTTATGCCGGAGATCAACTCTTGATCAAGGGCTTTTTCCTCGTATAAATCCTTGTGTCATTTGTTCATTACATTTGATTGTTATCCTTAGTATTGTTCATTGATTCAAGCATCACACCTCACATCTAAAGATTTGGTTGCATTATCTTCGCTTGATTTTTGACCAAAACACCCGTATGCTTTAACAATTCAATGTATGAACTCCACTTTGGGGGTAGACCATCAGCAAACCTTGCAACCATTTCCTGTTGAGTTGCAATAACACCATAAGAATATATTTCACTAATTAAATGATAAAAACGAGTTGTCATATCATTTAGTGTTTCGTTATCCATGAATTGAAATGATTCAAATTCCTTCTTCAACAAATCATGTCGTGTCTTTCTTGTAGCTGCATTCCCTTCTCCTCTTGCTACCAAGGCATCCCATAAGGCTTTCGTGCTAGTACAATAGCCAAATTGATGATAGATGTCTTTGTGGAGTGCTTTTGTGAGAATAGCAAACGCCTTCTTCTCTAGATCATATGCCTTTTTGTCGGCTTCTTGCATATTATTAAAGGTTGTCGCATTTGATCCTGCTTCTTCAAGAGCTGTGTTATATGGCGTAATGAAGCACGTCCATAACTCGGTGTTTTGCCCTAGAACATACGTGTGGAAACGACCTTTCCAAGTCGGATATTCGTTCATATGATTCAGCTTTGGCGGGCGGTTGTAGCTACCCGTTTCACTCTCACTTAACAATAGATTCTGAATGCTTTGATTCTGGTTCGTCACCAATACCCATTGACTTGCACTAATAGATTGTTGTGGCATAACATTCCTTAACCAAACGGCTGCGGAGGTCTGATCTTCACCTGGTCTTGGGTCCGTGCTCCAATCCCATGGACTAGTACTACTCATGATTGATGTATGAAAGAGAATACCTGATTACACACTTGAAATGAAACAGTTAAATAAATTTTACAAACCTTCTGCGAAAAATGTTACAAGTAACTCGACAAAACACTGGTCTTTGGCGAAAAACCAAGTCTGATGAAAGATGGTTTTTCGTCAAACACTCTTGCGACGAAACACAGGATCTTTCGTCGAAGTACCTTTGACGAAACACTAGGTATTTCGTCGAAGTTGCTTTTGATGAAACTCTAGGAGATTCGTCGCCTGTTACCTTTGGCGAAACACAGGGTATATCGTCGCTATGATATTTCGTCAATAAAGGTCACAGATGTAGGACAGAAAGTTGGTGAGATTTTTCAAAAGTAAATCTTATCTTTTTCTCTGACAAGGACACACGATTCAACTAACAATACACCTTGCTTACCAACCCAGCACGGTCTCCAATATTTTAGTCTATTTATCAATTTATCTTTTAATTTTAAAAACAACAATATCTCAAGAACACTTGAAGAACAGATGAAGATTTGAAGATTCTGGCCAAGGTTTTTCACTGGAGAAATTTTCCGAAACACAAAGTTGCACAAACTTTCACTGAAAACCCGGTTTTATCACGTGAACAAGTAATATAACAAAGGTTTTTGATAAAACTTTGGCAAATAAACAAGATCTACACAGATTTTAAGCACTTTTTTCAGAAAATCGCAAGTTTTTCAAGAGCACATTTTCAGAAAAACCACAAACAACACTTTAAAACACTTGATAAAATCACAACTATGTTTGGTTTTAAACAAGGATAAGAACCTGGCTCTGATACCACTTGTAGGTCCGATTTTGGAGGATCGATTACAAACCAAATCACTTGTTTATAACAAACACAGTCACGAGTGCGGAATCCCCGTGACGATGCCAAACCAAACACAGATAATCACGACACGAAGTAACCAACGAAACACAGTCAATTGATTAAAACGGATGAGAATAAGGATCAAACAAATACACACAATGTTTGACAGTAAGACTTTACAGTGGGTATGCTCTCATGGTTTCACACAGAAACCATGTGTGGTTTATATAGGCAGCCCAACCCAAGTGTAGACGAAACACATACATGGGCCTGACGAAACACCAAAGTTGACGAAACACTAGGTGTTTCGTCACTGTTCATGGCGAAACTTGGATAACCATCCAAAGGGTGTTTCGTCATACATGTTAGCGACGAAAGACAGTGTTTCGTCGTGGGCTGCACAAAATGAGATGCTGCAAACAGACAGTTTGTAGCAGATCATGTATAAACACACAAAACATCAAAACTACCCAATATGCAACATGCATAGTTCATAAACATTACATAACGACAAGACAAACTGTCGGACCCAAGTAGGATAGGAGGATATCCGACTTGGTCGACCGACGGAATTACAGACATGATAAATAAAGACCGTTAAATTACAACGCTTAATAAAGACAAGTTACAGACACAAAATATACATCAACACTTTCCTTCTTTCCTTTTGCTTTTATTCTCCAATGTTACATTTACTTTGTTAGGCCACATGAACTGGGTTGGTCGAATGGGCCTTGTATGGGCTTGGTTCATAATAGTCTGCCAACAACAGCTTGCTTTTCAATTTGAAACCAATTACACTTCAAATCTTAATTGGTGCTCTGTTGTTTTTTGTTACAAAACAAAGTGTTTTTAATGGTAATCTAGTTAGTTGTCTTCCAAACATGTAGCTTTGAGAAAATGTGTCTTTGGTCAATTCATCTTCGTGATATGGGGATGGAAAGCTAAACGTGAAACGGTTAAGACGGTACATAACATATCGTTGCCCTTGGTGTTATTGTTACGGACTAGCAAAAACAAGAAAGATTTGTGACAATGAAATCAATTAAAACTTATAAATAAAAGGTATATTTGAAATAAATATAGGGGCTAATAAAATCTATATTTTGACACCCTATATAACGGTCGTATACAAAAATATAGGTCATATACTAGTAAGAAAATGTTAGAATATGCTTGGTTAGGTAAGTATACGACTTGTATACATATATATTGGTCGTATATAAGGCTTGTATACATGTATATTGGTTGTATATAAGGCTCGTATATATGTTTATGGTTGTATATAAGGCTCTTATACATGTATACCAGTCGTATACTTCCACAACCAAACACACTCTGGCACTCTTACTATTGTACGACCGAAATAAATCTATACAAGTTGCATAAATGATTGGATGTGTGAAAAAGATATTTAGGGTGTGTGAATAGTGGAGGCTAGGGTTGTAAACGAACTGAACGAAATTATAGAATCAACATGTTCATGAACGGTTCACACACGCCTACCGAATGAGATTTCTTGTTCGTGTCAGTTCATTAAGGAAAATAAACATGTTAATGAACACTTACTGAACGTAAACGAACGCAAACAAACAAACACAAACAAATGTTCATGAGCATAAATGAACGTTAATCGGTGTTTTTTTATTAAATATCGAGTAAATTACTTTTTAAGTCCCCGTGTTTTAGTGGTTTTAACCACTTGAATCCAAAATCAAAAAGTTTAACGCCCTGAATCCCTAACCGCTCATTTTATAACGTTTAGAGTCCTCGTGTTTTAGTGGTTTTAGCCACTTGAGTCCAAAATCAAAAGCACAAGTGTTAAAAATTGGACTCAAAACATTATAAAATGAGTGGTTAGGGACTCAGGGCGTTAAACTTTTTATTTTGGACTCAATTAGTTAAAACCACTAAAACACAAAGACTCAAAAAGTAATTTACTCTTAAATATATTATGAAGAATCCATCAAAAATAAATAAATAATTGACATAATTAAAAAAAATTAAGAAGTTTGTCAAGTTTTAACACAAACTAAACCTGAAATGATCAAACGAGAGATTTGACAGATGCGTATAGTATACTATGGTTTTAAATTTTAAAATAGAGCCAATAAAATAAAAATATAACATAAAAAACCTTTAAATGAGTGAACAGAAATGAACACATTACCGTATGTTCAGTGGCGGAACTTGACAAAAAGTTTCAAGGGGGCGTAAAGTGATGGGACCCAAAATTTTTTTCCTATCGTTATGTTTCGGGTCGGTCGGGTTGGCTATTCGATTCAAGTCGGGTCAAATAATAATAGTTCCAAATAAAACAAAGCGTATATTTACCAAAATACCCATCATTTATATACAAAGTTTATAAATATTTAGGATATACAATTTAGGAAAAATAATCGGGGGCCGATCCTATATAATTTTATTTTTTTTGGACGAAAAATCGAAACTTATACACTTCTAACCGAAACATTGGGGTGGGCGGGTGCACCCCCGGGCACCCACTATACTTCGCCAGTGCGTATGTTCACGTACATAGACGAATGAACACAGTCTCTGTTCATGTTCTTTTGTTTAGCTTATCGAACGAAATTTCCTGTTTAACATTTATTAAATGAACGAATATAAACAAACTTACATGGCTCATTAATTGTTCGATGAATGTTTGATTCGTTTACTAGAGTTAGTGAAGATGCCTAGATATATACTTAACTTTGCGATCATTGTAAAAAAATCCCGCATGGATAAATACTTAAACATTGCGATCAATGTAAAAAAATTAAAAAAAAAAAAAATCCCTTTTAACAAGGAATAAATAGTGAAATTTGAGTGACTGTAGCAAACGGATCCCACCTCCTGAAATCCGCCCGCCCCGAAATTTCACATTTCTTCTTGTTGTTGTTCAGCAGCATTGATTTCATCGACAACGGAAATCCAAAATAAATACCCATTCTCCTAAACCCCTCTTTCTCATTTCCCGAAATTTCTCCATCTTGCAGTCATGTCCAATTCATCCATGCTTTTACCCAACCACCCACTTTCATCATCTGGTATTTTCTTGTTCTTCTTCATCTGAATTTAATTAGTTTTTTGAGCAAGGTATTATGTGTTATAGGATTCACTGTTTTGATTTTGTATTCTATCTATGGACTGCTTGCTTAACTTTAGAACAAACCCTAATATGCTACTTCATTTAAGGGTTTATTTGTTATGAACTAACAAGGAAATAAGGGATAAAAGAGGATTGATATTGATAGATTGGAAGAATATGGGATGGGAAACAGAGTTACAGAATATGAGGTGAGATGAAGATGATCAAAGAGATCTAACAAATTGCCTACCTCTTGATCACACAATAATTACTTAAATATAATGGTGCAAACTATTCTGTTAGGGCATGGCTGATGTGGCCCACATGATGTGGTCCTCAAATTTCTTGGGTTGCACTTTTATTCTTTCACTCCTTCTTGTTTGACGTGGTTTTATAATTTGTGTAGTATTTGCAACTTGTTGATCCATTGTGCTCATGACAATACTTCCCCCATTAGAATCCACCTTGTCCTCAAGGTGAAGATTTGGAAACTGTTGGCGAAGCTGGACAGTGTCCTCCCACGTGGCCTCATCCTTAGTAAGACTTTCCCATTGAATAAGGCTTTGATGAACTTGTTGACCTCCTTTAGAAACCGTGCGAGTTTGAAGCACGGCTTGCGGTTGAAGAATCATAGTTGATGTACAGTCAACAAGATGTAAAGGAGTGATTTGAGTACTTGGTTTGCCAATACACTTGCGCAATAGCGATACGTGAAATACCGGGTGGATCTTAGCGGTGGCCGGTAAATCAAGTTTATACGCAACCTCCCCGATTTTTGCGATAACACGATAGGGACCAAAATAGCGATGACCCAATTTGTGATGTCGTTGTAAACGAACCGAGCCTTGACGATAGGGTTGTAACTTCACAAATACCCAATCATCCACCAAAAACTGCACATCACGTCTATGTTTATCCGCAGCCAACTTCATACGGGCTTGAGCCTTTGCAAGATTAGTTTTTAAGATGGATAAAACTGTGTCACGTTCCAAAAATTGACTATCCAGCTCTGAATTGGAAGTAGATCCCCGAATATAGCGAGTAAGAGAAGGAGGTTTGCGGCCATATAAAATCTCAAAAGGTGTCATTTGAGAAGAAGTTTGGTAAGAGGTGTTATACCAGAACTCGGCCCAAGGAAGAAATTGCAACCACTTGTGAGGGTGATCGGCCACGTAACAACGTAAGTACATTTCTAAGCAACGGTTAAGTGCCTCGGATTGTCCATCCGTTTGGGGATGGTACGCGGTGCTGAATTTAAGAGTGGTACCATTAATACGATGCAACTCTTTCCAAAATTCGGTCATAAATCGAGCATCGCGATCAGTAACAATAGATAGCGGAATGCCATGTAAACGGACAATCTCGGATACAAAGGCTGAGGCAACCGTAAGGCTGTTAAAAGAAGAGGGTAAAGCAATAAAGTGTCCATACTTAGATAGCCGATCAACCACCACCATAATAACGGTTTTTCCTTGCGAAATCGGCAAACATGTGATAAAATCCATAGCGATATCCTCAAACACTGCGTTCGGTATAGGAAGCGGCTGAAGTAAACCACCAGGAGATAAAAAAGAAGGTTTAGTTTGTTGACATACTTGACATTGGGCAATAAAATCTTTAACAGCAGCCTTCATGTGCTTCCAATAGAAAGTGGCGGATAACCGCTGATAAGTACGAGTTACTCCCGAGTGGCCACCCATTGCCGATGAGTGAAATTCAAGAAGTAATTGGTGGCGTAGGGCTGAATCATTGGGTACCATCAAACGCCCTTTAAAAAGCAGCAACCCATCCTTCAGCGAGTAGTCAGGAAAAAGGCCCGGGTCAGCCTGATAACGTTGAAGTAAGGCTGCCAGTTCTGGATCAGAATGAGCTGCCGATGATAAGTCATACAACAAAGTCGGAACCGGTGCTGAAAAGGCCATTAAATGACCAGAAGGAACTCGTGACAAAGCATCAGCAGCAGTGTTTTGCGTCCCAGGACGATAAACAATATCAAAATCGAATCCCAAAAGTTTACCAAGCCATTTTTGTTGTTCGGGAGTTTGTATAACCTGATCTTGAAGGCGTTTTAAGGATTGTTGGTCGGTAATTATAGTAAACTTGTGGCCCAATAAATATTGACGCCACTTAGCAATCGCTTGTGTGATAGCATACATTTCGCGATGATAAGTCGAAGCTTGTTGCATACGAGGACAAAGTTTTTTACTAAAATAGGCTAATGGATGGTTATCTTGGGACAAAACAGCCCCAATTCCTGACCCGGAAGCATCTGTTTCGAGGGTAAAGGGTTTAGAAAAATTAGGAAGGTGGAGAACAGGTGTGGAACTAAGAAGGTGTTTAAGGTGGTTAAAGGCTTGTAGGGTGTGTTCGGTCCAACAAAAAGCATCTTTTCGTAAAAGATCGGTGAGAGGTCCGGCTACGGAAGCATAATTCTTGATAAAACGTCGGTAATAACCGGTAAGACCCAAGAAGCTACGAACCTGTTTGACATTCGTGGGAATGGGCCACTGTTGGATGGTACTAATCTTGTCGGGATCGACGGCAACGCCGGTAGATGATATAACATGGCCTAAGTAAGCCACTTGAGTTTGCCCAAAGATACATTTGGAAAGTTTTGCCACTAAGCTATGATCCAACAGTAATTGTAATGTAAGAGCAATATGATGTAGATGATCGGACCAAGTCTGGCTATATATTAAGATGTCGTCAAAAAACACCAAGACGAAACGCCTTAAAAAGGGCCGAAACACGTCATTCATAAGCCGTTGAAAGGTTGAGGGAGCGTTAGTAAGCCCAAAGGGCATAACTAAAAACTCATAATGTCCGTCATGAGTGCGAAAAGCAGTTTTCATAGCATCCCCGTTAGCGATGCGAATTTGATGATAACCGGCTAATAAATCAAGTTTTGAAAAAAATCGAGCATCGTGTAACTCATCAAAAAGCTCTTCAATGGACGGAATTGGAAATCGATCCTTAACCGTAATAGAGTTTAGGGCACGGTAATCCACACAAAACCGCCATGTGCCATCTTTTTTGCGAACCAATAAAACCGGGGATGAAAAAGCACTTGTACTAGGTCGAATAATACCTTGTTGAAGCATTTCATTAACCAACCGCTCAATCTCTTGTTTCTGAAAATGAGGATATCGGTAAGGCCGAACCGATACGGGTTGACTAGCAGGAAGTAAGTCAATATGGTGATCTTGAGACCGAGTGGGAGGCAACCCGGTAGGGGCAGTAAACACAGCAGCAAAGTGATCCAAAAGAACTTGTAAATCCGATGGGTAGACGGGGGTTGAAGCCTCGGGAGGAACAAGTGTCAAGTGATACAACTGACCAATGCCACCACTATGAAGTAAGTGTTGAAACCCATGAAATTGGATGGCCTGGGCACAAGGGACATCACCCTGCCATTTAACCTGTTGCCCATTAAGAGAGAATTCAAAGACCGATTTTGAGTAGTCGGTTATAACCGGGCCAAGTGTGGCTAACCATGAAACACCCAACACCATATCCCAGCCCTGTAATGGTAAAACATAGAAATCCGCAACAACAGAGTGGCCCTGAATAATCAACTCAACGGCCCGAGCCAAACCCGAACAAGGCAACCGTTCACCGCTGCCAACTAAGACAGAGAATGGCTCAATCGATTCGATAGCAAAATTAAGGAAATTAGCAATACGGGTTTGCACAAAACAATGGGTACTACCCCCATCTAATAGAACTTGAACCGATTTGCCCTGAACCGTACCAGTGAACCGTAATGTGGTGGAAGAACACCCCCCAGACAAAGCATTATAAGAAATCGCAGATTGAGTTTGAACCTCTTCTAATTGTAATTTTTCAGCCAAAGTAGAATCAGTACCTACAAAAGACGGGGAATCCGGAGAACCACCGGGATCCGGTGAATCTTCATCAAAAAACAGAAGTTGTGGTGTGGATTTGCACTTATGATCCCATGTATACTTCTCGTCACATCGATAGCACAACCCTTGTGCACGCTTCTGAGCAATTTCGGTGGGTGTGAGACGTCGAAACCCTACTTTTGGAGCTGTCGTTGTTGAGGGAAAGGTTTTACTCTGGAATGAATGGGAGTTATTGGTGTCCGACGTCGGAGGTTTAGGAGTGGGCAACAAGGACTTAGATGAGCCCAAAGTGACCCGGCCCAATCCGCGTTCAAACTGGATCCTACGCTCATGTAGTTGGGCCTTGTCCATAGCTTCCTCTAATGTGGTGGGCTGATGACAGATCACCGATTGTTTGATGTCGGAACGCAAGCCGGAGATCCAACAACTGATAAGGAACTCCACTGGTAAGGGCATAGTCCGGTTAGAAATTGCTTCAAACTGGGAACGATAATCGGCCACCGTCGTTGTCTGGACCAATTTCGCTAACAACCCCTCGGGTTCCTCTAGATCTGAAGTACGGAAACGTTTCGTAAGGGCACCGGTGAACGCCTCCCAGGTTGCAATCTGCTTATGGCGTTGAAGCCAATCATACCAATCAGCGGCGGCATCATCGAAATAGAACGAGGAGATCGTTAAACGGTCCGTGTCGGGAATATTATAGAATTCAAAGTAGCGATTGGCCTGGGCAATCCAACGCTCAGCATGTTCCCCGTTGAATCGAGCCAAATAAACCGGTGCCGGCTTGTGGCGACCAAGAACACCGAAACCCTCTCCGACAGTACCCCCACCAGGTTTTACACCGCTGGTCTTCTTCCCGGAACTGGAATCGGAGCGCTTAATCAATTCATTGATGGAGGTTTGCAAGGATGAAATAGCTGTAACAACAGCATCAAGCTCCTGACGCATAACTTTCTGATCCTCCTGAACCCCTTTGAGTGAATCCTCCATGATTCGAGTTCGTGTACCTTCCGCCATCAATGCAGAGGGTAGATGAAAGCACCAAATTGTTATGAACTAACAAGGAAATAAGGGATAAAAGAGGATTGATATTGATAGATTGGAAGAATATGGGATGGGAAACAGAGTTACAGAATATGAGGTGAGATGAAGATGATCAAAGAGATCTAACAAATTGCCTACCTCTTGATCACACAATAATTACTTAAATATAATGGTGCAAACTATTCTGTTAGGGCATGGCTGATGTGGCCCACATGATGTGGTCCTCAAATTTCTTGGGTTGCACTTTTATTCTTTCACTCCTTCTTGTTTGACGTGGTTTTATAATTTGTGTAGTATTTGCAACTTGTTGATCCATTGTGCTCATGACATTATTTGAGAGAAGAATTGGGGTTGTTTGTATGTGCTGCAAATTGATTATCATCATTTAAAGATGCAATGATGGATTTCTGTAGACATTGACAAACATTTTTTTTTTTTTAATTTGAGGTTACTTTTAATTGTTAGCTTTTGAACTGTATGCCACATCTGATTTTGATCCTCACTTTTAGGGCCAAAATAATAGGACTTTGGGGGATCAGATAAGGAATTACCGATGTAGAACGGATTATTACTTGTCTGTAAATAACTTCCATCATGCAGCTAGTTATATACATATATATATGATATTTGAATGTTGTAATAATCACTTTGAATCGTGCGTCCAAACACCGCCTAAGAGAATGCAGGAACAGTAAAGTGCTAAAATACATGAGTTGCTATAGAATGATGGCTGGAGGGGTTAAAAGTTTGCATGTTAAATTGTATGATTACCGTTATTACGAACAAAATACCAATGGTTAGTGTTATAGATTATTAAATGGTTGCCTTCCATGGAATTACATCACATTTAAAACTATCTAAATTAGTAAATGAATGGGTATGCTTATGAAGCAGGATTTCTTTCTGCTTTGGCTTCATTTGAAGGGTCTTCCTGTTTTTTTCATTTTATTTTGGCATTTAATTCATTCTCGGGATTCGGGAAGCAATATCGTAAATGCTTTTGTATAGACGATTTTGTTTTTATGCTGTCTGTAAGAATCTTGCTTACTATAAGTTAATTGCAAAGAATGACAACCAATGTCCCAGTTTTATATTTGGTCGATTTTAAAAATTACCAAGAAACTCTTGAACTTTGCAAAAAAGTTTCATTTTGAGGGTATTTTTTTTTATTACTAACGGGTAAACAGGTAAAATCTGAAAGACTAGCTTAAAAGGAAACATGTCTAATGGATCAAACGGCTTAAAAGTCGGTGAAATGTATTTCTAGTGCATACAGCCTCCTAAATCATTTTATTTAGAAAACGAGATTAGTTATTTAAATAATACGGTTATTGTAATCAAATTTGACACAGTATTAGTTATAAAGATTCAAATTTTGGACAAGTGTCCAGATTTACCCAACACGTCCCAAACCTGACCGCGCGGCTCATTTTGCCTCATTTAAGTAGCTAAGTAATATTTATGAATGTTGTTAGCAACTCTTAACACATGCATCGTCCATGTTGGAAATGTTGAACAAGAATTAAATTTTTTTTTTTGTGAGTGAAATTGACGTAGGTTCCTCTATAAAGAAACATGATCAGGCTTTCACCAAATTATCGTTTGGGCAAAGTCACATAGGCAATGTGAAATTGGTCACATCCAAACAGACACTCTCTGTCAAAGCAGGATACAGGTGACTGTTTAATGCAAGTTTTATGTTTTACCATTTGTCACTTGCGTTTCTATTAATAAGCATATATGGACACTGTTTGTAAATTCATTAATATTTTGTAATACAGTGATGACGGAAGATCAAATAATGGGGGTGCCTTCATTGGTGGCTTTGTTCTAGGGGGGTTGCTTATTGGCACCCTTGGTTGCATCTACGCCCCTCAGGTTTAATTAATAGAATCAGAAAGTAAATTAATATTGCATTTAATTTTATATTATATAAAAAGGTAATTTGTTATTGCTTCATGTTGTGAGTTTTGTACTCGATCATCGCACAATTATTATATACTGCGTATAATTTCTAAACAGATAAGCAAAGCGCTAGCTGGAACTGACAAAAAGGAGTTGCTTAAGAAGCTGCCTAATTTCATTTACGATGAAGAAAAAGCTTTGGAGGTACACAATTTCTATCATATTCTTTTTCTTAAGAGTAAAGTACACGAATTGTCCCTGTGGTTTACCGAAATTTTGGATTTGGTCCCAAGCTTTTCAAAATTACACGGATGTTCCCTATGGTTTGCACTTTGTAACATATTTAGTCCCCGGCCAACTCATCTAAATGTTTCAGCAGGTCCAAGTTAGACAGTTAGAGAGTAAATGCGTTACAAAGTGCAAACCACAGGACCATCCATGTACTTTTGGATAAAGATGAGGTTAAATGCGTTACAAAGTGCACACCACATGGACCATTCGTGTGCTTTAGGAAAGCTAGGGACCAAATCCAAAATTTTGGAAAACCACAGGGACCATCCCTATACTTTACTCTGTTTCTTAAAGATGAAGGTCAAATAAAGTTCTTTTTGAGTCAATAATCTTTCTTTGTCCTTTTGTTTTCTTCTTGTTCTTTGCTATAACCATATATGCCCTGAACCTGTTTCAACCTTTTATCCGACCTGTATCATCCGCCTATCTTGCCGGGCTTGTGTTTGACCAATAATCTAGCTGTGTAACCAAAAATGAGATGACTTTCCGTTTAAGATTCTTCCATTTCTGTCAAGTTGTAACCAAAAATGAGATGTTTATCTAAAGCAAACCTTTTATATCATATATTCTTGACTCTTTTAATATTTTTTTAATTGCAGAAAACGCGTCAAAAGTTGGCGCAGAAGATAGCAGAGCTGAACTCTGCTATAGATGATGTATCATCTCAGTTTAAAACAGATGACGATGCTAACGGTGTTGTTCCTGATGAAACCGAAGCTCTTGCCTAAGACTCATGTTGATGTTTTCCAGCTTTTATAATGTTGACTGTTGGTAACAAATGTGGTTTATACTTTTGGATGTTACATCTTGAATGTGTTACAGTGGTAGTAGAGATTGTAATCGGTCAAGATTGTGATTATTATGAACCCTAATTTCATCCGAGCTCCTATCAAACGTCTCTTCGTTTTATTTGTTATTTGAATTCGTTATAGGTATTTATTTCAAGAGGGTGGTGAGGACACCAACATTTTTTTTTTATTTTTAACTCGTTTTTACGTGAACTTGTTTTGACCCGTTAGATGACCTTACCTTAGCTGACTTGTCCGTTTTGTGAGGCTTATTTATCACCAAAAATCTCTATAAGCCTTTTTCAACTTTGTTGGATATATTTTTGCCAAAACATGGTATAGATTAATCAATATCTTCATTGCTGGCGTAAAGTTCAACTTTAACGCGTTGGATGAGTGATGAATTTGAAACCTGATAAATTGATAAATTTCTATATGGGATAAAGTGAGTTGAGTGGTGTGGTGTGGTGTTGATCAATCATTTCTTTTTTGTTCTTCCCATAGAGAGGCATAGAGTAACCACATTATGATTTTTGTTAGGGCCATCCCCATCCCTGATCCTTAGGGCCCTTATGCGCGTAAAAAAGTGGGCCCCTAAAGTTCAATCACTTCATCTTTCTATTCAGATCATGATTCACAACACATTTTTTTATATGATAAAAATGAATGCATACCAGTACGATGTTGTTCAGTTCGGTACGATATGGTAGTAATACGTTATTAGTTTATTGAAAGCAAGGTGATCTCCAAGATTCTTGCCAACCGGCTCAAGAAAGTTATTGGGTCTGTAGTTCCGGTTACTTAGTCGGCGTTTATTAGGGATAGGTTTATCCTTGACGGTCCTATGATGCTCAAAGAAGTTCTGTCTTGGTTAAAAGTGAGAAAAAAAGAAAGCATTTTTTATTAAGATTGACTTTGAGAAAGCCTACGACAATGTCAATTGGAATTTTCTCATCCCGACGCTTACACAAATGGGGTTTCCGGACAGATGGTGCAGATGGGTTAAAGGAATTCTCGAATCTGCTAGATCCTCGGTTCTCGTCAACGGGGCTCCTACTTACGAGTTCTAATGTCAAAAGGGGTTACGTCAAGAAGATCCTCTGTCGCCTTTCGTTTTTCTTATTGTTATTGAGGTTCTATCGGGTCTTATTTCTAAGGCTTGTGACACGGGTATGTTTAAAGGTATTAAGTTGCCAAATAATGGCCCCATTCTCTTTCATTTTCTTTATGCAGATAATGCCCTTATCATGGGGGAGTGGAGTGAAGAGAACATTAAGAATGTGGTGAGAATCCTCATAATTTTTAATGTTTGTTCGGAGCTAAAAATCAACATCAAGAAATATAACCTGTTTGGGGTTGGAATCGAGAGAGGGGATGTAACGCCCCGTGTTACGAAAGTCAAAGTCAAGATTGAAGTCAAAGGAAGAAAAGATTGCTAATTGCGATCCGTCACTCCTTGCTAAACTATTGTTTTGGCTTCTTTGACTTTTAATCGACTCTTTTATTTCATCGCTTAGTTGTATTATGTGGAGTATCTATTAATAATCGAGGTTTAATCGTTAATTATCGCATGTTTTATCGCTTTATCGCTAATCGCATCGCAATCGCATTCGCGCCGTTATTGTTAGATTCTGTATATTGTTTTACGTGTGTGTGTTACTTGTGTGTTACTTGTGCATGCCCTACTTTATGTTGTGGTAATTAATCAAAACGCAATCGCAACTCCATCGCATCGCACTTTAATCGCAAACGCTAAACGCAAGTTATTTATAGTGATTGTATGTTAGATATAGTAGTTAAGTTATTTGTGTAACTAATGGGTAAATCTATCGCATCGCATAATCGACACTCGTTTAAACGCATCGCAACGCTCAACACGTGAAACGAAACGCCGAAACTCAACACGCAAATCCCACTCGATTGAGTGGCCATCGATCGAATGGCCAACCGATCGGATAGCCATCCGATCGGGTAGCCAACCGATCGAATGGCTGTTCGACACTTGTTTCACTTTCCTCTTTTGGAAACCCTATAAATACCCTCCTGTCACATCATTTGTGATGTGACAGCTCTCCCACTCGACCAGCTCACTCAGGACCTTCTTTCTCTCGATTTCCCGCGATTCTTATAAGTTTTCAACCTAAATCTTGTACTTCTATGATCTACACACACTTCTTCATCATTTTCACCTTTGAATCCTAACTTTTAACCGTGAAATAAGTGGATTTGAGGTGTTCTGGGGTGATGTCATCATGGAGTTCTTAAGAACTTCAAGCTTTGGCCTCATTCCACCAAGAACAACTCAGATATGAATGATTTCCACATGATTAATCAATGTTTTCGCATAGATCTACACATATTCATGGTTAAAAGGATTGAAAGATGGTTTTCTAACTTTCTTTCAACTCTTTTACACTCAGTGCCATGCCCCGATGTTTCCGCCATCGGTTGGGGTGTGACAGGGGATCTGGATGAAATGGCCGGTCTGCTAGGGTGCAACATAAGATCCTTCCCTTTCACTTACCTGGGAATTATAGTTGGTGCGAACATGAACAGGGTCAACAATTGGCAGTCGATTGTGGAGACTTTCCAGAGACGTTTAACAGCGTGGAAGGCTAAATATTTATCTATCGGTGGTAGGGTTACTCTCATCAAAGTTGTGCTGGAAAGCCTTCCCATCTATTACTTTTCGCTTTTCAAGGTTCCAGTCAAGGTTTTGGACGTTCTGGAAGTTTTAATGAAGAGATTTCTTTTGGGGGGGGGGGGGGGCGGTAACAATGAATTGAAGAAGACCCACTGGGTTGCTTGGGAGAGAGTGGCTCTTCGGAAGAAAATGGGAGGTTTGGGTGTTGGTAAACTTAAATATAAGAACAAGTCTTTACTTTCTAAATGGGTCTGGAGGTATAAAGTGGATCCTACTAGTTTGTGGAGAATGGTTGTAGACGCCTGTCATGGATCGAATAGGAGATGGACTGATTTACCATCGAACCCTGGAATCTCAGGGGTATGGAATAATATAGTTAAGCTGGAGAAGAAAATGTTTATTAAAGGCAGAAAACTTGGAAATCTCATGATAGGAGAGGTGGGTAACGGGGAGAATATTCGATTATGGTGGACTATTGGATTGGTGATGGGCCGCTCATGCTCAAATGGTCACGACTTTTTTCGTTGGAAGCCTATAAAGGATGTATGGTGGCCGATAGGGTTGTGTTGGATGCGGGTTCGTTATCATGGAACTGGCAGTGGGTGCAGGAACCGTCGTCTTCTAGGGAATTAGCGGATCTGCAGGAGTGCCAAAGTATTTTGTCGTCGTTTAGAAGAAACTCTAGAGAGGACAGTTGGAAGTGGTTAGGTGATGATAAGGGAGTTTTTTCAGCGGCTTAGGTTAGGAAACACCTGATTGAGGAAGTTTCTCCTGGTCATGATCAGGTTTTTAGTTGGAGCAAGTGGATCCCGACGAAAGTAAACATTTTTGTTTGGAGAGCTGCGCTTGACAAAATTCTGACGAAGACGGCCCTTTCTAAATGAAATGTTCGGATTGCCGATCTCCGCTGCGCGTTTTGTGGGGACGTTGATGAATGCACCGATCACTTATTCACGAGTTGTAACATGGTGATAAAACTTTGGCATGCTTTTTGTTCTTGGGTTCGAATTCCAGTCCTTTTCGCTTTCAGTTTTAAAGATGTTCTTGAGCATGATAAATTTTGCAATATGAGGAAGGAGGAATCCCCGATCGTGAAAGGTCTTATTTTGTTGTGTTGCTGGTGCATTTAGAAGGCTCGCAATAAGGTCGTTTTCTCTAACGGTAGAGGTAGTAGCGAAGATATTTTGGGACACACCAAATCGCTTGGTTATCTGTGGTTAACGAATAGGTCTAGTCACAAGAATATTGAGTGGATAGATTGGTGTAAATACGATGTATATGGTGTAAGTTGGTTGTCTTTTCAGGCCTCCTGTTTTTGGGTTGGTGCCAGGCTTTTTAATGAAATTTTCCTTTCAAAAAAAACACCTTTTGTGCATAAATGGATGTCCATAAAACTCACGCACATATTGCTTCCTCGTTACTTCCTATATGTATAGACATGTTTGGGATTTTCATGAGACATGTAACAAGTTTTTTTATGTGTCTATAATTTTTTTAGGCACAATGACGTGTTTCCGTCAATTAATTTGTTTAATTTATACATTACAAGTACGACCGAGCTTTTGACAGACGATCATCACAGACATACAATGATAATCCCCCTGGTGAAGTGTTTGTCTTAAGTTTTTTTTTTTTTACAACAGAGGCGATTTCATTAAAAATAGCCCAAGCAAGAAGCTTCAGGCATGTACAGTACAACAACAAAGAAAGAAAAACAGTACAAAAGAGCAAAAAAAAAACTTTCAACAGTGAAAAACAAAATTGCAGCGAAGTTGTTACCAGGCCACTTTAAACTCGCATCAATTTTTCCAGTCGATCTTCAAGTTTTTTTTACCTCGAATTGATCCAAAGGAAAGACAAAGCCTTTATCTCGCCCATTATCTTCTGTACTTGTTTGTGCTTGTTGTTGAAAATCCGATCGTTCCGTGTCCGCCATAATAACCAGCATACTGTTGCGATGATTGTGTATAGAGCCTTCTTTTTCTTGTTCGATTGTTGCTGCTGTTGTTGTGCAAATTCGAACAGCTCTACCACGCTCAGTAAATACCTGGGCAGGGGTATTTTTGTCCATAGCGAGGTTGCCACCCATACTTATTGTGCATATTGACATGTTATTAGTAGATGATGTCACAACCCCCGTCCCCTAACAACCCGGGAAGGGGCGGCCGTGGCAAGTTTCAGTGGTATCGGTGGTTTATCATTTTGGCAGCGGAAATTACATCACGACCGTAGTTAGGAAATATTTTATCAGAGTAAAATACCACACTTTCATAATATTAACCACATGGGAAAATCCCAAGTTTTAAGTACACACATTTTCATAGGAATAATTCCTATTTTATTTAATAAAACATCTCTTTTATTTTAGGTAACTTTACAGCCACTTTTTCAAGCCTTCAGTGTTGTCCAGCTGGCTTCTATTTGCTTTCACATTTTGTTACCTGAAACGCGTTTAAAAACATTTTGTCAGTGGGAAATACTGGTGAGTGAATCTCAGTTTAATCAAGTTAAGTAAAACCATTTTACAGTATTGAGGGCGGTCACGCAATTACATTTGTTTCCATCTACTTAATTACCACCCACGGTGCTGTCAACCCGACTTGTGGTCATGTTACTCCTCGCAAGGTAGTAACAAATTTTGTATACAAAACCCCAACATACCGACGATAATTGTAGAATACAAATACTCAATAACTGTTTAATATATTATTAATTATGTGAGGTTTTCTAAAAACAATTTGCAAAAAGGAGATTACTCACATTGCTGTCTTAGGTTTTCCTTTAGGGTATCCTAGTGATTATCTATTAAATACACAAATGCACACGCGTTAGTATAATAACCCAATATTTACATTAGTAATACCCTCCCCGAGACGGCATTCCAACGACTAAGTCGGGCAGAACCTCGACAGCCGTTACAGAACCCTGGATCAATCGGGCAGCGTATCTAATACGTAACTGGGGTTATAATACTTACAACGGGGCAGAACTTCGTTATTTAAGGGGTATTATGCCCGAGAATAGCTTTATCTATATAGAAATTTGAGAGAGAAAGTGAGAGATGAGCGAGTTCGACTGAAGGCCGATGCCCTCAATTTATAGGGCCTGATTCTGGTTTTGTCATGCCCCGCGTAGGAGTTCTCCAGGGGCTTCGCGACCCGCGAGGCTAGCTAGGGTAGGCCCTAGCTATGCTAATTTGGCCACTAGGTGTGACACGAGGCTGCCACGTGGCGGCATGGGGGCTCGCCCTGACCACGAGTTGTCGTGGCCCGCGTAAGAACACAATGGAGTCTTCGCGCCCCGTGACGACCCCTTAATTTTTTGTTTTTATTTAATTTTAAAAGAAATAAAGGTATTCGGGGTCCGTTTTCGTATACGGGGTGTATTTTAGGACATATTGGGATATTTTAATTATTTTTAGGGTGTCGAATTATTTAGGAGGGTTGTTATATTCTCCCCACCTTGTTTTAGAGCTCGTCCTCGAGATCTACTGGAACAAATGTGGATATTTCCTTTGCATTTCTGATTCAAGCTCCCAAGTGTATTTTGGTCCTCTTTTGGAGTCCCATCTCACTTTGACCAGAACTAATCTCTTGTGCTTGAGATTCTTAACTTTCCTGTCTTCGATCTGTAGAGGCCTTTCTACAAATTTTAATTGCTCATTTACCTCTATATCCTTAAGAGGTACTACCAGTGATTTATCAGCTAAACATTTCTTGAGATTAGATACATGAAATACATCATGTATTCCTGCCATTTCCTCTGGCAGTTGTAGCTGATAAGCTACAGGTCCTATTCTTCTAAGAATCTCAAAAGGTCCAACATACCTGGGGCTTAGCTTTCCCCTTTTGATGAATCTTACCACTCCTTTCCAAGGAGAAACTTTCAATAACACTTTGTCTCCTACCTGAAATTCTAGTGGCTTTCGTCTGTTATCAGCATAACTCTTTTGTCGGTCACGTGCTGCTTTTAGTCGTTCCTTGACTTGAATGATTTTGTCGGTTGTTTCTTGCACTATCTCAAGTCCTGATAGTTGCTTTTCCCCAATTTCTGCCCAACAGACTAGGGTTTGGCATTTTCATCCATAAAGTGCTTCGAATGGTGCAGCATTAATACTTGTGTGATAACTGTTATTATAAGAAAATTCTATTAGTCGTAAGTGGTCATCCCAATTACCTCCAAAATCGATTACACAAGCTCTAAGCATGTCTCCATTGTCTGAATTGTCCTTTTGCTTTGTCTGTCCGTTTGAGGATGATAAGCTGTGCTTAGATTCAACTTGGTTCCCATTGTTTTTTGGAAACTTGCCCAAAAATGAGAGGTAAAACGGCTATCTCTATCAGAAATGATCGATAAGGGAATTCCATGTAATGAAACTATTTCATTTACATATAATTTAGCTAATAGTTCCATACTGAAAGTTTCCTTCATTGGTAGAAAATGAGCTGACTTAGTTAACCTATCTACAATCACCGAGATTGTATCATTACCTTTCCTTGTTTGGGTAATTTAGTAACAAAATCCATTGTTATCAATTCCCATTTCCATACGGGCATCTCTAATTGCTGCAACTATCCTGAAGGTTTCTGATGTTCAGCTTTGAATTGTGAACAAGTTAAACACTTAGAAACATAATGTCATACCCCAACCGATGGCGGAATCATCGGGGCGCGGCACTGAGCGAACAGATTGTCAAGAGAAATTCCATAACAACTAAATTACCATATAGTTAATATTATGTCCCATACCATAATCCATAAAGTAATCTACTTATTACAGACAACGATATCCTCAAAACAAAAGCATGTTCGACCACTCAGATTTTCAAATAAAAATAAATTGTTTGTTTGTTTCTAGACTCTTTCCTAGCCTCGATTTCATCACAAAGCAAACCAAAGCATCCTAGCATCTTAAGCACCTGTCACATACGTTAAAATAAAGGTCAATACATAAAATGTAAAGGTGAGCATACAAGTTTGATATAGCGTATAGAGTTCGAAAATAGTTTACGCGTAACCAGCATGTAACATGTATAAAGTGAAGGCAAGTAGGTTATCGACAGAGAATATGCACAGACGTGACTGTGAGTTGTAGAATGCGCAACACATATCCCCACTAGGACATATGAAGTAAAGCCTTAACAACCCTTGTCCACGACAGGTGCTGAGTCCAAACTATAGTACTATCGTTGCTAAGGTGTCAGGCAACAATCACTGTGTTAACATAACATACAAGCATTCATTGAAAACACGTAGCTTGCATTAACGGTCAGCGTATAAATAATGTAGTGTTGTGTGATCGATGTGATTTGAATATAGATAACGTATGTAACACCCAAAAGTGCGTAAAGCAAAAAGGGTTCGAGTATACTCACCGATTGTGTTTAACAAATAAACACAGCCTTGGATTGAAAGGAGCACTGAGAGAGATTAGCCTGAACAGTTAACGATAGCATAAATGATAAGTGACGCATAAAACAGTGCGATGTGTCAATGGATCGGACGGTAATCCGATTGGATGGCAATCCGATCGGATGGCCAGTCGATCGGGTGACAATCTGTTCGGATGGTCATCCGATCGGGAGACCACTCGATTGGATTGTTACCTCGTTTGGGATGGATGTGTTTGTGTATGATGGTTTGACTTTTTAAGTTTTTGTTGTAGCATTTTAAAAATAGAGAAGTATCTCTACCCTTCAGGTCGATCGATCGAACGACCGTTCGATCGGGCGACGATCCGATTGGTTGGACACTCAGTGAGAACAAGTTCACAACAGTTTGTCACTCGATCGGATTTGAAATCCAATCGGGTGGCAATCCGTTTGTCATGAACATGTTGAAAATTGTTTAAGTGTTGAGTTCAAAACATCACAGAGTCGGGTGGTCGTACGATCGGGTGGCAATCTGATCGGACGGCAATCCGTTTCGATGTTCAAAACCCTTGAAAGTTGAAATATAGTTTAAGTGTGGGACCAAGGTGCAAGCCGATCGGGTGGTAATCCGATCGGACGACAATCCATCCTGGCGACCTGATCGTCTTGTCACTTGTTTATTTTAAAAGTTTTGCGGTGTTCTCGAGACGGTTTGATAACATGCCAAACAACAGAAACCTCGTCAAGACTTAGTGACCCGATCGGACAGGAATCACCCTAGTCTGACCAGTTTAACTGTTTGAGACGGTGTTTTATGTTTAACCCGAAATCAGAAATCTCTTGGATAGAATCCAGATCTTGAACCAACACATCACTAAGAAGGAGTAGAAGATCAGAACAAGCTCCGATTCTATCAGTTTGAGTGCATTGAGTGTCAAAGAGTTGAAAGAAAGTTTGAAAACCATCTTTTAATCCTTTACACCTTGAATATGTTCAGATCTATGCAAGATCTTTGTTTATTCATGTGGAAATCGTTCGGATCTAAGTTGTTCTTGGTGTATTGAAGCCAAAACATGAAGTTCCTAAGAACACCATGATGACATCATCCTAGAACACCTTGAGTCCATTGATTTCATGGTTAAAAGTTAAGATTCAAAAGATAGAAAGGTGTAGGAGTGCGTGTAGATCAAGAAAGTACAAGATTTAGGTTGAAAACTTACAAGATTCGCGAGAAATCTGAAGAAAAGTGGGCTAGAGCGAGTTGGGTCGAGTGAGAGCTGTCACATCAAGTGATGTGACAAATGGAGGGTATTTATAGGGTTTCCCAAAATGGAAAGTGGGAAAAGTGGCTGGTCGCTCGGGTGGTAGCTCGATCGGGTGGCAACTCGGTCGGTTGGCAACTCGATTCGAGTGTTTGGTGCGACGAGTTTTGCTGTTTCGATTCGTGTGTTGAGCGTTGCGATGCGATAGAGTTTCTCATTAATCCCAACTACTATATCTAACATACAATCATCCTAAATAACTTACGTTTAGCGTCTGCGATTCGATTGTGATAGAGTTTCGATTAATCACCACATCATAAACATAATTAAACATGCACAAGTAACACATAAATAGCACACACACGTAAAACAATATCCAGAACGCATAATTCGGGTTGCAAATGCGATTGCGATAAGCGATAAAGCGATAAAACATGCGATAAATAGTGAGTAAACCTCGATTATTAACAAGTATTCCACATAATACAACTAATGCGACAAATAAAATAGATTATCTACAAGTCAAAGAAGTCAAAGCAGGAATTGAGCAAGAAGTGACAGATCGCAATTAGCAATCTTTTCTTCCTTTGACTTCAAACTTGACTTTGACTTTGACTTTCGAAACACGGGGTGTTACAGCCTCCCCCTATTGAGGGAATTTCGTCCCGAAATTAGGCTTTAGCCGTAACAAACAACTGTGGGTACTTCGCCTTCATTTCGCTTTCAAGCTCCCAAGTGAACTCTGCGCCTCGCTTACCTTCCTAGCGAACCTTCACAATGGGAATGCGTGAGCGCCTGAGCTGCTTGGTTTGTTGGTCCATGATCTCGACAGGCTTCTCCACGAAGTGTAGTGTTTCGTTTATTTGAAGGTCCTCCAACGGAACTTGTAAGTCATGCTCAGCAAGACACTTTCTGGGGTTAGACACATGGAAAGTCGGGTGAATGTTGTTAAGTTCCTCCGGTAGTTCGAGTCTGTAGGCCACTTTTCTGATCCTTTCCAGAATCTTAAAGGGTCCAACAAATCTAGGCGCGAGCTTTCCTGTCTTGCCGAATCTGACCACACCCTTCCAAGGTGATACCTTTAGGAGTACATGGTCGCCAACTTCAAATTCAAGGGGCTTGCGTCGTCTATCGGCGTAACTTTTCTGAAGACTCCGAGCTTTTAGCAGGTTATCTCGAATTTGGGGGATTTTGTCAGTCGTTTCTTGCAGTAGCTCAGGACCGGTTAATTGCGAGTGACCGATCTCGTGCCATACAATTGGTGATCGACATTTTCTTCCATATAAATCCTCAAACGGTGCCATTTGAATGTTGGAATGATAACTGTTATTATACGAGAATTCGACTAGAGGTAGGTATGCGTCCCAATTACCACCGAAATCTATGGCACATGAGCGAAGCATATCTTCCAAAGTACGAATCGTTCTTTCAGTCTGACCGTCGGTTTGGGGATGAAAAGCGGTACTTAGATTAAGCGAAGTACCGAGAGCAGCTTGAAATGTTTCCCATAAACGCGAAGTAAACCGACCATCGCGGTTAGAGATGATGTCGCGAGGCGTACCGTGTCGACAGATAACTTCGTTTGTGTAGATTCGGGCTAATCTTTCTACCTTGTAGTCTTTTCGTATTGGCAGGAAATGAGCTGATTTGGTCAAACGATCAACGATAACCCAGATGCTATCATGACCTGACGTCATTCGCGGGAGTTTCGTGATAAAGTCCATGGCTATGCTCTCCCATTTCCATGTCGGGATCTCGGGTTGCACAAGCAAGCCAGAGGGTCTTTGTTGCTCGGCCTTGACTTTCGAGCAAGTCAGGCACCTCGAAACATAGAGGCGATATCTTTCTTCATGCCCGGCCACCAGTACCTGTAGCGAAGGTCCTGGTACATCTTATCGGCACCGGGATGAATAGAATATCGAGACTTGTGGGCTTCGTCCATCAGAATCTGTCGTAAATCAGTCCATTTAGGGATCGACATTTGGTCCAGATAATGGAATATCCCATTCGATTTACTCACTAACTGGGCTCCATCATTGAGAATCCTTTCCTTCTTCAAAGTACGCTCGGTAAAGCATGCATGTTGGGCTTCGCGAATGAGAGACTCGAGATGATGTTGGGCTGGAATATTACGAGCGCTATGCAAATAGCTTCGTCTGCTGAGGGCGTCGGCAAAGACATTTGCTTTTCCATGATGATAACGAATCTCACAGTCGTAATCGTTGAGAAGTTCCACCCATCGGCGTTGACGCATGTTCAGTTCATTATGGTTGAAAATGTGTTGTAGGCTCCTATGGTCGGTGAAGACCGTACACTTGGTACCGTAAAGGTAGTGTCGCCAGATCTTCAACGCAAAAACAACTGCGCCTAGCTCGAGGTCATGGGTTGTGTAGTTCTTCTCGTGGATCTTGAGTTGTCGAGACGCGTAAGCAATAACCTTATCCCGCTGCATGAGAACGCAGCCAAGACCAATGTTCGAGGCATCACAATAGACTATAAAGTCATCGTTTCCGTCGGGTAAAGCAAGAACGGGAGCATTGCAGAGCATGTGCTTGAGGGTTCGAAAGGTAGTCTCTTGTTCAGTTCCCCAAACAAAAGGCTTGTCTTTATGCGTTAGAGAGGTAAGCGGCACGACGATTTTATAGAATCCTTTGATAAATCGACGGTAATAGCCCGCTAGTCTGAGAAAAGAACGGATTTCGGACGGGTTCTTAGGCGTAACCCAACTCTTAATAGCTTCAATCTTCGCGGGATCGACATAAATACCTTGACTATTGACAATATGACCGAGGAATTAAACCTCTTCTAACCAGAATTCACACTTGGAGAACTTGGCATAGAGTCGATTCCCTTGGAGTAGCTCGAGAACCAAACGTAGATGCTGCGCGTGTTCGGCTTTCGACTTGAAATAGATCAGGATATCATCGATGAACACGATGATGAAGCGATCAATAAATGGTTTACACACGCGATTCATCAGATCCATGAAAACCGCTGGTGTGTTGGTTAAACCAAAAGGCATAACAATGAACTCATAGTGGCCGTAACGGGTGCGAAAAGCGGTTTTGGGTATATCCTCCTCTTGGATGTGTAATTGGTGGTAGCCTGAGCGTAGATCGATCTTCGAGAAACACGAGGCACCTTGCAATTGGTCAAACAAATCATCGATTCGAGGCAGGGGATAGCGATTCTTGATGGTTAGCTTATTCATTTCCCTGTAGTCGATGCACATCCTGAACGACCCATCCTTCTTTTTGATGAAAAGGACTGGTGCGCCCCAAGGAGAGGTTCTAGGGCGAATGAAGCCTTTATCAAGCAATTCCTGGAGCTGACTTGAGAGTTCATGCATTTCAGACGGAGCGAGACGATAAGGCGCTTTAGCAACAGGATTTGCTCCAGGAATGAGGTCAATACGAAAGTCGATATCACGACTCGGCGGAAGGCCAGGAAGATCATCAGGGAACACATTCGGAAATTCACACACAACGGGGACATCGTTTACTCCTGGATTATCTTTCTTTTCCTTCTCCGCTACTACAATGTTGGCCAAGAAAGCTCTGTATTCCTTGCGGAGATACTTGCTAGCTTGGATACATGACATGAGCTTGAGACCCTTAGAATCAGTTTCACCATAAACACACAATAATTCACCATTAGAAACCCAAAAACAAATCATCTTATCGAAACACACAACTTCAGCACGATTCTCATGAAGAAAATCCATGCCTACTATGATGTCAAAACTTCTGAGCTGCATCGGAATAAGATCGATTGGGAAAATGTGATTGTTGAGCTCAAGAGTACAATCACGAAGAACGGAATTGACGGCGACGGTTCTTCCGGTGGCAACTTCGACATCGAATGATGAGGGTAGTTGGGCACGCTTACGATTTAGGAGCTTTTTGAATTCCAACGACATAAAATAGTTATCGGCTCCAGTATCAAATAAACACGAAGCATATATACCATTCACAAGGAACGTTCCATTAACCACATTGTTGTCGGCTTGAGCTTGGTGGACATTGATATTGAAGGTGCGTCCGCGTGGTGCTTGCTGTTGCTGCTGCTGCTGTGGCTCCTGCTTGACCTCCCTGTTTGGGCACATGTTGGCGAAATGGTTAGGATCGCCACATGCGAAGCAGACTCGAGCTTGGATCGCGGGTGCAGGAGCTTATTGTTGACCCTGAGGGGCAGTAAGAAGAGCTTGTTGAGCAGAGGCAGGAGCTGCTGCGTTGCGGGGGCCGATTCGACAGTTAGCGGTGAAATGGCCATACATATTGCAGTGCACGCAATATCTGCAGGCTATACCCACCGGGTGATGATAAGTACATGTCTGGCAGGTAGGATGAGGACCAGTATACGCACGCTTTGCAGGCGGCACATAGGTAACTGGGGCAGCTTGGCGGTGTTGTTGTTGTTGTTGCTGAGCTAGCACGGCTTGAAGTGGGGCAGCGGTGGTGACAGCACAGTTCTTGTTGGCATTCTTCCTCTTACGACGAGAGGACTTGGATGATTGAGGAGCAGCGGTGGCGGTTTCAGCAGCGGCGGTGGTAGCTTGATGCAAACTCTTCGAGGCTTTGTCCCAGACACTAGCCTTGACACGTTTATCGTTGATTTCAGCGGCTAGCAGATAAGTCTCCTCGATGGTAGTAGTCTTGGCGGCCTGAACAAAATCAGCCACACAATCCGGCAGCGCACGGATGTATTTCTTGATTGTTATCTCTGGCGTCTTCAGTTGGTCAGGACATATGATACTGAGCTGCTTGAAGCGAGCAGTCAGAGCTGCGTTCTCTCCATATTTCTACTTTATATGCCGGAATTCGTCCTCTAGCTTCTGGCGTTCATGGGGAGGGCATAACTCTTCCATCATAAGGTTCTTCAACTCATCCCACGTCAGCTCATAGGCTGCGTCATTTCCGCGTTTGTTTCTCTCAGCGTCCACCAGTCTAAAGCGCGGGACTGGAAGACGCCGGTAGCGTTCAGAGTACGGAGATTCTCAGGACATCCACTCTGGTGCAGAGTGACTTCGATAGAGTCAAACCATTGGAACAAAGCTGTTGGGCCATCTTCGCCAGTAAACTCTTTTGGACCACAAGCTTTGAACTGCTTAAAACTAAAAGCAGTCTTCTGTGCATCTGTTCGAGACTCTTCAGATGATTTGCTAGCGTTCTCGTTTAGTTCACTAACAATCTAAGGAAGTAGTTTAGCTATCTGAGTAGCGACGAGAGAGGCGAGTCGCTTGTCAGCTTGCTTTCGTTTCATAGCACGAGAGTGAAGTGATCCAGTGGACGACATTGTCTGCAACAAACATCGCCGTAGGATTCAATCACTATTTAATCGAATCTCACCTCACTTGCCTAGTACTACTAAAGCTCATGAACACGAACAAGCACATAAACATACAGTCACATAGGCACATAATCACAGAATCACATAAGCACATAATCATGTAAGGCACATAGGGCACATAGAAGCACATAGAAGCAGTCAGAATACAGAAACCTATCATTCAAATTTGCGCGCGTTCGAGAATAGCGATTGCGAGTACACAACGTATATTATAGCATAGCGAACAACATGGCTTGCGAACATCCATAAGTGGCTACGATTTTTTAGCGTTTTGTGTAACAACCCTCAGTAAAACCGACACTCTCAAAATATTTCCGACACCCAATTATATTTTAAAATATCTTAATATGTCTTTAAATACACCCGTATGTAAAAACCGAGCCCGAAATATAGTATAGCATTAAAAATAAAATTTAAAACTTGAATATTAAGCTGAGGCGGGCCGCGTAGGACCCACCTCAACCTTCACGCGGGCGGTATCAAGGCTCAAAACTGACTTCGTTGATTTCTTAAGTTAAGGCGGGCCGCGTAAGACCTCGTTTAAAGCTAACGCGGGCCGCGTAAGATCAACAACGCAACGACACCAGAGGCCGACACGTGTCGACATCGTGGCGAAGCTAGGCGATGACCCGGATCACCTAAACCCTACCCGGGCTACGACGTAGGCCGCGTAAGCCCTGTCTTTGTTTTACGCGGGCCGCAAGAGGACGAGATATCAGCACTATATAAGCAGGCCATCGGATTTCATTTCAACTCGTTCATTTTCTTTTCTGTATCTCGAATTCTCACATTATAGGCATAATTTTCAAGTATAATACCCCCTAATTAGCGAGGTTCTGCTCTGTTGTAAGTATTATTGTGACAACTCGAATTTCCGACATTCTTTATTTGCATTTATTGCACGTTGACTGTCTAGATTATTGCTTACACGAATTATTTACCTGGTAATTGTGCACACTGAATTATAAGTTAAGATGATAATCTTGATTTTTGAGTGATAATGTGTAAGTACTTGACTGCATGAATAATTGTAATATGTTGAGGCCTGAACAACTCGACGAAACACAATATGTGTTTTGCCAGAACCAACCTTGACGAAACAGAATAGTTTCGCCAACAACCCACTCGACGAAACAGGATTGTTTCACCGGCCCAGTTTCACCGAAGCCCATTACGGGCCCAGAACTTGTATGCGTGTATAAGTGATACGGAACCACCTCATTTGCCACACCTTAGCAAAAACTGAAACCCTAGAACTCTCCCCACTTTGACGGCAGCCCTTCTCCCTACCAAAGCCGGATCTATCTTGGCCGATCATCATTAGTCTCGGTTAGTGCGTATTAATCTGATGTGATTCCGGTTATGTTGATTTGATTGTATGTGAATACTTGTTTAAGTTTATCGAGATTTCTTTGGCTAAGTTATGATGACCACCAAGATAGTTATACTGTTTATGCAAGATTTTCGAATATGTGTTGATATATGATTGATATGAACATGCTGGATATTATCGAAGACGTAGGGATCATGTATGCATGTTAGAACTGATGATTTAATTTGAATAAAACCATTTGCATTAATATTAAGTAAATAGAAGTAGGAGGGCATGCTGTTACGGTTCAAGATAACTATGATGATGATCTGACTTGGTGGGATTTAGCTATGGCCGAATTGTCTTGGAATTTGTATGCATGTGTTTCGTTTTATTGATATTGCAGCCAAGTAATATAAAGATAACTACATAAATGTCGGCCATATTATTCATGTGCATGGAAATTGTTTGTCAGAAACATGTGTTTGTGTATAGGTTTTCAATTATATTCTTGTTAACATGTGATTGTCAGGGATCATGTGGTGGCTATTTGTTTCTCTAGAATGGTTATCATATGCTAGATGTTATCATTAGTCAATGATGACTAGGGGTCCACGCATACCAAATTCATAACTTGTTGAAACATGGGTTAGTATTATAAAATGTAGGTTAGTTCAGAATGTGTTTCGTCAATATGTGTTTCGCCAAACTGTGTTTCGCCGACTGGGTAAACTGTTTGGTAATCTGATTCTGCTAAGACTTAACCCAGTTAACTAACAGCCGTTAAATAATAAACATGACTTGAATGCTTGCGAATACGTACTACTTGCTTATACGTGAACAACTTAAACACAAACTGATTTTGTATACGTGCATACCTTAGGACGTGATTGATTATTTGCGAGCATACACTTAGCATACCGAGCAAACCAAGGTGAGTTCACACAGCCAAGGCATGGGATTCCCGGGTTGGGAATTGGGTTGGATTATTTGAAATGAATAACTACTCGTACTTACGCTATCGCTAGACTATAGACCATCGTCCTCAGGATAGTCAGGACACTTACGTAAAACCTACGTAACCTAGTATCTACCATTGTTTCCCGGGTCGGGAGGACACTTACGTAAAACCTACGTAAACTAATACCCACTACTGTCTTCCGGGTCGGAAGGACACTTACGTAAAACCTACGTAAAACCCCACACGTACCACTGTCCTCGGGGAAGGGCACTCACGTAAATCCTACGTGACCTTGTACGTATTCCTGTTCTCGGATTTAGAAGAACACATGGTTGTAAATAGTCTAGTAAGTACAAACATGGGAAGCCCCCATTAGTAAAGATAAACGTGGGAAACCCCCACTAGTAATACATATGACCATGGGAAACCCCCACTATTAGCACATACCTACATGGGAAGCCCCCACTAAATGCATATATGATTTGTTATAACGAACTTATTAACTGTGAACTCGCTCAACTAGTTGTTGACTCTCTGCTGCATGCCTTGCAGGACCTTAGGTACATTTGGAGCTTGCACAGGGAGGAGCAGGTCGTTGTGGGACATGGATCGATGATGCCATGTTAACTATCTAAACATTTGAATTTATGATTTACTTTGGGTTTACATACTTATGCTTCCGCTACACACTTATTGATGTTTGGTTTTCAAAACACCTTTCGTATTGATGAATGACTTTTACTATTTACCTATATGTTCAATATGATTGGTGGCTTGATCCTGGTCAGTCACGCCTCCAAGCGGTGATACTCCGCGTGTGGATTTTGGGGGTGTGACAGATTGGTATCAGAGCCATTGGTTATAGAGAACTTGGTTTTAATATGGGAAAACGTTTTTATTAAAACCAGACTATAACCAGAACAGTGCTCTTAACGATCCACAACGACGCTTCGCTCCCCGTGCAAGGCTCAACATCATAGGTACTACTATTCATGTTACTTTACCTACTTGCTAGAATTACATAGAACTTTGCTCGTGGTATGCCCAGATTACAGAACCTACTATATGTTATTGCTTGAGAATACTTGTGTGCTCACTCTCTTCGCACTATTCGCGAACCTCTCACCCACATGTTCTCCTTGATGTCAAGATCATGGGTGGACGCGTTAACCTAACTCAAGCCCAGTTGGCGGCTTCGATCACTGAACAAGTTACTGCAGCACTCGCAGCTGCCCAGGCAGGAGGTGTAACCTGCCATCACCACTTACTCCAGGATCTTTAGACCCTACTCTCGTAAACCAACACTCGTGCTCAGGTATGCTTACTCTTACGCACACGACAAGTCAACACGCTCAGCCACCTGTATGCACATACAAGACTTTTATGGACTGTCGTCCTACTACTTTCAGCGACACTGAAGGAGCTGTTGGACTCCTCCATTAGTTCGAGGAACTCGAATCGGCCTTCGAATGCACGAACGACCTGAGGCTCGCAAGGTGAAATATGCCACTGATATTCTCGAAGGCACCGCGCAAACTTGGTGGAACGCGCAAGTTACGATACGGGGGCTGGCGGCTGCTAATGCCACCCCATGGAATGATTTTAAGGAACCTATCAAACGTGAATACAATAGTTATGATGCCATCCACAAGTTGGAAGTGGAGTCCTTTAACATGAAGATGACGGGGTCAGAGATAGAAGCGTGCACGATAACGATCCAACAAACTGGCAATTTTGTGGTCAACTATGATGAATCCTCCCATAAAGAGCTTTGAGCTATACCTCAAAGGCTTAGTACCAGGAATTCAAAACCATGCGAAGACGACTAAACTTGCTACTATTCAAGATGTTACTCATCTTGCTCATCGTCTCACAGACCAGGCAGTGGGACAGAACAAGCTGCCTCAACGTATCAGCGATACTACTACCACTACTACTTCAACTACTTCTGCTACCCTCAGTAACAACGGATGAAAGTGGGATGGAACCTCTAGCAAGGGTTCGACTACGATTCCGTCCCAGGCACAGCAGTGAAAGGTCGATGACAACTAAAGTCCTGATCAGCAACATTTAGTATTCAAGGGCAGGGTGGATACAAGGGAAACCACCCTAAGCACAAACGATGTAACCTGCACCACAGCGGGCAGGGCAACCGAAATCATTGTCAATAATGAAACAAGCTTGGTCATGGAACCAAAGATGGTAGAAACTCACGTCCTGCAAACCAGAACCAACAACAACAGCCACAAGACCTATAGAATCAGCAGCAACAGCAGGGTAACAAGGGATGTTATCAGTGTGGTGCTGAAGGTCACTTCAAGAGACACTGCCCACGGTTGAACCAGAATCAGAATCAGAACCACAACCAAGGAAACGAGAACTAGGGAAGACAACAACGGGGGTAATAACGACGGCAATGGTGCCAGGGGTCGAGTGTTCGTGATTGGTCAGGGTGATACTAGGAATGACCCCAGCGTTGCGATAGTTTCGACATCGTCATTAGTATGGACTGGTTATCCCAACAACAAGCAGAGATCCTATGCAAGGAGAAGACAATTCGTATTCCACGCTCTGGTGAAGAACCTCTCGAAGTTCAAGGCGACAAGAGTGGTGTCGTGAGTGGCATCATTTCTTTTTTTGAAGGCTCAGAAGTGTTTACGCAAGGGGCACACTGCTATATTAGCACTCGTTACAGATACTTCGAAGAAAGAGAAAAAGATTGAGGATATTCCTGTAGTACGCGATTTTTCCTCAAGTGTTTCCTGAAGAGTTACCTGGGTTACCGCCTCATCGTCAGGTTGAATTTCAGATCGAGCTAGCTCCAGGAGCAGCACCCATAGCTCGAGCACCTTATCGCTTAGCTCCAACCGAACTGGAAGAACTGTCTAAGCAACTGCAAGAACTCTTGGAAAAAAGGTTTCATACGTCCTAGCTCTTCGCCTTGGGGAGCTCCAGTACTATTCGTAAAGAAGAAAGACGGTACGTTCAGGATGTGTATAGACTACCGTGAACTCAACAAGGTGACGATCAAGAATCGTTATCCTCATCCGCGCATAAATGATTTATTCGACCAGCTGCAAGGGTCGAGCTACTACTCCAAAATAGACTTAAGGTCAGGATATCACCAGCTGAGAGTCCGGGATGAGGACGTCTCCAAAACAGCATTTAGAACTCGCTACGGACACTACGAGTTTTTGGTCATGCCATTCGGGCTAACGAACGCGCCTGCGGTCTTCATGGATCTTATGAACAGAGTGTGCAAACCCTATCTTGACAAGTTCGTCATCGTTTTCATCGACGACATCCTGATTTATTCGAAAAGTCAGGAGGAACACGAGCAGCACTTACGACTTATACTGGAACTTCTACGAACGGAACAGCTATACGCTAAGTTTTCTAAATGTGACTTTTGGCTTCGTGAAGTCCACTTCTTAGGCCACGTGGTGAACAAGGATGGGATTCATGTAGATCCATCCAAGGTAGATTCGATTAAGAACTGGCCTGCGCCTCGTACACCAACAGAAATACGCCAATTCTTAGGTTTGGCGGGTTATTACAGAAGGTTCATCAAAGACTTCTCAAAGATTGCTCAGCCGCTTACACTACTGACACAGAAAGGTGTTGTTTACCGTTGGGGCAATGCACAGGAAACAGCGTTCCAACACTTAAAGGATAGACTCTGTAGCGCACCTATCCTCTCACTGCCTGAAGGCACGGACGATTTTGTAGTTTATTGCGACGCATCTATCCAAGGTCTCGGATGTGTATTGATGCAAAGGGATAAAGTTATTGCTTATGCTTCGCGCCAACTTAAGATTCACGAACGGAATTACACAACACACGACTTAGAGTTGGGAGCGGTTGTCTTTGCACTTAAGATATGGCGACACTACTTGTACGGCACTAAATGTGCTATCTACACTGACCACAGGAGCCTCGAACATATATTCAAACAGAAGGAACTAAATATGCGACAGCGACGATGGGTCAAACTGCTAAACGACTACGAATGCTCAATCAGGTACCACCCAGGCAAAGCCAATGTTGTGGCTGACGCCCTCAGTCGAAAGGACACCGCGCCTAAGCGCGTGCGAGCTTTACAACTCACTATACAGTCTAGTCTTCCTTCCCAGATACGAAATGCTCAGGTAGAAGCATTGAAACCAGAAAATGTCAGGGCTGAAGCCCTACGCGGCTCAAGACAACGATTAGAACAGAAGGAAGATGGTGCTTACTACGTCACAGGACGCATTTGGGTCCCACTGTACGGCAACTTACGCGAGCTGGTAATGGATGAAGCTCACAAGTCTCGCTACTCGGTACACCCTGGTTCAGATAAAATGTACCATGATATCAAAACTACATATTGGTGGCCTAGCATGAAGGCCCACATAGCTACTTACGTCAGCAAGTGCTTGACTTGTGCGAGAGTCAAGGCGGAATATCAGAAACCGTCAGGACCACTTCAACAACCTGAGATATCACAATGGAAATGGGAGCAAATTTCCATGGACTTTGTTACAGGCTTACCTAGATCTCAGCGCGGAAATGATACTATTTGGGTGATCGTGGATCGACTCACAAAGTCTGCTCACTTCCTGGCCATTAAAGAAACAGACAAGTTCTCTACGCTAGCAGACATCTACTTGAAAGAACTGTGGCAAGCAATGCATAAATCTTTTGGCTCTCGTTTAGACATGAGCACAGCTCATTATCCTCAGACGGATAGGCAGTCTGAGCGCACTATTCAAACTCTAGAAGACATGCTTCGGGCGTGCGTAATTGACTTTGGCAATGGTTGGGAGAAACATCTGCCACTTGTGGAATTTTCGTACAAAAATAGCTACCACACCAGCATTAAAGCTGCACCATTCGAGGCATTGTACGGACGTAAATGCCGGTCACCTCTCTGTTGGGCAGAGGTGGGAGATAGTCAAATCACAGGTCCAGAAATGGTAGTTGATACTACAGAAAAGATTTCTCAGATACGACAACGCATGGCGGCAGCGCGCGACCGTCAGAAAGCATACGCTGATTTAGACAGGAAACCACTCGAGTTCCAAGTTGGGGATCGAGTGCTACTCAAGGTTTCACCCTGGAAGGGTGTGGTTCGTTTTGGCAAACGCGGCAAACTTAATCCACGATATGTTGGACCATTCGAAGTTACAGAGAAAATAGATAAAGTGGCCTACAGACTGAACTTACCAGCTGAACTCAGTGCAGTTCACAACGTCTTTCACGTGTCGAATCTGAAGAAGTGTACGTCAGATGAGACCCACATAGTTCCCTTGAAGGAACTCACTATCGACGAGCGGTTGCATTTCGTCGAGGAACCTGTTGAAATCACGGACCGGGATGTTAAGGTCCTCAAGAACACGAGAATCCCTCTTGTACGAGTTCGTTGGAACTCCCGCCGCGGCCCAGAGTTCACCTGGGAGCGTGAAGATCAAATGGAACTCAAATATCCCCAGTTATTCGGAACCAATGCAACTACTACTGAGGCTGAAGCTACCAATACAGAATTTCGGGACGAAATTCCAAATCAACGGGGGGATAATGTGACACCCCAGGAAAACCAGTAATCTTCGCAAACCTTCTCGAGGAGCCGCGATACAATACAGGTAAACAACGTCACACCATTAGCTTTCCTCAGTAACCGCATGCTAAATTTCGGGACGAAATTTCTTTCAAGTTGGGGATAATGTGACAACTCGAATTTCCAACATTCTTTATTTGCATTTATTGCACGTTGACTGTCTAGATTATTGCTTACACGAATTATTTACCTGGTAATTGTGCACACTGAATTATAAGTTAAGATGATAATCTTGATTTTTGAGTGATAATGTGTAAGTACTTGACTGCATGAATAATTGTAATATGTTGAGGCCTGAACAACTCGACGAAACACAATATGTGTTTTGCCAGAACCAACCTTGACGAAACAGAATAGTTTCGCCAACAACCCACTCGACGAAACAGGATTGTTTCACCGGCCCAGTTTCACCGAAGCCCATTACGGGCCCAGAACTTGTATGCGTGTATAAGTGATACGGAACCACCTCATTTGCCACACCTTAGCAAAAACTGAAACCCTAGAACTCTCCCCACTTTGACGGCAGCCCTTCTCCCTACCAAAGCCGGATCTATCTTGGCCGATCATCATTAGTCTCGGTTAGTGCGTATTAATCTGATGTGATTCCGGTTATGTTGATTTGATTGTATGTGAATACTTGTTTAAGTTTATCGAGATTTCTTTGGCTAAGTTATGATGACCACCAAGATAGTTATACTGTTTATGCAAGATTTTCGAATATGTGTTGATATATGATTGATATGAACATGCTGGATATTATCGAAGACGTAGGGATCATGTATGCATGTTAGAACTGATGATTTAATTTGAATAAAACCATTTGCATTAATATTAAGTAAATAGAAGTAGGAGGGCATGCTGTTACGGTTCAAGATAACTATGATGATGATCTGACTTGGTGGGATTTAGCTATGGCCGAATTGTCTTGGAATTTGTATGCATGTGTTTCGTTTTATTGATATTGCAGCCAAGTAATATAAAGATAACTACATAAATGTCGGCCATATTATTCATGTGCATGGAAATTGTTTGTCAGAAACATGTGTTTGTGTATAGGTTTTCAATTATATTCTTGTTAACATGTGATTGTCAGGGATCATGTGGTGGCTATTTGTTTCTCTAGAATGGTTATCATATGCTAGATGTTATCATTAGTCAATGATGACTAGGGGTCCACGCATACCAAATTCATAACTTGTTGAAACATGGGTTAGTATTATAAAATGTAGGTTAGTTCAGAATGTGTTTCGTCAATATGTGTTTCGCCAAACTGTGTTTCGCCGACTGGGTAAACTGTTTGGTAATCTGATTCTGCTAAGACTTAACCCAGTTAACTAACAGCCGTTAAATAATAAACATGACTTGAATGCTTGCGAATACGTACTACTTGCTTATACGTGAACAACTTAAACACAAACTGATTTTGTATACGTGCATACCTTAGGACGTGATTGATTATTTGCGAGCATACACTTAGCATACCGAGCAAACCAAGGTGAGTTCACACAGCCAAGGCATGGGATTCCCGGGTTGGGAATTGGGTTGGATTATTTGAAATGAATAACTACTCGTACTTACGCTATCGCTAGACTATAGACCATCGTCCTCAGGATAGTCAGGACACTTACGTAAAACCTACGTAACCTAGTATCTACCATTGTTTCCCGGGTCGGGAGGACACTTACGTAAAACCTACGTAAACTAATACCCACTACTGTCTTCCGGGTCGGAAGGACACTTACGTAAAACCTACGTAAAACCCCACACGTACCACTGTCCTCGGGGAAGGGCACTCACGTAAATCCTACGTGACCTTGTACGTATTCCTGTTCTCGGATTTAGAAGAACACATGGTTGTAAATAGTCTAGTAAGTACAAACATGGGAAGCCCCCATTAGTAAAGATAAACGTGGGAAACCCCCACTAGTAATACATATGACCATGGGAAACCCCCACTATTAGCACATACCTACATGGGAAGCCCCCACTAAATGCATATATGATTTGTTATAACGAACTTATTAACTGTGAACTCGCTCAACTAGTTGTTGACTCTCTGCTGCATGCCTTGCAGGACCTTAGGTACATTTGGAGCTTGCACAGGGAGGAGCAGGTCGTTGTGGGACATGGATCGATGATGCCATGTTAACTATCTAAACATTTGAATTTATGATTTACTTTGGGTTTACATACTTATGCTTCCGCTACACACTTATTGATGTTTGGTTTTCAAAACACCTTTCGTATTGATGAATGACTTTTACTATTTACCTATATGTTCAATATGATTGGTGGCTTGATCCTGGTCAGTCACGCCTCCAAGCGGTGATACTCCGCGTGTGGATTTTGGGGGTGTGACAGATTGGTATCAGAGCCATTGGTTATAGAGAACTTGGTTTTAATATGGGAAAACGTTTTTATTAAAACCAGACTATAACCAGAACAGTGCTCTTAACGATCCACAACGACGCTTCGCTCCCCGTGCAAGGCTCAACATCATAGGTACTACTATTCATGTTACTTTACCTACTTGCTAGAATTACATAGAACTTTGCTCGTGGTATGCCCAGATTACAGAACCTACTATATGTTATTGCTTGAGAATACTTGTGTGCTCACTCTCTTCGCACTATTCGCGAACCTCTCACCCACATGTTCTCCTTGATGTCAAGATCATGGGTGGACGCGTTAACCTAACTCAAGCCCAGTTGGCGGCTTCGATCACTGAACAAGTTACTGCAGCACTCGCAGCTGCCCAGGCAGGAGGTGTAACCTGCCATCACCACTTACTCCAGGATCTTTAGACCCTACTCTCGTAAACCAACACTCGTGCTCAGGTATGCTTACTCTTACGCACACGACAAGTCAACACGCTCAGCCACCTGTATGCACATACAAGACTTTTATGGACTGTCGTCCTACTACTTTCAGCGACACTGAAGGAGCTGTTGGACTCCTCCATTAGTTCGAGGAACTCGAATCGGCCTTCGAATGCACGAACGACCTGAGGCTCGCAAGGTGAAATATGCCACTGATATTCTCGAAGGCACCGCGCAAACTTGGTGGAACGCGCAAGTTACGATACGGGGGCTGGCGGCTGCTAATGCCACCCCATGGAATGATTTTAAGGAACCTATCAAACGTGAATACAATAGTTATGATGCCATCCACAAGTTGGAAGTGGAGTCCTTTAACATGAAGATGACGGGGTCAGAGATAGAAGCGTGCACGATAACGATCCAACAAACTGGCAATTTTGTGGTCAACTATGATGAATCCTCCCATAAAGAGCTTTGAGCTATACCTCAAAGGCTTAGTACCAGGAATTCAAAACCATGCGAAGACGACTAAACTTGCTACTATTCAAGATGTTACTCATCTTGCTCATCGTCTCACAGACCAGGCAGTGGGACAGAACAAGCTGCCTCAACGTATCAGCGATACTACTACCACTACTACTTCAACTACTTCTGCTACCCTCAGTAACAACGGATGAAAGTGGGATGGAACCTCTAGCAAGGGTTCGACTACGATTCCGTCCCAGGCACAGCAGTGAAAGGTCGATGACAACTAAAGTCCTGATCAGCAACATTTAGTATTCAAGGGCAGGGTGGATACAAGGGAAACCACCCTAAGCACAAACGATGTAACCTGCACCACAGCGGGCAGGGCAACCGAAATCATTGTCAATAATGAAACAAGCTTGGTCATGGAACCAAAGATGGTAGAAACTCACGTCCTGCAAACCAGAACCAACAACAACAGCCACAAGACCTATAGAATCAGCAGCAACAGCAGGGTAACAAGGGATGTTATCAGTGTGGTGCTGAAGGTCACTTCAAGAGACACTGCCCACGGTTGAACCAGAATCAGAATCAGAACCACAACCAAGGAAACGAGAACTAGGGAAGACAACAACGGGGGTAATAACGACGGCAATGGTGCCAGGGGTCGAGTGTTCGTGATTGGTCAGGGTGATACTAGGAATGACCCCAGCGTTGCGATAGTTTCGACATCGTCATTAGTATGGACTGGTTATCCCAACAACAAGCAGAGATCCTATGCAAGGAGAAGACAATTCGTATTCCACGCTCTGGTGAAGAACCTCTCGAAGTTCAAGGCGACAAGAGTGGTGTCGTGAGTGGCATCATTTCTTTTTTTGAAGGCTCAGAAGTGTTTACGCAAGGGGCACACTGCTATATTAGCACTCGTTACAGATACTTCGAAGAAAGAGAAAAAGATTGAGGATATTCCTGTAGTACGCGATTTTTCCTCAAGTGTTTCCTGAAGAGTTACCTGGGTTACCGCCTCATCGTCAGGTTGAATTTCAGATCGAGCTAGCTCCAGGAGCAGCACCCATAGCTCGAGCACCTTATCGCTTAGCTCCAACCGAACTGGAAGAACTGTCTAAGCAACTGCAAGAACTCTTGGAAAAAGGGTTTCATACGTCCTAGCTCTTCGCCTTGGGGAGCTCCAGTACTATTCGTAAAGAAGAAAGACGGTACGTTCAGGATGTGTATAGACTACCGTGAACTCAACAAGGTGACGATCAAGAATCGTTATCCTCATCCGCGCATAAATGATTTATTCGACCAGCTGCAAGGGTCGAGCTACTACTCCAAAATAGACTTAAGGTCAGGATATCACCAGCTGAGAGTCCGGGATGAGGACGTCTCCAAAACAGCATTTAGAACTCGCTACGGACACTACGAGTTTTTGGTCATGCCATTCGGGCTAACGAACGCGCCTGCGGTCTTCATGGATCTTATGAACAGAGTGTGCAAACCCTATCTTGACAAGTTCGTCATCGTTTTCATCGACGACATCCTGATTTATTCGAAAAGTCAGGAGGAACACGAGCAGCACTTACGACTTATACTGGAACTTCTACGAACGGAACAGCTATACGCTAAGTTTTCTAAATGTGACTTTTGGCTTCGTGAAGTCCACTTCTTAGGCCACGTGGTGAACAAGGATGGGATTCATGTAGATCCATCCAAGGTAGATTCGATTAAGAACTGGCCTGCGCCTCGTACACCAACAGAAATACGCCAATTCTTAGGTTTGGCGGGTTATTACAGAAGGTTCATCAAAGACTTCTCAAAGATTGCTCAGCCGCTTACACTACTGACACAGAAAGGTGTTGTTTACCGTTGGGGCAATGCACAGGAAACAGCGTTCCAACACTTAAAGGATAGACTCTGTAGCGCACCTATCCTCTCACTGCCTGAAGGCACGGACGATTTTGTAGTTTATTGCGACGCATCTATCCAAGGTCTCGGATGTGTATTGATGCAAAGGGATAAAGTTATTGCTTATGCTTCGCGCCAACTTAAGATTCACGAACGGAATTACACAACACACGACTTAGAGTTGGGAGCGGTTGTCTTTGCACTTAAGATATGGCGACACTACTTGTACGGCACTAAATGTGCTATCTACACTGACCACAGGAGCCTCGAACATATATTCAAACAGAAGGAACTAAATATGCGACAGCGACGATGGGTCAAACTGCTAAACGACTACGAATGCTCAATCAGGTACCACCCAGGCAAAGCCAATGTTGTGGCTGACGCCCTCAGTCGAAAGGACACCGCGCCTAAGCGCGTGCGAGCTTTACAACTCACTATACAGTCTAGTCTTCCTTCCCAGATACGAAATGCTCAGGTAGAAGCATTGAAACCAGAAAATGTCAGGGCTGAAGCCCTACGCGGCTCAAGACAACGATTAGAACAGAAGGAAGATGGTGCTTACTACGTCACAGGACGCATTTGGGTCCCACTGTACGGCAACTTACGCGAGCTGGTAATGGATGAAGCTCACAAGTCTCGCTACTCGGTACACCCTGGTTCAGATAAAATGTACCATGATATCAAAACTACATATTGGTGGCCTAGCATGAAGGCCCACATAGCTACTTACGTCAGCAAGTGCTTGACTTGTGCGAGAGTCAAGGCGGAATATCAGAAACCGTCAGGACCACTTCAACAACCTGAGATATCACAATGGAAATGGGAGCAAATTTCCATGGACTTTGTTACAGGCTTACCTAGATCTCAGCGCGGAAATGATACTATTTGGGTGATCGTGGATCGACTCACAAAGTCTGCTCACTTCCTGGCCATTAAAGAAACAGACAAGTTCTCTACGCTAGCAGACATCTACTTGAAAGAACTGTGGCAAGCAATGCATAAATCTTTTGGCTCTCGTTTAGACATGAGCACAGCTCATTATCCTCAGACGGATAGGCAGTCTGAGCGCACTATTCAAACTCTAGAAGACATGCTTCGGGCGTGCGTAATTGACTTTGGCAATGGTTGGGAGAAACATCTGCCACTTGTGGAATTTTCGTACAAAAACAGCTACCACACCAGCATTAAAGCTGCACCATTCGAGGCATTGTACGGACGTAAATGCCGGTCACCTCTCTGTTGGGCAGAGGTGGGAGATAGTCAAATCACAGGTCCAGAAATGGTAGTTGATACTACAGAAAAGATTTCTCAGATACGACAACGCATGGCGGCAGCGCGCGACCGTCAGAAAGCATACGCTGATTTAGACAGGAAACCACTCGAGTTCCAAGTTGGGGATCGAGTGCTACTCAAGGTTTCACCCTGGAAGGGTGTGGTTCGTTTTGGCAAACGCGGCAAACTTAATCCACGATATGTTGGACCATTCGAAGTTACAGAGAAAATAGATAAAGTGGCCTACAGACTGAACTTACCAGCTGAACTCAGTGCAGTTCACAACGTCTTTCACGTGTCGAATCTGAAGAAGTGTACGTCAGATGAGACCCACATAGTTCCCTTGAAGGAACTCACTATCGACGAGCGGTTGCATTTCGTCGAGGAACCTGTTGAAATCACGGACCGGGATGTTAAGGTCCTCAAGAACACGAGAATCCCTCTTGTACGAGTTCGTTGGAACTCCCGCCGCGGCCCAGAGTTCACCTGGGAGCGTGAAGATCAAATGGAACTCAAATATCCCCAGTTATTCGGAACCAATGCAACTACTACTGAGGCTGAAGCTACCAATACAGAATTTCGGGACGAAATTCCAAATCAACGGGGGGATAATGTGACACCCCAGGAAAACCAGTAATCTTCGCAAACCTTCTCGAGGAGCCGCGATACAATACAGGTAAACAACGTCACACCATTAGCTTTCCTCAGTAACCGCATGCTAAATTTCGGGACGAAATTTCTTTCAAGTTGGGGATAATGTGACAACTCGAATTTCCAACATTCTTTATTTGCATTTATTGCACGTTGACTGTCTAGATTATTGCTTACACGAATTATTTACCTGGTAATTGTGCACACTGAATTATAAGTTAAGATGATAATCTTGATTTTTGAGTGATAATGTGTAAGTACTTGACTGCATGAATAATTGTAATATGTTGAGGCCTGAACAACTCGACGAAACACAATATGTGTTTTGCCAGAACCAACCTTGACGAAACAGAATAGTTTCGCCAACAACCCACTCGACGAAACAGGATTGTTTCACCGGCCCAGTTTCACCGAAGCCCATTACGGGCCCAGAACTTGTATGCGTGTATAAGTGATACGGAACCACCTCATTTGCCACACCTTAGCAAAAACTGAAACCCTAGAACTCTCCCCACTTTGACGGCAGCCCTTCTCCCTACCAAAGCCGGATCTATCTTGGCCGATCATCATTAGTCTCGGTTAGTGCGTATTAATCTGATGTGATTCCGGTTATGTTGATTTGATTGTATGTGAATACTTGTTTAAGTTTATCGAGATTTCTTTGGCTAAGTTATGATGACCACCAAGATAGTTATACTGTTTATGCAAGATTTTCGAATATGTGTTGATATATGATTGATATGAACATGCTGGATATTATCGAAGACGTAGGGATCATGTATGCATGTTAGAACTGATGATTTAATTTGAATAAAACCATTTGCATTAATATTAAGTAAATAGAAGTAGGAGGGCATGCTGTTACGGTTCAAGATAACTATGATGATGATCTGACTTGGTGGGATTTAGCTATGGCCGAATTGTCTTGGAATTTGTATGCATGTGTTTCGTTTTATTGATATTGCAGCCAAGTAATATAAAGATAACTACATAAATGTCGGCCATATTATTCATGTGCATGGAAATTGTTTGTCAGAAACATGTGTTTGTGTATAGGTTTTCAATTATATTCTTGTTAACATGTGATTGTCAGGGATCATGTGGTGGCTATTTGTTTCTCTAGAATGGTTATCATATGCTAGATGTTATCATTAGTCAATGATGACTAGGGGTCCACGCATACCAAATTCATAACTTGTTGAAACATGGGTTAGTATTATAAAATGTAGGTTAGTTCAGAATGTGTTTCGTCAATATGTGTTTCGCCAAACTGTGTTTCGCCGACTGGGTAAACTGTTTGGTAATCTGATTCTGCTAAGACTTAACCCAGTTAACTAACAGCCGTTAAATAATAAACATGACTTGAATGCTTGCGAATACGTACTACTTGCTTATACGTGAACAACTTAAACACAAACTGATTTTGTATACGTGCATACCTTAGGACGTGATTGATTATTTGCGAGCATACACTTAGCATACCGAGCAAACCAAGGTGAGTTCACACAGCCAAGGCATGGGATTCCCAGGTTGGGAATTGGGTTGGATTATTTGAAATGAATAACTACTCGTACTTACGCTATCGCTAGACTATAGACCATCGTCCTCAGGATAGTCAGGACACTTACGTAAAACCTACGTAACCTAGTATCTACCATTGTCTCCCGGGTCGGGAGGACACTTACGTAAAACCTACGTAAACTAATACCCACTACTGTCTTCCGGGTCGGAAGGACACTTACGTAAAACCTACGTAAAACCCCACACGTACCACTGTCCTCGGGGAAGGGCACTCACGTAAATCCTACGTGACCTTGTACGTATTCCTGTTCTCGGATTTAGAAGAACACATGGTTGTAAATAGTCTAGTAAGTACAAACATGGGAAGCCCCCATTAGTAAAGATAAACGTGGGAAACCCCCACTAGTAATACATATGACCATGGGAAACCCCCACTATTAGCACATACCTACATGGGAAGCCCCCACTAAATGCATATATGATTTGTTATAACGAACTTATTAACTGTGAACTCGCTCAACTAGTTGTTGACTCTCTGCTGCATGCCTTGCAGGACCTTAGGTACATTTGGAGCTTGCACAGGGAGGAGCAGGTCGTTGTGGGGCATGGATCGATGATGCCATGTTAACTATCTAAACATTTTAATTTATGATTTACTTTGGGTTTACATACTTATGCTTCCGCTACACACTTATTGATGTTTGGTTTTCAAAACACCTTTCGTATTGATGAATGACTTTTACTATTTACCTATATGTTCAATATGATTGGTGGCTTGATCCTGGTCAGTCACGCCTCCAAGTGGTGATACTCCGCGTGTGGATTTTGGGGGTGTGACAATTATAACCCCAGTTTCGTAATAGATACGCTGCCCGATTGATTTAGGGTTCCGTAACAACTGTTGTGGTTCTGCCCGACGTAGTTATTGGAATGCCGTCTCGGGGAGGGTATCATTAATATTTTCAAAGGGTTATGATACTTACCAATGTACATTTGTATAAATTATAGATTATATCCAGGAAACCCTTACGCGAAGTCTAAGATAGCAATGTGAGTTTATCCTCTTTTTGTTAACCTTTTTGTAATATTTTACAAAACCTTAAATGTTTTACAATGTGATTAAGCGGTGATTGAGTCTTTGTAGTTCTTCAATTACTGCCGGTATGTCGGGGTTTTGTATACAAAATTTACTACTGCGTGTAGTAAGTCGGGGATGACAGTACGTTACCATTGGACAACGAGTTAGCCAATGTGTAATATGACCCACAAGTCAGTATTGACAGTACTGAATGAGTAATTGTGTAGAAATAAACAATGTGATCGCTCTCAATATTGTTTTAATTGATAAAATGTTTCTTGATTAAATTGGGATTCACTCACCAGTATTTCCCACTGACAAATGTTTTTAAAACGCGTTTCAGGTAACACAATGTGACAGCCAATTAGTAAAAATCCAGCTGGAGAGCACTGAAGGCTTGGGAAAAATGTGGCTATAAAAGTTACCCAATAAACGATGTTTTAAATTCAATAAAATAGGGTTTATCCCTATAAATGTATTGTAATAAGAAACTTGGGTTTTACCCATGTGATGATTAATATTAAAAATGGTGGTTTTACTCTGATAAACATTTCCTAACTACGGTCCTGATGTAATTTCCACTGCCAAATTAACAAGCTGATACCACCGAAACTCTGAGTTCGCGTCCGCCCGTTCCCGGGGGCTGCGACAGAAGGTGGTATCAGAGCCTAGCCACTGGTCTGAGCCAAAGAAGTGTTCTGCTGACACTTAAATTCTAAATTTTGTGTTAGGAAATAAATTACAGAAATACGTGCATAACTGTATTTATTTGTTATGTGTCATTTGACTACCTGTTAGTTTACAGTATGAGTGATCAAGGACCCTCAGATATGAGTCGTCAGTTGTCTGATTCACCTAAGAGTGAAGGTACTTCTTCACAGCCTGCCCTTTCTGGGTATTCTGCTAATCAGGAAGAAGGGATATTTGCTTTTAAAGCTCAGTCAGAAGAGCCATTCCCTCATAAGAAACGAGGATGGTTCAGTAAAGAAGCCTTTGCACGTAGGAAAAGAATGCGAAAGTTGCAACAGCAAAGAGTTCTAGCAGCCGCTAAGCGAGAGTCAGATGCCCATACATAGGACATGCTTAATAGAAGCCTAGCCAATTTCCATATCCTAGCTACAACTGCTGCTGACCCAAGTCTGGAACAATTAGTAACACCCCAACCACAACCACAAATCCCAGACCAACCCATGGAGATAGAAAACCCTGAAAACCAAGTGGAGATGCATGACTTTAACCCAGAGGAAATCCCTAGGGTACCTGCACCAAACCCCCTAGACCCAAATTACGACCCCTGGTGGGACGACAATAGGGACTTTGTGCAACGTTACCCGGTACATGAAGACACACCCATACAGAACATAGGAGCCTATCCAGGTATGGACCCTTTAGATCCCTATTACCATGATGAATATATTAGGGAGATCTTAGAAGATCCTTACCAATTTCAAGCACTTTCACCCCATATCAGGAACCCGCACCCCAGATTCCGAACCCAGTCCTAGAACCTGCACCCCCAATGAGTGCAGAAAACGTCCAAGAACTTAGGACATTTAGTGAGGAAATTTTAGAGAGCAGTGAGAGAATGCGACAAGTGGGAGAGCGTCTCGTATGGAAATAAGATGAGCGCAATATGGAGTTTTGGATAAATCCATGTCTGTGATGTGATAGAGGAGATGGTAATAGTAATAATAAAATATAATAAAATATGTGTGTACGGATGCATATTACTATTAGTGTGATTCTATTTCTGTTGGTATAGTAATTTTTATTTCAGTACTAGTGTGATACATAATAGTATATGGAAATAGAGTAAAAGTCGCAATGATCGACGCTTTTGGCAAAAATGCGTGTCATATGATTAACTATGTTAAATATTATTTGTGATATTAATATGAGGTAAATGTTTAAAATTCAGATGGCCGACGAAGGAAATCAAGGAAATCTGAATAATGATAACCAGAGTAACATTAACGTGGTTAATGAGAATCCAAGCATCAATAACAATGGAAACCAAATGGATAATAGTGCTGTTCAACATATAGTGGCACAAGGAATCATAGATGCAATGCCATTTATTATTCAAACGATTCAAGAAGCGAATAATAAAAATAAGCATAGCAGTAAGAGACCCATCGAACCCGAAAACAGCGTGAACAATGAACCTGTACTTCAAATGCCCATTCCCAAAAGGAGAAGAACCGTGTCTTACGGTTGTTCTTATAAAGAATTCTGGTCTTGTAAACCAATGGAATTCTCGGACAATGAAGGGGCCATTGCAACTCTACGCTGGATAGAGAAAACTGAGGCAGTCTTAAGAATAAGCAAATGTGCGGAAGAATATAAGATACTATTTGCTTCTAATTTGTTTAAGAATTCAGCACTAGAATGGTGGAACACTATCCTCCAATCAAGAGGAAGTGATAGAACTTACAATATGGAATGGGAAGAATTTAAGGACAAGGTAGAAAGGAAATTCTGCCCACCTAATGAAAAGAAACAGATAGCAAACAAATTCCTAAACCTTAGGATGACTGGTGTGGATAGTAAGGGATACACTAAAATATTCTTCGAATATGCTAGAATAGTGCCAACTCTTGCTTCACCTGAACCAGTGTTAATCTCCCGATATATTTGGGGATTAATTGGAGAGATTAGACACGTAGTCAAGGCAGCTAGACCTCAAACCATAGAAGAAGCTGTAGAACTAGCAAATACCTTGACAGACGAATTAGTCCGTACCCGAGAAGAGGACCAAATGAGGAACCTAACTCAGAAACTCACTCAAGAATTTCGTTCTGGAAATTCTAATCGTGGGAGAAATATAGGTTCTACATCTGCACCTTACTGTAAGAATTGCAAAAGAAAGCATTCAGGAAGATGCTCTATATACTGTAACTTTTGCAAAATATCGGGACACAAGGAAGAAAACTGCAGGAAGAAAGCTAATAATAAGATATGTTACAATTGCGGAGAACAAGGTCACATCAAGCCGAATTGTCCGAAATTGGCTCCAGCTACGAACAATAAGAACACTAAAAATGCTAGAGCATTTGTTCTAACTGCAGATGAAGCTAAGATGATTCCAGATGTAATAGCCGGTACGTTTTTAGTTAATGATGTTTTTGCTAAAGTATTATTTGACTCTGGTGCAAACCAAAGTTTTATACATCATTTTGCAAATTTCTAAATCAGTCATTAACTAAACTACCACAAGAATGTTTAGTAGAGACATCTAATGGAGAAACCATTAGAATTTCTAAAATCTTGCAGGGAGCAAGCATAGAAATTTTAAATCAGAAATTTATTGCAAATCTTTATCCCATGAATCTAGCAGGATTTGATGTTGTTTTAGGAATGGGTTGGTTAATAGCCAATAAAGCCAGTATTTTATGTGATCAAAAGTCAATTCAAGTAAATGCACCAAAAGGTAAAACGATCACAATTAAAGGAGATAAACCAAATAGATCCACAAAATTTATCTCTGTGATGAAAACTGCAAGTTACATAAGAAAAGGGTCATTAGTGTATTTAATTTCCATAATCACTAACACTAAAGGAAAGGATTTAAAAGATATTCCAGTAGTATCTCAGTTTTCAGATGTTTTTCCAGAAGAATTACCAGGACTACCACCGGACAGAGAAGTTGAATTCAGAATTCACCTACTACCTGGAACCGCACCGATTGCCAAAGCACCTTAGCGTTTGGCACCCGCAGAAATGCAGGAATTAAAGAAACAATTAGATGAATTGTTGGAAAAAGGATTTGTACAGCCAAGATCGTCACCATGGGGAGCGCCGATTTTATTCGTTAAAAAGAAGGACGGATCAATGCGTATGTGCATTGACTACCGTGAATTAAACAAGGTTACGATTAAGAACCGGTACCCATTACCGAGAATCGATGATCTGTTTGATCAACTACAAGGAGCTCGATTTTTCTCTAAAATCGATTTAAGGTCAGGATATCATCAATTAAAGGTACAGGAAGAGGGTATTCCTAAAACCGCATTCAGAACAAGGTATGGCCATTATGAATTTACTGTCATGCCATTTGGTTTAACCAATGCCCCAGCTGCATTTATGGACATGATGAACAGAATATGTAAGCCATATTTGGATAAATTCATAATTGTTTTTATAGATGATATTCTAATTTACTCTAAGAATAAAGAGGATCATGCAAAGCATTTGCACGCACTTTTAAGTTTATTAAGAAAGGAAAAGCTTTATGCTAAATTTTCTAAGTGCGAATTTTGGTTAGAACAGGTACAATTTCTCGGACACCTAGTCAATCATGAAGGAATTCATGTGGATCCCACCAAGATCGAGGCAATTACCAAATGGAAAACCCCTAAGTCACCAACTGAGGTTAGAAGTTTCTTAGGATTAGCCGGTTATTATAGAAAATTTATTCATGATTTTTCTAGAATAGCCATTCCTTTAACTAAGCTAACCTGTAAATCTGTTAAGTTTGAATGGGGATTAAAACAAGAAGAAGCCTTTAGAATTCTTAAGCAAAGATTAACCCATACACCCATATTAGCGTTACCAGAAGGAACTGGAGATTTTGTAGTTTATTGTGACGCTTCTAAATTAGGTTATGGATGTGTATTAATGCAATGTCAAAAGGTTATAGCTTACGCATCTAGACAACTAAAGAATCATGAAGAGAATTATTCAACCCATGATCTAGAATTAGGAGCTATAATTTTTGCTCTTAAGATTTGGAGACATTACCTTTATGGTAGTAAGTTTACCGTATTCACTGATCATAAGAGTTTAAGGTATATTTTCAAGCAAAAGGAGTTGAATATGAGACAACGACGTTGGATGGAGATGCTTAGTGATTATGATTGTGATATCCAGTATCATGAAAGAAAAGCAAATGTAGTAGCAGATGCTTTAAGCCAAAAGTATCATGAAAAGCCAAAAAGGGTACGTTCTCTTAAATTAAATCTACAAGTAGATTTAAATGATCAGATAAGAGAAGCACAAGAATCAGTAATCAAGGATGATACTGAAAAATTAAAAGGTATGTTAAAAGAATTGGAACAAGGAACAGATGGAATTTGGAGATTCCATAAAAAGAGAATATGGATACCTAAATTAGGAAACTTACGTTATCGTATTTTAGAAGAAGCTCATAAATCTAAATATACGATGCATCCAGGAAATGATAAGATGTACCAGGATTTAAGGAAAAATTTCTGGTGGATAGGAATGAAAAAGGACATAGCAGCCTATGTTTCTAAATGTTTAACTTGTTCACAAGTCAAAGCTGAACACCAGAAACCCTCAGGATTTCTACAACAGTTAGAAATGCCAGTGTGGAAATGGGAATTAATAACAATGGATTTTGTTACTAAATTACCCAAAACAAAGAAAGGCAATGATACAATCTGGGTGATTGTAGATAGGCTAACCAAGTCAGCTCATTTCTTACCTATGAAAGAAACTTTCAGTATGGAACAGTTAGCTAAATTGTATGTAAATAAAATTGTTTCTTTACATGGAATTCCTTTATCAATTGTTTCTGATTGGGATAGTCGATTTACCTCTCATTTTTGGTCAAGTTTCCAAAAGGCAATGGGAACCAAGTTAAAATTGAGCACAGCTTATCATCCTCAAACGGACGGACAAAGTGAAAGGACAATTCAGACAATGGAGGATATGCTTAGAGCTTGCGTAATTGATTTCGGAGGTAATTGGGATGATCATTTACTGTAACACCCCGAAAACGGGTTTGGTAATCAAACTCCGCTAATACTAAAAGACGGGTAAAGTACCGTTAGTAGTAAAAATAACCCGGTAAATATTTGGAATTTAATAAGAAATCCTAATATTAAATACAAGCGAAGCAAAGTTTTAAGGAATTGAGTTTATAAGAGCCCGAGTTAACGGGACTTAAAATAAAACGGATTATAACTCCCGAGACCCACCAAGTAACTAGGAATATTAACCTAGTTAGTTAATGTCTTGACATAATAGAACAAATGTGGTTAAGATACCCTTTAAATAACTTGTGTAAAGTGGAGGGACTAGACATGGGCAAATGAATTAAAGTTTCAATTAAATCAAATATTAAACACAAAACACACACATACGCAGTGTGTTCTGCGATTTCAACCAGACCAAGGAGGAGGTCTCAAGCTTCAACCCTAAAACACAGAAATTCATCAAATTGAAGGGGCAAATCAAGCCCAAATCGCAATCCAAGCATAGATTAGTGATCACCTCAGTAAAGGGATCATGAGGTATGCGAAATTTTACTATGTGATTCTATCTTAAATTTTAGATGAACTTGTGAGATTCGAATCTGAGCTTGCATGTTCGTTGTTTGGATGAAATTAGGGATGAAACTATGTCTAGGAGTAAACCCTAGTCATATATTTGTTGAATTGATGTTCATGGTTGTGAATTCATGATCATACACTCATGTGTCAAGTGGGTTTTGTAGGATTAGGTTAAACACTAGGATTATCTTTGTTAACTTAGTGTACTTAAGCTCTATGAAGCAAATCCAGATTTGTTGATATGAAGATTTGTCATGAATATGTGAAATGATGTTTAAATCTTGGTTAAATAGTTAGTCAAGAACGTGATTTTTTAAATTGTATGGAATCATGCCCACAAGGTGTTTGCTAAAATGTCTAAACGAACATTAATATGTTGAAATTTTGAAAGAAACGTGTAATTAAATAATATGACAAATTGTGCGAAGTATGAACCGATAAGGGTTCAAAGCATAAAGTTAATCTAGACTTAATTGTGTAAATCATGTAATCAAAAGTAGTTAACTTTTGATAAGTTGAATTAATAAACAATAAGGTCGAACGGTAGTTTCGATATAGAAATGCATAAGGTGGAATAATCATATTAAGTCATGATTAAACTAACCACCTTGTGAATGATGAATAATAGTTGGCGCTTAACAAGCTAGGTGAAGCTTGGGGAGAAAGCGGGTCAAACGAATCAAGAAGGAAAAGAAAAGTGTAGCTTGGATACGAGGTAAGTAAAACTTACACCCTTTTTGTAGAACACGTGTTTGTTTTATAAACTATGAATGTGAATAATGTAATATCCGAAATAAGGGTTCCGACACGATTAACACAAGTCCGAACGAGTATAAATGATAAAAACCATGGTTTATGGTAAATGGGGCAAATGGGTGAATTTAGAAATTCAAAATCATGCTTTTATTCTAAATTATGTAAATGTTTGGTCTTATAGTCCAAACGGGTCAAATGGTGATGATAATACCATTTGACAATATTGACTAATGAGGTTGTCAAGTCGTATGTTAACAGGAGTGAATAGCAAATTGGATAATTGCGACGCCATAGTATATTGGTTAATTAACGTGAGGTATAAAACGGGTCTATATGTTGACTCGAGCCAGGTACATATATATATAAATTCATGGTTAAAAATGCAATGTTGGTCAAATACCTTAGCAAAGGGACCTATGTCATAAAAGGAGGAATTAAGTTGACGAAAATGCCCTTGATAGGTAAATCGGGCAAACGACCCTTAGAGGTTGTTTAGATACTAGTTTTGTCATTATGTAACTCATAGACACATGTAAGAGTTGTAGGCATCAACTTTGGGGGTCAAATGCCTATGAACGGGTAAATCACGTAAGATGACTATCCTGAGGGTAAAAATTAGGAATGTGGTTCATTATGTTAAATCCACCACAAAAATAGTTGTGGTAGAATATAAGAGGCTATTTAGAAGTAAGAATACGAAGTGTAGAAAGAGAAGAGAGAGTTTGATGCTTAAATGTACATAATTCGCTCTAAACGGGTCAAAATAAGAACTTGAGCGTAAACGGGTTTTTATTATGTAAGAATCCCATGATTTGAAATTAATATGATAGGAGATATGGAAATTATGAATTTCATGAGTTTAAGGGTCAAATAAACATGTTTGTTTGATATAAATCGAACGGGTCAAAATTTGGTAAAAAGGGTAATAAGCCGAAGACTTAAAAGTCTGAAATTTTGTTAAACCGGATGTTGGATTTTGACTCCATAATGTGGAGAATCAAATTACAATCACGTAGGAAGAAACGGTAGGTCAAACGGACAAACGGATTGAAAGATACGAAAGTTTTCGTGTCAAAAACGGCAAAAGGAAGGGGCTGATACAGGGGCCACCGTAACTTACAGTGCCCACCGTAAGTTACGGTGGGGGCTGAAATCATTACGCCAGTTCTCTACTGATTTACGGTGGGGAGATATTAAATCAGGGGCCACCGTAAGGTGGAGGCTGGATTTGAATCCTTGTTTCTAGGATCAAGAGATTAATATTGGGATTTCCTGATTTTTCTTTAATTCGATGTTTCAACCCGTATTTATGTGATTATCAAAACTAACTTTTAAGTTGGTTTTGAACACAGGTGAATGTCGAGAGCCCCGGATGAAGATCAAGCGTCGAGCAAGAACCGAACACGCGTTAAATGAAGCTTCCACAAATTGTTTCGTCGTTATTCTAAAACGGCGAATTAAACCACATTATGTGGTATCACTTTAATTTGTAAAAGTTTTTAATAATCCCGTATTTCCGATGTATATGTAATCATTAATTACATGATTGTTTTCGCAAAATATATGTTAAACCTTGATTTATAAGAACGGGTGTTACATTTACCTTTAATAGAATTTTCTTATAACAATAGTTATCACACAAGTATCAATGCTGCGCCATTCGAAGCACTTTATGGACAAAAGTGCCGAACCCCAGTCTGTTGGGCAGAAATTAGGGAAAAGCAACTATCTGGACCTGAGATAGTGCAAGAAACAACCGACAAGATTATTCAAGTCAAGGAACGATTAAAAGCAGCACGTGATCAACAGAAGAGTTATGCTGATAACCGACGCAAGCCATTGGAATTTCAAACAGGAGATAAAGTATTGTTAAAAGTCTCTCCTTGGAAAGGAGTAGTAAAATTCATCAAACAGGGAAAGCTAAGTCCCAGATATATTGGACCTTTTGAGATTATTAAAAGAACAGGACCTGTAGCCTATCAGCTACAACTGCCAGAGGAAATGGCAGGGATACATAATGTATTTCATGTATCAAACCTCAAAAAGTGTTTAGCTGATGAGTCACTGATAGTACCTCTTAAGGATATAGAGGTAAATGAACAACTCAAGTTTGTAGAAAGACCTCTACAAATTGAAGACAGGAAAGTCAAGAACCTCAAGCATAAGAGACTAGTTCTGGTCAAAGTAAAGTGGGACTCCAAAAGAGGACCTGAGTACACATGGGAGCTTGAATCGGAAATGCAAAAGAAATATCCGACACCCTATTATATTTTAAAATATCTTAATATGTCTTTAAATACACCCCGTATGTAAAAACCGAGCCCGAAATATAGTATAGCATTAAAAATAAAATTTAAAACTTGAATATTAAGCTGAAGCAGGCCGCGTAGGACCCACCTCAACCTTCACGCGGGCGGTATCAAGGCTCAAAACAGACTTCGTTGATTTCTTAAGTTAAGGCGGGCCGCGTAAGACCTCGTTTAAAGCTAACGCGGGCCGCGTAAGATCAACAACGTAGCGACACCAGAGGCCGACATGTGTCGACATCGTGGCGAAGCTAGGCGATGACCCGGATCACCTAAACCCTACCCGGGCTACGATGCGGGCCGCGTAAGCCCTGTCTTTGTTTTACGCGGGCCGCGAGAGGACGAGATATCAGCACTATATAAGCAGGCCATCAGATTTCATTTCAACTCGTTCATTTTCTTTTCAGTATCTCGAATTCTCACATTATAGGCATAATTTTCAAGTATAATACCCCCTAATTAGCGAGGTTCTGCTCCGTTGTAAGTATAATAACCCCAGTTTCGTAATAGATACACTGCCCGATTGATTTAGGGTTCCGTAACAACTATCGTGGTTCTGCCCGACGTAGTTGTTGGAATGCCGTCTCGGGGAGGGTATCATTAATATTTTCAAAGGGTTATGATACTAACCAATGTACATTTGTATAAATTATAGATTATATCCAGGAAACCCTTACGCGAAGTCTAAGATAGCAATGTGAGTTTATCCTCTTTTTGTTAACCTTTTTGTAATATTTTACAAAACCTTAAATGTTTTACAATGTGATTAAACGGTGATTGAGTCTTTGTAGTTCTTCAATTACTGCCGGTATGTCGGGGTTTTGTATACAAAATTTACTACTGCGTGTAGTAAGTCGGGGATGACAGTACGTTACCATTGGACAACGAGTTAGCCAATGTGTAATATGACCCACAAGTCAGGATTGACAGTACTGAATGAGTAATTGTGTAGAAATAAATAATGTGATCGCTCTCAATACTGTTTTAATTGATAAAATGTTTCTTGATTAAATTGGGATTCACTCACCAGTATTTCCCACTGACAAATGTTTTTAAAACGCGTTTCAGGTAACACAATGTGACAGCCAATTAGTAAAAAGCCAGCTGGAGAGCACTGAAGGCTTGGGGAAAATGTGGCTATAAAAGTTACCCAATAAACGATGTTTTAAATTCAATAAAATAGGGTTCATCCCTATAAATGTATTGTAATAAGAAACTTGGGTTTTACCTATGTGATGATTAATATTAAAAATGGTGGTTTTACTCTGATAAACATTTCCTAACTACGGTCCTGATGTAATTTCCGCTGCCAAATTAACAAGCTGATACCACCGAAACTCTGAGTTTGCGTCCGCCCGTTCCTGGGACAGATAAGGGATCGGGGGTTGCGACATTTTGGGATAGAGGTGTGGTGCGTATCGTGTGTGTCGATTAAGGTGAACAGCAAAAATCGAATAAATCACCAAAAATCAAAACATATAACAGGTAAAACCACACATAAACACATAAAATCGGTGAATATCAGAGTCAGCAGTTGCGGGCTCAGAATCGAAAACACATAAAAACCAGCGAAATGCGAGATTGAAATCGAATATAGATTATCTAAGGCTAGATAGACATCGACTGCCCAAAGCGATTCGACTATTCTTAAGGACTCTTGGTACACACTTTGGCTTTCGGGACTGTGCTCTCGCCTTGATTTGGGCGAATGGCACGCAACCGTTCAGTTACAGTGGTACTTCAAGTCGTTTGGAGTCCGTCAAGGCTTTGGTGAGAGTTTTGTAAAACCAATATAGAGGCGGAACAAGTCGTCAGGTTTCGGGTTTCACCCCTGACTTAACAACTTCGTCCCTGTTTTGATGAAAATAGAGAAGAAAACCTGCGTTAAAGTATGGATTAACGGTCAGCGTATAAATAGTGTAGCGTTGTGTGATCGATGTGATTTGAATATAGATAACGTATGTAACACCCAAAAGTGCGTAAAGCAAAAAGGGTTTGAGTATACTCATCGATTGTGTTTAACAAATAAACACAGCCTTGGATTGAAAGGAGCACTGGGTGAGATTAGCCTGAACAGTTACCGATAGCATAAATGATAAGCGACGCATAAAACGGTGCGATGTGTCAATAGATCGGACGGTAATCCGATCGGATGGCAATCCGATCGGATGGCCAGTCAATCGGGTAACAATCCGTTCGGATGGTCATCCGATCGGGTGACCACTCGATTGGATTGTTACCTCGTTTGGGATGGATGTGTTTGTGTATGATGGTTTGACTTTTTAAGTTTTTTTTTTGTAGCATTTTAAAACAGAGAAGTATCTCTACCCTTCAGGTCGATCGATCGAACGACCGTTCGATCGGGCGATGATCCGATTGGTTGGACACTCAGTGAGAACAAGTTCACAGCAGTTTGTCACTCGATCGGATTGCAATCCGATCGGGTGGCAATCCGTTTGTCATGAACATGTTGAAAATTGTTTAAGTGTTGAGTTCAAAACATCACAGAGTCGGGTGGTTGTACGATCGGGTGGCAATCCGATCGGACGGCAATCCGTTTCGATGTTCAAAACCCTTGAAAGTTGAAATATAGTTTAAGTGTGGGACCAAGGTGCAAGTCGATCGGGTGGCAATCCGATCGGACGACAATCCGTCCTGGCGACCTGATCGTCTTGCCACTTGTTTGTTTTGAAAGTTTTGTGGTGTTCTCGAGACGGTTTGATAACGTGCCAAACAACAGAAACCTCGTCAAGACTTAGTGACCCGATCGGACATGAATCACCTAGTCCGACCAGTTTAACTGTTCGAGACGGTGTTTATAGGGTTTCCCAAAATGGAAAGTGGGAAAAGTGGCTGGTCGCTCGGGTGGCAACCCGATCGGATGGAAACTCGGTCGGTTGGCCACTCGATTCGAGTGTTTGGTGCGACGAGTTTTGCTGTTTCGATTCGTGTGTTGAGCGTTGCGATGCGACAGAGTTTCTCATTAATCCCAACTACTATATCTAACATACAATCATCCTAAATAACTTACGTTTAGCGTCTGCGATTCGATTGCGATAGAGTTTCGATTAATCACCACATCATAAACATAATTAAACATGCACAAGTAACACATAAATAGTACACACACGCAAAACAATATCCAGAACGCATAATTCGGGTTGCGAATGCGATTGCGATAAGCGATAAAGCGATAAAACATGCGATAAATATCGAATAAACCTCAATTATTAACAAGTACTCCACATAATACAACTAATACGAAAAATAAAATAGATTATCTACAAGTCAAAGATGTCAAAGCAGGAATTGAGCAAGAAGTGACAGATCGCAATTAGCAATCTTTTCTTCCTTTGACTTCAATCTTGACTTTGACTTTGACTTTGACTTTCGAAACACGGGGTGTTACACATAAGCTGCTATATCCTTTTTCATTCCTATCCACCAAAAATTATTTCTTAAGTCCTGATATATCTTATCACTTCCAGGATGCATCGTATACTTAGACTTATGAGCTTATTCTAATATACGGTAGCGTAGGTTTCCTGATTTATGTATCCACATTCTTTTCTTATGGAATCTCCAAATTCCATCGGTTCCCTGCTCTAATTCTTTAATCATTCTTTTTAACTTTTCAGTATCATCCTTGATTACTGATTCTTATGCTTTTCTAATATGTTCATTTAAATCTACTTGCAGATTTAACTTAAGAGAACGCACTCTTTTTGGCTTTTTATGATACTTTCGACTTAAAGCATCAGCCACTACATGGGCCTTTCCTGCATGTGTAACACCTTCTAATTACTACTTGAATTTAATAATAATTCATACAATTTTTATAAAAGATGTCCAACTTATAACATAAGTTCCATAGATAAAGTTCATAAGTAGCAAAACATTAGTCAACTAACAACCAATTCAAACATTCATAAGTTGTTAAGCAAATAGTTTACATTTCCAAAACAATGTCTATTAGAGTTAGATAACGCGGAAGCTTCAAAAGTTGTGTTCGGTTCTTCAAAAACTTGCTTGACCGCCATCCGTATTCTTGCAATACCTAGAAACTGAGATGTTTACATTAAACATTAGTATTAGAGTTCTCAGAAATATTAAATAATCGAAACTATGATCAAAACGGATACGATTAGCTTTAAGATGCAAAAATTTACAAAAGTTTCAGGGCTCTAGTTACGGTAGTCACTTGATGTTTCTGGTCTACCGTAAATCAGTAGAGATCCACCGTAAGCTTCTGATCTCTACCGTAAGTTACGGTGGACACCGTAACTTACGGTAGTCCCTGTAAGTTTGTATTTTGACTTTTTGTTTGTTTTGCCCAAACCCAATTCTTGGATTGGATTTCTCATTCTAACAAACCAACACACTGATTTTCATATTCTAATATGTCTTTTATGAACAATAACAAAGGCCGAGTAACCATACTACAATGCATTATCATGCCTTATTTGGTTATTCGACCCATTTGGCTCATCTAAGAAATCCTCCATTTTGATGACTACCAACGAGGTCTAACCAAATTCTTGGCCTACTATTCGACATAGCGAACATTATCGCTTTAATCCAACTCAACTTTTATTCCACAATTCAACTACATATATGCTAAGTATCAAAATTTTACCCAAATGTAACGAATCAAGTTACATACCTTTAGTGCACGCCCTTCAAACGCAAGTCGCCACCGGCTTGTCCGCTTGGATCTCCGGTATCTTTTCCTATAGAGTTCAACCAAGACATGTTTAGAAATCTTTTCAATTCATAGTTCGCATATTTTGCCGAAACATCACAATTATTCGGTTTAACTCAAAATTTCAGATTTAAGCCTTCATTGAGGCATTTTTACGAACACTTTAAGGGCAGAAATTTACACTATATATTATCAAGTTCATGACTTGTCATGTAGCCCTAAATTTTCATCAATCAACTACCATACATGAACTTTGACCTCTAAAATTCTGTAATCACTTCACATATGTCAAATATTACTAGAACAACCACTATAATCCTAGTGTTTATCATAATCTCACGAAACCCATGAATCACCTTCAATGTGTTCATGAAATTTTCAGAATTTAGGCATGATTTCTCATATTGTTGTCTAGGTTTTACTCCTAGACACTATATAAATCCTATTCTACCCAAATAACAAACATGCATCATCAAATTTCAGATTTCCCAAATTCATGAGAATTTCGACTAGAGAATTTTCATCAGATTTTACATACCTTGTAATTCTCTTGTGATGAGGATCAGTAATCTATGCTCGATTTTTGTTTTGAAATAGATCTTGACCTTCAATTTGTAGGATTTAAGAGAGTCTAGGGTTTTGAGGAGGAGCTTGGGTCGCCCCTGTCTCCTGGTCAATCTCCACAGAACACAGACAAGAGTGTTTGTGTTTTATTTATTTTATTTTATTAATATTAGTTTTCATTTTAACACTTTTGGCCCTCAAACTTCCATTCTTTATTTGTTTTAACCCTTGACTACTCTTAAGTCTTTAACTAACTAGGTTAGTGTCATTCCTAGTTAGTTTATCTTACTAATTTATTTGCAAACTAATTGAAATTTAAGAAATTTGTATTTTCGGGATGTTACAAGTCCACCCCCCTTAAAAAGGGTTTCGTCCCCGAAACCAAAGTACGTACCAAATAATGTAGGGTAAAGACGTCGCATCTCCTCTTCGGACTCCCACGTAGTGTCCGAACCTTTCCTATGCTCCCACTTGATCTTGACTTGCTCGATTTGTTTGTTTCGCAAGTGCTTGACCTTTCGATATAGAATCTCCAATGGTCTTACCGCATAATTCAGGCTATTATCCACCTCGATATCGTCGTAATGGACATAGGCTGTCTCCTCCGCCAGACATTTCCGTAATTGCGACACGTGAAACGTGCCATGTATTCCACTCAACTCTTCTAGTAGCTCGAGGTGATAAGCCACTTTGCCAACCCGTTCAATGATTTTAAATGGCCCGATAAACCTCGGGCTTAGTTTCCCTCTTTTTCTGAATCTAATAACGCCCTTCCACGGGGAAACCTTCAACATAACCCTGTCGCCTATCTGAAATTCAATCGGTCTTCGTCTTTTATTGGCATATGACTTCTGCCTATCTTGGGCTGCTTTCAAATGAGCTCGTACCACTTCAATCTTCTCATTAGTGGCCTGAATTACATCTGTATGGGCCAATTCGCGTGGTCCCACCTCACCCCAACACATCGGGGTTCTACATTTTCTACCATATAGCATCTCGTAAGGCGCCATGCCGATACTCGAATGATAACTATTGTTATATGAAAATTCGGCTAAAGGTAGATAAACATCCCAACTTCCACCGAAGTCGATGATACATGCCCGTAACATATCTTCTAACATCTGTATTGTTCTTTCACTCTGTTCATCCGTCTGAGGATGGTAGGCGGTGCTAATGAAGAGTTTCGTTCCCATCTGTTCTTGAAATTCTCGCCAAAAGTTTGAAGTAAACCGGGTATCTCTATCCGACATAATAGATACCGGCACTCCGTGACGTGCCACTATTTCACTTGTATATACCTCGGACATCTTTTCCGAAGTATATGTTTCACGTATAGGAATAAAATGTGCACTCTTCGTCAATCTATCCACAATCACCCATATGGCGTCGAATCCCCGTATTGTTTTAGGTAGTTTGGTCAATAGGTCCATAGTGATATGTTCCCATTTCCAAATCGGGATCTCTAAAGGTTGTAGTTTTCCATAAGGTTTCTGATGCTCCGCCTTGACTTGTAAGCAAGTCAAGCATTTCTCCACATATTTCACCACATCCCTCTTCATTCCGGGCCACCAATAATTTTGTTTCAGGTCGTTATACATCTTGGTCGCACCCGGATGGATGGAATAACGGGACTTGTGAGCTTCATCAAGTAGAAGCTTTTTAACTCCACATGTGTTAGGAACCCAAATTCTATTGAAACGTGTTTTCAGACCGTGGTTGCCTACTTCGAGATCCTTAACTTGGCCAACAATCCTTTCCTTTTTCCAGTTCTCCTCTTTCACTGCTTCTACTTGCGCCTCTCGGATACGTTCAAGTATACCCGAGGTCACCACAAGTTGCATTGATCTTACTCGTATTGGGACATAATCCGCTTTTCTGCTCAAAGCATCCGCCACCACATTTGCCTTTCCGGGGTGGTAATGTATTTCGCAATCGAAATCCTTCACCGTTTCCAACCATCGTCTCTGACGCATATTTAACTCCTTCTGATCGAAGAAGTATTTTAAACTTTTGTGATCGGTGAATATGGTGCACTTTACCCCATATAAATAGTGCCTCCATATTTTTAACGCAAATACCACCGCAGCCAATTCAAGATCGTGCGTGGGATATTTCTTCTCATGTATCTTCAATTGCCTCGAGGCATAAGCTATAACTGTGCCCCGTTGCATCAGAACACATCCGAGCCCCGATAATGAGGCATCCGAATAAACCATTAAGTCTTCAACTCCGTCCGGCAATGTTAATACCGGAGCTTGAGTTAACTTCTCTTTTAGGGTCTGAAACGCCCTTTCTTGTTCAACACCCCAAATGAACTTCTCCTCCTTTCGGGTTAACTTGGTTAGCGGCGACGCAATCTTGGAGAAATCTTGAATGAATCTCCTATAGTATCCCGCAAGCCCTAAGAAGCTTTTAATTTCTGAAGGGTTCTTCGGGGGATTCCATTTCGACACGGCCACGATCTTTGACAGATCTATCAATACTCCGTCGGAACTTATGATGTGGCCGAGAAATTACACCTCTTGTAACCAAAAGGCACACTTAGAAAACTTCGCGTACAACCTTTCTCGTCTAAGTGTCTCTAACGCCTCATGTAAATGGTGTGCATGCTCAGATTCACTTTTCGAATACACCAAAATATCATCGATGAACACGATGACCGATTTATCCAGCATTGGCTTGCAAACCCGGTTCATGAGGTCCATGAAAGTCGCGGGTGCATTTGTTAGCCCAAATGACATCACGAGGAACTCGTAATGTCCGTATCACGTGCGGAAAGCCGTCTTCGGCACATCTTCTTCCTTGACCTTTAGTTGGTGATACCCCGACCTAAGGTCAATCTTTGAAAACCAGTTCGCACCTTGTAGTTGGTCGAATAGATCATCTATCCTCGGAAGCGGGTACCGGTTCTTTACCGTGAGTTTGTTTAACTCCCGGTAATCGATACACATGCGCATGCTTCCGTCTTTCTTTTTCACGAACAGTACCGGTGTGCCCCAAGGATACACACTCGGCCTTATGAATCCTTTATCAAGCAGGTCTTGAATCTGGGACATCAACTCTTGTAACTCCGACGGCGCAAGTCTGTACGGTGCTCTAGCTACGGGTTTTGCGCCCGGAATCAATTCGATCCCGAACTCTACTTCTCATTCAGGCGGCATCCCCGGTAAATCTTCCGGAAACACATCTTCATAGTTCCGTACTACTGGTACATTTTCAATCTTCTGTGATTCCTTCTCGGGCTCATTCGCGTATATCATAAACGCCTTGTATCCTTGCTTCATAAGCTTGTGAGCTTTCAACATCGAGCATATTATAGGGTTACCTCCTTTTTCGCCATAGATAGTGACGTGTTTCCCGCTCGGAGACGTTAGCTTTATCTCCTTACGAAAACACATGACCTTTGCGTGGTGCTGAGATAGCCAATCCATCCCAACGACTACTTGAAACTCCCCCATTGACATCGGGATTAGGTCTACAGGTATTCTTCGTCATCGATGCTTAATTTGCAGCCTCGATAAATATCACAAACTATAAAACTTTTGTTGTCCCCTATTTCTACTTCTAAGGGCACAGATAATTTCGTCAATACAAATGAAGGATGTCGAATAAATCCATGCGAAATGAAGGACTTATTCGCACCCGTATCAAACAATAAACGTGCTGGAATTGAGTTAATTGTGAATATACCTGAGACCACATCGGGTTCTGTTTTTGCTTCAGCCGCGGTAAGTTGGAAGGATCTAGCCTTCGCCTTAGGAGCTTCTGCTGGAGATTCTTTAACGTCTCTCTTGTAACACCTCGAAAATTCACGTCCTATAATGTGTAGACACGTGTTGTATGTTTAAACGTGTGAAAGAATATTATGAAAGGACTAAAGTTGACAAACATGGAAAGTATGTGAATATACGTATTCTAAGTGTCAACAGTGAATAAATATATTGTATATTAACCCTACAAGATGCTCATACCTTCAAACGAATAAATCATGGATCATACGAAGCTAAAAGTGAGAGATTACAAACTACAGGGGCTAAATGTGTCAACATGTTTAAATTATTCCTCTGAGTGACCTTTTGACAAACCCGAAGCTTTGTAAATGTAAATTATGCTCACAAGAATACACGGTTTAAATTTTGTAAAGTTTCGTAATCGTATGAGAAAGTTATGATCAAATTCGTGTGCGAGGGGTTAAAGTGCAAACATTGAAAGTTAAGACTTTTCGGGTTAACCGGAAGTGTCCAGGGACTTGGCAAAGTGGGTATAAGTCCTAAAGCCCTTGTGGGTAATTATAAGAGGGTCAAAATGCAAGAAATAACCTTGGTTGCCCTTTCGTGAAGCCAAAGGTCAAGTTGCAAAACAATAGAAAAATGAAAATCTGAAACTCAGGCCCAGGCGGCCCGCATTGAGTCTGGCTAAACGTGAGGCGGGCCGCGTCCGACCCCCAGTACCGAGAAAAATGGCTGATGTCTGCCATAGCCCATTGTGCGCGACCTTTAACCGTTTTTCCACATCTCTTGACCCCTAAAGCACCCCCTAAACACTAGGGACAAGTGTTTATCAGTTGTGGTGTGTGCTAGACCTTGGTGTCAACATATTGTGGTGATAATTTCACTATAAAAGGCCATTATGTGCGTTTTTCTTCACACCATTCTCTGCCTTATCTGATCGATTCTTGAGCTCTCAAGCAGGTCCAACTGATCATATCGCGTGCATAGGACTCTTGTAAGTCTGCTAGTCATTCTTTAATTGAGTTTAGCTTAGTATTTTAGCTAAAAGTCAAACCGTCGTAATTACAGTTTGACTTCGAGATTAGTCAATAATGGCTCAGTCAATTCTCGAATTAAAAGTAGTTATATGTTGGTATTTATGTGGGTAATAAAACCTCAAGAGGGTTTCCCGTGATCACCACTCTAACCAGGTCAAAAGTCGGGTCAAACTTATATTTAAAAAGTCAACAGGAAGTCTAAAATGCCATTTATGCATAATTAACATTGTAGATCATATACAACATGCTGGATCATTGTTATAACTTAGTAATAAGTGTAAGAACATGTCTAAACATGTTCAACCCGACAATTTCCTGTTTAGACCCGGTTCGGAACCGAAAGTCACATAGTTTGACTTTCACTTTGACTTTCAGTTCTGACCCGTTTAGGCATGTTTTAGAAATGCCTCAGAGCTTTAATTGGACTAGGTTACATGTTAGAATAACCCTCTGTGATGTTACACCTTGGTTCATTAGTTATCCAATTAATAGGCATGTTTCCGTTAATTGCTCATATGTTGACCATTATGCCCTTATTACCTTAAAACATGATTTTTGGAAATGTAAAAGAGTAGAAACTTTAATTACTGATATATAAACTTGTATGCAAAGTTTGACATCAGTTTGATTTGTAGATTAAGAGTTATGCTCATTATCGCAAAATGAAAGCTTTATGTTAATAAAACGGCGTAATTAGCGTATAGCCTAGTTAAGCCTACTTTTTAGTATCAAACTTAATACCCACTGATGTAATATATTATTTTGGGATTTTGAAAGATTTTTAATTAATTTTAGGCTGAGCATAACTAGTAGTCGTAGGCTTAATCCGGTAATTGTCGGTTTTGCCCTTACGGGCCATAAAATGAGTTTTACATATCTAAACGACTCCAAACCTTTTGCTACTGATCACATACGATAAATAAATTATTTTAAGCCTTCTGGAAATATAAAAATATCAGATTTAAGTATCGAACCCGGAAATGGCCTTTAATCGCCTTATTAAGCGTTTTTAACGCATAGTATGTATTAAAATTATTTTGAACATACCCGGGTTGATACCTACTGATATTAGAGGAAAATTATAATATTTTAACAGTAAGCAAAAGTTTTTTAACTCAGACTTCAGTTTCGAGCTTTACGGCTTATGTGAAATTACCAAAATGCCCCTACGGTGCATAGTTTGGTTATACTTGGTAAATTCACATATATACTTTAACCTACTGTTATAACTTATCAAAATAAGTATTTTTGCTGATTATATCAGACCTGTAACTCAGGTAAATACTTAAAACTCTTTTATAACCTTTTAAATGACCAAACTACCCCTACGGGGCCTAGTTTGTGTTTATATACGTTTCGGGCATAATGAAAGACATCTTACTGAGGTCACAACATATTTGAGACATAATTAACTTAGGAAACCTGTATATGGCTCTCATGAATACCCGTCACGCTTATTACGCGTACGGTTCGGTTTATGTAACAAGTTTACATAAATTAGCCAAAACGGGTCAAACCTTATTGGTTTTATCTCAAAATCCAGAATGTGTATGAAATACCCATTTAAGACAAGTCTTCAAACTTGTCACGTCTAAACCACATTCTATTCCGGTCTTCGCTTAATCATGCGTCTGAACCGTATATTCCCTTAAGACTAACCGGTCTAAGCTTAGGCTAAATTAAAGACCCGTTAGCATTCTAATTGGTTATTTATACCATCATTCCAGACTAGAGCATTTCGGTAAATGGTACCTACGCTTACTTAAGTGAATATAACTGAGTTATTAGATTCTTGCTATTTAAGACAGGAGCTAGCTCAGGTAAATACTCTTAACTTATTTTCCCTATACGGGCTTGGATTACGGTATAATAATACCGCTTGGTCGGGTATTGAATATTTAATCTTATTATGGTTAAATTATTGAGGTAACCCGGTTTAATCTGTATTGTTTGAAATAAAGACCTTTAGGGGTTAATGACCATGTCCCGGATATCCTTGACATCATTGTATTATAAAATGGCCACGTCTTAAGTACGGGGTGTAGGCATACACCTGACAGTTACTTAAGTAATAACGGTATCTCGCTTCCATGTGGGCCTATACTAGTGGTGTGTTTGTTAATCTGACTCGGTTTCTACATCGGGCCCTGAACGTACAACGAACATGTAAATCTGTATACAAGGTTATAAATATAATTGTTCCAAGTTAAAAAGGTTAATTTTGCCTCTGTGCATTTTAATCAAATTATAAAAGATATTTTGTGCCACGTGCATTCAAACCAATTTTCTTAAACTCTTTTCAAATGAGTCAGTTGAGTCTATTTGCCAGTGAAAACTGACGTATTTTCCAAAAAGGTTAAGTGACAGGTACTGAACGAAATTGGCTGGAAGCTCAGGGCGCTAATAAGGAATCTTGCAAGTTCTAGGCGTCTAAAGTCTGTTGAACAAATGATATGTTTTAAGATCCGCCTGTGGATCCTTTACTTTCCGTTGTAATACTGGATATTACTTTAAATTTCGGATTTGTAATATATAATTTATCTTTTGCTTCCGCTGTGCATTCATATATATTGTGTTGTTTGACTATTATGTTGCCAACCACGTCACGATACTCCCCATCGGGCCCACCGGTCAAACGTGGAAATATCAGGGTGTGACAGGTTGGTATCAGAGCCAACATTGAGTGAATTAAACACTAAAATTTTTGTGTTTAATCTCAATGACACAGTAGCACATTCCTTGACCTTCTGAGTCTAGACTTAACATAGGAATAATCTTAATCCTAATATGGAAATTTTTGCTTCCAATTTTTATTATTATTGGATACGTCACCAAGCGAGGAAGCTGAACTAGGGATTCTCCACACCCGGAGCCTTGAAATGCTGAGCTTCGTACAGCGACCAAGATGAGACGTGCAACCAAGGAGAAAGCATTCAGGAATTGAATGAAGAAGAAACTCCTTTGCTGAAAATCGTTTCCTCAATAGTCCTTATAAGGACATATTTATCTTTTTAGTCCCTTCGAGGACAACACTATTCCTTTCAAGTCCCGCTTAGGGCAACTTTATACTTTTATTTTTATATAGTGGAATGATTAAGTTTAAACTTTCATTCTAAACAAGAATATTAAATAAATGGAAAATAACATTTCCTTTTACAAGATCTACCATTATAATAAAATGGCAAAATCTAAAAAGGACAAGACCTAGCTTCGGGTCATATTAAGACCGTCCAAGATGGCAGTTCCTCAATTTAGATTCAGATCCTTATTAACATTTCAATTTAAAATTGTTCTGCGTTAATTATAAATTAAGAATCTTAAGTGTGAAACCTAGCCTTCGGGTCAATTATAAGACCGGGCCAAGATGGTAAGACCTGTTAAAAAGATTCAAATCATTAATTAAGAATCTTAAGTGTGAAACCTAGCCTTCGGGTCAATTATAAGACCGGGCCAAGATGGTAAGACCTGTTAAAAAGATTCAAATCATTAACTAAGAATCTTAAGAGTGAAACCTAGCCTGAGTGTCATTATAAAGACCTGGCCAAGATGGTAAGACCTGTTTAAAAGATTCGTATCCCAGTTAACATCTGAAAACATGTTAACACTCCCGGCAGATGTGATTCGTTGGAAATCACACACGTTATTAAGGATTCTTCAAAAGATTCCTAACCCAGTTTAATGATCTCTGAATCCTGGGTTTACATCATCAATTAAGATGATCATATTTTAACCATACGTGGTAATATAGTGCCTACGGGCCTTGCTCATTTCCACATGAGCCAAAATACAGTGGTAGCTATGACTCCCTGTCAGAAAAAGGTAATGAACTAGGTTCAAACCTCAAATGCTTTGATTCTCTGAAATCATAGCATATAATTTATTCATGTCCTTGTGACTAAGCCTGTTGTGCTAATATAATTTAAAGGCCTTGATTCTCAGCAATCATGGCTTATGATTTAAAATTGTCCTTGTGACTAAGCCTGTTGTGCTAATATAATTTAAAGGCCTTGATTCTCTGCAATCATGGCTTATGATTTAAAATTTTCCTTGTGACTAAGCCTGTTGTGCTAATATATTTAAGGGCCTTGATTCTCTGAAATCATGGCTTACGGTTTAAAAATTGTCCTTGTAACTAGGCCTTTTGTGCTATTAAACAAAAACTGTTATTGTTGCTTTGATTCTCTGAAATCATAAGCTTATAATTTATAAATGTCCATGTGACCAGGCCATTGGGTGCCACAAATAAAGCTGTTAATGTTTTATAACTAGGATAAATTATAATAGAAATCCTAAATAAATATGATTAATAAATTAACCAAATATGGTCTCTGCTTACCATGGTTAATGAATTTCCCTAAGGGGCAATTCCGTAATAAACGTCCCTTAGAAGGGAAGTGCCTACGGGCTATAGTTGATGTCCTCTGAGACTAAAGACAGTGGTAGCCTATAGCTCCCTGTCAGGAAAAGGTAATGAACTTTGATTCAAATCTTAATGCCGCGATTCTTTGAAATCATGGCTTATAAATTAAACTTGTCTACGCGACTAGGCCATTTGTACTATTATTAACTTTTAAGTTAGGAATTATGATAAAAATCCTGAATAAAATAAATATCCTTCCTTCCCTGCCAGTATGCAGTTTAAAAAGAATCTTAAAGGTGAAACCTAGCCTACGCGGCCAAGATGGTGAAACCTACTCAAGGGATTCAGATCCTTGTTAACACCTAAGAACGTGTTAGCACTCCTGACAAAGGTGATTCGATAAAATCACAACAGTCATCCCTATATTGGAATTTTTATTCCTAATTTGCCTTATGATCTAGAAATCATGGCTTATATCATCTTATAAGATGATCATATTATAAACATCCATGAGTGATGAAATGCCTACGGGCTAAACTTATTGTCCAATAAAACAACGACAGTGGTGGTCTTTTGACCTCCTGTCTAAAATATTGGACTATGTCCAAACATAATAGTCTATATGATCAATGCGATCATGACTAATATCATCTAATACGATGATAATATTATTGTCCATTTGAGACATTGACATTGTTATCCTTATGATTCCTTGTCTGAGGTGGTGAGCTACGCTCAAGCCAAAATAGTCAATATGATTAACGCAATCATGACTTATATCATCTAATAGGATGAACCTATTATAAACATCCATTAGTGATGTTTAGCCTATGGGCCATATTATATCGTCCATGTGTGACAAAAACATTGTGATCTTTACGATTCCCTGTCCAAGGTAGTGAGCTATGCTCAAGCCTAATAGTCTATATGATCAATGCCATCATGACGAAAATCATCAATACGATGATTAAAAATTTTTAACATCCTTAATGATGTTTTGCTTAAGGGCTATATTATATTGTTTAATTAAGACAAGGCAATTGTAATCTTTTGTGATTCTTTGCCCAAGGGGGGTGAGCTATACGCAAATCCCATAGTCTATGCTATCATTGCGATCCTGACTAGTATCATCAGTATGATGATCATAATATTGGCATCCCTCGTGATGAAACGCCTACGGGCTATACTTTCTTCTAGTGTCGGTAAGACAAAGATAGTAGTGATCTTTATGATCCCCTGTTCAAATGGTGTGATTATACCCAAACCTAATAGTCAATATGATCGATGTGATCATGACTAATATCATTAGATACGATGGTTATATATAAACATCCATTAGTGATGTTGATTGGCTTATTTTCGGCCAAATGAATCGTCTTTCAAGACGATGACAGTTGTAGTCTATGACTCCCTGTCCAAAGGTGAAGAACCACGTTCAAACCTTGAAGCCCTAATCTAATAAGATTGCGACTAATAAATTAAGGACCTTGGTGGTAGACCATCGAGTTATATTTTAAAGTCATTCATGACAAGCCTATGTGCCAAAATTTGTCATTCGTGACAAGCTAACATATTAAATATTAACATTCCTGGTGACATGCCTTGTGCCAGATTTGATAAATGTCCTTCATGACTAGGCTTTATGCCATATCTTTCTACGTCCATCGAGACAGGCTTCTATGCCATATATGTATATATATAATAAAAGTCTTGTAAGGCTAGCCTTTGAGCTATTCATGATCGTTCGTGTGCCAAAGACAGTTGTGACATTATGATCCCCTGTCAAGCAAATATTGGACTCGTTCCAAACTTTGAATGCCATTGATGGTCCTTTCGTGACCTAGGCTAAATATAATGGAAATACGTTTAAATAACATTCACTATGAATGTTCGGAATAGAATAGCCCATGCGGTTTATGAATGCCGTGGCTAATCTAAGTCAGGTCATCAGGATGATGACTAATAATTGTTAAATCTTGGTGATTGGTACCAAGTTTCGAGTATGGAAAACTCGAATGAGGTAGACGACAGTCGTAATACTATTAATGCGACGAATGTTAATAAAAACTACAAACGTAAACCTCAATATTAATGGAGTTAATCTCCAGGCTGTGGTTGACGCAGCAGTTGGAGGGATCATGGGAAAAGGTCATGAGACAATCCAAAGAGCCGAATGCTTCTCGCTCTAAATCTCATTCAAAACCGTGTTTAATTGCTCATGAGGAGAGCTATGTTCACACTTCAAATATGAAGGATGAACCAAAGAAGGAGGATAACTCCCAGAAATCTGAGAAAGAGAGCAGGTACAGGCCTAATAAAAAGCAACGTAAGTTCAGTAAGAAGCCTGTATACCTCCGAGACTGCTTCAGCATTATTATATCCATTAGGAATCAGTTTTCCGATGTCCTAGTTCCGTTTAAAATAAGGACTCAATATAGTGATAAAAATCGATTGGTTACCTTAAAAATCAAGCCCATATTGTGGGTGATAAGAAGCGATTAATTATCAAGACTCCTTATGGGCAACCCTCATAATTACATGTATCCGTACGATTAATTAATATTAAACATAAAAAAATGGTGGAATTGGCCGTCCCCGGAATCGAACCTGGGTCTAGGCCGCACCCTTTCGCGCACCTAGCCAACCGAGCTAGGTGCCTAGTTTGTCAAATTTCCATTTTGATTAAATATAAGCACATGTACAATAAATCTTCATAAACCATAAGCTTAGCAAACTTTTATATTATCCACAAGGTATAACTTACCAAGGAAACCATAGTAACCAATTCTTATAGTATCGGCAAGGAATCCTTCTGAAAAATCTAAGAGTACTCTTTCTTCGCATAGAGTACGACAACATATGTTATTTTAATTATTATTTTTTCTCTCATTGTTTTCTATCGCCTGCGAATGCCAAACTATGTCTGATAAAAGTGCCATATGAGGATTGGCGTATTCTAGTGTGTCCCATAGATTACTTCCATGCCTGATCAGTATGGAGGATTAATACATGGAACCCCTAAGATATCCCAATGGTCATATAGTACTAAAGACGACTAGTAGTATTCAAAGAAGGTATCCGGAATGGAATTGTCCAAGTAAATGTTCCCGATTGAGGAATTCGTGGACTTATAACATAAATGTGTCACTTATTTGACACAAGCAACGATGGATGAACTGGAGCCTGAGATATGGAAACTCTCTGTAGCATCCTCGTATCTTGACTATCTTCTCCTAAGATTTCCCTGTTTACCCCTAAGAGGCAGGTAGAATTAAGATTTACATCCATTTAAGACTGTATTATTATGAAATCTCCAAGACGGCTAGTACCATCATTGGAAGAATCGAAACCCTGATTTACTAAGTTTAAAATAGAGGGTTCATATAGCCTAACTCAATATTCCGAAAGTTTGATATTGTTAAATAAGAAAGACGGTTCCTTTTGCTTATGCATTAGTTACCGCAACCCTAATTAAGCAACAATCAAGAAATTGCCATCAGCTGTTCTGAATCGTCGATTTGTTCAACTAACTTCAAGGATCAACTAATCCTTAAAATTTGTTAAGTAGTGGTTGGAATAACCATCTCACCTTAAGATAAGCTTGTCTATGATAGTTGATATGTAAGCATCAAGGTTGCTCCCTTGGAGACCCTGTAAAGATAGAATGATAAACATCTATTGTAGGGGCAATAGATTGGTAAGTTCAATTACCAGGATCTAAGGGCCAAATTATTGGTGGATAGGCTTGAAGAAGTCTGTAGCCACTCATGTAGCTAAATGCTTGACATGTGCGCAAGTCAAAGCCGAGCATAAAAAACCGTCAGGTTTGCTACAACAGCCTGAACTTCCTACGTGGAAGTGGGAAATGGTAACTATGGATTTTATCACCAAGTTACCCAAAACCAGGAAAGGAAATGATACTATATGGGTTATAGTTGATAGACTAACTAAGTCAGCACATTTCCTACCCGTCAAGGAGACTTATAGCTCCGATATGTTAGCCCAGTTATACATTGATAAGATTGTAGCCTTGCATGGCATACCTGTGTCTATTATCTCTGACAGAGATACTAGATACACATCACATTTTTGGAAGCATTTCCAACAACCTTTGGGCACACGTTTGAATTTCAGTACGGCTTATCATCCTCAGACCGACGGTCAGAGTGAGCGTACTATTCAAACGTTGGAAGACATGCTACGTGCATGTGCGATCAATTTGGGTGGTAGTTGGGATAAGAACCTACCATTAATCGAATTCTCCTACAACAATAGCTACCATACCAGCATTAAGGCTGCGCCTTTTGAGGCATTATACGGTAGAAAGTGTAGATCGCCAGTTTGTTGGGCGAAAGTTGGAGAAGTCCAGTTATCAGGACCAGAGATCGTGTTCGAAATGACGGACAAGATTATCCAGATTCGTGACCATCTCAAAGCTGCCCGTGATAGGCAGAAGAGTTACGCTGATCCAAATCGTAAGGATTTTCACTTCGAAGTAGGTGACAAAGTCCTACTTAAAGTGTCACCCTGGAAGGGAGTGATGCGATTTGATAAGAAAGGCAAGCTAAGCCCGAGATACATAGGACCTTTCGAGGTTATCGAACGTGTCGGGTCAGTTGCCTATAAGTTGAACTTACCGGAAGAGCTCAGTGGAATTCACAATGTGTTCCACATCTGCAATCTGAAGAAGTGCTTCGCTGATGAATCGCTAGTAATACCCCATACAGATGTGCATATAGATGAGAGCTTGAAATTTGTTGAAAAACCCTTGTCGATTGAAGATCGACAGGTAAAGAAGCTTCGAAGGAAGCATGTACCTATTGTAAAGATCAAATGGGATGCCCGTAGAGGTCCCGAATTCACGTGGGAAGTTGAATCCACGATGAAAGAAAAGTACCCTTACTTATTTCAGTAAATCTCGGGTCGAGATTTATTTTAAGGGGGTGAGGATGTAACACCTCGAAAATTCACGTCCTATAATGTGTAGACACGTGTTGTATGTTTAAACGTGTGAAAGAATATTATGAAAGGACTAAAGTTGACAAACATGGAAAGTATGTGAATATACGTATTCTAAGTGTCAACAGTGAATAAATATATTGTATATTAACCCTACAAGATGCTCATACCTTCAAACGAATAAATCATGGATCATACGAAGCTAAAAGTGAGAGATTACAAACTACAGGGGCTAAATGTGTCAACATGTTTAAATTATACCTCTGAGTGACCTTTTGACAAACCCGAAGCTTTATAAATGTAAATTATGCTCACAAGAATACACGGTTTAAATTTCGTAAAGTTTCGTAATCGTATGAGAAAGTTATGATCAAATTCGTGTGCGAGGGGTTAAAGTGCAAACATTGAAAGTTAAGACTTTTCGGGTTAACCGGAAGTGTCCAGGGACTTGGCAAAGTGGGTATAAGTCCTAAAGCCCTTGTGAGTAATTATAAGAGGGTCAAAATGCAAGAAATAACATTGGTTGCCCTTTCGTGAAGCCAAAGGTCAAGTTGCAAAACAATAGAAAAATGAAAATCTGAAACTCAGGCCCAGGCGGCCCGCATTGAGTCCGGCTAAACGTGAGGCGGGCCGCGTCCGACCCCCAGTACCGAGAAAAATGGCTGATGTCTGCCATAGCCCATTGTGCGCGACCTTTAACCGTTTTTCCACATCTCTTGACCCCTAAAGCACCCCCTAAACACTAGGGACAAGTGTTTATCAGTTGTGGTGTGTGCTAGACCTTGGTGTCAACATATTGTGGTGATAATTTCACTATAAAAGGCCATTATGTGCAATGTTGTTCTTCACACCATTCTCTGCCTTATCTGATCGATTCTTGAGCTCTCAAGCAGGTCCAACTGATCATATCTCGTGCATAGGACTCTTGTAAGTCTGCTAGTCCTTCTTTAATTGAGTTTAGCTTAGTACTTTAGCTAAAAGTCAAACCGTCGTAATTACGGTTTGACTTTGAGATTAGTCAATAATGGCTAAGTCAATTCTCGAATCAAAAGTAGTTATATGTTGGTATTTATGTGGGTAATAAAACCGCAAGAGGGTTTCCCCTGATCACCACTCTAACCAGGTCAAAAGTCGGGTCAAACTTATATTTAAAAAGTCAACAGGAAGTCTAAAATGCCATTTATGCATAATTAACATTGTAGATCATATACAACCTGCTGGATCATTGTTATAACTTAGTAATAAGTGTAAGAACATGTCTAAACATGTTCAACCCGACAATTTCCTATTTAGACCCGGTTCGGAACCGAAAGTCACATAGTTTGACTTTCACTTTGACTTTCAGTTCTGACCCGTTTAGGCATGTTTTAGAAATGCCTCAGAGCTTAAATTGGACTAGGTTACATGTTAGAATAACCCTCTGTGATGTTACACCTTGGTTCATTAGTTATCCAATTAATAGGCATGTTTCCGTTAATTGCTCATATGTTGACCATTATGCCCTTATTACCTTAAAACGTGATTTTTGGAAATGTAAAAGAGTAGAAACTTTAATTACTGATATATAAACTTGTATGCAAAGTTTGACATCAGTTTGATTTGTAGATTAAGAGTTATGCTCATTATCGCAAAATGAAAGCTTTATGTTAATAAAATGACGTAATTAGCGTATAGCCTAGTTAAGCCTACTTTTTAGTATCGAACTTAATACCCACTGATGTAATATATTATTTTGGGATTTTTAAACATTTTTAATTAATTTTAGGCTGAGCATAACTAGTAGTCGTAGGCTTAATCCGGTAATTGTCGGTTTTGCCCTTACGGGCCATAAAATGAGTTTTACATATCTAAACGACTCCAAACCTTTTGCTACTGATCACATATGATAAATAAATTATTTTAAGCCTTCTGGAAATATAAAAATATCAGATTTAAGTATCAAACCCGGAAATGGCCTTTAATCGCCTTATTAAGCGTTTTTAACGCATAGTATGTATTAAAATTATTTTGAACATACCCGGGTTGATACCTACTGATATTAGAGGCAAATTATAATATTTTAACAGTAAGAAAAAGTTGTTTAACTCAGACTTCAGTTTCGAGCTTTACGGCTTATGTGAAATTACCAAAATGCCCCTACGGTGCATAGTTTGGTTATACTTGGTAAATTCACATATATACTTTAACCTACTGTTATACCTTATCAAAATAAGTATTTTTGCTGATTATATCAGACCTGTAACTCAGGTAAATACTTAAAACTCTTTTATAACCTTTTAAATGACCAAACTACCCCTACGGGGCCTAGTTTGTGTTTATATACGTTTCGGGCATAATGAAAGACATCTTACTGAGGTCACAACATATTTGAGACATAATTAACTTAGGAAACCTATATATGGCTCTCATGAATACCCGTCACGCTTATTACGCGTACGGTTCGGTTTATGTAACAAGTTTACATAAATTAGCCAAAACGGGTCAAACCTTATTGGTTTTATCTCAAAATCCAGAATGTGTATGAAATACCCATTTAAGACAAGTCTTCAAACTTGTCGGGTCTAAACCACATTCTATTCTGGTCTTCGCTTAATCATGCGTCTGAACCGTATATTCCCTTAAGACTAACCGGTCTAAGCTTAGGCTAAATTAAAGACCCGTTAGCATTCTAATTGGTTATTTATACCATCATTCCAGACTAGAGCATTTCGGTAAATGGTACCTACGCTTACTTAAGTGAATACGGCTGAGTTATTAGGTTCTTGCTATTTAAGACAGGAGCTAGCTCAGGTAAATACTCTTAACTTATTTTCCCTATACGGGCTTGGAATACGGTATAATAATACCGCTTGGTCGGGTATTGAATATTTAATCTTATTATGGTTAAATTATTGAGGTAACCCGGTTTAATCTGTATTGTTTGAAATAAAGACTTTTAGGGGTTAATGACCATGTCCCGGATATCCTTGACATCATTGTATTATAAAATGGCCACGTCTTAAGTACGGGGTGTAGGCATACACCTGACAGTTACTTAAGTAATAACGGTATCTCGCTTCCATGTGGGCCTATACTAGTGGTGTGTTTGTTAATCTGACTCGGTTTCTACATCGGGCCCTGAACGTACAACGAACATGTAAATCTGTATACAAGGTTATAAATATAATTGTTCCAAGTTAAAAAGGTTAATTTTGCCTCTGTGCATTTTAATCAAATTATAAAAGATATTTTGTGCCACGTGCATTCAAACCAATTTTCTTAAACTCTTTTCAAATGAGTTAGTTGAGTGTATTTGCCAGTGAAAACTGACGTATTTTCCAAAAAGGTTAAGTGACAGGTACTGAACGAAATTGGCTGGAAGCTCAGGGCGCTAATAAGGAAGCTTGCAAGTTCTAGGCGTCTAAAGTCTGTTGAACAAATGATATGTTTTAAGATCCGCCTGTGGATCCTTTACTTTCCGTTATAATACTGGATATTACTTTAAATTTCGGATTTGTAATATATAATTTATCTTTTGCTTCCGCTGTGCATTCATATATATTGTGTTGTTTGACTATTATGTTGCCAACCACGTCACGATACTCCCCATCGGGCCCACCGGTCAAACGTGGAAATATCGGGGTGTGACATCTCTTTCCAACTAAGTCCGGGCATTCGGACTTTTTGTGGCCAGGTTGATAACATTTGTAGCAGATCGAGACTTTGCCCGGGCATAGAGACGTCGTGTGCCCCGTCTTACTACATATAGGGCATGGTTTGTCTTTGAACCGACATTCTCCCTTGTGTCCTTTCCCGCTCACTTTACAACTTGGCGACCCACCTTTAGCATCCACTTTCTTTCCCGACTCTCCAGTTCGAGCTTTCTTTGTAGGGCTTGGATTCACATCTTGCGCCCTTCGCTCACCCCTTTCAACTTGTTTCTTCAACTCGATTTCTCGTTCCCGAGCAACGTTTATGATTTTGGTAAGGGTCTCGTATTTTGAAGGAGTCATAAACTCCCTATATTCGGCGCTCAACATGTTATAGTAGTAGTATATTTTCTGTTCTTCATTCGTCACCAATTCACTACTAAACTTTATCTTATCCATAAACATCGCCGTAATCTTGTCTATGGTCTCGCCCTTATGCCTAAGTTGCATGAACACTTCCTTGATTTTATTAATGACCGCCTTGGGGCTATGATGTTTAAGAAACAGCGTTTTAAACTCTTCCCATGTCATGGTTCTCGCCGCTTCGGCTCCTATTTCATTCTTTTTGTTGTCCCACCAATCTTTGGCTTGACCTCTCAACTGGCCTGTTCCGTAAGCAACAAAGTCACTTTCATCACAATGGGTCCTTTCAAACACCCCTTCAATGTCGCCCAACCATCTTTGGCAAATTATTGGGTCAACCTCCCCGTTGTAAATTGGCGGTTTACACGCCATAAATTCTTTGTATGAACACCCTTTACGTTCTCCCGATTTCTCCTTCATAAGGTTGACACTATCCTCCAACCTTTTAACTCGTTCTTCAACAAGTGACAACACCGTGCTTTGAATTTTGTCTATAAACCCGAATAGACTACCTTCAATTGCCTTCCCCACTTCTTCGGCAATTATCTCTTTCATTTGTTCGGTGCTTGTTGGCACCGGATCATTATCGTTTCCTTTCGACATCTTGAAACTGAAATGTTTACATTAAACATTAAACATTTCATTTATAACATAGCTTTATTTGCTTCGGCTTAGCCAAGTGCGTGACTTGCTTTTACCGTTCGCATTTTGTGCCCTTTCCGGGTTTGAGTGTGTTAACACACTCTTCCCATGCATATCAATTCATTTCTCATTTCTCACAAAAGATATAATCTATTAAAATAATAATTTAATTCTTACCGGATGATTCATCAAGCTTGAACCAAACACTTTTTTGACAACCTTAAGCTCTGATTACCAACTTGTAACACCCTTCTAATTACTACTTGAATTTAATAATAATTCATACAATTTTTATAAAAGATGTCCAACTTATAACATAAGTTCCATAGATAAAGTTCATAAGTAGCAAAACATTAGTCAACTAACAACCAATTCAAACATTCATAAGTTGTTTAGCAAATAGTTTACATTTCCAAAACAATGTCTATTAGAGTTAGATAACGCGAAAGCTTCAAAAGTTGTGTTCGGTTCTTCAAAAACTTGCTTGACCGCCATCCGTATTCTTGCAATACCTAGAAACTGTTTACATTAAACATTAGTAATAGAGTTCTTAGAAATATTAAATAATCGAAACTACGATCAAAACGGATACGATTAGCTTTAAGATGCAAAAAATTTACAAAAGTTTCAGGGCTCTACCGTAACTTACGGTATCTACCGTAAGTTACGGTAGTCACTTGATGTTTCTGGTCTACCGTAAATCAGTAGAGATCCACCGTAAGCTTCTGATCTCTACCGTAAGTTACGGTGGACACCGTAACTTACGGTAGTCCCTGTAAGTTTGTATTTTGACTTTTTGTTTGTTTTGCCCAAACCCAATTCTTGGATTTCTCATTCTAACAAACCAACACACTGATTTTCATATTCTAATATGTCTTTTATGAACAATAACAAAGGCCGAGTAACCATACTACAATGTATTATCATGCCTTATTTGGTTATTCGACCCGTTTGGCTCATCTAAGGAATCCTCCATTTTATTGACAACCAACGAGGTCTAACCAAATTCTTGGCCTACTATTCGACATAGCGAACATTATCGCTTTAATCCAACTCAACTTTTATTCCACAATTCAACTACATATATGCTAAATATCAAAATTTTACCCAAATGTAACGAATCAAGATACATACCTTTAGTGCACGCCCTTCAAACGCAAGTCGCCACCGGCTTGTCCGCTTGGAGCTCAGGTATCTTTTCCTATAGAGTTCAACCAAGACATGTTTAGAACTCTTTTCAATTCATAGTTCGCATATTTTGCCAAAACATCACAATTATTCGGTTTAACTCAAATTTTCAGATTTAAGCCTTCATTGAGGCATTTTTACGAACACTTTAAGGGCAGAAATTTACACTATATATTATCAAGTTCACGACTTGTCATGTAGCCCTAAATTTTCATCAATCAACTACCATACATGAACTTTGACCTCTAAAATTCTGTAATCACTTCACATATGTCAAATATTACTAGAACAACCACTATAATCCTAGTGTTTATCATAATCTCACGAAACCCATGAATCACCTTCAATGTGTTCATGAAATTTTCAGAATTTAGGCATGATTTCTCATATTGTTGTCTAGGTTTTACTCCTAGACACTATATAAATTCTATTCTACCCAAATAACAAACATGCATCATCAAATTTCAGATTTCCCAAATTCATGAGAATTTCGAGTAGAGAATTTTCATCAGATTTTACATACCTTGTAATCCTCTTGTGATGAGGATCAGTAATCTATGCTCGATTTTTGTTTTGAAACAGATCTTGACCTTCAATTTGTAGGATTTAAGAGAGTCTAGGGTTTTGAGGAGGAGCTTGGGTCGCCCCTGTCTCCTAGTCAATCTCCACAGAACACAGACAAGAGTGTTTGTGTTTCATTTATTTTATTTTATTAATATTAGTTTTCATTTTAACACTTTTGGCCCTCAAACTTCCATTCTTTATTTGTTTTAACCCTTGACTACTCTTAAGTCTTTAACTAACTAGGTTAGTATCATTCCTAGTTAGTTTATCTTACTAATTTATTTGCAAACTAATTGAAATTTAAGAAATTTGTATTTTCGGGATGTTACAGCATGATATTGGATATTACAATCATAATCACTAAGGATTTCCATCCAACGTCTTTGTCTCATATTCAACTCCTTTTGGCCGAAGATATACCTTAAACTCTTATGATCGGTGAAAATGGTAAACTTACTACCATAAAGGTAATGTATCCAAATCTTAAGGGCAAAAATTATGGCTCCTAACTCCAAATCATGGGTTGAATAATGCTCTTCATGGTTCTTAAGTTGTCTAGACGCATAGGCTATAAACTTTTGACGTTGCATCAACACACATCCATAACCTAACTTAGAAGCATCACCATAGACTACAAAGTCTTCAGTTCCTTCTGGTAATGCTAGGATGGGTGCATGGGTCAGTCTTTGCTTAAGAATTCTAAAGGCTTCTTCTTGTTTTGGTCCCTATTCGAACTTAACAGATTTACAGGGTAGCTTAGTCAAGGGAATGGCTATTCTAGAGAAATCTTGAATGAATCTTCTATAATAACTGGGCAATCCTAAGAAACTTCTAACCTGGGTTGGTGATTCAGGGGTTTTCCATTTAGTAATTGCCTCGATCTTGGTAGGATCCACATGAATTCCTTCATGATTGACTAAATTTCCAGGAAACTATACCTGTTCTAACCAAAACTCACACTTTGAAAACTTTGCATAAAGCATTTTCTTTTCTCAACAAACTTAGAAGTGCGTGCAAATGCTTTGCATGTTCCTCCTTACTCTTAGAGTAAATGAGAATATCATCTATAAAGACAATTATGAATTTATCCAAATATGGCTTACATATTCGGTTCATCATGTCCATAAATGCAGCTGGGGCATTGGTTAAACCAAATGGCATGACAGTAAATTCATAATGGCCATACCTTGTTCTGAAAGCGGTCTTAGGAATGTCCTTTTCCTGTACCTTTAATTGATGATATCCTGATCGTAAATCCATTTTAGAGAAAAATCGAGCTCCTTGCAACTGATCAAACAAATCATCGATTCTCGGTAATGGATACCGATTCTTAATCGTGAATTTGTTCAATTCACGGTAATCAATGCACATTCGCATTGACCCGTCTTTCTTTTTGACGAACAGTATCGGTGCTCCCCATGGCGATGAACTTGGCTGTATGAATCCTTTCTCCAACAATTCGTCCAATTGTTTCTTCAGTTCTTGCATTTCTGCGGGTGCCAATCGGTAGGGTGCTTTGGCTATAGGTGCTGTTCCTGGTAGCAGATGGATTCTGAATTCGACTTCTCTGTCCGGCGGTAGTCCTGGCAATTCTTCCGGAAATACATCTGGAAACTAGGATACTACTGGGATATCTTTCAGTTCTTTTCCTTTAGTGTTAGTGATTATAGAAATCAAATACACTAAGGATCCCTTTCTTATATAACTAGCTGTTTTTATTACAGAAATGAATTTCGTGGATCTAGATGGTTTATCTCCTTTAATTGTGATCTTTTCACCCCTTGGTGTATTTACTTGGATTGCCTTTTGATCTCATAAAATACTGGCTTTATTGGCTATTAACCAATCCATTCCTAATACCACATCAAATCCTGCCAGATTCATTGGGTAAAAGTTTGCGATAAACTTTTGATTTAAAAACTCTATTCTTGCTCCTTGCAAGATTCCAGAAATCTTAATGGTTTCTTCGTTTGCTGTCTTTACTAGACATTCTTGTGAGAGTTTAGTTAATGGTTGATTGAGAAGTTTGCAAAATGAAGTATTAATAAAACTTTGGTTCGCACCAGAGTCAAATAATACTTTAGCAAAAATATCATTAACTAAAAACGTACCGGCAATCACGTCCGGAATCATCTTTTCTTCTTCTGCGGTTAGAACAAATGATCTAGCATTCTTAGTAGTCTTGTTGTTCATGGTTGGAGCTATTTTCGGACAGTTCGGCTTGATGTGACCTTTTTCTCCACAGTTAAAGCACATTCCATTATTAGGTTTCTTCCTACAGTCTTCCTCCTTATGTCCTGGTATCTTGCAGAAATTACAGTAGATAGAGCATTTTCCTGAATGCTTCTTCTTGCAGGCCTTGTAGTAAGGTGCAGAGGTAGAACCTACATTCCTTCCATGGTTGGAATTTCCAGAGCGAAATTCCTGGGTAAGCCTTTGAGCTAGGTTTCTCCTCTGGTCTTCTTCTCGTGTACGCACTAGTTCATCAGTCAAGGTGTTTGCTAGTTCTACAGCTTCTTCTATAGTTTGGGGCCTAGCTGCCTTGACTACATGCCTAATTTCCCCAATTAATCCCCAGATGTAACAGGAGATTAATACTGGTTCAGGTGATGCAAGGGTTGGTACTATTCTCACATATTCGAAGAATGTAGTAGTATAACCCTTACTATCCACTCCAGTCATTCTAAGGTTTAGGAACTTATTTGCTATTTGTTTTTTTTTCATTGGGAGGGCAGAATTTCCTTTCTACCATATTTTTAAATTCTTCCCATTCCATATTGTAATCCCTATCACTTCCCCTAGACTAGATGATAGTGTTCCACCATTCTAATGCTGAGTTCTTAAATAGATTGGAAGCAAACATTATCTTATATTCTTCTACACACTTGCTTATTTTTAAAACAACCTCAGTCTTTTCTATCCAGCGTAGAGTTGCAATGGGTCATTCATTGCCCGAGAATTCTATTGGTTTGCAGGACCATAATTCCTTATAAGAACAACCATAAGACATGGTTCTTCTTCTTTTGGGGATGGGCATTTGAAGTGCGGGTCCATTGTTTACGTTGTGATCTGGTTCAGTCGGTCGTTTACTGCCATTATTACTTTTATTATCAGCTTCTTTAACCGTCTGAATAATAAATGGCATTGCGTCTATAATCCCTTGTGCCACTATGTGTTGGATGGCACTATTATCCACTTGATTTCCATTGTTATTGTTGTTCGGATTATCGTTGTTATTCTGGTTATTGTTATTCTGATTTTTCTGATTCACTTCGTTGTCCATCTGAATTTTAAACATTTGCCAATTATTAATACCACAAGATAATATTTAATATAACCAATCACACAACACGCATGTTGATAAAAAACGTCGAGCATTGCGACTTACTCTTTCTTTATATATAGTATGCATCCATATGTATTACAGTACAATTGGAATTGAAATTACACTACTAGTAGGCATCAGTAGATATTGTCTAGTTTTTTTTTTCAAACATACACACATATTATATATATATATATATATATATATTATTATATTATTATTATTATTACTACCATCACCATCACTGATATGGGTTCATCCAGAACTCCATATTACGCTCGTCATACTTCCAGACGAGTCGCTCTCCGACCTGCCTCACCCTCTCGCTACTTTCTAAAATCTCCTCTCTGAAAGTTCGGAGCTCTTGCACATTTTCTGCACTCATTGGGGGTGCAGGTGCTGGGACTGGGTTTGGGAACTGGGGCATCGGTTCCTGGTATGGGTATGGATTCTCCAGAATTTCCTTAATGTATTGATCGCTATCATAAAAGGGATCTAGAGGGTCCAAAGCTGGGTAGGCTGCTAGATTCGGCATGGGTTCGTCTTCTGGTATTGGGTCTCGTTGCTGGTAATCCCTATTGTCGTCTAACCACGGGTCGTAGTTTGTTTCGAAGGGATTGGGTGCTAGAATTCTAGGTATCTCTTCTAGGTTAAAATCATGCATTTAGATTTGATTTTCTGGGTTGTTTTCTATTTCCATTGGCTGGGTGGGAAACAGTGGTAATGGTTGGGGTGCTATAAGTTGCTCCAGGTTAGGGTCGGCAACTGTGGTGGCTAGGATATGGAAATTGGCTAAACTCCTATTTAACATATCCTGGGCATGAGCATCTGTCTCTCTTTTAGCAGCTGCTAGGGCTCGCTGCTGTTGTAACTTTTTCATTCTCTTTCTGCGTTCATGCGCTCCCCTACTGAACCATCCTCTCTTTTTAGGAGGGAATGGCTCCTCAGACTGAGCCTTAAACACGAATATCCCATCTTCATTATCAGCTGAATACCCTAAGAGGGCAGGCTGTGAAGAGGTTCCTTTGCTCCTAGGCGAGCTGGACAACTGACGGTAGGCGTCGGAAGGTCCTTGGTCGCTCATACGGTAAACTAACAAATAGTCAAATAACACACAACAATAAAACACAAATATACACGTAGTTCCATAATTTATTTCCTAACATTTTGAATAATATCTTGGTGTCAGCAGAACACTTCTGTGGCTGAATCAGTGGCTTAGCTATGATACCACCTTTTGTCACAACCCCCGTCCCCTAACAACCCGGGAACGGGAGGCCGTGGCCAGTTTCAGTGGTATCGGTGGTTTATCATTTTGGCAACAAAAATTACATCTGGACCGTAGTTAGGAAATATTTTATCATAGTAAAATACCACACTTTCATAATATTAAACACATGGGAAAATCCCAAGTTTTAAGTACACACATTTTCATAGGAACAATTCCTATTTTATTTAATAAAACATCGCTTTTATTTTAGGTAACTTTATAGCCACTTTTCCAAGCATTCAGTACTGTCCAGCTGGCTTCTATTTGGCTTTCACATTTTGTTACCTGAAACGCGTTTAAAAACATTTTGTCAGTGGGAAATACTGGTGAGTGAATTTCAGATTAATCAAGTTAAGTAAAACCATTGTACAGTATTGAGGGCGGTCGCGCAATTACATTTGTTTCCATCTACTTAATTACCACCCACGGTACTGTCAACCCGACTTGTGGTCATGTTACTCCTCGCAAGGTAGTAACAAATTTTGTATACAAAACCCCAACATACCGATGATAATTGTAGAATACAAATACTCAATAACTGGTTAATATATTATTAATTATGTGAGGTTTTGTAAAAACAATTTGCAAAAAGGAGATTTGTCGCAACCCTCGTCCCCCTATACAAACCCGGGAACGGGCGGTTGCGGCCAGTTCTGGTGGTATCTGTATTTTATCCAATTTTGGCAGCGGAATTTACATCAGGACCGTAGTTAGGAAATATTTTATCAGAGTAAAATACCACATTTCCATATCATTAAACACATGGGTAAAACCCAAGTTTTCAGTACACACATTTTCATAGGAATACGCCCTATTTTATTTAATAAAAACATCTATTTTATTATTAGGTAACTTTATTGCCACTTTTCCAAGCCTTCAGTGTTGTCCAGCTGGCTTCTATTTGGCTTTCACATTTTGTTACCTGAAACACGTTTAAAAACATTTTGTCAGTGGGAAATACTGGTGAGTGAATCCCTGTTTAATCAAGTTCTAATAAAAACCATTTTACAGTATTGTGGGCGGTCTCGCAATTACATTTGTTTCCAAGTTATACCAATTATCACCCGTGGTACTGTCAGACTCAACTAGTGGAAATGTTACTCCTTGACCAGGTGGTAACAAATTTTGTATACAAAACCCCAACATACCCACGATAATTGTATTCTTATAAATACTCAATAACTGCTTAATATATAATTAATCATGTGAGGTTTTGTAAAAACAGTTAACAAGAGGTTTACAAAAAACGGATAAACTCACATTGTTGTCTTAGGATTATCAATAAAGATTTCCTAGGAATAATCTATAAATTACACAAATGCACGCGTGTTAGTATAATAACCCATTTTAACATTAACAATACCCTCCCCGAGACGGCATTCCAACGACTACGTCGGGCAGAACCACGACAGCTATTACGGAACCCTAGATCAATCGGGCAAAGTATCTAATACGTATCCAGGGGTTATGATACTTACAACGGAGTAGAACTTCGCTATTTAGGGGGGGTATTAGACCCGAGTATAAAGCCTACACTTCAGAAATTTGAGATATAGAAAAGAAAATGAACGAACAGACTGAAGATCTGAGGCCCTCTATATATAGTGCTGATTTCTGACTTTTACGCGGCCCGCGTAAAGGTTAACATAGGGCTAAGCGGCCAGCGTCAACATCGGTCAACGTTGTAGCTTAGCTGGGTCAGCTTATAGGTCTGCCGGGTGTTGGGCCACGTGGCGGCCCAGGGTTGCGCCACTTTTCACCTTGTCGCGGCCCGCGTAAGGTTGAGGTGTGGCTTACGCGGCCCGCCTCAATTTAAAATTTTGGTTTTTTATTTATTTTTAATAATATTAAAGGTATTCAGAGCCCGTTTTCACATATGGGGTGTTTTTAGGGACATATTGGGATATTTTAAATATTTTTAGGGTGTCGGAAAAATTACGAGGGTGTCGGTTTAGGGTTGTTGAGACAACAAATACAAGACCAACGGTGGTAGCTGGACTGGCTAGGCAAAACGGTTGAAGGGTTCAACCTTGCCTAACGCAGGTCGTGGGGTCCCCCCACGTTTGCGAGACGTGGAAGGAGGTTTACTAGTTTATTGTTGTTCTTTGCTATAGATCCTCCTCTGAATCGTATCCAGATTTAGAAGTGGTAGCAAAGGGAATGTGTGTGTTGGATGTGAAAGGGAATGACTTGTGCGAGACAAGCATTCGATGTGAATGACCAGAGATTGGAGAATCAGAGCTGGTCCGGATGTCCTCTCTGAAGTAAATGAAGTGTCATTTTATAAGAGGAGGCATCTCCCGAAGTGGAATGGATTAGACTAGTAACCTCGCTTGCAGTGGAGGGTTTCCCCTTTCGGGGGTTGAAGGCTTTTAACCCCCGGATAATAGTGTGCATTGGCAGACCTGCTTTGCTTTTGCGGCCGTGGGTTGGTGAAGCGATCTTCCGATGTGACCGGCTACTGTTTCTGCATTGCTTTTCCCAACTCACAGCTTTTCAACCGTTGAACCCTTTAACCTTTTGAGCGTTTACATATTTAATCATTTTATTTAGTCTTGAGCTACCCCCGTCATCAGCCCCCCAAGTCAGAGGCTTTTGGGTGATAAGCTTAAAGACTTCTGACTTTTATGTACGTATTTTATTGCTTGAAGGTTTCGAGGGTTCGTTGCTTGAAGGCTTGAAAGGTTGGAGGCAGTTAATGTTTTGAATTTGAATTTCAAATAACTGACAATTGATTTGATTGATGTATGGCAGTTGATAGGGTGGCGGTTTTCGCAGGAGTTACTGTTTTGCCATTATTACCCCTATTGTAGACTTATATTTATTTTATATTTCCAAACTTATCCATTTGTTTCATAATTTTCTCCAAGTTTCTGCCATTTTCTCTCCTTCTCTAAGGTTAGTTCCGGTTTCCTTTTCATCTTGCATTCTTCATTTTCCGTTTTCAAAAAATGGGTGCTCGTAAGGACTTAGCAAAATCTTTTTCCCGGTTAACACAAGAGGAGGTAGATTTATTTTGTATGGAATATGGTATTGATAGGAAGTTTGACCCCACTGCCCCTGCTTGTGATGTTCCCGTTGATAAACCACCTTCTGGTTCGATTGCCCTTTATTGTAGTCATTTTGAGTTCTCAAACCTTCGATATCCCTTTTCGTTTTTTGTTTTGAACTTGTTGGAGTATTATCGGGTTTCTTTTGGGCAAGTTCATCCAAAGGGGATGGCTAGGGTTTTGCATTTTGAGGTTTTATGTCGTGCTCTTGGGTATGATCCTTCCCTTTTACTCTTTCGCCGGTTTTTTCATTTGGCTAAGAATGGCGATTGGTTTACTTTTGAAACAACCAAAGTTGATACCTGCCTTATTTCGTCGATGGTTACTACGCTTGGGGCTTGGAAAGACCGCTTTTTCTGGGTTTCCGATACTATTCTCCCATTTAAAATGGTGTGGAGGAATCCGGATGCTGTTCTCAATGATCCGGAACCTTCCGAGTCTGAATTGAATGCTGTTTTTCTCAATGCCATCCGGGGGTGCCCTTCGAGGGTTCGTCCCTTTCCTGAACACTTACTTGTTCTATTAGGGGTTAGTAAAATTTGGGGGAATGTTGATCGGGATCCGGTTCTTATGAGGAGTGGCATGGGTATGCATTTTCCTTTTTTGTCCTTTTTATGTTTTTCTTAATCTATGACTTATGTGTTGTTGTTTTTTTGCAGTCATGTCTGCTTTGGATTTTATTAAGAGTGACGACACTTCTGATGTTGTTTTTGAGGATGCTCCGTCTGTCCCTGGTGAGAATGTTGTGGTTAGGACTGCTGATCAAAGGTTTGAGGGCTCAGGCTATGTTAGTGCTGCTACTGCCAAGGGTTTTTCTAAGTCTAATGCTCCTAAGTTTTCAACCCGCCGATCTTCTCGTCGGTTGTTGAAAGCTGGCCCTCAATCCACTTCTACTGAACCAGTGGACTTGAGCGATGATATTGAAGTTTCAGAGGATCAAGGTGTTGAAGCAGGTGCTGAGAAGGATAAGGAATTGGTTGTCCATGGTAAAAAGGTTTCAGGCAGGAAGGTTGTTGCCACTCCTGTTCAGGAGTCTTCGAGCAGGGATGTTGAAGGGTTGGATCCGGAAGGGATTTATATGCCTACGTGGTCGGTGAAGAATGATGACAGTTTCAAAGATGCTGTTGTTTGTGAGGATGTTCTGAGTCACATTGCTCCTCCCTCGGTGCATGAGACTATTGCTGGAATGGATGATGACCTGATGTTGTCCCGTATGATTTTGAGTACTTGCAACCTTGCTGCCATGCTTCCTCAAGGCATTGCCCGTTTTCGTCAAAGAATGCACGAATATGAAGATTTCTCCAAGAAGAAGGATAAAATGAAATCCTCTATGGCTGGGATGAAGAAGGAGATAGCTGGTTTTGCCGAGAAGGAAGCAGCATGGGAGAAGAAGGTTAGTGATCTGAAAAAGATGCATGAGATTGAGATGGGTGATTTGAAAAAGAGCTTCGAGGCTGATAGGTTGAAACTTAGGGCTGACCGGGAAGCTTTGTTTGTTCAGCAGCAGGCTTTTGGTAAGGAGAAAGAGAGGTTGAAGGCTTCAGTTGCTCAGGCTACTGGCGATAACCAATGGCTCATTGAGCAGGGTTTCCATCAAGTGGTTACCTATCTGCTGCACTCCAAAGAATTTAATTCTGCCCTTGGCGATGTTTATACTAAGCTGCTCAATTTAGGAAAACACCAAGGTCTTATTGCAGGTTATAAGCTCCATGAGTCCGGTCATCCTTTAGAGAAGTCACCTTTGTTTCGGCCCGAGGCTTCTGATGTTTTTAAAGGCTCCGTTGAGCAAATGGAGAAGCTGACTTATCCTTACATCCATCAAGTTTCTGGTTGCTTTGGTAAGCCTCTTGCTGTGTTGCAAGGTTTGAAGCCGGAGGGCTTGAATGAGAAGGTCTGTGCTGAAGTCCTAGGATCTCTTTCAAGGAAGAGGTCTTATTCAGGTGATAGTGACGATACCCTTTCAGGTCAGCCGGATGTTCCTAAGGATGCAAGCTTGGAGGCTTCAGCGGTTGGTGGTGATGGAGGTGTGAAGACTAAAAAGTTGAAGAAAACAAAGAAGGCCAAGGGCGAAGGTTCTGGAGTTTCCAAATCTATTGATGCTTGATTCGTAGCTTTCTTAGCAAACAATTTATGTTTTGTAATGTTAACTTGAACAATATTAGGTTCTTAGGAACCCTTAAGGTTCCTGTTGATTGTGTTTTAAGGCCTTTGTAGCCGCTGGAACAGTAGTTTAAGCTTGCAAGTTACTAGGACTTACTTCTAACTTATGTTTGAAAGTCTTTTTTGGGCTTTCTTTTATATGATGTTATATTTTAACTATTTTTCTTTTATTATGGTTTTATGCTTGTGCCTCTTTGGTCAAGGCAGTCCATTTGGTTTTTAACCGTCCAAGCCTTGAAGCCTTTAAGGTTTCGGGGTATTGCCCGGGTGGCTTGAAGCCTTGAAGACTTCTTGGTTTTGCGTCCTGGCTTGGTTTGTACCTTTGTGATTTTTGTCCAATTGACTTTGTTCTTTTTGGATTTGCTTTGTTCTTTTTGTAACTTTGTCTTTGTCGGTTTTGTGATGCCCTTATGTTTTTTATACCTAAAAGGGTTCAGTGCTGCAGACACTTAGCCTTGGCATTTTTAACAAGAAGAGATGGCACCTATCCTTTTAATCATTTCTTTTGGTTTTTTAGCCTTTTTGTAGATTATATTTCTAAGACTTAGGGAGCATTTGGTGTGGGCTGCTTATACCCGTCTATGAGACGATTTTATTTTTTCTTAACAAGTCTCATGGAGTTGTATTAATTTAGGAACTCACCCCTTATATAGGCTCATTCAACCCTTGAACCTATTGAGCGATGTGGCCTGGGAGCTCATCCCCTTACATGGCCCTTGCCATGGAGTTTTTTGCTAGGTTCTCAACCTGATTTTGGGATAGAAAGACAAGTTTGATAAAAACAACTTCATTCATTAAAGCAATACTTGCTTTTTACAAAAGGTATTCATAATCCTGCTTGAAATACATTTTGATACAAACCAGACTTTCCGTTTAAACATGGAACCTTTTCAGTGTTTTGCCGTTCCAATGCCTTGGAAGCCTTTTGCCTTCTGAATCAGCCAGCTTGTAGGATCCACCTTTGTGTGCTTCAAGGATGGTGTACGGGCCCTCCCATTTTGGGCCAAGTTTTCCTTGATTTTCTTTCTTGCTGGCTTCATTGTTTCTGAGGACCAGATCCCCTGGCTTGAAACATTCGTTTTTGACTTTTTTGTTGTAGTAAGCTTCCATTTGTTGCTTGTATTTGGCTTCTTGAATTGCGGCTTGATCTCTTGCTTCCTCTAGGAGTTGTAAATTCAACATGGTCTCTTTTTGGTTTGTTTCGGGATCCATGTTGACAATTCTTTGGGTTACAACTCCTATTTCGGCAGGGATCACAGCTTCAGATCCAAATACCAAGCTGTAAGGTGTTTTCTTATGGCTTGTTTTTTCTGTTGTTCTAATTGCCCATAGGACACTAGGCAATTCTTCAAGCCAGTTGCTTTCGTACCTTCCCAATCTTGTCTTTATGCCTTCCACTATGCTTCTATTTGTTCTCTCAACCTGCCCGTTTGATTGCGGATAAGCCACTGAGCTGAAAACCTGATCGATTTTGTATTCTTTGCACCAGACGCTGAAAGGCTTCTCAGCAAATTGCCTTCCATTATCAGTGACAAGTACTCCTGGCAATCCATAACGGCAAATGATGTTTTCCCAGACAAAGTCAATGACTTGCTTTCCTGTGATCTTGGCAAGTGGCTTGACCTCGGGCCACTTGGTGAAATAGTCTACCGCCACCAGTAGGAATTTCACTCCCCCTTTGCTTGGGGGAAATGGACCAACAATGTCCATTCCCCACTTATAGAATGGCCAAGCCGAGGTTATTGGGACTAAATCATGCTTGGGACTTTTTGGGACTGGTGCGTGGATCTGGCAGGCATCACATTTCTTCAATTCTTCAGTTGTGTCACGATGCATTGAGGGCCAGAAATATCCGAGGTTCATGAGCTTTGCAACTACCGACCTAGCTCCAAAGTGAGCTCCACACACGCCCTCATGAATTTCCTTGATCAGGTACTTACTTTGCTCAGGACCGACACATCTTAGCAAGGGAGCAAGGTAACCCTTTTTGTAAAGGGTTTCTCCTTGTAATATGTATTGTCTTGCCTTGATTTCAACCTTTTTAGCTTCCACTTGATCATTGGGTAACTCACCATTTTTGAGGAACTTTCTTATGGGAGTCATCCAGTTTGGTTCTTCTTCGGTAACCACGTCTTGAACCTCCAATTCATCAATGGATGGGGCCTTCAACACTTCTACCAGTACCTTCTTGGTGAGGTGGGCAAAAGTGAGAGATGCAAGCTTACTTAGGGCATCGGCCTTTTTGTTTTGAGATCTGGGGATCTGTTTGATGTTGCATGCTTGGAAGGTACTCATCAGTTCCTTGGATTTTTCTCTGTATTTTTTCATGTTGGGCTCTTTAGCTATGTAGCTGTCATTCACTTGGCTTGAGACCAGCAACGAATCCGTGAACACTTCAAGCTTTTCAACCTTCATTTCTTTGGCCAGCCTTAAGCCGGCTATTAGTGCTTCGTATTCAGCCTCGTTATTGGTGGTCTGAAAATCAAAACGAAGAGCATATGTGAATTCCAAACCTTTTGGGTTGATCAAAATTAATCCAGCCCCTGACCCTTCAACGCTTGAAGCCCCGTCGGTAAAAAGCTTCCAGGTTTCAGGGTTGGGAGGTTCATTGGTGGCAGTGTTTACTTCAGTGACTGTTTGGTTTGGGACTTCCACAATGAAATCGGCCAAGACTTGAGCCTTGATAGCTTTTCTTGGGACATAGGTGATGTTATGTTCACCTAGTTCTATGGCCCATTTGGCTAATCGCCCCGAGTTTTCAGGTTTTTCAAGCACACTCTTAATAGGTTGGTCGGTGACCACTTGTATGGGGTGTGCTTGGAAATACCTTCGAAGCCTTCTAGCTGTTTGAACTAAGGCTAAAGCAAGTTTTTCAAGGGGAGGGTATTTTGTTTCAGCTAATTTTAAGGTTTTGCTGAAAAATAAACGGGTACCTGGGCCTTGTCTCGCTCAATGGTGAGGACTGCACTGATGGCCTCGTCCGTGATTGAGAGGTACACCGATATTAACTCCCCGGTTTTCGGTGCCGCAATGTCTGGTAGGGAAGCTAGATGTTGCTTCATCTGGTTGAAAGCTTCTTCAGCTTCTTCAGTCCATTTGAAATCCTTTTTATCTGAGCAGTTCTTGAGCGTTTTGTAGAAGGGCAGAGATCTTTCGGCTAGCTTTGAGGTAAAACGCTTCAAGGCTGCAAGCTTCCCGTTCAAGCTTTCAACTTCCTTCTTGGTCTTTGGTGGCTTGGTTTCAAGGACGGCTTTTACTTTGTTAGGGTTGGCTTTGATGCTTTGTTTTCCAACAATGTGGCCCAAGAATTTTCCTTCTTCGAATCCAAATGAACACTTTTCCGGATTAAGCTTCATGTTAACCTTTCTGAGGTTCTTGAAAGTTTCTTGAATATCATCGAGCATTTGGTATTCCGTCTTGCTTTTAATAACCAAGTCATCGACATATGCCTCCATGTTCTTGCCGATTTGGCTTTTGAAGGCTTTGTCAACGAGCCGTTGATAGGTTGCTCCTGCATTTTTGAGACCGAAAGGCATCTTTTGATAGCAAAAGATTCCTTTGTCCGTGTGAAAGGCTGTCTTCTCCTCATCCTCTTTTTTCATGAGGATTTGGTGATAGCCTTTGTATGCATCAAGAAAGCATTTGAACGAGTAGCCTGTGAAGGAGTCAACTTTGAGATCAATTTCTGGTAGTGGATAGCAATCCTTAGGACAAGCTTTGTTAAGATCCTTAAAGTCTATGCACATCCTCCAAGAGTTGTCTGGCTTCTTGACCATGACCGGCTTTGCAACCCATGACTGGTACTTGACTTCTCGGAGAATACCGGCTGACACAAGCTTTTCGACCTCTTGGCAGGCTGCCAGACTTCTTTCTGGGGCCAAGCTTCTCTTCTTCTGGACCACAGGCTTGACCTCTGGTGGTATTCTCAACTCATGCTCGGCAATGTCCCGGGGGATCCCGGTCATATCTTCAGGACACCAAGCAAATACATCGCTGTAGTGTGTTAGCAATTTTTCAAGGTATGAAAGGGTTTCTTGAGAAAGGTCTGGGTTGACCCTTATTCTTTGTTCAGGGTATTTGGGGTTTATGACCAACCTTTGCCTGTCTTCTTCACTGTTTGATTTTTCACCTTCAACCATGTAGGCTTCCTGAGAGGGTTGAAGGGTTGCTATGCCCCTTTCGGTGGGAAATTTGACTGTGCCATGGCCAACAGACACTGCCATGTAAAATGCACACTGTCCTGGTCTTCCGATGATCACATCATAGCTTGAGGGGATGTTAATAACCACAAAGGTGAGTGGTTGGGTTCTTTCTTTTAAACCTTCACTGAAACGAACATTAAGTGTCAGTTGCCCTAAAGGCTTGAGGGGTATGTCAGCGATACCTTTTATGGAGGTCCCAGAGGGTTGAAGCCTTGAACGTTCTTCATTGCTTAATCGGTTGAAGAATTTTTCGAACATGATTTCAGTGGCTGCCCCCGTGTCTATGTATGCCTTGCATGCTTGCAACGTTCCCACGGTAGCTTCTACCACGAGAGGGCTAGGGAGAGGGTCATTCTCCGTAGGGGGGAAACAGACACACTGAAGCTCCCAAGCTTCCAACCTCTGCCTCTTGTGAGGAACCTTTCCATCGAAATCTACCATATTGACTTCCTTACCCTTTCCTTCAGCCATTTTGTCCCGGACTCCCTTTACCAAATGAGCGAGTTCTCCGGACTTAACAGCTTCTTCTATTCTTTTCTTGAGTTGGAAGCAATCATTGGTGTGGTGACCTTTTTCTTCATGAAACTCGCAGTATTGGGTGGAGTTCTCGTTTTTCCTGCTTTTGGGGAGAGGTCTAGGAGGCCGAAAGTTTTGTTTAACTTCTTCTGTTGCAAGGATTTCTTGAGGGGTCTTTGTGAGGGGTGTGAAACTTATGCCTTTTTCCCTGCTTGAAAGGTTCCAACCTTCAGACCTTCGAGGTTCTGAACCCTTTGACCGTCTGTCATAGGAGTTGAAGTTCCCTCTTTTTCTGGCTGGACTGTTGCTTCTCCAGCCGGACCCTCTTTTTCTTTGTTCCTTAATGTCTACTGCCTCCTCTCCCCGGATGTGGGCTTCAGCCCTTTCAAGAGCTTCTTCTAAGGTCTTGGGTAGAGATTTGTTGAAATCCCTTGTAAGGTACTTAGAGGTGATGGCATTCATGAAGCCAGCCACTCTCATTTTCTCATCGGCCCCTACATAAGTTAGACCTTCCTTCTTGTATCGTTCAATGAAAGCACGGAGACTTTCATCATCACGTAGTTTTATCTGAAAGATCACTGTTGCATCTTTGACATATCGTCTTTGTTGGGAGAAATTGGCCAGGAAACCCTTGCTGAGATCATCAAAGCTTCGAACACTTTGAGCAGGCAAATCGTTGAACCAGATCCTGGCGGATCCAACAAGAGTTTGCATGAACATTAGGCAACACTCAGCGTTGGACCATTTCTCTATCCGAGCTGCACCGGTGAAGATCTGAAGGTGGTCCTCAGGATCTTCAGTCCCATCATACGTTCTGATGTGGGCTGGCATTTTGATCTTTGACTGAAAATCATAATCGGCTATCTGCCTTGAAAAGCATGAAAGGTTACTTGGCTTGTATGGTTTAGCCAAGTCTTATTCGGTCCTTGCATCCACGTTACTGCTATTGCCGTTGTTTCCCTGAGTGGCAAGCACTTGATTGATGAAGTGTTGCCATGGGAAGTTGGCCATCATCTGGGTCATCATGTTGGGCATAGGGTTGAAGCCTTGAAGGCTTCCTAGGCCAGCGGAGCAATTTATCCCGAGGGGAGCACTCATAACAGCACTACGTGCTAAGGGGAGCACGGATAGGGCTTGCTCCCATGTAGTTGTAGTAGATGCTGGATGGCTTGTCACCGGGGATTATAGGAGCTGGTCAAGAGTTAACTCATGTCCCAGAGGAAAACCACTAGTAATTGGTTGGGAAGAGAAGATAGGATGCACCGTAGGATTTGTCATAGTGGACAGATAAGGGTGAGGGTTTGAAAGGTTACTAGGACCAGCCTCACTTCTTGTTGCAAAAAGAGGAGGAGGTGGCCCAGGAGACAATGTTGGCTCAGGTTCGTCATAGTCTAAACGAATCCTCACTCCCTTTTCTCTTTCTTTACTCACATGCTGGTTGAGAAGAGTCCTTAGCACAAGGAAATTGTTAGCAACCCCTTCAGGGGTGAGTTCAACACATGATGGGGCATCAGAGACACCGATATTGGGAGATGGAACTCCGGATCTGGACGGAGTTGGTGTGTTGAAGTTGAGGAACTCGGGTGTGCTCCCCGGAGTTGAGAAAGAAGTTGGTATAGCCACGTGAGCTTGGCTACTACCCGGAGTAGAAGCGTTTGGGATTCCGATTTACTTCTTCCGGGGATCCACTTTCAGACATGGTGATTTTAAGTGAATAGAGCTACACTACTAGGTCTTTTGGAGAAGAAATAGCGGCGTAGCCCCACGGTGGGCACCAACTTGTTGAGACAACAAATACAAGACCAACGGTGGTAGCTGGACTGGCTAGGCAAAACGGTTGAAGGGTTCAACCTTGCCTAACGCAGGTCGTGGGGTCCCCCCACGTTTGCGAGACGTGGAAGGAGGTTTACTAGCTTATTGTTGTTCTTTGCTATAGATCCTCCTCTGAATCGTATCCAGATTTGGAAGTGGTAGCAAAGGGAATGTGTGTGTTGGATGTGAAAGGGAATGACTTGTGCGAGACAAGCATTCGATGTGAATGACCAAAGATTGGAGAATCAGAGCTGGTCCGGATGTCCTCTCTGAAGTAAATGAAGTGTCATTTTATAAGAGGAGGCATCTCCCGAAGTGGAATGGAGTAGACTAGTAACCTCGCTTGCAGTGGAGGGTTTCCCCTTTCGGGGGTTGAAGGCTTTTGACCCCCGGATAATAGTGTGCATTGGCAGACCTGCTTTGCTTTTGCAGCCGTGGGTTGGTGAAGCGATCTTCCGATGTGACCGGCTACTGTTTCTGCATTGCTTTTCCCAACTCACAGCTTTTCAACCGTTGAACCCTTTAACCTTTTGAGCGTTTACATATTTAATCATTTTATTTAGTCTTGAGCTACCCCCGTCATCAAGGGTTGTTATAAGATTACTCACATTGTTGTCTTAGGTTTTCCTTTAGGGTTTCCTGGTGATTATTTATTAAATACACACAAATGCACACGCGTTAGTATAATAACCCAATATTTACATTAGTAATACCCTCCCCGAGACGGCGTTCCAACGACTACGTCGGGCAGAACCTCGACGGCCGTTACGGAACACTGGATCAATCGGGCAGCGTATCTAATACGTAACCGGGGTTATAACACTTACAACGGGGCAGAACTTCGTTATTTAGGGGGGTATTATGCCCGAGAATAACTTTATCTATATAGAAATTCGAGAGAGAAAGTGAGAGATGAGCGAGTTCGACTGAAGGCCGATGCCCTCAATTTATAGGGCCTGATTCTGGTTTTGTCGCGCCCCGCGTAGGAGTTCTCCAGTGGCTTCGCGGCCCATGAGACTAGCTAGGGTAGGCCCTAGCTATGCTGATTCGGCCACTAGGTGTGACACAAGGCTGCCACGTGGTGGCCTGGGGGCTCGCCCTGACCACGAGTTGTCGCGGCCCGCGTAGGAACACAAGGGAGTCTTCGCGCCCCGCGACAACCCCTTAATTTTTTGTTTTTATTTAATTTTAAAAGAAATAAAGGTATTCGGGGTCCGTTTTCGTATACGATGTGTATTTTAGGACATATTGGGATATTTTAATCATTTTTAGGGTGTCGAATTATTTAGGAGGGTTGTTATAGATGATCAGCAGATTCTTCTACTAAGTCGCATAAAACACATGACCGTGATGGTAGTGTTATGTTTCATCTTGCAAGCGCCTCTCTAGTTGGTATTCGATTTAGTACGACCCTCCACATAAAGCAGTTGATTTTCTTTGGAAGCCAACTTAACCACCTTAATGCTTTTGTTTCTGGTATGATATGCATTTTATCCAGCTCCTTTCTTAATTCGCCCACTTGAAATGGTTCCACTGAGTCTCCCGAGAGCCACCACCATTCATCCGATTTTGACCTGATGTTTTGACCTTTTTGTAGCCGTAAGTATTCATTCCATTCCTCAATTACCCCTGTCTCTCTTAGTACATTTCTGCTGCCCCAAAACCAAACAATTCTCTCATTTATGGTTGTGTATCTTTGTTTCACCATACAATGTTTATTTGACTCCAACGCGTATAGGTTGGGAAACCTTGTCCGTAAAGTAGAGTCCCCAATCCACTTATCCAGCCTGAAGTAAATGTTGTCTTTGCAGCCTTGCTTGAGTTTTAACCTGCTCTGGAGGTCGATATGAAGATTACTCGAAATCCTTCCCATGTGTACTATATTTTTCCCTACCCCTCCGATTGAGCTTTTGAGTGGTATAGAAGACATTCCCCTTGTTCCTTCGTGTATTGCTTTAATGACTCGTACCCAAAGCTCTGATGTTTCATTTTTGAACCGGACACACCATTTGACCATAAGTGCCTTGTTTGTGGCAGTTAAACTACCTATACCCAAACCGCCTGGTTCCACCGGGGCAGTTACTTTGAACCACGGAACCCAACTTATTTTGTTGTTGTCAAGACACCCTCCCCATAGGAATTTCCTTCTTATTTTCTCCAGCCTTTTCAACACCTGTACGGGTGCATTAAAAAGGGAGAAAAAATATGTTGGTAGGTTGCCTAATACCGCCTTTATTAATATCACCCTACCACCAAAAGAGAGTGTCCTTGCTTTCCATAATGATAGTTGATTTTTGAATCTTTCAACTATGGGTTGCCAGTTTTTTACAAGCCCCATATTTGCTCCGACTGGTAAGCCGAGATAGGTAAACGGAAACGAACCCATCTTGCAATCCAGTATGGAGGCCATACGTGCTGTTTCTTCATTGTCCACACCCACCCCATAGAGTTGACTTTTTGAAAAATTTACCTTAAGACCCGACGCCAAGTGAAAACATCTCAACATCCTCGCAAGATTGTGAAAGTTTTCTTCTGTCCATTCACCCACAAATAGAGCATCATCCGCATATAGAAGGTGAGAGATCGTCGGACCACTATTCGATACCTTCAAACCTTTGTAAATCCCTGATTCAATTGCGCTACCCGAAGCCACGTGAAGAGCTTCCATAGCTATGATGAAAAGTAATGGAGACAACGGATCTCCTTGTCGCACCCCCCTTTGAATATCAAATTCCAAAGTGGGCGGCCCATTAACTAATATGGACGTTCCTACCGAGGATAGGATGCCCATTATCCATTTTCTCCATAAAGCCGGAAAACCCATTTGAGAGAGCACCGACTCCAAAAACCCCCCAATTTAAGAAATCAAAGGCCTTTTCGAAATCGACTTTAAATAGCTTTGCCTTAAGTTTTGACTTTTTTGCCCAAGACACAATCTCATTCACAATGAGTGGACCCTCCAAAATACTTCTCCCTTAAGTACGGACTAATTATGTAGTTAATACATAGTCAGGGGACCATATCTGGAAAAAGCGAGTAATTCATTAATAAGTCCTCCATTTTGTCGTTTGTATAAAACTGTCGACTGTAAAAACGATTTGTGGTCAAACACGACTCATATATTCTTCACACCTGATGAAACACTGGATAACACTAGGGTTAACCGGTGGGGTTACTTCAATGATGGGTTCAATCTCCTTTCTCACTCGCTGGTAATGGCTCAGCTCCTGCAAAACAGCAACACCGTCAGTCTCGTCAAGAGGGGAGTATGGGGGTTTCCCTCTTAACCAGGCTCCGGCGTGAGAATAAGTACTGTTCCGAGGAAGATAAAACAGTGTGTGTTAAGTGTGTGAATAGAGAGAGCAAGGTGATCAACCTGGATGATGAAGGGTCCTATTTATAGCCGAAGGGTTAAGAAAGGGAGGAGCAGTAGTGCTAGCTGTAGACGCGCGCCAGCTGTCCGACCAAGGGGAATATCCCTTTGGTCTCCTCTGCCGCGGTCAGTGTAGTGGTACACGTGGCGCGCCTGCATTCGCCTAATTGCAAACATCGTACTGATGTTGTCGGACTGCTCCCTGACCTGTAGCAGGTCCACTTGGCGCTTGCTGGTTGGTGACACGTTGTCCTTCATGTCGAGTGGAGCATCTTTGGCGTCACCGGAATATTATCCAGAAGCTTCTAGAAGCTTCTGGATGATATGGTTGATGTCAACGCCATGTAGGATGGAGAAAGTGGTATGGTCCTTGCCATGTTGGCAAGGAATTTGGGACCATACCTCTTCAAGTCCCCCCAGTCCAGTGTGCCTCCTTGGTGAGTTGATCGTCTAGGAGGGATTCTGGACTTATGAAAGTAGTTTTTGGTACGGTGTCCAGCGTATGGATTTTTAATTCCTTGCGGAGCTGAGCCAGACGGACGCGTGGCGCATGTCGCATGGGTTTTGACTCCTTGCGGAAGTGAGCCAAAGGACGCATGGTTCATGACGCATGGGTTTTGACTCCTTGCGGAAGTGAGCCAAATGGACGCATGGTTCATGACGCATGGGTTTTGACTTCTTGCGGAAGTGAGCCAAATGGACGCATGGTTCATGACGCATGGGTTTTGACTCCTTGCGGAAGTGAGCCAAATGGACGCATGGTTCATAACGCATGGGTTTTGACTCCTTGCGGAAGTGAGCCAAATGGACGCATGGTTCATGACGCATGGGTTTTGACTCCTTGGGGAAGTGAGCCAAATGGACGCATGGTTCATGACGCATGGGTTCTGACTCCTTGTGGAAGTGAGCCAAATGGACGCATGGTTCATGACGCATGGGTTTTGACTCCTTGCGGAAGTGAGCCAAATGGACGCATGGTTCATGACGCATGGGTTTTGACTTCTTGCGGAAGTGAGCCAAATGGACGCATGGTTCATGACGCATGGGTTTTGACTTCTTGCGGAAGTGAGCCAAATGGACGCATGGTTCATGACGCATGGGTTTTGACTCCTTATGAGTGTTGTCTTCAGGAGGAAGCTTTGTTGTCTTCGGGAGGAGTGACTGACGTGACTGTCTGATGTCAGGCGAACAGGCGCCTTTTCAGTCATGGCAGCTGTTTTTTCGGCGACGTGTCAGATGTTTGTTCAACTGCTTCCGGAAAAAGAGGTGCCACCGTCTCTCTCCTCTGACGTGTCCGTCTTCTGTTGGTTGCTTTTTTCGAAGCCTGACTTCTCCACTACCCATCGCGTTAAATGCGAGGGGTATAAATAGATGATGGTTTCTCTCCCTTCAACACTTTTCTCCGATTCAAATTTTGAAATCCAAGTTTCTCTCTTCTCCCCTTATCTCCCTCCTTCTACGTGTAGAGTTCATCTGCTTTCTCCTTCTGTTTTTCACGATGTCTACTTCAAATCCTTTGTCGAAGAAAAAGAGGAATAAGGGTAGAACTCCTCCCGGCCCAGATCAGGCGGTTATTGGTTGGAAAGAGGAGGAGTTTCAGAATCTAGTAAGGGAGATGGGTTTCCTCCCTGAATGGGGTGTTGAATATCCTGTTGCTGGTTCCACCGCCATGGATGCTCCTCCCGGGTACATGACTTTGTATGCTGCTTTCTTCCGGGAGGGCAACTTTAGACTTCCGATGACTCGGTTTACTGCCGACGTTTTGAGGGGCTATGGTCTCCACATCTCTCAAATAAATGCCATCGGACTCCCTCGGATTACTCACTTCGAGTTTATTTGTATGGCGAACCGTTTCGATCCGACGTTTGAAATGTTCAACGCCTTTTACACTGTGACGTATACGAGTGGGTTTTATTCCTTCAGTGCTCGGACCGGAGTGTTGCCAGTTTGTTCTGTGCCGTTGAAGGGTATACATGATTGGAAGCAGAAGTTTTTCTATATTCGTCGAGGTGTTGTGCCTGTGGATATGCATTATAGGTCTGTGGACGAGGGTATCCCAAAGGTGGATGTGGTTGCAAATTTTGCTGACCAAAACTGGTACAAAAGGTTGACTCGGAAGGCCACCCCGATTACCCAGCTGGAGGAAATGGCATTGGTTGGTGCTGGGATGAGCATGAAGTGGATCCCAAAAAATCCGTTGGGGGTCCCGGTTTATGGTCATGAAGGCAAATGTACTTGTTACTTTCCTTCTCATTTCTTTCTTCTTCTTTTTTTTTTTTTTTTTTCTCTTCTTTTTTTTTTTGTGTGTGTTGTACTCCTTGTTGAGTTGTTCCTTAACCGCGTCGTTTTGTGTAGTAGGGTTCACGCTGTTGAACGTTTTGGATCGCGAGGCACCTGGTGCGATGGTTGAGGCAATACAAAAACCTGACAAACAGCCTTGGTTAGATCAGATTCGTGGCCGGTTTCTGCATCCGAGCAACGAGAGTTTTGTCGCTTATGCGAACACTGTCTTAGGTGAAGATAGTGACGATGATGATGATGCGTTTGATTCATTTCGAGAGGAAGTTATCGTTCTCTCGAGTGATGGGTCTGGCAGATCCTCTGAAGATCTAACTTCTCCTTCCGCGCGTGCAGGTTCAGTGAGAGGGGCTGTGCAAGAACCGGTGCATGAGCCGGTGAATGAGCCCGTGGAGGAAAATGTGGAGATTCCGGTCGAGGTTGTTAATCCGTTGGAGACGAAGAGGAAGTCGAAAGCTGACAAGGCTGCGGGAGAAGGGAAAAAGGCTGAAGGAACTTCCTCTAAGTCTCCTCGTAAGCGACTTCACACTGCTCGTACTCTTGATTATGTTGTCGTGTCTGACACGTTACCTGGTTTAGGGGTTGGAGAGAAACGGCCTGAGTCGGACCCTGAGGACCGCGCAACTTTAACCGAGATTATGCAGAAAAAACTGTTTGATGATAGGAAACGAAAACTTGACGAGCAGGCTGCTGCTGCGCTTGCCGCGAAGAAGATTAAACTTCAGAAAGAGAATCCCCCCGCCCCTTCTGAGTCGGAGATTGACATGGGTATTTTTGCTGAAAAACCCTCTGATTTGCTGGAGAAGATTTTTGAAGCTTCTGGTACTCGTTTTTACAGTTTCCAGCATCTCTCTTGAGTTTTACTCGTCTTGTTTGTGTATTTTATTCCCTATTATCTGAATGTACTGCTCGTTTTGGGGCAGGTGTTAAAACAGCCCAAAGTGGGCACAAGTTCGATATTTCCAAGATTACCCCTCCTGAATCGCCGCCGTCGTGGACATTCGGGTTGTCTCCCCCTCATGATACTCCTGATGGGCAGAAGAAAACTGCGGATGTTGAACAGGTTGCGGAAGGTGGTGGTGATGCAGGTGGTGCTGCGGGCGGTGTTGCTGGTGGTAATCGCGGTAAAAATGTGGAGGTTGAAGTAGAGGTGAGTGATACTACTCCTCATCACACGGTGTACACCAAACACCCCCCAGGTGATGGTGGTGGTGCAACTTCCGGTGTCGTCCGCAGCCCTCAAGTTGAAAAATTTCATGCTGATTCCTTCGATACCACGAATCCTGCCTGTGACGATCTCCCGTACATCCCTCGCTGGAACTTGAACCAAGGTTCTAGGATGGACAACCTTGAAAATTGTCATGAATTCTACTCGATGTCCCTCCCCCCTGCTGAGAGGATGTTTCAGAGGAAACGCCGCCGGTTTGCACTGTTGGATGATCATGTGCAGGCCGGGGTTAATTTTTTCTCTACCACTCAGGAGATTGTCCGCGAGTGGAAGCAGCTGGGGGAGGACGTAATGGAGTTTAAGAATGATAAAAGACTGTTTGCGGAGGAGAAGGAGAGATTCAATGCTGAGAAAAAGGGGTTGGAGTGGAGGGTTGCTGATGCAGAGGCTAAACTTGCTCAAGAGAAGCAGGCTAATGCTGATAAGCAGAAGGATTGGGAAGGCGCGTGTGCGCGCACAAATGTCGAGCTCAAGACTCAACGTGACACGATCACTCGTTTGTCCGGCGAGAAGAAGGAAATTGCGGATGAGGCTAACAAGGCGCGCATGATGTTTGAGAAGAAGGAGACAGAGTATGTTGAACGCATTGCTAAGCTGGAAATTCTTGCTAGGCAATGTGAGACTTCTGAACGTCTTCTTCAGGAAAAAACTGCCGAATGCCGAGCCGCTGAACTCCTTGCTGAGGAGGCGTCTGCTGATTGCAAATGGTTGCTCTCACGTGCGGTGCCTCTGGTAATTTCTTGTATTTGTTGGTTTTTGTGATTGTTGTGAATTATCCCTTACTTGTGTTGTTTGCTGTAGATTGCTGAACGCATTGTTAAGTCGCACGAGCTTGCCCACTATATGTATGAGTTAGGGCAAGCTGGTTACAGCAGTGGTCGTAAGGACGGATACAACGAGGGCAGGGCTGCAGCCCTTAATAAGGAGAAAGAACACCATTTCGAGCCGTGGAAGGAAGATTGTACTGGTGCTTACACCGCGAAGAGGCAAGAGTTTTCGTCCTTGGAGTTTGCGGTGGTTAAAGCTGCGAAGAAGCTGGCTCGGAGGCCAGATGGTGTTGCTAAGTTGAAGAGCGCTTTGGGCGATGAAGGTGGTGCAACTGGGGGTGTTGGACCCAGTCACCCGGAATGAAGCCTTCCGGCCTGCGCGCCGCGTATGACCTTATGTGGTCTTGTATTTGACAGTTTGATAAACAATTTTAACTTCCTTGTTATCGTTATGGATATATGGCTTTGTTTGACATATGCGATGCTAACAGTTGTCTGTTTTTACGCGAATTTGTTATCGTCATAATATGTGCATGTGTGATTACTTTGATTCAGGTATCACGAATGAATAATGGCGCTGACAGGTTATGTTGTGTTTATTACAACGTTTTGTTCTGTCGTATTTGTGCGCAAGTGGGTCATGAATACGAAGTGATCGAGTGACAGGCTATTGTGTGTACCCGGCTATTCTCGGCCTCGGGGGTGTTTACAATGTTTTGTTTCTCCTGTGTTCGACGTTTTCGTGTTGATGTGGGCACGAAGTGTTTGATTGGCGTTTGTTAGGCTTTAGTTGTGTGTCTGACCCGGCTGTGCACTTGTTTGTGACAAGCCTTGGAGGTCTACAACGTTTCCTAATGGTCGAGCCATTGATGTTTTCGTGTATGCCCAAAGTGATACATGCAGTTGTGACAAAGAAATTTGCATAATAAAAGATAGCCGAACACTTGTTGTAATATAAATGTGTTGGCAACTAGGCTTTTGCAATTACAGAGATTTCGTTCATAAGTAACACCTTCTCAGCTGTTGAGCGTTCCATGTGCGAGGAACCTCTTTGTTATCGATGGTGCGCAGTTTGTAGGCCCCCTTTCCGAGCACGGCGTCGATGACGTACGGACCCTCCCATTTGGGAGCCAACTTCCCGGGTCTTTCTGCATTTGAGGCTTCATTGTCTCTGAGGACGTATTCTCCCGGGTTGAACGTGCATATTCGGACTTTAGAGTTGTAATATTTTTCCAGCTTTGTTTTGTACTTTGCTTCGTTGATTGCTGCCATTTCTCTCCGTTCTTCTAGGAGGTCGAGGTCGATCCTCCTTTCTTCTTCATTGTTGATCGCGTTCATGGAGAGCATTCTGGGTGACGGCAATCCTATCTCTGCTGGTATTACAGCCTTCGACCCGTAAACTAAGCTGAACGGTGTTTCTCCGTTGCTTGTTTTGGGCATCGTCCTGTGGGCCCATAAGATGCTTGGCAGTTCGTCTACCCATCCTCTTCTCTTTTCTCCTAACCTTGCCTTAATTCCGTCGACTATACTCTTGTTGACGGCTTCAACTTGACCGTTCCCCTGCGGGTGCGCGACCGAGGAGAAAGTGTGTTCGATGTGTAGTTCCTTGAACCACTGTTGAAGGTTGTCTTCGGCAAAATTGGTTCCGTTGTCGGTGATTATCTTGAGGGGTAAACCAAAACGACATATTATTTGTTCCCAAATGAACTTTTTGACAACGGCGGCTGTGGTCGACGCGAGGGCCTTCGCCTCTACCCATTTGGTGAAATAGTCAACTGCGACTATTATAAACTTGACAGCTCCTGGGGCTTCGGGAAAAGGTCCGACCATGTCGATTCCCCATTGTTGGAAAGGCCATGCCGTAGTCACTGGTACTAGCTCGTTCTTGGGGCGCATTGTTTTGGGCGCATGTCTTTGACAGCCAACGCATTTCCGCAACTCTTTGACCGCGTCCAGATGCATTCCGGGCCAATAGTATCCCGCGTTCATGACTTTTGCTACCACCATCCTTGGACCGGCATGTATACCACAGATTCCCTCGTGCACTTCCCAGATCAAATAACGTGCATCTTCAGGGTCAACACATCTTAACAACGGCCCGAGGTATGATTTTCTGTATAAGATCCCATCAGCCATCTGGTAATGTTCGGATTTGTACTGGACTTTTCTTGCTTCTGCCTTGTTCTCCGGGAGTACCCCGGATTGAAGGTATGTGATTATCGGAGTCATCCAAGATGTTGTCCCTAGTTGAACGACGCTTACTTCTCGGAGTGGTACAGACGGGTTGCTCAAAACTTCTATTCGTACATCCTTTGCTAAGTGTTGGAAGCTTGTAGAGGCGAGTTTGCTAAGCGCGTCCGCTGGCTTGTTTTCACTTCTATTTATGTGATGCACTTTGTAGGAATAGAAGGTTTGCAGCAATGTCTTTGCTTGGCTCAGGTAAAGTGCCATTGTATCTCCCCTGGCTTCATATTCTCCGTTGATTTGACCTGCCACCAACATGGAGTCTACGTGTGCTTCGATGTGTCGTACGCCCATTTTGATTGCCAATCTTAGCCCAGCAAGGAAGGCTTCGTATTCGGCTTCGTTGTTTGTGCTTTTGAAATCCAGGCGTATGGCGTAGGTGAACTCGTGTTTGTCGGGGCTCACTAGCCGGAGGCCAGCACCTGCGCCATCCTCGTTGGACGCACCATCTGTGTATAGCAGCCATGGTTCTTCCACTTGTTGTTTCTCGGCCTTTTCCATTGCCTTGCATTCTCGATCTTTGTCGTCTGGTACCTCTGTTATGAAATCTGCAAGCACTTGGCCCTTGATCGCCGGTCTTGGTCTGAACACTACGTTATGACCCCCGAGCTCTATCGCCCATTTTGCCAGTCTCCCTGAAATCTCCGGTCTTGCGAGTATGTTGCCAATGTTGTAGTTAGTTAACACGTGAATGACGTGATTGGCAAAGTACCTACGCAGCCGTCTTGATGCGTGAATTAGTGCGAGCACTAGTTTCTCCATGATTGCGTACCGGGTTTCTGGATCGGTTAGAGTTCGTGACACGTAATAGACCGGCGTCTGGACGCCCTGTCGGTCGACAAGTAACACTGCTCCCACTGCCCTGTCAGAGGCTGACAAGTATAATACCAAGGGTTCGCCCTTGACTGGTGCGGTTAAGGTTGGCAGCTTGATGAGGCAGTCTTTCATCTCGCGGAAAGCGCTTTCGGCTTCCGGAGTCCACTGAAATTGACTCTTCTTCATGCAGTTTCGGAGAGTTTTTATAAACGGGAATGATTTCGCTGCGTGATTGGCTAGGAAGCGGTTGAGTGCTGCCAAACGTCCTGCCAATTTTTGCATCTCCTTGATCGTTGACGGTGAGGGCATGCGTTCTATTGCTTGTACCTTGTCGGGGTTCACCTTGAAACCATCTTTCGTGACAATGAAACCCAGGAATTTCCCTTCCTCCATGCCGAAGGAGCATTTCGCTGGGTTTAACTTGATGTTGACTCCGCGCAGAGTGTCAAATGTCTTTTGGATGTTCAGCAGCATTGTACTTTCCTCTTTGCTCATGATAACCAGATCGTCCATATACACTTCTATGTACTTGCCGATGGCGTCGTGGAAGGTTTCGTTCATGAGCCTCTGATAAGTCGCTCCCGCGTTTTTTAAACCAAAGGGCATTTTGGTATAGCAGTAGAGCCCTGTTGGTGTGCGGAAAGCGGTTTTGTCTTCATCCTGCACGGCCATTTGTACCTGGTGGTACCCTTTGTAGCAGTCGAGGAAACATTTCCATCGGAACGTGGCAAGTGAATCGATCTTCTCGTCGATATCTGGTAAGGCGTAGCAGTCGCGCGGACATGCCTTATTCAGATCCTTGTAGTCTACGCACATCCTCCAGCTACCATTGTTTTTCTGAACCATCACTGGGCTTGCCACCCATGTTTGATATCTGACCTCTCTGATGATCCCCGCGTTTAACAGCTCTATCACTTGTTCTTTCATGGCGTCGTGCTTTATATCCCCCAAATGGCGCTTGGTATGTACCACCGGCTTGGCCTCTTCCGATACGTTTAGGCGGTGTTCAGCTATGTGCCGTGGAACGCCCACCATGTCTGCTGGCGTCCAGGCAAAGACATCCATATTTTGGAACAGCAGTTTCTTTAGCGCCGCGCGCGTCAGGTCGGACATTGCGGGTCCCAAGGTTACCGTCTGTTCCGGATATGCGCTGTTGAGCACCCATTTTTCTGCTTCTTGGCGTGCTTCAGGTTTCCTCGTCTTTGCAGGTCTTAGCTCATCTGTCGCTAATACTTCTTTGCTTGCGTAGATGATGGCTACTCCTGTTTCTGTTGGAAATCCCACTGCGGAGTGTGGGCCAGAGCAGATCATGCTGAAGTCACCTTGGGATTCTCTCCCCAGCAAAATATCGTGTCTTGAATGTGCTGGCAGCACCATGAATGTAACTTCCTCTGTTCTTGAATTTCTTCCGTCCGAGAGCAGCACTGGGAAAGATATCTGTCCGAGAGGGAAAACGGCTTCGTTGCAGAATCCAGTGAGCGGGTAATCAACTGGTTCTAAGCGCGCTTTGTCCTCCTGATCGAACTGATTAAAACACTGTTCATATATGATATCCGCAGTGCTCCCTGGATCGATGAAGATGTAATCCGTTTGGTAGTGCCCTATGACGCCTGAGATGACTATGGGCCTTCTCTCTCGTGGGCCTCCTCTTACAACTGGGAAAACGACTTGTTTCTCGCGCCATGAGTCATCCTGCGCGCGTTTGTTGTAATTTTTTCTTGGCCTTCGTGGACCCCCTTGAACCATGTGGGTTTCCAACTTCCGGAGTTTCTTGTTGTCCGGCCCTTCTTCTCTTCGTTGAATTTGACGGTAATCGCGCCTGCCACCTTTGACCAGATGAGTTAACTTTCCGTCTCTTAAAGCCCTTTCGATCTCTTGTTTAAGGCTGAAACAATCGTCGGTTAAGTGGCCGGTGTCTTTGTGGAAGTCACAGAAGAGATTCGGGTCTTGGCCCCTCTTGTTGCGCATTTGCAGTGGTGGCTTAAACTGGTGGTTCTCGGTTGCCAAGACTTCTGAAGGGGTTTTCGTTAGGGGTGTCCACTGCTTCTCTTTTTTCACCTCTTTCCGATGTGCGATTTGGTTGATCGTGTGGCGCGCGTCCTCTCTTGCCGGGCTTCTTTCCCTTTGGCCGGATGATCTCCAAGATTGGTTTCTGCCTTTCTTGCTGTGTCGGTCGGTATGATTATAACTGCGCTGACGGTGATCGTCGCCGGTCAACTGCCTATCCGACTGCGCGATGGTTTTGGCTGCCTCAATGAAGGTATCCCAATCTTTGGGTCCTCCGTCTCTACCTTTTATGCGTTTGATTAAGTCATCGCATTTCACTGCCCGCATGAAGTGTGCGCGCATCATCTTCTCGCCGCAGTCGCCAATCTCTAAACATTCCTTGTTGTACCGAGTAATGAAATCTTCTACGCTTTCGTGGTCTCTGCGCCATATGTTCAAGCAGTCGGCTGGATCCCTGGTGTGTCGTCGTTGTTGTGAGAAGTGTGCCAGGAATTTCTCTCGGAAATCGATCCATGATTTGATTTTCCCTGCTGGTAAGCTGTCAAACCAGATGCGCGCCGCACCTACGAAGGTTTGAGCAAAGAGATGACACCAGGTTGGCAGGTTCCATCCGCCCGTTGTCCCCGCACCGTTAAAAACTTGGAGATGATCGTCTGGGTCTGTCAGCCCGTTGTATTTGCCCACGTTATGTGGTAGTTTCGTTTTGTCTATGGCAGCTGTGGCGATCTCTCTGATGAACTTTGAATTCTCGGCTATGTCGTCAGGACGATAGCTTAGGGAGAAATCGTGCTCTGCTTTTGGATCGTAACCTGCACGCTTGCGAGGTTTGTATGCTTCATGCTCTGGTGGAAGCCTGCTGAACACCGTGCGCGTCTCCTCATCGTTTTCAAATTCGTCGTTTATGTTGCGGGGACCCAAACGACTTTGTATTGGCTTCTTCGGTTGGTTAGAGTACTGCACGTAGTTGCTCTCTGTCTCTCCGTATGTGTCGCGCGTGTCGTGCGCGCTTGGTTTTCTCACATGTGGTGGAGGTACTGATTCGGGACGCAGATTGAATGCATTGGCCTGTTGAGGCATGGGTGCGCTCAAAGGCCTCTGCGGTGGAGTGACAAATGCTGACTGGAGAGCTTGTGCCTGAAGCAGGGCTTGCTGCGCACTGAGTTGTTTGTAAACAAGGTTTATGGACGCCACTTGTTCAGCATACCAGGAAGCCAGAGTTTTTCCTTCGGGTAGCCCTAGCAGTGCAGAGAAGTTCAGTTGTGCTTGGTCCGATGGAGCTGAGGGGCCAGCTCCATGGCTTTGAGTTTGCACTGCCGGTGTCGGTTGGACTACCTCTGATGGAGGCTGAAACGTAGCTCCATCTGTGGTCTGAGTGATGATTCTGGATGGAGTTTGAAAAGTGGCACCAGGCGCGTTTTGAACGGCGATCCTGGATGTATTCCCGAAGATGCTGGGAAACTCCATGTTCGGTGGCCCTTCCTGGATAGCCTCGTTCCTTGGACCTCGTTGGACGTGTATGTTGTCCGAAACGAGTTCGAAGGAAGAAACGTCTCCATCGACCTGGTGGGAAGGGTTTTGTTCAGCCATGTTACGAGTGTTTTCTGAAAAGAAAAAGAGATGAGATTGGTTTTTCTAAAAGCGGATGGCGCCAATGATGAAACACTGGATAACACTAGGGTTAACCGGTGGGGTTACTTCAATGATGGGTTCAATCTCCTTTCTCACTCGCTGGTAATGGCTCAGCTCCTGCAAAACAGCAACACCGTCAGTCTCGTCAAGAGGGGAGTATGGGGGTTTCCCTCTTAACCAGGCTCCGGCGTGAGAATAAGTACTGTTCCGAGGAAGATAAAACAGTGTGTGTTAAGTGTGTGAATAGAGAGAGCAAGGTGATCAACCTGGATGATGAAGGGTCCTATTTATAGCCGAAGGGTTAAGAAAGGGAGGAGCAGTAGTGCTAGCTGTAGACGCGCGCCAGCTGTCCGACCAAGGGGAATATCCCTTTGGTCTCCTCTGCCGCGGTCAGTGTAGTGGTACACGTGGCGCGCCTGCATTCGCCTAATTGCAAACATCGTACTGATGTTGTCGGACTGCTCCCTGACCTGTAGCAGGTCCACTTGGCGCTTGCTGGTTGGTGACACGTTGTCCTTCATGTCGAGTGGAGCATCTTTGGCGTCACCGGAATATTATCCAGAAGCTTCTAGAAGCTTCTGGATGATATGGTTGATGTCAACGCCATGTAGGATGGAGAAAGTGGTATGGTGAATTTGGGACCATACCTCTTCAACACCCCCACAAATCCGATCGTCGGAGCAAATCGAAACTTTATCAATTCGAAACCGGTATACTCAAATGTTGAAAGTAATTTGTGTATAGATAGATAGGATGCGAGGACCATTGATTTCATTATTGCGCCTTTTGGCCGTTATTCCGGCTGCATTTGGGACTCTGCCCATCTCACCCAACTCCTGCTCCTCTGTTGTTTCCGATCAACTTCAGCTTCCTCCGCCCCTCCCAGTCCAGATCAACTCCACACCGTAAGTTTTTCTTTAATTGCATTTGAAGACTTCAATTTGATCGAATTTCAGATCTTCGGATTAGGGTTTTCTTCATGGATCTTTAAGTAGATTGAAATTGTGTAGCTTTCTGAGCAATGCAATTAGTATGTAAATCAAAGGTGTTATAAGTTAGGTTCTTTCTTTGGTTTACTTAAACATATACCTTTGTGATGTGTACCGAATCGGTTTAGAGATAATTTAGATATTAGAAGAGCAAGAAGAGGGATAGTTTGGAGGCGTTTATCAGGCTGTCACACATCACCTTACTGAAGAAAAACTCAGAGATGCTGTAAAAAAGCACATGAAATGTTATTCTGTTGATCTCTTTTACACGAACGGGTGGTGATACCGTATTTAGGGTTTCAAGTATCTTTCTTTTGACTTTGAGAATGCGTTGTGTTTACGTGATGCAAGGATATTGCGGCGAGTTCTCACAATGCGCTGTGTCGCATAATGCGCCTCTATGATGCATGCAACGTTATCTGTTTTTTTTTTTTTTTTCAGAGTTTTGAAATGGGTTGGGGTTTTAAGTAAGATAATGGGTTCGGTTTTTTATTTAGGCTGTGAAATAGGTCTACCATAGCTGTAGAAACAAAAAGCAACTTGATTTGAACCAAAAAGCACAAGTCTTACTCTTATCTTCTTATAACGCGAGTTTTTTTTTTAGTTTAAGTATTTTTTTTGTAAGTTGTTATGTATAATCAATCTTTTAGCATTTTTTATAAAGAGCGCATCGCATACGTGATGTGCTCGCGTCATGCATCAGATTTTTAGACCAAACACATCACGCATTTTAAAACAGAGTTCAGGCACTTTACGTTTTTGGCTACATTCTTGTGCTCTTACTCTTTTTCACTTCATCGTTTATATTAGACAATGATGTATTAGGTGATAATATAGGGACTAAACATGTAATCATGTCCTCTACAAATAGGTCAATGATGTACACCTAAATTGCACAACAATCTAATACAATCACAATTTCATAGTTTGTTTAAAGTATAATTGTTCTCAAAGAGTTGAAGGTGAACATTTTGTGCCTGATTACTGATTTACTGTATTACGTTTTATTTGCATTCAAAGTTTGTGATAGAAGCTTATAACGTGATATGTGAATGAATTGCATAGTTTTCTGTAACATCATTATAATATCCTCTATGCCATATTTTTCATGCAGTAAACATGATTCCATATTGGTGGCTGCTCCAGATGGCACATTATATCAGGTGGATATCAGTTCAGGTAAAATTATTTGGTCTTTCCCATCGGGCACACAAATATACGATGCACATCAAGCTCTTAATTTGGAAGATGTTGAGCATAATTCATCTAGACAGCATAATAAGTTCTATATCGACTGCGGAGATGACTGGCAACTGTACATCCATGGCATCAATTCCAAAGCAGAGGCGAGTAATTTTTTTTTCATTTATATTTATGGAAAGTTGGATTTCAATAATCTCAACTTTTGCATATTGGCCAGCAACAGTCCCAACTAATGAAATGTTTTGTGATAGTCCCAGTTGTTAACATATTTACCCTTAGCTATCTCATACTAACTAAAAGTTAACCCCGTAAGTTTTTGCTGACTTGGACTGCTTATGTGACAAAAAAAGTCAAAAGGTTTTGTTGACATGGACTGCTTATGTAGCAAATAAGTCAGTTTTGATGACATGGACTAACTAAAAGTTAACTCAGTTAGTTTTTGTTGATGTGGACCGCCACATAAGCAGTCCACGTCATCAAAACTTTGCCACATAAGCAGTCCACATCATCAAAACTTTTACTTATTTGCTACATAAGCAGTCCACGTCAGCAAAACTTTTGATTTTTTTTGCCACTAAGCAGTCCATGTCAGCAAAAACTGAGTTAACTTTTAGGTGGAAAGATAGGTGGGTCGGTTAACAGGTTATTATTGAAATATATCTTTTTTTAGTACATGTTGAAATAGGCCATCATGGACTGGTGACCCACAAATACTTTTTTGTTCATTTTTTTATAAATAATTAATGCGTTATTTATGATTACAAAAACAATCATATTGCAACGATTATCTAAATCTTTGGATAAAAATGATCTAAGCAGTTGAATGCATTAAAAATAGACTTTTGGACTTTCTACCTGTTTGACCAATTTGACCTTTTTTTTTTCTTTTGCTATTCTTTTTAGTTTGACCTGTTTGAGATTAAACTAAACTTAAATCAACTTGTTTTTTTTTTTGGTATTTCAGAAACTTCCATTTGATGTTGAAGAATTAATTGGAAGAACACCACACGTTTCAGTTGATGGAGTTCTGATAGGATCCAAAAAGTCAACTGTATTTCTTGTTGACCCGCAAACCGGTCATGTCATTTACACTTTCAAATCAGACGGGGGTCCAAGTTCTGAACGGAGTTCCATAGTACTTAAAAAAGATGCTGATAAATGGAAGGAACCAACCTCATTTGATTTTGAGCGTGTTGACCATAGTCAACTGCTTTACATCAAGAGGTTTGACTATGAGCTAACTTATTCTTCGTCGACAACTGGAAACGTTTTGTGGTCTCTAATGTTCGCTGATTTCGAAGCTTCTCGCCAATGCCGTGGTTCTAATAACTTTTTAGGCGGAATTAAACGCGATGAACAGTTGCAAGACTTTTGCCAGTCGAATCCACCTGTTTTCCGAGCTCGCGATCTCCGACAATTGGAATTAATTTTTTTGATTAATAACATACAAATGCCACTACATGGTGGTCAAACGTTTATTCCATTTGCTCTACCTTCTCCTGACGATGAAACCAGTTCGTTATCCACTCCCGTTTCGTTGCCAAAGCCCTTCGTTTTTAATCCCGAAATCCCGCGTCAACTTGTTCCTTACGTGCCACTGATTCCTCACGCTAAGCATGCTAAAAATCATGCAAGTATTCATGTGTGGTTGCATGGTTTTCTGGTTGCAAGCTTCTCGTTCTCCATAGCCCTAATTTTGTACTTTTGGAATTTCGGGTTGAAGAAATGGAACAAAGTAAATGATTTCGTTAACAATACGAAGGTGCAAAATGCGACACCGAAAAAAAAGAAGGCGCGAAAATCTGCTAGCAGTAGGGTTGAGGCTAATAGTGAAAACCGAATAACGAGCGGGTTTCAGTATGTTGAGATAAGTCAACTAAGTGAACGTAAAATTGGCAAATTGTTGGTTTCCGATAAGGAAATTGGGAAGGGGAGTAACGGTACGATTGTACTTGAGGGAGTTTATGATGCTCGGCCCGTTGCTGTGAAACGGATTGTAAAGTCACATCATGATGTTGCGTTGAAAGAGATTCAAAATCTGATTGTTTCTGATCATCATCCTAATATTGTTCGTTGGTATGGTGTTGAGTATGACCAAGATTTTGTTTATATTGCTCTTGAGCGGTGCGTTTGTAGCTTACATGATTTGATTTTGTCGCAAAACAATTCAACTGTTCAGGATTTTAAATTATGGAAGCCCAATGGGTATCCTTCACATGAGTTGTTGAAAGTAATGAGGTTAGTCATTTTTGTTTGAATTTGCTGATATATGAAACCTTTGTTAAAAGTTTAATGATCATCAATATATATTTGTTGGTGAATTATAAAATGCAGAGATACGGTTACCGGACTTTCACATTTGCATGAACTTGGTATCATTCACCGAGACTTAAAGCCTCAAAATGTGCTGATACGCAAAGATACCAGCTCTATTAGTGCAAAGGTTTCTGATATGGGTATCAGCAAACGTCTACCTGCTGATGTGTCTTGTTTAACAAAGAGTGCAACAGGCAAGTCTTCTCTACAGATTTTAAATATGTTTATATTGTATATGGTTCGTGAATCTTGATCATCTTTCTGGATTTCATATATAGGTTACGGGAGTTCAGGTTGGCAAGCACCGGAGCAACTTAGGAATGAACGACAAACACGTGCTGTGGACTTGTTCAGTTTTGGGTGCCTGCTCTTCTTCTGTATGACTGGTGGTCGACACCCGTTTGGTGAGATGCTTGAGCGTGATTTAAACATCGTAAATGACCGCAAAGATCTCTTCTTGGTAGATAATATTCCAGAAGCTTTCCATCTTATCTCTAATCTGTTACATCCCAACCCAGAGCTCAGGTATGGCGCTTATAACAAAAGTATCCTTGTTTTGCTTTATATATAAGTGCAACATTTCTTAATGTTTTTGCAGACCAAAAGCCTCAGAAGTATCCAACCACCCTCTGTTTTGGGATCCCGAGATGCGTCTCTCATTTCTCCGAGACGCAAGTGATCGTGTAGAACTTGAAGACCGTGAGACGGATTCCGATCTTTTGAAAGCACTAGAAAACATCGGCACAGTTGGTTTAGGAGGTAAATGGGATGAGAAGTTAGATAACATCCTCCTCAGTGACATTGGGCGTTACAGAAAGTACAAGTATGATAGCGTGCGTGACTTGTTACGGGTCATAAGAAACAAACTGAATCACTACAGGGAACTCTCGAAAGAAATCAGAGATGTGTTGGGGCCCGTTCCAACAGGGTTCGAGAGCTATTTTAGTAGCCGGTTTCCAAAACTTGTTATGGAAGTATACAAAGTGTTGCAAGAATATTGTGGGGAAGAAGAATTCCTCCATAAGTATTATGGACAAGCTTAGTTGTAACTTTAAAGTGTGTTGTTGACCGTTGATGCTTTTTTTGGTCAACAAATTGTAAGATGGTGTACATAGTATTTTGAATATGTTATAGAACTAATACATATATCCAACTTTAAACTTTACTCAGTTTAAATTTACAAGTCAAGTGGAACTTGCTGCACTTTGACTTTTTAGGTCAAACCTGCTTCCCAAAATTTAAAATGGACTAGGTGGACTTTGCATGTCTGTGTTGTGTATCGTGTTATATCTTATATCTGTATCGATTTTACTATGTTACGTTTTCTCCACCCCATTTGTTATTGGCGGCTTTATGTTTTCTATATATTTAGTTTTGTTTGCCTGTCTGCCATCTTTTGGAGATGAGGGTCTCTTTGGAAACGACATCTCTATCTCTAGGAATGGAAGTAAGGTTTGTCTACATCACATCCTCCTTAGATCCTACAATAGCTTTACCATTTGTAGGATTTTATTGGGTATGATTGATTGACTGGCTGTCATCAAGGCCCATCCCTATGGTTGTCTCATCCTCTCCGGGCCAAATCGCACTATGAAGTTCTTGATTCACTTAAGGTTCTTCGGTGTAAATGTTGACAGACTCGACTTGTTAGATCTGTACCCAATGTGTGAAATTCTGATTTGTTATTTTTTTCCATTTTCTTGTAATTGTTTTTTTATAGAATCGGGTAGCAATACATGCAAAATCTCCATGATTTAGATGGGCACGTAATCTGAACTTTTTTTTAACATTATATTTTTACACCAATTCACCTTCGGCGGGGCTCGAACCCATGATCTGAAGGGGTGCGTAATCTAAGGCTAAAACCCGGTTTCTTTCGTAATCATCAATTATGAAAATTGCCATAACTTCGTGCCAACTGTAACGGATAAAGTTATTGGATTCAGATGCAAATTAATGTGTTTGTGAAAGATGCTTGAAAAAGACTACAATAAATATCAACTTGATTTAGTACTTTTCTTGATTTTCATTTAATCAAAATATTGGGCGTGGTCATTTATATAAGCAATTGAGACCATGTGTAGTGGTTAACACCCCACCCTTGGGCGTTTTGCGTCATGTGGCAGTCTAGTCAGTAATAGGGCATTATAGGGCGTTTTCTAAAATGGGTGTAGTGGGGATGTGAGCATTGTGCGGCATTATGTTTGTAATAAAATTAAATAAAAAAACATCAAAAAAATCTGATTGGTTTTACAAAAAGGAAAATGAATCTGATTGGACACAAAATGAAGGGTTGGGCGTGGTTTAAATCAGCCAAACACGCCCAGGGGGTGGTGACCCGGCGTGTTTTGGCGTGTTTGGGCAAAAAAAAACTGGGCAAAAACGCCCAGTACGCATGGGTTGACCGAAGACACATTTCCTCAAAGCTACCTGTTTGGAAAACATAAAAGACTTTGAAAAACATAGTTGGCTTCAAAACTCGACCTAGTTAATAAGATCAAGGATGAAATCATATTATAATATGCAATTTGTAAATGAATACTAATTTTTTAACTTTAGAATTTGGATAAATTACACTTTTCGTCCTTTATGTTGTACCAGATTGCAATGGATAGCCTTTAACTTCAATAATTACAGTCACAATCCTTTATTTAGAAAACTCATTACACCTTTCGTCCTTTAGCATTAACCTAGTTAAAATTTTCAGTTAACTTTATTCACACAAAAGGGTAATTTAGTCTTTTTACCAATTACCAAATCATTTAAAAATCACAAAATTCATTCTCTCTAATCTCTAAACAGTAAGTTCCCCCTTCTCTCTCTCTCTCTCTCTCTAAACAACCCTGGCAATCACCACCAAACCCCATCACCACCATGAACCCTAGAACAACCAACAATCCCAAAATTCGATTTCTTTAATCACCACCTAACTCATCGCCTCTCCAAAATCCTGTTCCGATCTTCATCTTCCTCGTCATTTACGCTGAAATATAAACTTCCGTCGGAATCTCGATTCGTTGATCTCTGTTATGACCGATGAAGATCGGGAAAACAGATTCGTTGATCTCCGTTACGTCAGCAAAACGTCACGGTTACGGTTGTTTTTGTTTCCGACGAAATCTGAATCGGTTTCTTGGATCGGATTGTTGCTGGATAACAGTACGAAATCAGAGGATTGGTTTTTGAACGCGTTGAACGGAACCTGAATCGGTTGTTTTTTTTTTTTCCGATGAAACCTGAATCGGTTGTTTTTGCTCAGATGGTGGTGGGGGTTGGTTGCCAGGTTTATGAATCTGTAAGTTAAGAAATTAGCTAATGTTTTATTTAATAATTTAAGGAAAGAAAAAAGATTGAAACCTTGTCAGTTTGATGCTTTAATTGGTATGTGAGAAAGAGCTTGACTTTGTCTGTAATGAGCTGTGCAGGACCCATCCAGGTGTGTGTGCGATCGGTGGCATGAATAGAGTGATGACCACTTAGTGGCTTATGGGAACCTAGGGTGTTTCTACCTGCTGATATGGGGGTGGGTGTGGAGTGGTGGCGGCAGGATGAGGTGATGGTGGTGGCAAGATGTGGTGGTTAGGGTTTTAGGGTTAGGATTGTGGAAGATGAAGTGTATATGTAATTTTTTTATTTTATTTATTAAATATTTAAATAAAAACATGAATTGACCAAAATACCCTTAAGTGAATAAAGTTAACTGAAAATTTTAATTTCGTTAGTACTAAAGGACGTAGAGTGTAACGGGTTTTGCATATAAAGGATTGTGACTGTAATTATTGAAGTTAAATGTTATCTGTTGCAATCTGGTACAAACATAAAGGACGAAAAGTGTAATTTACCCTTAGAATTTTTTTTATTATTCTATTATTATATTATTATAATTATAATATAATTATAGCGTAATGCTTTATAAATATACCAAAGGGTGAATCTGTGAGAAATGGATCTAGTAATGCTTGAATAACTCCATCTTGAAGGACGACAAGGGATAACTAACCCCACAAAAAGGGATAGAGGGAGTGTAAATCACCATGCTACGAGATGAACAAATCGCCGGCTCCTTGGGACCGGGCAACCGAGGAGACAACTCCGGCGGGATACAATAGGCAGTGATGAAGGCCTCTAACTCCACCGGAGTTACGATAAAAAGGATAGTAGAATGATCTTTTCGGCTCATGGTTAAGAACAAGATGAGAAAGAGAAGATATTTTGTGAAAGGGAAAGATAAGAGGATTATAACTAGAAATAAGAAGATATAGGGAAGAAAGAGAGCAGTAACTGTCTAATCACAGTTTGAATGCAACTTCATGGATTCCATCTACGTGTAAAAGAGGCACACCCCCTATCGTCCGACCGCACACCTGACATAAACCATTGTTGGGAGAAAAAAGGAACGACTTGGCGGTTACTTTGCATGGTATCATTTTAGGTTATTATATTTCTTCATCATGTAATTTTTTATGATCATTGCTTATGCCTTTTATCCGTACTAGGCATTTGGCTCATTTCGTAATTCTTTGTACACCACAGGTTCACAGGATACTTAGAGTAGGAGTGTGAAGAGAGAAGAATTGAGCTCTAGTATTTTTTGATTAAAAAAAGTTAGTCATTTCGTAGCTTATGATAGCCTATCTTTTGTGTGACAACCGGAAAAATTAATGGTAATTCCGTACAACTTAACAACTATTTATACGTTTAATTGCGTTCATTGGTGGCTTAGTTTGTACATGATTAGGTCATACAAGTCTAGCATTTGTAGCACAGATCTAAGCTTGACAATTGGTATTGTCACATTCGTCGCGTCGCGAGAAAACGATTAACTATGTCCTAATATGTTGGCGAAAAATGCTGAAAACACTATTCACCTGAACACACTATTCATGCCAGCAAGTTCTGAAAAACTGTCCGAAACCACCAACGGATGATACGAAAGCGCATCATCACAAATACATGAATAAAAAGCCTAAATTAGGGGCACAAAATGGAATGATACCTTATCTTTCTGGAAAATGCTTACATTTATAAATTGTCCGATCCGCACCATAATATAACAATTATACTTGTTCGCAACATAAAAATTCAGCATTTGCAATGTCAATAAAGCTTGTAAAAAAAGATAATCATCTTAAACAAAGCCGAGGATATCAATGGGATATCAAGGACATCGCTCACGGTATTATAATGCATCTTTTGCATATTGTCCAGTAATGAGTCGACTAACAAACTAGTGATATTTTTATTACCCAAATACCTAAACCACTAGTCTAATAAACTAGTTAGAAGTAACTTCTTTTTTTTGGTCGGAAATTTGTCGCCAATTTAATCGGATACTTCTCGGAAATATTTTCCTACAAGGCTTTTTCCGACAAACGTAATTCTGTCGGAAATTGGTCGGAAACGCCGTTTTCCGACAGTTTTCCGACAAAAACCTTGGTTGGAAACAAGACAGTTTTTTAGTATTGTTCATACTGTGCGCTTCCGCCTATGAGCGGGTGTGACATTTTGACCATTCTCTAATATGTAACAAACACTTACCCTAGGGCTATTGTTAGTTCTTTTCGTTATGCAATTATGTTTTATATTTTGAATACTGTAACAGTGACACGTCGGTGTTACAAATTACTAAAAGTTAAAGAGATAATTTAAGGCTCATTGATATATTCAACCAAAATAATTTTTGTATCTTATATATGCTGGTCTATTTTAGACCATCATTACACGCATGTATATAGTGATCATTAAGCATATATTCCCACTCTCTTGCATGGTGGACAGTCCCAATTGGTGTTGCAAGTTAGAATTTATTTCAAAATTCTCAACTGCAAATTGACATTCGACAACTATTTTTCAATAGAGACCATTATATAAAGGTAGTTTTCAATATATCCAGTTGTGATAATAGACATGCTTAGGACCCAAAATCTTCAGGTTGCTGGAATGAAACTTACCTATGGAAGCTTGGCTCGCACTCATTGATGATTCAGGCCGGTTTACAAATTAACCTCTGCAGATGGGTCAAAATGAAAAACAGTAATCGAGATGGTATAATTAAGTTAGTTTGTTAAAAAAGATTAATAGGATTTAAAATGTTATTTTGCTATTGGGTTTTAAACTTTCCATATGTTTTGAGCCTAAGACCGCCCTAGAGAGGCTAAAGATATCGTTGAGTCAAAACTAAGTTGAGATGAAGCTTGAAAATTTCTACCGGGGGTCGGAAGTCACCGAACCAAAAAATTCTATATAAGTAATTTTTTTATAAAACCGGGGGTCGAAAACGTATATACCTAAAAAATTCTATACGAAATGTACATACATAACACTACTGAGTGAAAAGTTCGGGGGGTCGGGTGCGCCCTCCGGCCCCTTGAAAGTTGCGTCTCACCACGTTTTATAATATCCACTCATAAATCATGAGATATCCGACTTTCATCAAGATTAACTCTCACTCATGTAGATAATTTTCGTTGGAGATTCTCAAAAAAAAACTCTTCACTTTTGATGTGCAGTTCTTTGTCCATAAAACCTCGATTTTCGGGTTTCTATAGACTTCATGCTATCTTACGTAGCTTAATATAACTCGACGTGAGCCCATAAGATTTTTCTAAGATTAAACAAATTTAAAAACGCAAACACACCAAATGAAAGCATTATTCTAGAGCATGTCAAGTATCAACCCTTGTTCTTATCCATATGAATTATTTTTAAGCAAAAACATTAAAACATTATAGCTTTTGTCCGTAAAAGAAAGTATAATAAAAGAGGGGCTAGTTGAATAATAAATTTGCCATGTGAGGACGACTTGGGGTCAATAGGCAGCTTTACGAGCAACTTGACACACAAACTTATTTACTATACGACACACATTAAATACTTCGTACAATACGTTGTTAGATTGACCATGGTTGCCAATTGCAATTCAAGTGTAGCATAAATATAGTCTTATCGGATACTATCATGTTCTAAAAAGATCATATGGTCCGGCCTGCAAGCGCGGAAGACAACCATACAATTCTCTAAATTGCAGTTCTCTTAGTTGCCGGAGGAATGTCATCGTTGGAAAGGTCGCTGGAGGAAACACCAACGTGGGCAGTGGCATCGGTTTGTGCCGTTTTCATAATCATCTCAGTCCTCATTGAGCGTGGGATTCATTCACTTGGCAAGGTAAATTAACCATTACACACATACTTGTTGAAATATATTATACAAAACATTATATTCCAAAAAACTGTGATTAAGGTTACAAAAGTTATACTTTTGTTAAAAGTGGATGAACGACGGTTTGATCGATCATGTTTCATGCTTGCAGTTTTTCCAGTCAAAGCAGAAGAAAGCAATGCTTGAAGCCTTGGAGAAAATCAAATCAGGTAACCTTAACTTTAGTCTATCAAATTAACTAGAAGATAATAAGTACTATATATATTAATGTGTAAATAAAAAAATAGCAATATGTATATTTATATATATATTCAAATTTCCTTTGAACACATTTTTTATTTATTTCTAAAATGTTTGGAAAAACTATTATATTAAAATATATTTTCGATACAAATAACCATCCTGTTAAAAATATGATTTAACAAGTAGGTTTTTTCCCACTCCCACATGATGTCATGGGAAAACATATATTACAAAGTGGGTTTAGTTACACATATAACATCCTCGCTTAACCAAAAGACAAAACCATTAATGCCAAATTTGTAATTTCAAGGATTTTCAATCATATAGATAAAAAAAATAAGTAAGTCGTAACGGTATATTCAAACTTTTGTTACTCAAAAATATGAAAAGTAGAACAAATGAAATTTAAATAACATATTTCGGGTTCGGTTTGAAGTTGATTGAGAAAAAAAACAAACGAAAACTTCTGAAGTAAACTTAATCTTCAATCTTTTTTTTTTTTGGTAAATATTTGTAATATACTCATGTATCTATATATTAATGGTTATGATTTCATGTAAATCCAGAGCTGATGCTATTAGGGTTTTTATCGTTGCTATTAACGGTGGGTACAAAATACGTTGCAAAGATATGTGTTCCTAATAATATAGGACACAAAATGCTTCCATGCAATAGTCATGATAAAAAGAAACATGGTGGCAACGAAGGTGAACATAACCGGAGGTTACTTTCTTCAGCTGAAGAAATAAGTTTCCGGCTACTTTTAGCCGGAGCCGGTGAAACCGGCAAAAACGGCAGTACTTGTGGAAAGGTATAACAATTAATTTTTCATTTATTTTGTTTAGAAATAAATTAATGAATTGTCCAATCTTGAATACATGCAAACACTAATTGATCTAATATTGTTACAGTAGAAATATAAATACTTATAGTTGTATAATGATAAAATTAATCAATTATAAACTACAAAACTTGATCAAGTATACTCACACTAGGCATTCTTTTAAGACAAGCAAGACACAAAGATAAATGCTTATTTCAAGAAAGAAAAAACATTTTTCTAAGTTTGAATTATTTGATTGATGAAAATGTTAATGTTTCAGGGAATGGAAGTGTTGATATCGTCTTCAGCGGTTCACCAGCTTCATATATTCATATTTATTCTGGCCGTTTTTCATGTTCTTTATAGCGTCATTATCATAGGCCTGGGCCTTGCCAAAGTATGCTCCCTCTCTCATCTCTTATATGTGTGTTAATAGAATTGAACAGAATCGTAAGAAAAGAGAACTCAATTGAACAACTACTTATAACAACAATTTTATTTTTCTTAATTACTCTATTTCTCATTAAAATGTCAAAACACCAAATTACAAGCAAATGGCAGGTAAACGAGCAACAAGTTGCGCTGCAACCCCCCTTTGAATTGCAAAACCGATTCTACTAAAGACGAATCGACTCTTAGGGGTCGAGAAATTACTATTCACGACCCGCCGGATTCTGTTTAGGAATTTCACGGTCTCCGGGGCTAGGGAACCAAATGTATTAAAAGCAAATGGTATAAACACATGTTGATTCTCTAAACAAGCTTTCTCGTGTTTAGCGACATTTAAAAAATGACCCTTCTACTTATTACTTATACTAAAACAAAATGTAACAATACTCCCTCGTCCCTCCTTTAAGATTCTTGTCCTCAAGAATCAACACTAAAAGAAGGATATCTGGTCATGAACTCCGTAGCAATTTCCCATGTAGAATCATATAAAGGCAAATCTTTCCACTGAACCAAAAATTTGACCACGGCTTTGTTTCCTTGCCTTGCCAACTTCCTACCAAAATTGCCAAAGGCTGCAACACTGGATCATCAGAATTAGGCAACTGGATTTGTTGTGTAGGAGGACCATAAGCTTTTTTCAACAAAAATACGTAGGATTCAACTGTGACCCCGTAGGAAGATCTAAGGCTTAAGGGTGTGGGGTGCGTCTCTGGCACGTTGAGGCCCGGCTCCACCGCCCCCTCCTGGTCCGTCCCGTCGGAATCTTCGGCTCCTTGCCGCCTGCGACGCCCCACTTCTCCCTGGCACGTTGAGGCCCATCCCCACACCCTAGGTCTATCCCCTTTAGGCTCATCCCCACACCCGCTTACGTGGACGCCTACGTGACGGATCATCCTTTGAGGACTACCCTCCTCCATACTCAAAAGCCTAAGGTATACGCAGCAACTCCAATCTTCTTAATGATCAGGAATGGACCATAATATCGTTGAGGTAACTTGGAATACCTATGTAGTCTTAAAGAGGTTTGTACAGACGGTTGTAGTTTCAAATACACGCAGTCCCCAACTTGAAAGCTTCTTTCATTCCTTTTTCTATCAGCAAACTGTTTCATCCAATTTCTAGCCTTCTCTAAAGATTATTTGAGTGTAGCAATCATTATTTCTTGTTAGTAAACCAATCCTCCAAGGCTGCAACATCAGTATCACGGGGAGGGAATATGGGGTGAGTGCATAGGAGCATCAATACCATACAAGGCCTTAAATGTGTCATCTTGATGGCAGAATGCCATGTAGTGTTATACCACCACTCAGCCAATGTTTTCCACTTTAACCAAGTTGTAGGTTCAGACATAGTCATGCACTTTAGATATGTTTCCAAACACCTTTTTAGAACCTTAGTCTGTGCATCAGACTATGGATGATAAGCTGTAGAAAGAGCCTGATCAATGCCTTATAACCTCAGAATTCTTTCCAAAACATGCTCAAAAACAAAGGATCTCTATCTGAAACTATGGTCTGAGGGCAACCATGTAATTTAAATACATTATCCATCACCACTTGAGCCACATGAACTGCTGTAAAAGGGTGTTTTCAAGGCATGAAATAAGCAAATTTAGTAAATCTATCCACCACCACCAAAATAGCATCCTTACCAAACATGCAAATATCACAAGTTTTAATGAAGCGTTTAATGTCTTTATCAACACCCTTCCAGTAGAACAGTCCCTGAATCTTTGTAAGTAGGTTATATCCTAGAATGCCACCTAAAGGAGAAGCTGGCACAAAGTTAAAATTTCTTTTCTTAACCGCTGATCCTTCCCTATCCATAATTTTTTTCTTCCTAGTTAACAAGGTACCATCCCAATTAACGTGCTTAATTATCTCCCTTTGTAAGATTCTTTGAATTAACTGTTGAGCATTAACATCTTGTGCCAAATGTGCCTTTATATCTTTTGTAATAAAAAGGATCATAATAAGAAATGGCTAACTGAAACAGGGTAGCTCCTTGAACTCTGGATAAAGCATCTACAGCATTGTTTTCTATGCCTTTCTTATACACAGTGTTGTAGTCATATATTATCAATTTACTCAACCATGTATGCTGCAAGAGAGTAGTAATTATTTTCTTCTCCAACAAATGCTTGAGACTTTTCTGACCTCTTATAATTGTAAAATACTTCAATATTAAGTATTGGTGCCATTGTTTAACTGCTAGCAATATGGCTAATAGTTCATTTTCATAGACACAGAATGCACAATGTCTAGCAAATAAAGCTTTGCTAACAAAGGCAATTAGATGATTTCCTTGCATCAATACTGCCCCTAACCCTTTTGAACTGGCATCAGTTTCTACAATGAACTCTTAAGACCATTCACAGTTTCTATAATGAACTCTTGAGACCATTCAGGTAAAGCTAACACTGATGCCTGCATTAATGTTGCCTTCAATGCTTCATAAGCTTTTTAAGCTTCAGTTGACCAAGAAAAAGCATCTTTCTATAACAAATTTGTTAGTGACTTAGCAATAGAACCATAATAAGATATAAATCTTCTGTAGTAACCTATTAAACCAAGAAACCCTCTAAGTTGTTATATAGTGCTAGGAGGAGGCCAATTCTTAATAGTCTCTATTTCTAATGAGTTAAAATTCAACTTTTGAACCAGCAAAGCTGCATTTGGACCTCTTTGCATATAATTGATTCTCTCTATAAACAACTGCAAACATCCCTCAGATCTTTAATGTGTTGCTACATATTTTTGTTATAGACCAACACATCATCAAAGAAAATTACAGTCTTCCTGAGTAATTTTTGAAAAACAGAATTCCTAAGGCCTTGAAAAGTTGCTAGAGCATTTGTCAACCCAAATGAAAGAACTAAAAACTCAAATAAACCCTAATGAGTTCTAAAAACAGTTTTGTAGATATCTTCTTCATGCATTCTGACCGCAGATCTCATATCCAATTTAGAATAAACCTCAGCACCTCCCAACTTTTCTAATAATACGTCTATTAATGGAATAGGGAATCTATTCTTCACAGTTTGATCATTCAATTTGCTGAAATCTACACAAGCCTTCAAGAACCATCTTTCTTTTTTACCAAAACTACAGGTGAAGCAAAAGAGCATACACAGTGTCGGATAATCCCCATATCTAACATTTCTTGAACCATCTTTTCTATGATATCCTTTTTACCCATAGGATATCTATATGCCCTCTGATTAATAGTCACAGATTCATCAATTAATTAACTGGATCTTATGATTGCAACTTCTGTCATGAGGTAATGTCATAGGAGTATGAAATACATCATCATATTCTTGTAATAAAGCCGCTACATCATTATCCTGCTATATATTAGTTAGAGTATCTTGATGTTGGAAAGACTCTTCTTTATCTAACTGCATACTTAGAAGTTGTACTTGTACCATTGGTCCTTCTTTACACATCATATAAGATAATTTCTGAACAAAAATTGAGAAACTTCAATATGATTAGTACCTTTAAATGCAATGACCTTATAATCACCCTTAAACTGCATGGTTAAGTCTTTAAAAGTTCCAAACAATATTATTTAATGACTGCAGCCACTGAACTACAAGAACCATATCATAACTGTCTATAGGCAATAACAATACATCAGTTTTGAACCAATCCCCTAGCATTAACCATTGGAAATCTTTGCAAAATTGATTACATTCCAACTCTTTTCCATTTGCCACAATGACCTTCATTAGTGGTAAGTTCTTTGTGGGACATTGCAACTTAGATGCCAGTCTTAAATGTGATATCCTACATCGATTGTGAAGGGGAACAAATGCTTCCTAATAAGGGGCTGGATACCTTCACCATCATGACGTGTTTTAAAAACCGTGAGGGGCGGGCGCTGAGGGCATGCTGGCTACCAAAGCGGACAATGTCATGGTGCGGTTACGCTAGTCTATTACAAATGGTATCAGAGCCAGGGTCAGACCGGTGGTGCCAGGTCCTGTGAGGACGCTGGACCCCTTAAGGGGGTGGATTGTGATATCCCACATCGGTTGTGAAGGGGAACAAAGGCTTCTTTATAAGGGGCTGGATACCTTCACCATCATGACTGTTACATTAAATCTAAAAGGTTGTGGGTAGAACTTGAGTCAATCAGAATTTGTATTTGTCTAGTGCCTATTGTACCAATGACTCTCGTAGTAGAAAAAGAACATACTCTTAACAATGCATGAATGGAAATATGAGAATCTACACTCATTTCTCTTGATTCTCCTTATGTATCATCATTTACATCCTCATCCATAACATCCTCATCTTGATGTATTTCTAGTACATATAAGTGTTTAATCTTACAGTTATGAGTCAGGGAATACTTCTCATTACAATAAAAGCATTCCCTCTTTGTCCTTTTTTCTGCTACCACTTTGGCTGGAACTTTCTTAACATTCTTTGACAACTTATTAGCAGAGGAGTGGGTAAAAGAGATAGTGTATTAACAAAATTTCATATATTTTTATTCTCATATTTACCCCATATTTTGTAGTAGAACACCATTATTACTACCATTATTACTATGAATCGTTTACTTAGCTTCTTTATCACCAAACAATGTAGAATAAACCACACTTTGCTTTTTTTGCCATTGCTATAGCATCCCTTGTAGATTTAGGTTTCAAAATCTTAACTAAACAACATATTTCTTGTTTTAACCCTCCCACAAATAGACTAGCAGCATATTCATCTGTCAATTTTACCCTATTCAACAATGAATCGAACTCTTTAGTGTAATCTTGAAGTGAACTTGTTTGATTGACATTCTTTAATTCTTCCATTGCATCTTTCTGAGAATCTGTTAATGACTAATCTGCTATACTCCTTCCATGTAATATCTTACACCTCTCTATCTTGACTATCAAAGTAACCATGATGCCATTCTAAAGCTGCTCCTTCCATATTGATAACCGCATAGTGTACCTTTGCATTTGCTGGTGTTTTATCCACTATGAAGAAATGATTGCAGTGTATGATCTAACCTTCTACCTCTTCTCCATTGAATTTTGAAAATCCACACGATAAGTGCTTACCATTCTTTGTTCATGATGACCCCCATTTCTCTCACTTAATCAATCGAACAAACAAACTTGTTGCTAATTTCATTCATTTGAGTTACCAGTGTTGTTAAGCCACTTTGAAGTAATCTGATTGCTTTCGAATTCTGTTCGAGCATTAACTGTTGGATTTCAATGCATTTATCATTATCTTGAGCTATTTTTTTCTAATCTTTCTACCTCCTGATGTCGAGTACTAGTTGTCATCTTACCGGAATCAACTAAACAATGATTAATCCCTAAATTGAAATGAACTGAAGTGAAATTGATCGAAAGAATGATCAATTCCAGTATTGAATTGAAATTGAAGTGAAATTAATCAAGAGAACGATTAATTTCGATGAATTTGAAACAAACAGAGTTGATTAATCGAATTAAATGTGTAATTTTACGCATTAGGATTCGAATCAAGAGCGACCAGAGGATCGAACGGCTCTGACACCCATAGTATGAATAGAATTAAACAGAATCATAAGAGAAGAGAACTCAATTCATTTTCGCAGTAAAAGACTATTACAACCAACTAACAACTACTTATAAAAACATCAACTAGCTAAACACACAAACACCCTGAACTGTACAACATTTACAAAATGACCTTTCTACTTATTACTTATACTAAAACATGTAACAATGTAATAAATAAATATACTTAAAGACATGTGTGTGGTACCAATGTTATTATACGATGAACACAGAGTCCCCGGGGAACAAAGAACATGTCAATGAGAAGAGACTTTAACTAAGTGACTTAAGAAGTAATTTAAGCTAATTCCTTGTTTTCGGACTTTGTAAAAGAAATGAAATATTGTATTGTGCTTTTAGATGTCCAAGAGCCCAAGTTAGTATGTATAAAATGGTGAAGCCATAATGGACAGTATGTAATTAGCAACTTGTCCAATCAACAACTATGAAGAAATAATATTAAGATCATAATATAATATATGTCGTTATATTTCTTGATGTGGTCGGACTCCATAGATGAAGAAATGGAAGACCTGGGAAGCAGAAACTACTTCTTTGCAATACGAGTTCACAAATGGTAATTATTTTGTTTCCATTTGTATTTCTTCTCTTAAAATGTATATTTTTAAAACAAATTTCAGATAAAGTTAAGACATGATTACGAAAGCAGCTGTTACTCATTTTTGTATCTTTCATACACATAGTCTCCAAAGTAAAAGGAGCTCACATCACAATAGCCGATAATTTTAGGAATTTATTGTTGGAATTCTATAATCACGAAATTCAGGTGCAGTTTGTTTTTTAAGAGGTAAAATATCTGCAGACTGCGGACCATATTTGTTGACATCTATAGAAAAAGAAACCTCTTCTCTGTAGTCTGCAAGAAAAAGGCTGTTTGTTTTTTAACGTATGTAGACTTCTAAAATAAACTGGTGGTGGTGTACGGACGGTGGTGGTGGTGGGTGGTGGTGGCGTACGGACGGTGGTAGTAGGTGGTGGTGGACAGTGGTGGTAGGTGGTGAACGTGGACGTGGACGGTGGGTGGTGGTAGACGATGGTGGGTGGTGGACGGTGGTGGTGGGTGGTGGTGTTTAACCCTTTGCAGACCTTAGAATATCTTAAAAGTGGTTGGGCCAAGTATGTACCAACAAGAGCTCGCTCAGACGTTTTTTTTAATGAAACGTCTTCGAAAAAACAAAGAGTCTGTAGATTGCAATCTCTGCGCGTGGTCTGCGCGACGCAGACAGAAGAGCCTGCGCGGATCTTTTTTAGAAAAACAAACACCACCTCAGCGTATTTTAGGATTCAATTTAGAAAGTGAAAACAGGTAAAATCAAAATTGTTGTAACGTATCCAGATTTAGTCAAAAGTCAAAATTGGTAAAATAAAAATCTAAATTGTTGTAAAGTATCCAGATTTAGGACTCAACGTTTAAAATTAGTACCCAGATGTTAGTTAGTTAGTTAGTTAGTTAGTTAGTTAGTTAGTTAGTTAGTTAGTTAGTTAGTTAGTTAGTTAGTTAGTTAGTTAGTTAGAAATGGTTATTTAACCGTCATAGGCAAGGGTATAAATTCCCATGTTATACCAACATATAAATGTGAAATATCAACGTGTCTTTTATTGGTTTTTATCCATGTTCCAGAGTCGCAGCACAAAATTTGTGCATACTCATCTTTGTTCATCCTAAGATGATCAATTAAATTGCAATCCTCCATCAAACCAAAGAATAGAACAAAACAGATGATGTCAATGCGATTTAAAATCTATAACAAAAGGAAAAGAAAAGGCTTGTGTATCATCTAGTGATCATCAAAGAAAGAGAGTTCGAAGACAAGAAGGAGAATAAAAGGAAAGGAAGAAAAATTGTAATGTCAATCAATGAAATGGTTGTTTCACTGGCTAGAAAATTTCCGTGGTTAAAGGAAGAATCGAAGCATGTCGATTGTATAAAGAAAACATAAGATAAGGTTTACGAATCGGACGAAAGAAAGATAATCAATGAATGAATCACGGGAATCATAGAATAAATCGGAAAACAATGGAGTCAGAAGTGTTGATCAAAGGCTGAAAAAACCGAACCGAGTTCACTTTGGTACCGGTTGCCATAATCCAAACCCAAATCAAAATTACCTTCAAGACAGATTAGACCCGGTCTCAATTCGATGGGGACAACGCTAACCCGTTTCAATCTTGATCAATAGCATTTGGAGAGTCAAAGTCTAAATTGCCATTAGAACTCAAAACGAAGAAGGAACAAGAAGATGGACCGCAATGGACGTACAAAAGGAATTCAAACAAGCTTAAAAATTTCTTGATTAGGGGAGTGATTGTTGGAAATATGTAATCAATAAATTTTGTGTAATTTAGGAGTCAATTGAGAAAGTCAAATAGGTAAAATTCAGAAAGTCAAAATAGGTAAACTAATAAATCAAATTGTTGTAAAATATCCAGATTTAGAACACGCCATTTATAACTGCTACCCACATTTAGTTAGTTAGTTAGTTAGAAGCAATTATTTAACCGCCATATGCAAGGTTATAAATACCCATGTTATACCAACATTTAAATATGAAATTTCAGAGTGAGTGTGTGTGTAGTGATTCATTTTTGTCCATGTTCGAGAGTCCCTTCACATAATTTGGGCATACTAGTCTTAATTCATTCATCCAAAATCATCTGAACCAAGTAAATGATCTTGAGCATCAATTATAAGGATAGAGTGATGATGTGGAGGAAAGAGGAAAAGAATAGGGGCAAAGTGGCTAGAGATAGAGGTTGCATTGTTAGTTATTTTGGAGCCGGTTGTGGCTATAAGAGTGGCAAAGCTCAAGCACGATGGAAAGATGCTTACACTGTTGCCAGTTTGTTTTAGACTTACTACTATGGGTGCTATCACATATATTAATTTTGTTTTGTTTCTTTTTTTGTATACAGATCCTACGAGATTTAGGTTAGCTCATGAAACCTCCTTCGTCAAACGTCACACTGGTCTTTCTACTAAACCCGGAATTAGATGGTTGGTAAGTATAAAAATAAGCTATTAAATAAGTTTGTCTAAAGCTCTAATGTCTAACTATAATCCTAAGATAATACAATATATGTTTTTATTGTACTTTCATTCATATTCATGATTTATGTCAAGGTTTAATTAATTAGATTAAATATCAAAACAGGTGGCGTTCTTCAGGCAGTTCTTCGGATCGATATCAAAGATTGATTATTTGACCATTCGCCATGGATTTATAAATGTAAGTCAACAGTCATAACTCATAACCCTATTTTTCTATTTTATTGGAAACCGAAGGATGCATCTTTAAATGTTTTCAGTTAAGACAGATTAACAACATTGATTATATATGGCATTATGTACACATAGCCTAGTTGTTTAGTGGTATGATGTTTGCCCCTCATAAACTGGTGCGGGTTTAAATTCTTGCAAGTGAAATGTTAAATGTTATTTAGATGTGAAATATTGTTGTTCAACAAAAATTTATGACATTATGCGTTTAAGCATTTCATTTTTGTAGCAAAAAGAAAAGGTGACAAAAGTACTTATTTGGTTTAACCATTTTAATTAATACATAGTTGATTTAAGTAAAGAACTTTATGAAAGCTCATAAACACGTAGACATATTGTTGCAACTATGATACATAATGTGATTGTTATAAAATCACCTTTGTTTCTCTCTTTCATTATATGTGAACTAAACTATCCACAAGTGTTTGTTCATGTTATTCTCGTATTGGTGTACTTACTTAAAATGATTTGGTAAAACATATGTTTTTATTTAGCTTGAACCATAATGCATTTTAAGTTGTTTCTTGGAAAAAACAGAAACATTGTGGTTCAAGTAGCCAATTTGATTTCCATAAGTATATCAAGAGATCCATGGAAGATGACTTCAAGGAAGTGTTGGGTATAAGGTCACACTCTCCCTGTCTAATCTTTTCTTTCATCATATATATTGTGTCGTGTCATTCATGTAGATTGTCGTTTTGATTGATATGTTTTAACGTATAGTATCCCGCTTTGGATATTCTCCATCATTTTTCTACTTCTAAATGTTCAAGGTTAACTCTCTACCTCTGCACTCTCTATATATGTACATATTATGAAAGTGACAAAACCCATTTTGATCATATGCAGGATGGCATATCCTTACATATCTATCGTTTCTTCCTCTTGTGGTAAATTATGCATGCCTTCACGCATTTAACTTTAGTTTTAAATTAAGTGAATAATACATCTGAAGTTTTTGTAGATTCTTTTATTGGTGGGTACAAAACTTGAACTAGTGATCATGGAAATGGCTCAACAAATTCAAGATAAGGCAACAGTTGTTAGAGGGGCTCCGTTGGTAGAGCCCACCAATAAGTTCTTTTGGTTCAACACCCCTCAGCTGGTCCTTTTCTTGATCCATTTCACTTTGTTTCAGGTAATTTACTAAACACTATCTGCAATTCAATCCAAAGTTGGTACTCAAATAGTTACTTTATTCTATATATTGATTAATTGCAGAATGCATTTCAAATGGCGTTCTTCTTGTGGGCCGTGGTAAGGCGTTCTTTGTATAGAGTTTAGCTATGTTATATATGCAATGCACATGTTACTAAATGGTTCAATTTTAATTGACAGCATATGTGTTGGTTGGTTTTTTGTTTGTAGTATGAATTCGGGATAGATTCGTGTTACCATGAGAGAATGGTGGAAATTGGTTTTAGAGTTGGATTAGGGGTGATTGTTCATATCATGTGTAGCTACATCACATTCCCTCTTTATGCATTGGTTACACAAGTAAGTTCCCCTCTTATCAAAACTTGCATATTCTTATTATTTACTTAATGATACCTAACATTCGGACCATTTGTTTCTAATTTCAAGATGGGCTCTCAAAAGAAAAGGTCCATATTTGATGAGAAAACCTCTGAAGCTCTAAAGAAATGGCAAAAGAATGCCAAGGATAGAAAGTGGTTGCGAGAACATGGTGGTGGCGGACGAGTAGTGGATATATCAAATTCAGGCATAAGGAGCCCAGAAAATACGCCAAGTCGTGGTTCGTCTCCGATGCATCTCCTCCACAACAATAAACACCGATCATCCATGTTGGAGAGCGAAATTGACATTCCACCATCTCCAAGAGCATATCTTTCAGAAACCGAAGTCTCTGATACCGAAGGTTCACATCATGTCCACGATGATCATACGAAGAATCTACATCATGAGTTCTCCTTTTCTAGATCCTAAGGTTTTATTACGTACAACGTCATGTAGCATTTTAGATAAATAGTACGTCTTTACATTTCTTGATTTTAGTAGTAGAGCACCCAACGTTGAAGGATAAGAATGTGTGTTCCCTTATATGTGTATTTTAATAAACGCCTTACATTAATTGTTTATATAAAAGGGATAACACAAGTTTTGAACCTTTTCTCATTGTTAAATTGTAACGATGCTGATACTGGTACCAGTATCGAGAAGATTAACATGGACCATTGTAACACCCTAGGCAAATCTTACATCGGTCATGACCAGGAGAGATCTTGGTTTATCAGGAATGCCCTACCTCTTAAATCACCAACGCATTTTGGGCTTGATTGGTTATGGAGCACATGAAAACTCCAAAGCGTGCTCATGTGGGAGTAGTACTATGATGGGTGGCCTCTCGGGAAGTCTCCATCATAGCAACCTAAAATAAATCCGTGAGTGAGTTTCTGGATGGCAATCCATCGGGGGCAAAGCAGACAATATTGGTGGTGAGAGGGGTCGGATGCTACAAATGGTTTCAGAGCCACTCCTGAGCTGTTCGGGATGGTGGGGTAAACCTTATCGAGGACAATGAGACCCCAAGTGGATGATTGTTACAATACTCATACCGATAGGATTAACATGGACCATCGTAACACCCTAGGCAAGTCTCACACTGATCATGGCCAGGATATTGGTATCATTTTTTCACTTTTACGGTTATTCCATTTGTTGTTCTTAATACTACTAAACCAACCAACTTTTGTATTCATTTCGTGGTATTCCAAGCTAAACGTATCAACAATGTGATACAGCTCTCATGACCTTCTCCCAAAACCCTTCACATTTTATTGATTCAAGCGATATGTCGATTCCAGCACGAGCCAACACCTCTTCTTCTTTGGAAGTCCACCTTTGAGAACCATTGCTTCTTAGAACGGGTTTCCCTCATGCACATCTATGATGCCCTTTAGAGGTTTCAGGTTATGTCTATAGTATTTCTTGGGAATCGAGTTGGGTAACCATGGTCATCACGTTTTTTAGAGGAATCCAGGTAACCATGGTCTTAAGTGTTATCTCCACCACAACCACAACCATTACCCCATGAGGAATTCGAAACACGTACTTTCCCCCTGCTAGATTCACGATTTCGATTAGAAGATGATCCTGTATTAGAAAACAATAAGTTGCCTTGGGTTTCTAATTGATGATTGTCCTCCTTGACTCTTTCCTCATAAGCCTTCAACCGTCCAACAACATCATCGAACCCAAAACTTTTAAGATTAAAGATTTGTTCTATTGAGGCTATGATGTGATAAACCTTCTGGGAGGCTCGTAAGAAACTTCTTGACCGTCTTTGTTTCTTCAAAGGTCTTACTAACGAAGGCGGCTTTGGATGAGATTCCTGTCAACTTTGTAGTGAACTCATCTATGGTATTGGTTTCAATCATCTTCAATCTATTGAACTCAGTCATCAAGGTTTGTAACCTTGCCTCTTTCACACGATCAACACCTAGATGATGGGTTTTAATCGCCATCCACATGTCTTAAGTCGTGTCTAGATATCCGATTTGAAGGATTTGTTTTTTTGGGAGTCGATTAGAATAACAAGGTCGTTGCAACATTATTATTTTTTGTGTCGTTAGCTCGTGGATTGATCAAATCCCACACACCATGTACATTGAAGATTACCTCTATACGTATGGCCCAGATATTGAGTTGGTCGAATTAAGTATCAGACATTGAAACATTGACAGCCTCGTTTCTTTGACAACCACAAGTGGTGAGGTTGTCTCTACCAACTTAGATTGGGTGATATTTGTCTAATTATCCAAACCCTTTTACCCAATTATATTAAGGGTTAGGATATAATAGGAAGATTATTTGGCTAAGAAGGCTAGGAAGTAATCTTGACCATCCATTTATTTAATCAATGGCTAAGATTAAATGATGGAAATTGAACGGAAGAAAAGAGGCGCGTGGGTTTGTTTAGGGGCATTCTAGTCAATCCAAGGCAATAGTTTCTCTCTCCTCCAATTCCCCCCCCATTTTTTAAACGTTAATAACTCTTTCATACAACATTATTTTTTATAAAAATTGCACCAAAAAAACGAGCGTTTTTTAATCTTTAAAACGAGTATACTATTGCTATATTTTCGAAAACCCAGTTGCGTAAAACGCAATGAAAGAAAACCTAAAAAATGACATTTTTGTAAAACGCAATGCACCAAAAACACAAAAGAAAGTGTACTTTCTAAAACGCAATGGACTGAAAACACATAAAAATGTGTTTTACCTAAAACGCAATGCACAAAAAACACAAACAAATGTCTTATTTCTAAAACGCAATGGTCAGAAAACACTTAAAATGTCTGTTTTCTAAAACGCAATGGACTGAAAACACATAAAAATGTTTTTTACCTAAAACGCAATGAACAAAAAACACAAAGAAATGTCTTATTTATAAAACACAATGGCCAGAAAACACTTAAAAATGTCTCATTTCTAAAACGCAATGGCCTAAAAAACAAAAAAAAAGTGTTCTCTCAAAAACGCGATGGATTGAAAACACCTAAAAATATGTTTTACCTAAAACGCAATGACTAAAAACACTTCAAAAGAGGTCCAGTTCAGAGCCGGCTCGGGCCGCGCAATTTGAACAATGATTGGGATGACACAGATCCAAACGACCCAACTTGGCAAGACGATGAAGGGTCTTCAGTCTTCAATCGTTTACAAAGGAACCATGAAAATTATAGACCGCGACAACACGTCGGATACAGCGAAGAGGCAGAGCGCGACTTCCGCCTCGCCTATCGACCAGCTGAAGCTGCAGAACATTCGAAATTCATCCCGAAGATCGCTCTTGCGCCGCTATCAAGAGAAAAGTTGCCTCCCATAGTGGGAAAGTTCAATGGGCTAACTGATCCCGACGATCATGTTAGAGTATTCACAAGTGTTGGTTGCATGGGAGGATGGAATATGCCAATGTGGTGTCATTTGTTTATCCAGACGTTCACCGGGGCTGCTCGCGCGTGGTTCGACAGCTTACCGCCTGGAAAAATCAGTTTGTGGGTCGATTTCAGAACTAAGTTTCTAGACCACTTCAGCCAGCAAAGGCGCTATCAACGAGATACGTCTGACGTAACGGATATCTGGCGCAGAGAAAATGAAGGTCTAGAAGACTTTATCACTCGCTTTAACAAGGAGTGCCTAGAGATCGGTGGTGTAAGTGAACAACTCATGCGCGCTCACTTTAAGAAAGCTATCCGATGTGATAGTCTCATCAAAACCATCACTGGGAAGGATGGTATGCCCAAAGAGTGGAGCAAGATGATGGAAGCGGCAAAAATAGTAGCACAAACAGAGGAATCGCTAGCTGGAGCCAAGTCCACATACACCGACGATCGTTTTTCGAAGAAAAACTCGCGCGACTTCGACAAGCGCAACAAAGGCAAAAGTCATGATTGGAAGTCCGGAAAATCAAGAGGTTACGAAGAAAGATCACGCTACAGAGAGGATGCGCGGGAAACGATTGATAGAATCGGATACCGAAAAGCAGTCAGGGACGATAACCGCGAGAAGCACTGGACTCCGCTCATAAAAACACCAAAAGAGGTGCTGATGACGGAGAATCACGATTTCAAGGCTCCAAGGCCTATGACAAACAAGAAGGGGCAAGACCCCAACCTGTACTGCGACTTCCATAAGGATACAGGGCACCTGACGGATGACTGTATCAGTTTACGTCAAGAGATCGAGAGAGCGCTAAAAAGCGGGAAGCTGAGCCACCTGATGAAAAACGTGCGCAAAGAAACTCGACAGATCCAACACCATGATGAGGGGAACCACAAGAAAGTCCAACGCCTAGAAACCCATATGGTCAATGGACCAAGATACAGCACAAAGGAAAAAGGCAAGCGCCCTTACGAACCCTCATGGCAAGAGCAACAGGTCATTTTCCCGGTAGTGCGCGGTGGTCCTCGCGCCACTCGACCCGTCGTCATTACCGGTATTATCGGCCATTATGAAACGGAGTATGTCTTCATTGACCCAGGAAGTACGACTGATATCATCTATGAGCAATGCTTTAATCAGTTTGATGATGAAGATAAAGCGAGACTTGAGCCAGTTGATTATCCACTGTCAGGATTTTGCAACGAAATGGTCTTCCCGCTAGGCCAAATCAGCTTCCCCGTCACGCTCTCTGACGGGAAGCATTCAAGAACAACAAATGTAAACTTCATGGTGATGCCTGTCAAATCGAGGCATGATGTGTTGATTGGGAGAGAAACCCAAGGCGAACTGAACATGGTAACTTCCACGCCCCACTCAGCGATAGGGTTTCCAACTGAGACGGGGGTGGCAATTATCTATGCCAAGAAAGAAGTAATGTCGACGGAGGAGATGCGCCCAACAAAAGCGGCGAAGGTTTCAACAACCGAACCAGAAAAGTGGGTTTTAAACCGAAAGTACCCAGAGAAAACGGTGATGATAGGCCACGCAATCTCACCAAACATCAGAACGCACCTCAAACAACTCCTGTTCAGGAACATGGACATTTTCGCCTGGACTCCGGCAGACATGACCGGTGTCCCGCGCGACATTACTGAACATTGTCTGAACACTTATCCCTCCATTGAACCAAAAGTCCAAAGAAGGCGCAGCTTAGGGGCGGATAAAACCAAAGCAATGAACGAGTAAGTATATGAGCTACTAAAAGCAGGAATCTTAAGGGAGGTGCGCTATCAAAGTTGGGTTGCGAACCCCGTGATGGTGGACAAGTCTAATGGGGGATGGAGAATGTACGTCGATTACACAGATCTCAACAAGGCATGCCCTAAAGATTGCTACTCTTTGCCTGAAATCGACAAAAAGATAGACTCTCTCGCGCCATACAGATGGAAATGCTTCTTAGATTGCTACAAAGGGTATCATCAGGTTCAAATGAAGCTTGAAGACGAAGACAAGACAGCTTTTCGAACCGATCTAGGGATCTTCTGCTACACAAAGATGCCTTTCGGCCTCAAAAACGCTGGCGCGACATATCAACGCCTGATGGATAAGACATTTGATGGAGATATTGGGAAGCATATCGAGGTTTACATCGACGATCTGGTGATCAAAAGTCCCGAAGAGGACCAAATGTTGAAAGACATCGAAAAAACATTCAACTCGTTGCGAAGCGTGAATATGAAATTGAATCCAGCCAAATGTTCTTTTGGTATGGAAGAAGGGAAATTCTTGGGCTTCATAGTCACAAATGGCGGCTTTAAGGTGAATCCAGAAAAAGTTCAAGCCATAGAGCGGATGCCGTCACCTCGAACAATCAAAGAGATGCAGCGATTGGCCGGCCGTCTAGCTGCGCTCAACCGTTTTCTTTCAAATCATGCCGCGAAGTCATATCCGTTTATCAGCACTCTACGCAATTGCGTGAAGAAGCAAGAATTCAAATGGACGCCCGAAGCAGAAGTCGCTTTTCAGCAAATGAAAGAGTGTTTAATTGAGCTTCCTACCCTGACCGCGCCGCTAGAGAAGGAACCACTCATCCTGTACTTATCTTCTTCGGATAAGGCAGTAGGGTCGGTATTGCTTGTAGAGAGAAATGGAGTTCAGACTCCAATCTACTGCGTCAGTAGAGTGCTCACAGATCCAGAAACGAGATACTCAACGATGGAAAAATTGGTACTGGCGTTGCTACATGCCTCCAGAAGGCTGCGTAGATACTTCACAGGCCACGTCATCACCGTACTTACCAATTTCCACATTGGGACGATATTGCAAAAGCCAGAAACATCTGGGCGATTAGCAAACTGGGCGATCGAGCTGGGGGGCCACAACATTTTGTACAGGCCACGCCCAGCCATCAAGGGTCAAGTCCTTGCGGACTTTATCACAGAAGTCCCAGCGGAAAAAATCAAGGATTGCGAGATTGTCGAAACACCCGTGAAAGATACATCTAATGAGCTGTGGTTGCTGTACACCGATGGGGCCTCAAACGAAGACGGCGCAGGAGCCGGATTGCGCCTTGTGAGCCCTGAAAAGCATGAATTTACTTACGCCATCAAGTTGGATTTTAAGAACGCCAACAACGAGGCGGAGTACGAGGCATTTCTGGCAGGCTTACGCCTCGCCATAAAAATGGGAGCTAAAAATCTGCAAGCGCATGTTGATTCACTTTTGATCGCCTGTCAAATCAACGGAATCTATGATGCAAAAGGCGAAGTTATGGCCTTATATTTGGATCAGGCGAAAGAACTGCTTCAGAAATTCAAGTCATATAAGGTAGTACACATCAATCGTTCCGAAAACAAATCAGCAGACGCCTTGAGCAAGCTTGCTTCAACTTCCTTTCAACATTTCGCAAAAGATGTAAGGATTGAAGTACTCAAAAATCCATCAGTCCTGCTGCGCCAAGTAAATGTGATCGAAATAGGGCAGCCATCTTGGATGACCCCTATAATTCAATATTTGCAAGAAGGGGTACTCCCGGAGAGCAAAGCAGAGGCAAGGAAGATTCAAAACAAGCCCTGCATTATGAGATGAATGGTGGTATTCTATTACCGAAAGTCCTTCTTGGGGCCCTTATTGCGCTGTGTGGACCCCCAGGACGCGAACTACTTGATCAGAGAGATTCATGAAGGCACCTGTGGCATCCATGCAGGTCCGCACATGGTTGTCGCGAAGATTATGAATGCTGGTTATTACTGGCCAGGGATGCATGTCGATGCTCTAAGGGAGTTGCGCAAATGTGACTCATGCCAAAGACACTCCCCGAAAACCCTGCGCCTGAAAAACGATCTCATTCCTGTATCCACTGCTTGGCCTTTCCAACAGTGGGGAATTGATATGGTGGGACCTTTCCCTGATGCTCCGGGAGCCGTGAAGTTCATAATCGTGGCCGTTGATTATTTTACTAAGTGGGTGGAGGCCAAGGCTCTCGCTTCAACCACTGCAATGATGGTGCGCAAGTTTATCTGGGAGCACATCATTTGCAGATTTGGTCTTCCACTCAAAATCGTCACAGACAATGGTACTAATTTTGCTTCCGAGGATCTTCAAAATTGGATGAAGGAAATGAAGATTGAGCACACTTTCTCCTCCGTTGCGCACCCTCAAGGCAATGGTCAAGTGGAAAGTGTTAACAAAAGTATCGTTGAGGGGATAAAAGCCCGACTGGGCACAAAGAGAAGGGGCTGGGTAGATGAGCTCCCAAGCATCCTGTGGGCTCACCGAACCATGCCGAAGACAAGCACCGGCGAAACTCCTTTTAGCCTAGTATACGGCTCGGAGGCAGTTATCCCGGCTGAAGTTGGACTCCCCTCACCGCGCTTGACAGCAGTCAACACGTTTGATAACGAAGCGGAGCACCGTCTCGATTTGGATCTACTGGAAGAAAGACGCGAGATTGCGCGTATTAAAGAAGCAAAATACAAGACACAGCTGGAAAGGTACTACAATGCGAGAGTACGCATTTGCACCTTCATTCCAGGAGAGTATGTCTTCAGAGACAATGAAGCTTCAAACGCTGAACGCCCCGGGAAACTAGCACCCAAATGGGAAGGCCCATACTTGGTTCACGAAGTGCTAGGAAAAGGGGCATACAAATTGCGCACCCTGGATGGACACATCATCCCGCGCACATGGAATGCGCAACAACTGCGCAAGTGCTATATGTAACTATTCTAGGCCTTGCGCCCTTTCTTACTCATGTTGGCCACGCGCCTTTTTTAATTTCCTATGTTTCACAATCAATGAAAGCATACGACATGTTTTCTTTACCATGATGATTCTTTACGTTACAAATGCATGTTAAACTTTTGATTAGCACGAAAACACTCCAGTAAATTACGAGCTATCGAGCTATGCCTCCAAGGTCCTCCGCGAACATAGCGCGAGATCGGGCAGTTACACTCGCACAAGAGCCACACTTACATTTATTCGCGCTAACTTAACCAAAGTTTCTAACAACAGTGCAATAATTGTAACCGAACAGAATAAACAAAATTATCATATTTAGATAGCGCAACTGCGCAATAGTTACATCAAAACAAGCGCGACAGCGCAACAAGTTACATTTGACACCTTAAAATTACAAGGCACGAAGCCTGCCAACACTTATCTATTCAAAGCCATCACCGCCATCATCATCATCGTGCTGGTCGCCATCACCATCGCCATCACCATCATTACCCGCCGTTTCCTCCTCGTCATTCAATTCAACAGTTTCTGGTGGGTCGAGAATGTCCTTTAGACGTGTGCACCAATCATCATGCTCTAGAGCTTTTGCGACAAAGTCCATCACAGGCAGTGATAGGTGATCGTAAGCATTTTCAGCACGAGCCAACTCGGCATCAGCTTCATTGGTCACTAAACAATGACTAGTGTCAAACTCTTGCCCAAAAACCTCTTCAACATGCTGCGCACACTCCAGATAGCCTCCACGGTGCCCAACCGCGCGAGAAGCATCTATAAGAGCAGCAACAGCTTTATTCAATTCTCCAGCATTCAAAATCGAGTTGGCCATCTACACCAAAACAAACAAATGAAAAACTGACTTTAGTAAATAAGACCCCAAGTTAAAAAGAGAACAATACCAGCACTATTCCCCTGCCGCGCAGCCATTCGGCCTCAGAAGACAGCGTGTCAACAATACCCTGGACCTCAGCATAGTTATTTTGCGCCACATTCAGGGCAGACGAACTTATGGCACGCGCCTCCTCGGCCTTTTGCCTGGCTTCCTCAGCTGAGGCAGCCTTCGACCTTTCGGCCTCTAGATCGATCTCCAAGGATTCACTTTTGTCAACCTGCTCTCGCAGGCGACGCTTCAACTCTGCAATTTCAACATCCTTGGTAGCAAGATCTTTATCCTTACTGGATACTTGCGCCTTAAGCTCATCCTGAAAAAGATAAAAGACTTAGATAATCCTACAAGCAAGAACCACGAACAAAAAAGGATAACACTTTACGCACCTCAGTTTGCACCTTAGCAGCTTGCGCATCTTCAACTTTCCCGTTCAACTCCGTAACTTGACTCTCAAGATCGGTAATTTTAGCTCGAGCCGCGTATATACGCTCATTGTCTTTTGCGCAAATTTTCTTCCATTCAGCTTTCTCCTTTGCTAAGAGGTCTTCAGCAGCGCGAAGTTTGCCCTTAAGTCCTTCACGGCCCCACTCCTCCGATTTCTTGTCAGATTCGAATTTTTCCTTTTCCTCATCAAAGGCAGCTTTCGACTTTTCAAAGTCTTTGACATGCCTTAATAGCCGCTCGCGGTATTTCTCCCATTCCTCCCTCTCCCTAACCATGGTTCGCCACTCGCGAACAATTTGATGGTTAGCAGCACGGGTGTTGGCCTCACCAACAACATAGGCGTGATACAACCCATTGTGGGTTCGCGCCCTTTGTCGGTTAACCTCACCAGGAGGAATGGAGTTCAGAAACCAGTCGCGGCAAGGATCGAACTCCAGGAAAGTGTCTTTTTGTTTCAAACCCCATGGCGGTTGGTGCGGAGCGTCACCACGGCTTTCCTCTGTGTAAGACTTATAGTAAATATCTCCTAAGGTATCCCTAGGGCCTATTGGAGAGTGTGGCATTGCACCTTGTTTTCCCGCACCAGCCTGGCCAGCAGCAAAACCAGCACTCGCGCCTCCTGCAGCAGCAGATTTGTCTTGATGAGCACCAGAGCCTAATCCCCCAGCAGCAGAAGTTATTTTAACAGCCTGAAGGGAAGGATCAGGCTGCGCAGATTGCACCACTTTCTCAAATTCTGGTTCTTTCCTTTTCTCATGATAGGGCTGGTCAAGCCCCGTAATGCGAACGCCTTCCGGACCCAGCGCTTTATCATGCGTGATTGTAGCAACGACCCCGGTACCCTTCGGCTCACCTCCGACAGGCTTTTCGGCAGCCGTTTTTTCCTTCTCCTTTTCCTTATTTCTCTCTCTCTCCTCTCTTTCAGCAGCTCTCTTCCTCTTCTCATCCTCAGCTGTCTTTTTCTTCTCTTCTGCAGCCTTCTTCCTCTTCTCTTCCTCAGCAGCTTTTGCCTTCTCCCCCTCAGCAGCCTGTTTATCCTTCTCAGACTCTACACCAGCAGTCTTGAAAGGTGTGATAGTAACCTTGGCCCTTTTCTGCGCCGGCTCTGAGGGCTCCGTAAAAGCGATACCCTTCTCAGGGGTTTTCTTCTTGGCTTCTGCAGAAGCTAAGTATATAAAAAAAAGAGGAAGCAACAAATAACAAAGAAACTAAGGAAAACTAACCAGGAGAAAATCTGTAAAGGGAGCGCAAGTTGCTCTGTTTCCCCAGCACAGGAACTCCTCCAGCCTTCGGCGCAGCAGACACACCAGCTGTGGTCTCACTTCTACTTCTTTTCCGGCTGATTAAGTTTGCAGCAGGTTCCTCCTCTTCCTTTACTTCCTCCTCTTCATCATGCGCAACAGAGGACGGAGTCGCCCCAGCATCTGGGTTGCGAGAACCCGCGCTCCCTAAGCTCTTCGAACCAGCTCCTCCTGACTTCTTCTCGCCTATACGCGACAAACCTTCTAGTGAATCACTGATAATAAGGTAATCTTCCAAGTTACTCTGGCGAAAGCGTAGTGTACCTTTGTCAGCAGCATCAGTAGTGGCGCGGCTACTCCCACCTTTCTTGCTGGTCACCTCAGCTTCAAGATTGATCACCTTCTTTCGTTTAGGGGCTTTCTTCTTCTTCTCTTCTGGGTCAATCCCCAAGTTGCGCAACACACCTGCAAAGATGTTAGACCACGAACTTAGCTCCCCGTTTGATGATCCCACAGACTCCTCGCTGGAAAGATAGACAACCTTTTTCCCAGCAGAAGTCAATACGCGCAAGGGACGAGGGTTAGGTATATGCGCACCTTCGGTTGCAGTAGGTGGATCGGTGAAAGCCCCAGGAACTGGATACATGAAGCGCGGCTTGATCTTACCATACCAATACTGCTCCCCCGACCTCAACGGGCGCACACCCATAGATCCACCAAAAGTGGGGAAGGCAGCCTGGTAAAGTTGTACCTCTGCATTCAAAATTACACAGTTAAGCGATGCGAAAGTAAGCGGAAAATTAAAGAAGCAACTAACCTTTATCCTCAAGCTTCAAAACCGGCACCTCTTTGCTATCATGCGGCCACTGGTCACTCATCTGCACCGCGACCAGGACGTTTTCACCAAACACTCGGTTTGGAGTAGCAGTAAGCTTCACATACCAGTTTTCCTTCTTGGGAATCACCAAATCCTCCTTCACGATCGGTTCGGACCATGGGCGGAAGGTCATGGCAATCGGTATCACCTCCTCGCGAATGAAAAAGAACTTTGGTTTCCAGTCATGGAAACTCTTAGGAGGGTTCAAGAGTATCTTCTTCGCAGCCCCTCGACTGGCGAATGAGTAGAAGCCCAAATTCCTGATAAGTTGGTAGAAAACCCTAAACCTCTCTACCGTTGGGTCAACACCATGAGATCGACAGAGGAATTCGAAATGTCGAATCCTAACCATCCCAGGAGGGCTCAGTTGTGAGATATGGAACCCATAGAACTGGAGTATGTGGGCCAAGAATTCTGTAGCCGGCAATCGGAAGTTGCCCTGAAGAAAGAAATCTTCAAACAAAGTAATGTACCCCAGCGGTGCATCAGCGGCCGTTTGATTTTGGCCGAGGTACCGGGCATCCCATTCTGGTGGAAACCGGAAGCTCCTGGTTATCTGTTCGAATAACCCTAAATCCCACTTAAGGACGGGAACGGGACCTTCTTCACCGGGATTCTCTTCTGGATGTTCTTCAGCCATGAACTCCGAATATAAAAATTCTGGGAAGATTTTTGAAGATGTGATGAACACAATCTTGAAGATCTGCTGTCGATTACTTGAAGATTTGAAGAAACAAAGAAAAGTGGAGAGTAGCAACAATAGAAGAAGTAAGGTCCTCCTCCACTTCATCAGATATATATACCCATCGCATTTAATGCGGTGGGTAAACGTGCCGAGATCGCCGCGCACGTGACCAATCAGAAGATGACACGTAAGGCGAGAATCCCGGAGTGACGGTTACCAGCGCGCGTGGAGCTCACTCTCCTGATGAAAAGCCAAACCGTCAAACACAACTTGATGACAGCCGTGTAAATGGTCAACTCAAACGTCACCATCAACGACGTTTCTCACCAACTTTGTCAGATTTCAAATTTCGATGATTTTCCCGCCCAAGATTACTACAAACTTCTTGCAGAAGCTACTAAGGCCGCGCAGCATCACCACTGACTGAATAACCCTGCGCTCCCGCACCAAAAGGCAGTGAACCACTTTGAGCCAAACCTGGTAGTCGCGCCGTAGTAACCAACAAATAATTACACGCGCGTCGTCTACCAAAGTCAAGCAACCATTTTCAATCATTAGCACTTCTTTTTTCTAAGTCCAGAGCTCCAACCACTCACTTCGCGCACGGTGCAGCACTGGACTAGGGGGACTTGAAGGGGTATGGTCCCAAAAAGCCGCGCAGACCTTCCACCAGGTCGCGCGCAGGACCACACTCCTAATTCAGCAAGATCTTCAATCTCATCCTCGCGCGGGATACTTCACCAAGGATTTAGCTCGCGCGAGGTCTAGACAAGAAAGAGCATTAAGATCAACTCTTAGCATTTTGAAAAGAGTTTTCAACACCTACAATCCTGCGCGGGCTAGTCTTGTGCTCAGCAAGGAACACATAAAAGCTGTAGCGCAAGACTACTTCAGAAGGTACAAAGGTACAAGTGGCAGGTGAGAGGAGCCAATCCGCATCCTCCAGGCTCTGCCCAATCGTGCTCCACGATCGTCTGACGTGCAGGAGACAAAAAGTACCTAAGGACGCCTACGTGGCACCAATCACAGGGCAGAGACAACTGCCCCACGATCTCCACTTGGCAGAAGGGCGGCCAAGCCGACAACCATGACACGTGGCTCCAATCACGGTGCGCCAGCACCAGGGAACTCCTAGAAGCCACTAACAGTCGGAACCAGTGAGACAAAGAGCATATCGTCTAAGTTGTCGCCTTCCGGCCCAAGGCCCATCAGCCCACACCCTTTTACACCTCTCCGGCTATAAATAGAGACCTCAGTCCACAGGTTAAACATTTCATTCCCTCTACTCTCACTCTTAATACACATTTATCTCCTCAAAGCAGTCGCTTATTCTCACGCCGGAGCCCGGTTAAGAGAGAAACCCCCATATTCCCCTCTTAACGACTAACGGTGTTCTGTTTTGCAGGATTAAAAGATCATTACGGAGCTCAGAAAGCCTTAAGAAGATTAACCACTATGATAGAAGCATAAACCAAACTAATCAAACCCCAAATTAGTTCCTTGTTTCTTCAAAAGTGTTCTCTCAAAAACGCGATGGATTGAAAACACCTAAAAACATGTTTTACCTAAAACGCAATGACTAAAAACACTTCAAAAATGTGTTTTACCTAAAACGCAATGACTAAAAACACTTAAAAATGTGTCTTTTCTAAAACGCAATAGCCAGAAAACACATAAAACTCTCTTATTTCTAAAACGCAATGGACACATAAAACTGTATGTGAACTGTCTGAACCAGAGAGTAGCAAATCAAAAATTGTCTGAATTGTCTACGAATTACTGTCTTCGAAATGAGCCAATTTCTGGAAAATTAAATTTTCTGAAGCATTTTTATTAAAGCAATTTAATCGAAAGGCTCTGCCCCTTGGACCCCGCCAGGGGCTGCCGCCCCTAGGACCCTGCTACAAGGGGCGCTGCCCCCGGATCCCCGACAAGATCGTAAAACGCAATGACTAAATAAAAAACCCAGATCATAAAAATGAAATTAAAGAATTTCTTACATGGATCGAAGTCGGTTTCTTCAACGATTGACGAAATTTGAATGATAGAAACACTTATCAGCGATCGAATCGAACGGATCGAGTGATTATCTTCAAAATCACAGGAAAAAACGAGATTTTGTATGAAATTAAACTGGGTTTTCTTCAAAAAAAGCTGAAGAACACGTTGATCGGGTGTTTGATTCAATGATTGGTGACGAAAATCGCACTATAATGTAGTGATTATTGAGATAGAAAGTGAAGAAATGGTTGAAGATGGTGGGTTTTGAAAATGGTGGGTTTTGTTGTTACTAGGAAGAAGAAAAGGATAAGATTGACTAAAATACACTTCCTCTTTATTTTAAATTTTGCCACATGTCCTAATTTTATTGCTTCCTATCCTTCCTAGCCAAAATAAACTTTCTATTTGATCATCACCCATTATATTAATAAATTTTATAATTTTAAAGAAAACGATAACTAGTATGTTAAAAACTTATAATTATTATAATATTGTAGCAAGTATGATAACAGATATAAGACGAGATATTTTAATCGGGTACGAAACTTTGAATACAAATACGTCGTTCTGTTACTATACTTAGTGGTCGTTAGCTCGTGAGACTTGGAAATAGAGGTGCACAAAAAAAACATACTCGGGAAAAAACCCGTACCCAGGAAAAAAAAAAACCTAAACCGGTTATTTTTGTACTCGTGTATACACCTAACCGAACCTGACCCTACCCATAGGGTATGGATAGGGTATAGGTTTATAGCTCAATATCCGTATCCAAAACCGTACACAACTTATAACCAAAAACATCCGGAACCGGTTATACCCTATACCCAGAATCAGTTATAGCCTATACTTGATACCAGTTTTTTTTTATACTTGATAGAATACCCGAATTTTTAAAGTAATTTTTATGTTTACTTTACAAATTTAATATTTAAGTTTTCTAAAAATGCATATTATAAAGCAAATAATTTGTATTTGAGTGAATATATGTTATTGTAATTTCTTTTAATTATTTTTACAAATTACAGACCAAATTCAAATCTTAAACGAATTTACTTTTGTGTAAATAAGAATTTTTCTTTTTTTTAAATTAGGTATTGTTATCCAGACCCATATCCGGTTCCAATACCCGGTTATACCTGAACTTGATCATACCTTACCCAACTACATAGGGTATGGTTTTTCTCCTCTATACATGTACATAAACCCTATCCGGTTTCTCTCAATATTCAATTTTTCAACACCCGATCATACCCGAATTCGATTCATATCCATAACCGGGTATTAAAAAAAACCCTATTTGTGCAATTGTGCACCTCTACTTGGAAATGGTTTGAAGTTTGAATTCCGTACAACTATTTCCTTTAAGGCTTAGGCCATGTGTAGTGGGGCGCCATGCCCGGAGATGGCGCCGGAAAACGCCAAAGAACACCGAAACGCAGGGCGCTATGGCCGGAGATGGCTTGAATGGCGCGATGATAATGGCGCCGCTATGCATCTTCCTTTTAAACTTCTAACCAATCACAAACAAGCATTCTTTTTTATATTAATTAATAAAATTGAAAATTATTAAATAGGTAATGATTAGGTGGGGGCTTTATGACTACGGGCTTAAATGCATAACGCCCCATAACGCCCACCCGCACACGTGGCGCGCCACGTGTCGCATAACGCCCACAAAGGGGGGTTATGACTACACATGGCCTTAGTCTTGGGCCTTTTGACCGGCTTCCTTCTGGGCCAATTGCCAGACCATGCAAAAATTTTGAAAGTGCGAACGAAGCCCACAAAAAAAATATCCAAAGGCTCTAGCCTCTATGCGTTAGTTTATGGGTTCACTTGTGTGTTCACTTGTATTGAACTTGGTTTTGTGTTCACTTGTATTATGTCAAGTCCAGTTTTTTCTTTCTCCACAACAGGTATACAATACAGGGTTCATCATTCATGGGTAGTGCAAATCTTAAAGAAATGTCAAGGAAGAGACTGGTGAAAACTATTACTAGTTTGGAACAACTTGTAACAAAACTTTTAGTGAATAAGTCAGCTCCCTTAACACATATATGACTTCTATGGTCAACGTGTAGGAGATAACAGCGAAATCGTTTGTTTGGATGAAATAAAGCAAAACTTACTTTATTGTATCGGTTGTTTTCATGTATGTATATGCTTGGTGTCCCATGTACTAACTACTTGCTATTTGGATTTTACCGTTGGAAAAAAATAATAATAAATAAACAAGTAAAGAGAACTTATTGATAATTTTATAATAAAAATGAAACTATCGGTTTATTATTATATTATATAAACAAAAAGACAAGACTGACTATCGGGACAAAATTCCAAGTCCTTGGTGTAATAAATTATAGAGTAAATTGCCATTTTAGTCCCTGAGTTTTGTCCAAATTTGCCATTTTAGTCCAAATAGTTTTTTTTTCGCCTCTGGGTCCCTGACTTTTACATTTTGTTGCCATTTTGATCATTTTGTCTAACTCCATCCAAAAACCCAGTTTGTAACAGTTTGTACTTAATCACTAATGTTTTCAGTTGCCATTTTGATCCAATTCCAAAAAATCAAAAAAATTCCAAAAAATCAAAAAAATTCAAAAAAATTCAAAAAAATCTAAAAATCTAAAAATTAAAAAAATTCTAAAAAATCCAAAATTCATTAAATGTTTCGGCACGAACCGTTTCGACCCGTACCGTATCGAACCGTACCGTTTCGACCCGTACCGTTTCGAACCCGAACCGTTTCGACGCGAAGCATTTCGACCCGTACCGTTTCGACCCGTACCGTTTCGACGCGAACCGTTTCGGGTTCGAAACGGGTTCGGGTTCGAAACGGTTCGGGTTCAATACGGTACGGGCTCGAAACGGTTCGCGTCGAAACGGTTCGGTTCGAAACGGTACGGGCTCGAAACGGTCCGCGTCGAAACTGTTCGGTTCGGTTCGATACGGTACGGGTCGAAACGGTACGGGTCGAAACGCTTCGCGTCGAAACGGTTCGGCTCGAAACGGTTCGGGTTCGAAACGGTACGGGTCGAAACGGTACGGTTCGATACGGTACGGGCTCGAAACGGTTCGCGTCGAAACGGTTCGGTTCAATACGGTACGGGTCGAAACGGTACGGGCTCGAAACGGTCCGCGTCGAAACGGCTCGGTTCGATACGGTACGGTTCGAAACGGTTCGCGTCGAAATGGTTCGGTTCGATACGGTACGGGTCGAAACGGTACGGTTCGAAACGGTTCGCGTCGAAACGGTACGGTTAGAAACGGTTTGTGTCGAAACGGTACGGTTCGAAACGGTTCGGGGTCGAAACGGTACGGGTCGAAACGGTTCGGGTCGAAACGGTACGGTTCGAAACAGTTCGCGTCGAAACGGTTCGGTTCGATACGGTACGGGTCGAAACGGTACGGGTCGAAACGGTTCGTGCCGAAACATTTAATGATTTTTGGATTTTTTTAGAATTTTTTTGATTTTTTAGAATTTTTATGATTTTTTAGAATTTTTTTGAATTTTTGGAATTTTTTTGATTTTTTGGAATTGGATCAAAATGGCAACTGAAAACATTTTTTTAAGGAAATCCCCAAAATACCCCTGTTACAAACTGGGTTTTTGGATGGCGTTAGACAAAATGATCAAAATGGCAACAAAATTTAAAAGTCAGGGACCCAGAGGCGAAAAAAAACTATTTGGACTAAAATGACAAATTTGGACAAAACTCAGGGACTAAAATGGCAATTTACTCTAAATTATAAAACAAGAAGAGAATCATATGCATTAATTTGATGGTAGGTAGGTAGGGCAGCTCACCACTTCAAGTCAAACTGCTCCACAGACACATTACCTTAGGGTGTAGGAGTGGTTAAACACTTTGAGTGGTAAACCAAAAAACCGACCAATCAGAGCGCGTCATGTCAATCAGTCAAAAGTGTTTAAACTTTGGTGAAAAGTGTTGGCAATGGTTTAGACACTTGGTGAAGTGGTAAACTATTTTTAAAAGGAAAAAGGTGTGATTGGTTAAGATTGGATTGGACCCCACCCCACAATACCCTCTCTCTCACCTCCCTCCCTTCCCCGATTCGGCATCCACTCACCGATTTTGCCCCCCTTTTCGGCAAACTATGTTCGGCAAACAAGTTGGCATTGGTTTGCCAATCGGTAAAGTGGGTTTACCCACTTCCACACCGTACACCCTTATATCTTAAAGCAAAACTTAAAGCAAAAAGTCGGTGGCTGTCACATCACAGCCACCGCCTTTACTTTTATATATATATATATATTGTTGGAGCTAAGATAAATCAAATTGAAGCTTAGTATGGTGGTTGCTGTCTCTCAAGCTGAAGGTGGGGTCACGAGTTCGACTCTTCCTTCTCTTCTCCTTAAATGGATTTAATACTTCTTTTTTTCCAGTTTATTTCCCTTGGAGTTTAAATTTTTTAACTGTGTTTTTTTCCCTTGGAGTTTAAATTTTTTAACTGCATTTTAAATTTCCTTTTTCTGATTCCTTTTTCCCAGTTACAGTTTTTTTCCCTTTTCAAATGTAGTTTAAGTTTCCTTTTTTTTAATTGGAGTTTAAATTTTTTAAATGCACTTTAAATTTCCTTTTTCTTAATTGGACACCTACACCTCCTATTCTTTAAGTAATTTAAACATTTAGTTTTAATATTGGTAATTGATAACTTTGACCCGTCAACCTTTCTTCTTAATAACTTGACCTCTCATTTTATTTGAATTGCTTTTACGACTTTACATCGTAGCGTGTCACACATTAATATGTTTTTTTATCTATGCCTAACCATATTAATATCTAAATAGCTTTTACAATTTTACATGGTTGCCTAAGTTACCATCACAGCTTTACACAGCAACGATGGAGAAATTCTCTTTTTTTTATCTATGTCAAATGACGTTAATATCACAAACATACCGTGTATAACAATGTAAAAACGCGTAATTTCACGTGCGGGCATTACACGTTAATGTCATCATCATACCCTGTAACCGCAATACTTATATGGGTTACACTGAGGTAGATCGGATACACCGAAACACGTGTTTTTCTATGATTAACACACCACATAATGTACCACCAACTATAAACAACTAAGGTGCCGCAGCCGTAACAAGCGACGTATCGCAGTTTTAGTGTACCTGTCGGTTTAAATTCGTCTTTCAATGGAAACGACTAACGTTTTGTAACGCCCTAACACGTTTTAACCAAATTTAACGCAGCGGAAAATACATACTAAAAATTTCTTTCATGATATTCTTTCTTTCACTTAAATACATTAATCCCTTTTCATAAATTAATTAAAAACTAACATACGTATATCGAATTAAGTGACCACATACACACCCACGTACAATCCACGTCTTGACTCGATCTTCAACCGCGTACACACCTTGAGCAAACATTCATAAACCTGTACAACCTGCAGTCACCACAACCAATTACTTCATTAGCAACCGGTGACATAATATATATACTTTAAAATGTGCATAATCAAGCATCAACATCTCTTATTCTCGTTCATATAAGTCCATTCGTCCATCCATTCGGACACTCTCGTCTGACTTCCATACTTAACCTTCATTCTCCATTATTAGTATACCTGCACTTCCATTTCATTCTTAATAGAAAACAGTTAGCATCATTATACTTTCCTATCCACTTTCGACTCCTTTTTCCGTAAACTTACCTATTTGCTTCCATTGTTTAATACTTTCTCACATGTATCGCAATAATCATCATACTACAATATATTTTACATCTAAAGTGTAAGTCCGGGATTTACTTACCTTACGCGTCCGTATTTGCATTCGCTTACTTGAGTCTTCTTGTCCCGTTAGCCTTCCACGCTCCCATCCATCTTGACATAATTCCTATACTTTCATGTCATTACATTTACATCCTTATTAGCATACATGATTATTCATATGAATGATCATATCAAGTTCATATCTCACATATGTATTTCATTAGCCGATTCAAACAAGCATATAGCATACTCAACATCATCATAAAACAACCTTCACCTACTATTGTCATTTAGACATTTCATCAAACACGTGGTGTGCGTCTGTAACACCCCAAAAATGTTTAGTATTATAATAAGTGCAAATAAACAAAGAATTCAACTTAGTTAATGAAATTTGGCAAAATGATAGTTATTTTATGGGAAAAACCTAACTTAAACACTCTTTCAAAGTGGAGGGTTCAATGTGTAAGTAATAAATTAAAAGGTTTTAACTATTAAATAAAAAATTAAAAGAAAATACCCATCACTGGGTTCTGGTCGATCGCAGAAGAGAGCAGAGAAAGGGGTGAAACCCTAACTTCAAGAAATCAAGAATTGAGCTTGAATCAAAGGAGAAATCTAATGCATGAACCCCTAAATGCGAGTAGATAACCTCAATTTCTATAGTGGTAAGTTTAATTTTCTGAAATCATGATTTGTTGAATGAGGGGTTCAACCCAATCTCGAATTTTTATGTCTAAATGTGAGAAATCTGAGTTAGGGTTACCTTCTAGGACAAGAATCATGTTGATTTTTAGGTTATTTGAAAGATTTTGGTAAAAACCCACTTTGTGAAATTTTGGTACGAATAGGATGATCAAAGTAGCTATAATCACGTGGAATCTTGAAATATGATGATGTAGTAATGCTTGAATCTTAGAAGATTTATGTAGGATAAAAGAAGGTTATGAACATGGGTTGATTGTTGATGAATTATAAGATGAACTAGTAGGAATTCATGCTTGGTATACTTGTACATAATGCTAGTAAATACGATGCCCACCAAGTGTTTGATGAAATGCTTAAAAGAATAATAGGTATAATTTGGAAGGTGAATGAATGAGAATTAGTTGTACTAAATAAACGAATGAATGTGTTGTTATAGGCGCGAAAGAAGAAGGTTCCAACACTAGGAAATCGGAAAGTTCACGAGATCGAGGTACGTTAGTGTACACCGCATTTCTATATTTATGAAGTTGTCATATGTATAATAAATCCTACTTGCTTTGTGTGGTTATGTCAAAGTTGTTAGAATTGAATTCAATGGACGTTGAAAGTAATGCTAAAATCCGTCATAAACGGATTGTGAGGAATGATTAAAATACGAAAGTTAACGCATCAGATCTGGTACTTTTCGTTGAACCGGGTATGGGAAGTTATGTATGAAATGGACGAAAGTCTATTCGATCCGTCCTTCTCGGATCGGAGTATGATGTAAGAATGTAATGACTATGATTGTTCATTATGAACAAATCGAATGAAGGTGATGTAATGATGCTAGTATCCGTTCCTAACGGGTATGTTAAGTAAAGTATGCTTAGCCTCTATTGAGACAAGCATGTAAGGAACCGTTTAACGGTTAGCAAAGTAATTGAATGATGCTTAACCGAGAAAGAAACAAACGGGTTTATTACCTAAAATTGTTAGTGGCGAAATACTAACCTATTTGTTATGTCAAATGTAGGTAAATCCTCAATGTAGGCGACTTGGCAATTTGGAGCGAGCATATGCACACTTTATGATCATCAAGCGCTTCCGCAATTATGTATTAATGTTTTGGGTCAAATGCTTGTTTTTGTATATCATTGTTAGTAGTTACACTTGTTAACACTTGGTGTATGGTTTTTAGTCGTGTCTAGTCGAACGGGTCTTAAACTTGTTTGTTTAATGATGGTTAATACAGGGATACACTCGTCTTACGAACGGGTCATGCCCAAATTTTGTTAAAATCATGTAATAATGATATTAGCGTTTTCACCTTTTAAATCGAGAAAGATTTGTACACTTTAAAAATTTATGTTTCTAGCGTCTTTTGGATGTCATTTCTACTAGACGCAAATAGGGGCCTTACAGCGTACTACTTCCTAGGCACCATGTACAACTAGTTTATGCATAATCTTCCTAGTTCATTCATATTTCTTCAAATCTTCTTACTAATTAACAAGTACCATTAACACATAAACATCAAACATATCAACACCATATTTCTTTCGATTCATTTAACAATAGTTCACCATAACACAACATAATTCATGAATATTGAACAAGGATTGTACATGATGAACACCCATGTCATCTTAATCATCCAACTAGTGGGTTTACATCCTTAAACATCAAAATAGTCAAAATTATGCATAACACATGTTCCTTATGATGATGTTAACACATATTCATGCTTAATTTCATACAAATTCGTGGATTGATCATAACCCACTTCTTACAAGATCATCAAATCTTAAATTACAACTTACCACATGTTTGCTAGGGCTAGATCATCAAGAAAACGAGTTCATGCAACGGATTTGAGCCTAATCTCCTTGTCAATTTGAAGCTTTCTTGTGAACTAGGGTTTACACCCATGTCCTCTTCCCCCTGATCGATCTCACACACACACCTAGTGTGTGTGTGTGTTTTCCTTTTTATTTAATAAATCATGTTTCCTTTTTTAACGGTTTTGGTCCCTCAAACTTCGTTTCAATTAATAAAGAGACTAACACTCATTATCTTGTTACTTATATACATGTCCCCACTCGGTCAATTATTCCTAGTCAACTTTTATTTACGGGTTCACTTTTACCCCAAACGGTATTTTACCCGTTCCTTTATATTAACCGGTTTTAAATTATCAAACCCATTTTTGGGGTGTTACACGTTTGACATAAACTTTTTTCCTAAAATGAGTATACTTAAATATAATACGTTTTTATCCTTATTTTATGACCGAAAGCGAGTCGAGTCAAATATAATAGTTTTCCATTCAACGATGACGTAATATTTTTCAAGTTGGATCAAACATACGATATCAATTCGAGTTACTTTAACTTTCGACGCCGCCGCAACGCGCGGCGGGTCAAAGTCCTAGTAACTAATAAGATTCTATTTGTATACCGTTAAATAGTACTAGGTGTACGCCCGTGTGAATACACGGGTTTGTTCTAATAACTATCGGAATCAAATACTAAAAAACATATTATAATATATTATTTAAATTTTTTCTGTTTGCTTACATATCTTTATAAAAAATGTTAAATATATGATCCGTCATATGTTTGATATAGAAATAACCTAACAAATTGATAATATGTTGTCTAAAATAAAAGCATGACCTAATTTTATGTTGTCTAATAATAAAAAGATGACTTAATTTAAATAACCAAATGTCATTGAACAATTCAATAAAGCCCATATCTTTGATACTATTAACATTAAGAGAAAAATGCAATTTGCATCCCTGTGGTTTTTGCGAACATACAATACAATACAGAGACAAAACGTCATACCAATTTTTAATACATACAATACAGACACAAAACGTCATACCAACTTCGTAGACTTGACGGAACTTACAGACTCGATAACAAAAGACCGTAACATACAATACAGAGACAAAACGTCATCCCACCACAAGCAATTGTGGATCTTTACTGATGGGTGCACTTCGAAATGTAGCAGATATGAATGAATATAACTCCACTGTAGCTAGTTACATATCTGCCACTTGGGTTATATTCATTCATATGAATGAATATAACCCCAGTGTAGTTCTTCGATTTTCCTTGAAATTCCAGAGCTCGCTAATTACATATCTGCCACTGGGGTTATATTCATTCATATGCAATTGATCGTTCTGATCAATTACTTCCTTATGTGCACCGCACCATCTTCTAGGAGGTTGTCAAGTGTTCTCGCCTTCGTAGTTGGTGTTTTGCGTATGTTTACATCAACAGCCATTCTGTACAATATTTTCACAGAAAACATTACAAACAAACCTTGTTTTGATACTACTATGATAGCATAGAACAAAAACAAAACAAACAAACAGAACAGAACAAAGCAAAACAAAAACAAAACAAACAAACAGAACAAAAAAGAACAAAAACATCACAAACAAACCTGGAAAACTGAAACGAAAATACTCAGATCAACCCATTCACAAATATCTGATTATCATCATTATGCGGCATTCAGATTATCAAAGAACTGATTATCAAAAACTTATTATCAAAGAACTGATTATGAAAAACTGATTCACAAATAACTGATTATCGTCATGATGCGGCATTCAGATTATCAAAAGATGATTATCAAAAACTAAAACCAAAATACCCAAATCAACCCTCTGTTTTTCACAAATAACTAATTATCATCATCATGCAGCATTCAGATTATCAAAAACTGGTTACCGAGGACATTATCAAAAACTGATTATCAAAAACTGAAACCAAAATATCCAATTTTTGACAAAAAAACATTCACAAATAACTGATTATCATCATGATGCGACACTCAGATTATCAAAAACTGATTATCAAAAAGGGAAACCAAAATACCCAAGTCAACCCTCTGTTTTTCACAAAAACATTCACAAATAACTGATTATCATCAACATGCGACATTCAGAATATCAAAAACTGATTACCAAAGACATTATAAAAAACTGATTATCAAAAACTGAAACCAAAATATCCAGTCAACCCTCTGTTTTTTCACAAAAACATTCACAAATAATTGATTATCATCATCATGCGGCATTCAGATTATCAAAAACTGAAACCAAAATACCCAAATAAACCCACTGTTTTTTCACAAATAACTGATTCACCATACGTAGCTGATTATCATCATCATGCGGCATTCAGATTATGCCAAACTAATTATCAAAAACTGAAACCAAAATACCCAAATCAACCCTCTGTTTTTTCACAAATAACTGATTATCATCATTATCATGTGGCATTCAGATTCTCAAAGAACTGATTATAAAAAACTTATCACCAAAATACCTAAATCAACCCTCTGTTTTTCACAAAAACATCACAAATATCAAAAACATATATAGATAAGATAAAGATCCAAACCTCTGTTTTGAAGATGAAGATTGATGAAGATGATAAAGATGGATGAAGATGATGATGATGATGATGATGATGATGATCGGTGTTGGGAGTTGAGAGAGAGATTAAAATCAAGATTTTTTGAGAAGTGTGATGATGATTATAAAAAGCAATTATAAAAATATCTCAGTCACCTCTAGATATATAGATTTAATAATAATTATTTTATATATTATAATATAATTATTTTTCATAATAATTTTTTAAATACCTAAATCTTATTATTATAAAAAATATATTTAATATATTAATTATAATTTATATAAACAGTGGGCTCATTTTATATATTATAATATAATTAAATTATTTTCATAATAATTTTTTAAATAGTAGATATTATTATTTAAAAAAATATATTTAATATATTAATTATAATTTATATAAACAGTGGGCTCATTTAACCCCGCGAGCCGGCTTGAGCTCGATAAGTGAACCACAGGCTCAAGTTCGTTTATCAAATAAGCTCCTTTTTAGGCTCGGGCTGAAGCTCGTTTAAGATTGCCTTGTTTCAGTCTTTTATTAACCAAGCTCGAGTTGCTCAGGTCGTTCACACCCTTGTTTCCTTCATCATAGTTTTAGACTCAGCTGAGAAGCATCTCATCAACATAATTGACTGAATATACCTTAGGTAACATCGATCTACTTATCATCAACCAAAGCCTTTATTACACTGAACGCTACCTAGAACAGCCGCGAACGGCAGCCGGCAACGATTTGGGCATGTTGCAACAACACGCCAGATCTCGCCATCATAGTCCCAAATGACAAAAGCATCTAAGGTGAACAAAACTGAACTGATCAATTTTCAAAACAGTTCAAAATTGAATCTTAATGTAACAACACATACAGGTTCAATCAAAACAGTTCAAAATTCAGATGATACAACTTTAGGTAATAATCTGTTTTTGAGGAGGCAAAATTTGAAATGCATAGGGAGTTGTTTTGGCCATTTAATGCACTCAGAAGTAATCATATCTTCTTCCAACTCTCTCTTTATTCTCTATTCATGGAATCGGTTGCAAAACATTTATATTGTCAAACTGTCAGGCTCAGATTGTGCATAAAGATGACAACACCATAGCTGCAAGAGAGGTTGCATGAACAACTGCCATCCTACAACCTTGCCATACCATAATGCTATCTTCATTCAATTTTCATAAAGTTTGAAAAATCATCATAGCCTTATGTTAAAAGTACAAGAAAAGTGCACTTTGAAATCATTTTTATTCATCAAAACAGTCAACACTAAATGATTTGCTAAAGTAATACAAATGATTTGAAAATGCCAGACCTCGCTTATATTCGGGCAGACGTTTGCTTCATTATAGTTTTAGTCTCAAGTGAGAAGCATCTCATCAACATCATTGACTGAATATGCTTCATTATTAGATATGCGACATTTTCTTCACTGGACCGATCAATTTTCACTGTAAAAAAAAATCCTAATTGAATCTTAATGTAACACATACAGGGTCAGTCAACACAATTGAGATGATACAGGTTCAGGTAGTAAAAAGAAACCCTCGGGTGTAGAAGCAAGCAGTGAGAGTGTTTTGATGGAATTTTTAGGAGGGGTCGGTGACATTGTCGAGGGTTGTCAGGAAATGCTATCACTTTGCATTTCCTGACAAACTCGACAACGTCACCGACCCCTCCAAGTTTTCAACCAAAACACTCTCACTGGCTGCTTCTTCAACAGAGGAATAGCTTATTAGCAACAACATTTCAAACAACGTCATCTCTGAAAGTGACTTCAACTTATTAGCAAAAACATTTCAAACAACGTCAAGTCTAACCTGATGTAAACTAAAGGACAGCATGAGTTATCTCAAACTTACCGATATCAATTGCTCATGGATAAAATCCATTAACTGTTGGCTTGAGATGCAATCCCTAAAAACATGAATTGAGCGTTTGAATGCTGAATGAGGATTGAGCTGCCATTAATTGGTTCCTCCGAGTACCAGAAACCTATCAATTTAAAGTACAACTGCAGCCCCAAAAAGCACCAAATCAACACAAAACAGCCTCAAGACAGCATCAAATTCGATAACTATATGCGTACAAACAGATTTACAATCAAAATCTGAAGAGGAAAGATAATAACCCGTCCTATCCATTGCTTTATTATGTTATCATAATGTTCTACCATTAAACAAAATTGAATTTTAAGGAAGCTTTTTGGACTCTTTAAGCCTTAGTGATTAAAAAAATAAAGGTGTACCTTCCTTGAAGCAGTAAGAGTGCCATCTACATCAAATAAAGCGATTAAACCAGGTTGTCTCAAAGCCATCCTTAATCAAAGTTTACTGCAAAAAAACACACAAACAGACAACAAAATGAATCAAGTTTTGTAAATCAAAGAAGATGCGCCATGGCTCAGAGTTTACACAAAAACGAAAGCACCATGGCTGCAAGGGAGGTTGCAGATGAAGATCTACCATCCTTCAACCCTGCCAAGCCAAGGTACCATATTCAACAATATTTAATCAGAAGATCTAACTCATCATTGCCTGTAGCCCCTCACAGTGATTTAATCAGAACATCGAACCAAACACACATGATTGTAGCCCCTTAAATGTGATTTCAGGTCGAAATCCTTCAAGATCTGACCAACTTTGCGTTTTAGGGTTTGAAGATAAAGATTAGTTAAAGAACGAAGGAGAGAGAAGGAGCGGATATGTATCGAGAGAATGGAGAGAGAGAAGGAGGAAGATAGAAACAAAAGGGGTTTGCAATTTGAAATTTGAACCAAAAATATTGAATTCCTCCTAATTAGGCCGCCCAAAAATATTGAATTCCTCCTAATTTGAAATTTGAACCAAAAATTTGAACCAAAAATTATACAAACATTATGATGTCATATTAAAATCGGAATTATGATGTCATCCAATCCTATGTGGCATATCTAGTTGGTTGACACGTAAGCAAAGTGAGGTCAGCCTCTAAGCTCCTTTAATAGATAGTATAGATATTGTATTTTATTGCATTATATGTTACATATATTATTTAGATTTAGATTGATATTATTAGTGGAGGAACCGTATATATATTATGTAGAGTGCTATTATTAGTGGAGGAATCATCCCTATATACATACATTTTAAAAGAAAACGGTTATAAGTGCTATAAGTCTATTATAATAAAAGTAAGACCGAAATGTTGTAGAGAACAATTACAACAATATGATTGTTGTGGTCCGGACTAGGGATGAGATCGGTATTGATGTCGAATTGAATCGGTATCATATTGTATAGTAATGATAACCAAATTTTGTTAAAATCAATACGAAATATTGTATTGCATATGTTTGATTGGTACCGGCATGGTACGGTACCGTTAAAAGTCTTGAACCGATACCGTACAACATGATACCAATACAAAAATTTAGCTAAATTCGAAATCATTACCGTACCATATATGTTCGGTCAATATCAATATGGTACGGTACCGATATTTGGTATAAGATTCTCACACCTAGTCTAGACTAAACTCTACACTAAAAAACGTATGGGTATTCTCCGAACTTGCATCAATTTATGAGATGAAACATAAATATACCAATCAAGAGTGAAATGAAAGTAACGAAGCATTTTGCCTGCCAAAGTGAACATATAATTATTTGTACGAACGTTTCTAAAAGTGATTAATACTGATATTTTTAAAAGTTCGGGGGGTCGGTCGCCCCCTCCCGCCGTAGAAAAGTTGCGCCTCTGGGTAAGGTTTGCCAAACATGGGTCTTAGCACGAAGAGTTATCAGGTTATACAAAAAAAAATACTTTTATAGATATATATTTTTTTAACATAACCCTTAACCTGTGAAGCTCACGGTATATAACCTAGTTCATGTATATATATGCTTGGTGTCCCATGTACTAACTACTTGCTAGTTTGGATTTTACCGTTGAAAAAAAATAATAATAATAATCTATACATATAATAAAAGAAACCAATAAAGGGACACTTGTCATTCATTGGAGCCCTCTCTCCTACTTAATTCTAAATATTTATTTTTTTATAATTAAAAGTAGTCATTATATCACATAATTAGTGATAAGATAGAGGAAATAACAAATTTAAAATGTTAATATTAATTAACGTATTAGATTAGTTAAGACTTTGAAACAAACCATATACAATCTTATAGATAATTTTTTTTAATTAAAAATTATGTATGTTGATAAACATTACCAGGTAATTAACAGAAATATATATATATATATATATATATATATATATATATATATATATATATCATTAGTTACTTTTTGTGAATAAGAAAATATTGAACGATCAAAAAGTAAATAAAAGTTTTCCTCTATCTTATCCCGATCGAGGGGCTGGGGCAATGCATGTCGGCTGTTGAGTACAGGGCTATCCTCAAATACCGGCTGATGATCCCTATGTATCCAGAAGACGAAACCTGCCCAATCTGCCGTAAAGCCTGCATGGATAAATACGGGGAGCATGCTGTTCATTGCAAGGAGCTCCCTGGTTTCAAATACCGGCATGACTGGGTGAGGGATGTTTTGGGGGACATCTTGAGGAGAGCGGGGATTTCTGCCAAGAAGGAGGCCCCTGTGAATTTCCTTATAGACCCCATGGAAGGGAGATCTACATTGAGACCAGCGGGCCTGCTCGTCTTTGGCTGGGCGGGAGGGAAACATGCTTGTGTAGATCTCACAGGAGTCTCTCCCTTAGCTGGGTTAAGGGAAAATGGGTTTGTAGCAGGACAAGCGGTAAAGAAAGCAGAATCTAAAAAGGTGGACAAACACGCTAAAGCATGTGTTGATAACCAACATGCATTTGTCCCCTTCGCCTTCGACACCTTTGGATCCCTGGCTCCAGAAGCTATCCGTTTGCTGACTAGGGTCCAACAGGTTGTCCACAGCAGTGGCTCATCAACAGGGGGCAGGGGTTTGTTTTTAATAGGCTAGGGTTTGCTATCCAGAAAGGGGTAGCGGCGCAGCTTGTTGCTCGCTTACCTGCGATATTGATGTAAAGTGCATTTTGTTAAATAATAAAATCAAATTTTATGCAAAAAAAAAATTGTTATTCATGTTTTGTTGCATGTATATATACACACACTAGGTTAGAATCATGTGTATTACATGAGTTGAGTAAATGTAATTTTATTTATTAAATAATAAAACAATATATCTTTAAAAACAATGTTTATTATTAGGGTTAAATAAATGTAATTTTATATATTAAATAATAAAATAGAAAGTTTTATATTTAAGAACCCCGTGTATTGTAGACTAAGGGGTTGTTTGGTAGCATCTTAATGTCCATTCAGATGCTACCTCTTAATGGTTTAAAACCTCTGAATCAATAAGAGGTAACCTCAAGTCTGAATGGTTAAGAGGTAACCTCTGAATGGTAAATCATCACATGTCACATTTTTCTACCTTCTCATTGGTAAAATTCTTAATGGTTCCATTAAGAGGTAGCCTCTTAATGACCATTCAGATGCTACCAAACAGCCCGTAAATAAATATATTTTTATACCAATAATAATAAAAATGTATATCTTTAAAAACCCTGTGTCTTTACACGGATTGAATAAATGCAATTTTGAATACTAAATAGTAAAAAGTCATACCTTTAAAAAACTCATGTATTGCATGGGTTTTGTATATAACTTTGTTAGTCCTGAATAATTAAAAAAAATAGTTTGTGTAGTGATTGGTGCGCTACATCTATTGAATCCTAAAAAAATTTATCTCATCTGCTTTTATTTTAACATTAAAATCATATAACACATGCCCTTAATAGGATTTGAACCTACTATCATTGTCCATTTGGTTGGAGAATACACCACTTTATCACCAGGCTATCCGCACAAATACTTATCTCATTTACTATTTTCATACTTTTTTTCCTGTTGTACAATTATTGCCGCTTATTAAAAGCTACTTAATTTAATATTTTATTGATCCAACCACGTGTAATACATGTGTTTTAACCTAATAATAAATAAACAAAGTACAATGTTATAATAATAGACAGTGCATCAACATTCATTTTTAAGACACATCTTGATGACTGTATATGTTAATTGATTAAATTACATTTTATTCAACTTGTGTAATACACAGTTTTATTCAATTATTATAATACACAGTTTTATTCAACCAGTGCAACGCACAAGTTTTTTTTAAGAAATAATTTTTTTATCACTTAATATATAAAACTATATTTATTCAACCCGTGTAACACACGGGGTTCTAACCTAGTAAATAAGTAAAGAGAACTTATTGATAATTTTATAATAAAATGAAATTATCGGTTTATTATTATATTATATAAACAAAAAGACAAGACTGACTATGGGGACAAAAATCCAAGTCCTTGGTGTAATAAAACAAGAAGAGAATCATATGCATTAATTTGATGGTAGGGCAGCTCACCACTTCAAGTCAAACTGCTCCACAGACACATAACTATAACTAATAAGATTCTATTTGTATACCGTTAAATAGTATATTGTATTTCATGCATTATATGTTACATATATTATTTAGATTTAGAGTGATATTATTAGTGGAGGAACCGTATATATATATATTATGTAGAGTGCTATTATTAGTGGAGGAATCATCCCTATATACATACATTTTAAAAGAAAACGGTTATAATTACTATAAGTCTATTATAATAAAAGTAAGACCGAAATTTTGTAGAGAACTAAAGCAACATGATTGTTATGGTCCGGACTCGGGATGAGATCGGTATTGATGTCGAATTGAATCGGTACCATATCGTATGGTAATGATTCCGAAATTTTGTTAAAATCAATACAAAATATCGTATTGTATATGTTTGATTGGTACCGGCATGGTACGGTACCGTTAAAAGTCTTGAACCGATACCGTACAACATGATACCAATACAAAAATTTAGCTAAATTCGTAATCATTACCGTACCATATATGTTCGGTCAGTATCAATATGGTACGGTACCCATATTTGGTATAAGATTCTCACACCTAGTCTAGACTAAACTCTACACTAAAAAACGTATGGGTATTCTCCGAACTTGCATCAATTTATGAGATGAAACATAAATATACCAATCAAGAGTGAAATGAAAGTAACGAAGCATTTTGCCTGCCAAAGTGAACGTATAATTATTTGTACGAACGTTTCTAAAAGTGATTAATACGGATTTTTTTAATTTGTGCCAAATAAATTAAAGTTATGTACTCAAGCATACTTCCTTACATTAAAATTGTGTTAAATACAAAACTTTGAATAGACAGACTTTTACTTTTAGAGGATAAATATGATAAATCTTTTAAGATGAAATTTGGGTTAAGAACTTGTAGACTATAGAAAGATTAATTATGATTTTCTAGAAGTGGTTTAAGTAGGAATATATATATAAGTTATCCAAAGCCTTATTTTTGTAATAAGCTTAAATTATACATCAATATGAAGTATTTTAAATTATATATGTTTGACAATGTGTAGAAATGGACACTTAAATCTCAGTGTTGGGCTATACAATCCGTATGCAAGATAAAGATTGGTTTCAAGGATTAGAAAATTTGACGATGTTGCAGAAGAAATAATATAATTTTGGTATTTTTACACTTAATTTCTTGCTTGAAACTCTCCATATCTATTAATTCATAACACACAAGAAATGATAACTTTTTTTTGTTTTTTCAAGTTTTGTCTTTTTTTTTTTTTTTTTCATATACACTATACTTTAATATTTTTCTTTTTGTAATGAAAGTTTGGTTTTGTTAAAATTTGGCGACATATGTTAAATGAGTTTAGTTTTTGATATTGGTTTTTGTTTTATGTTTTTTTCCGGATTTGGTGGTCATTGTTGTTACTTAGCATTGTGTTTGGTTGTTACATTTAGTCCCTCAGGTTTTTTACACCCTCATAATTTTAATACGTGCTATTATACCTTCAACTTCGTCTATGTTTTACGTCACGTGGGTCACTTGATGTTACGCTTTTTCCTGGTTCTGATTATGTTTGGTTGCTACATAACACAGTTTTATGCCTTACGCTCTGCAACGTTGATATCACGGTTTTACGTCCCCACCCGCAACGCAGGACGTTAAGACTAGTTAATACAATCTTTAATAATTTTACCGTTTATTATATAACTAGGTTATCACCCGGGACTGCTTCCCGGATAGTTTAATTTTATTAGTTAAAAAACTTGTATTTTTATTAAAATGTAACATATTATTTCATTAAATTTTATCACAAAAATGTTGAAATACTTAAACCAAACAAATAACTACCAGTTATTTGAGATGACAAATAAATAAAGGATAAAAATTACGCTATAAATAAATTAGGTAAACCTTGTCGTTTCGCAATCTCCTTCAGTTGATACCTTCAATTCCCATTCACCTCCACCAATCATCTTAATGGTTACATTAGAATTATTAAATAAATATTAATAGTCATGTTTCAAACAAATCATATGATAAAGACTGCATAAGGTGATCTACATTGACCTAATTATTCAAAAATATGGGAAATTTCCATGTTGCAACATTTTCACATTAATTCACCGGATAAAAGCACAAAAAAAGAGAAAACATGAACTAAAGTTTTGAGTTTGCCTAATCCACAAGAGTTGAAAACAACAACAATACATCTCTATAACCTTTACCAACTCACATTACCACTGGAACCAGTCTTTTAAACAGCACTATAAGGACGCAGAGTAACCGATCCATATTTTTTGCCTGTGGTATAGAATAGATATGGTCATATTTCAAAGAAGAAGATTTTTTAAAATTAATAACATAAGGTAATGTAAGGTGATTTACACTGTTCATGGAGGCCTTCCGCAAGCATCAACATTGCTACGCTTTCATCTAGAAGCCCATCAAGCTTATTTTTATCTTCACAAAGTTTGGTTACCTTGTATTCATTGATTTCAGCTAAAGCCACCTGATGAAACAATGGTTAACCAAGGGGGTTAACTCACTGGTCTCGTCAAGTAGGGTTAATCCCTTCTTTCCGAGAATCGCTGGCTGGATCGTCCGCTGGTTGATCTCCAGCACAAGGAAACAAACCGTGACTCGTAACAAGGAGGATGGGGTGGGGGGTGCTCCTTGTTACCACTCTCCGGCGTGAGAATCAGTAATTTGCTTGGGAAGCAAAGTGTGATAGTAGTAGTAGTGAGAGAGTTGTGAAGAGATCCCTCAAACCTGGTTTGGGATGGGTATTTATAGCCGAGGAGTGAAGGAGGGTAGTTGAGTGGCTAGTCTGACATCGCACAGCTTCATGCAGGTGTGTCAGGCCTGTTGGTCACGGTGGTGATGCCACGTCCTGCTGTGGTGTCAGTCTGTTGCTTACACGTGGGCTGACAGGCGACTGTCCTCAGTGCCACTTGCACTGTGGTGTCAGTCCCACTTGCCTTGTATGCAGGATGCGGTGCTGGGCCGCATCGCTGCTCGCGGTAACTGATGTTGTTCCCGCGTTCTTGTTCTGGCCAAGATGTATGCGGGATGCGGTGCCATGCCGTATCGCCTCTTAGTGAGTGTTACTATTGTCCAGATCCCTTGTCGTGATGAAAATGTTCATAGGATGCGGTGCCAGGCCGCATCGCTATGTATACACCCATTTTCATACATAAGGTATGTATTCCCATCTCTTGACCGATTGGATTCGACCGCTGTGTTCGCGCGTGCCCGCACGGACACAGATAAGTTCTTGCTGGTGGGGGTTTTTGATAAGGGTAATGGTCGCTCGCGGTCATGCTGACACGAGATCTGGGACCATACCCCTTCAAGTCCCCCCTGTCTAGTGTTGCTTCCTTATGCAAGTTGCATGTGGGAGGAATACTTGACTATGGTGTCTAGAAGGTAGAATATGGGCTGTAGAAGAATTTAGGCCATGCGAATGGCTCCTACTTCAAGTAAATCAAGCTGGGGGTCCGGTAGAGTCGTGTGACGTCTCTTCCGTACCGGTGAGCAAGGTCCGCTTGATGCGAAATTCTCAGCCTGATTTGATTCGGTAATATGATCTACCTTTCTCTGATGTCATCAGCCACCTGTTGGTGTTTCAAACCAACCTTTGAGACGGTGTCTGAAGATAGTATGAAGGTTTGAACCACCCTTTGAGACGGTGACGGAAGATGTCCGTGATCGCAACTCTAGTTGTAACCTCTGTGTCAGCTGATGCAATGCTGTAAGTGCTTTGCTCAAGCTCTATGTTTATCAACTGGACATGCAACGATGATCCCTGCTTTGTGGGGTATTCGCGTTCTCCAGTTTAGCTCTCAAGTAACCGCACGTCCTTTGCGGTTACCTCGTTGCCGCATATCGTTGGCCATGTTTGGTCGAACAATATGGGGAACTTGCGTCATTGTTAGCCGTGTTTGGTCGAACAATGTGAATCTGTACTATGGAAAATAAACATGGTCATAGGCATGGTAGTGCCCACCATTGTTTATTCTATGCGGTCCATAGGTGGGCAAACAGAGTCATAAGCAAACTTGTTACCACTGTTGCTTGGCTTGCTACTCGAGGAGATCACCTTAGATACATGGGAATCTGGGTGAAACTCGTCCGCGTTCGTTCCTTAGCTACTTTCCTTCATGCTTAGGTGGAAAGTAGTTTTCCTTGAAGTAGTTTTGCTTCAACCGTGTGACGGCTTAGTCGTTGCTCTTCCGTAGCTACCGTTCGCGGAGTTGCGTTCCGCCGCAGCTACTCGTGAGTGTTAGCGGTTTGTCACAGAAAACCCGCTTTCAAAGAGGAATTCTCCTTGATGTGGCTCTTGAAGGATCAGGAGTCAGGTGTAACACCCGTCTATTTAATTAAAGATTTTCATTTAAAATACGAAAATAAACATGGAATTTTATGTAAATACTGTTGAATAATACGGGTGAATTAAAACTTTTACAATTTGAAAATAATACAAATTGATATCTACGGAATTGCCGTTTAAGATGACGACGAAAACAACGTGCGGAAGCTTTTATCTCTTGTGTTCGGTTCTTGTAGGCTGCTTGATCTTCATCCGGGTACGCTTGACATTCACCTATCATCAAAACCAACCTAAAAGTTAGTTTTGATAGATAATTGGCAAGTTTTAACAAGAAATATGGGTCAAACGAATAAAATTATACAATTTGCCAGCTTCTGGCTTTCTCGCGGGGCGCGAGAGTTTTTACGCGGGCCGCGACCCTCCGTCGCGTGTCGCGACATATTTTACTCCCTCCGTCGCGTGGCGCGGGGGATACACTTTTCCAGCAGGTTCAGATCTGCAACCTGCATTTTTCAGAAATCCAAGTTTTTATGAAAATGTGCATAACTTTCAAACTACACATCCGTTTTACCCGATTCTTTTTCCTACGCGTCTGTAATTTATTTCTCCATCTAATGGAGTTAAAATCCCACATCCGGATTAACAAAATATCAGACTTTTAAGTCTTCGGCTTATTACCCTTTTGCCCAAATTTTGACCCATTCTTGTATTTGTCAAACAGTCATATTTATTTGACTCCGATTTCTCATAAATTCCATAAATTCATTGTTGTTTATCATAAGAGGTTCAAAATTCCGGTTTACATACATTCTTGAACCCGTTTTTACTCAAATGTTTATTTTGACCCGTTAAGGGTATTTATGTCCTTTTTGGCGTGAATTCTCGCTCATTCATTCTTAGCACCATATTTTCACATTAGTTCTCAAATGGTCTTCCACCACAATTATATTTGTGGTGGATTTGATATAGTAAACTATTTATGTCGCGTTTTACTTCTCGGTTTGTCATATTACGAAAAAAGACCTATTTCTAGGCAATTGACCCACAAAGGTTTATGCCTATCACCTTGATGCTTATCTAAGGATTACATGATTACAATACGTGATTCCCAAACCACCCATAGGAGCCGTTTGCCTGATTTACCCATCAAGGTATATTTATCAACATTAGTCCTTCATTTACGATGAAGGACTTTCACTACAATTATGATCAAATCGCACATTTAAAATGTAATCTCATTGATGCGTACCTGGCTCAGGTCAACAAATAGACCCGATTTATACCTCGCTTTTATTATCACATATTCTATGGACGCAATTAACCAAATTGCTAATCGCTCCTGTTAACACAAGACTTGACAACCATATTAATCGATATTGTCAAATGGTGTTATCACACCATTTGACCCGTTCGGCCTATAAGACCAAGCATTTTCATAAGTAGCAAAACATGGTTATTAATTGCCAATTTGTTCATCCGACCCATTTCAGATTTTTGCCACTAGACCCCTTTTTCTCTTAAACTCTTTTCTTATATTTTTACCCATTCGGCTTACGCCACGGGTGCCCCTTTTGAACTCTAATTTACTTTAGTCGATACTTGACTAAATTTCCATTTTACCCAATTTCCCATTACTAGTTACGCTATAAGGTAACCTTAAGAAAAACTCTTAAACTCTTAACCAATTCATGACTAGTTTACCATTTTGCCTTTTTCACCATTAATCATGGTTTAAAACGTTTCTATTCGTTCTGACCCAATTCGTTTCGTGTCGGAACCCATAATTCGAACCAAATCCTTTGTCGTATTTATCGCCTATAAAATAAACACGTATACTACAAGTAGGTGTAAGTTTTACTTACCTTGCATCCGAAACACGCTTTTACTTCACACTTGATTCGTTTGACCCGCTCACTCATCAAGTTTCCACCTAGCTCGTTAGGCGTCAAACTATCATCATAATTCATAAGATGGTTAGATTAGTCATTATCAATTATGACTACTCCATCTAACGGGTCTTATGTCGACTTTATCACTTGATTAAATCGTTGGTTAGTTTGACTTCCTAGAAGTCAATTGATCTATCAACATACTCAAATGCACACTTCACATGGAATTTCAACATTTTAGCTTCGTTTAGGCATTTTAACAAACACCTAGTGGGCATAATTTTACATATTTACTAACTAGTTCATAACTAGTTATTTTTACCAAGATTTACACCACAATTCAAACCTCTATGTCTAGTGTTCATGAACTACACATCATATTTCCATAAATCAGTTTCTATGCATCAATTTACACTAGATTAGCATTCTACATCCTAGTGTTCATCATTTTCTCACAAAACCCATGAATCACCTTCAATGTGTTCATGAAAATTTTCAGAATTTAGCCATGATTTCATATATCGTTGTCTAGGGTTTACTCCTAGACACTATATCATTCTTTTTCTATCCATAAAACAAACATGCATCAACAGATTTCTAATTTTCTAAATTCATGAGAATTTCAAGTGGAGAATTCTTGTCAAATTTTACATACCTTATGATCTCCTTGTGATGGGGATCACTAATCTATGTTCGATTCTCGCTTAGGACTTGATTTTAACCTTCAATTTCTGAGATTTGTGGAGTTCTTGGGTGTGAAGAACCCTGGTCGCCATTCTCCTGCCTGGTTCGATCTTTACCCACGCCCAAAATGGGTTTTTGGGTTTTAATTTTTCTTATTTCATTAATATTAGTTTTAATTTAAACACTTTCAGCCCCTCAACTATCAAATGGGTTCTAATTTGAGTATTTTGTTCTTTCACTTAATTACAAGACTTGTACTAGGTTATTTATTTCCTAGTTACTTTATCTTGATCACAACCCGTTATATTTTTAAGTCCCGTTAAATCTCGGGCCTTTTATATACTTTGCTTTCACAAAGTATTTATCCTCCTTTTAATTAATATCAAGTTTACTTATTTAACTCCCAATATTCGCCGGGTAAATTTTATTACTAACGGTAGTTTACCCGTCTCTTAGTATTAACAGGGTTTGATTACTAAACCCGTTTTCGGGGTGTTACATCAGGGTTGCTGATGTGCGGTTGCGCATCATACTTATCCTTTTCCCAATGGAGAAGTTGTTTGCGTCCCCTCCATGGTTGTGAACCGGACGCGAGGGACTTGAAGCTTGAAGAACTTCAAGGTAATGCGGTTTACTGTCCCTGAGAAGTGGTTCTCGCAGTCCAAAGAACAACGCTGGTTCTGGGTATCTGACACACCTGTACGGGCTCGTGTGTGTCATCTTCGCATATTCCACGTGTGCTCGTGGGTATATGCGGATATCGGTTATACCCCTTTACATAATGTAGAGATATATATTTTTGCCTTTTTTGAGGGGTATGTAAAAAAACGACATGCGGTATGGGTTATGGTGCGGTATACCAGGGAAACCGCATGCCGCTTATGTTTGGATAATGTTGTCGCTCTTTTGTTGCATACGTGGCTGAACGCACGTGTGAGTTGGTGAAAGTTGGTAGGATTTCCTGGCATGTGCTGAAACGAAAGGACGTTTGCACTGCCCAAGGTCATAAATGCACTGTAGCAGGAGTGTAAAAAGTCTCTTTTGTCAGGCGCGTGGGCGGCCATTCGCGCGTGGTAACCGTCAGCGGAACCGTCGCTGAACACGTGGCGTCGCATAACTCGCTGTTTTCAAACGTGATGATTCGGTTACTGCCTCGCATTAATTGCGATGGGTATATAAGGGGAAACCGTTTGGTTTCCCCTCACTTGATCAAAATTTCAAAAATTTCCGGTGAGAGAAAGAGAGCTTCCTTCGTCTTCTCCGATAAACTTGTTTGACATTTCGGTGAGGTTTCTGAGTTTCTTGTGAACTCATCTTCTGTCTCCTTTATTACATTCTCTGATGGCTGAACCATCGAATCCACATAATGCTGAGGGTGAAAACCCAGATCCTTCATCGCCGGTGGCGGCGGAAGAGGAAGAAGAAGGTGGTGGTGCCCCCGGCGGGGGCCTACCAGTGCTGAAGTGGTCGAAGGGTCAGTTTGACACCCTGATGACCAGTATGCAGATGCCCCAAGAGTATGGGTTTATCCACCCCCAGGAAGGTGACACCGGTGCCGATGCTCCGGCTGGGTACGTCACCATGTGGGTTGACTTCTTTCTTGATGGCAACCTCCGACTGCCGTTGACGGTGTTTGTTGCCGAAGTTTTGGAGTATTACAAGATCCATATTTCCAACTGAGCCCGTTCGGGATGATTCGGATTCGAAACTTTGAGTACACCTTTCGTGCTCTTGGTCTGGACATTACCGTTGAAAACTTCCGGCGGTTTTACCAGTTGATAGTGAATACTGATTTCTTTTCTTTTGGTCAGCGTTATGGTAGCCCCAAGCTGATGACCCCTCCCAAGGGTATTACGAAGTGGAAAACCAGATTCTTTTACATTAAGGCTGCTGCGATCGTTTCCAGGATGACTTTTCGGAATGTGAACGAGACGATCTTAGCGGAGAGCATTGACGTTCCCAGGGCTGATACAGTGGACTGGTTCCCAAGGTTGCGGACCATTGAGTTCAAGAAGCTGGACAACTCGTAGTTGTGGGTGCTGCGGATGATGTTGACCAGGCCGAGTAGGAAGGCAAGGCCTGTTGTGCGGGAGAAAAGTGGTGGTAAGTACTTTTCTTCTTGTGCGGTTTTCTTAGTTCCTTTTCTGTGTTACTGATTTGTACGTGTATTATCAGAGGATGCTGCCCTGTGGGGGATATTTGATCCGGACTTCAAGGGCCAGGTTGAGACACTTGCGTGTGCGGAGGGTGAAGAAGGGTTTAACTTGACCATCCGCGACAACTTTCGGATTCCTGATCGCGACGCGATGAAGGCACCCCTGCCGCAAGGCAAAGGTATAGTCTATAATTTTCTTACTTGCTTTGTAAAGAAGTTCACCTTTCTGATTTGCTTGTTTGATGATTTAAACGCAGGTAATCTTGGGTCCCTGGGAGATTTTGAAGTGAAGGGTGCTCCCAAGAAGCAGGTGGAGAAAACTGTGCGGGGTCGCCATAGGAAAAAGCCTGAACCCGCAGTTGTTCCTCCTTTGGTGCCGCACGCGGCAGGTATCTCTTATTCTCGTTTCCGCAGATACACCGATTACGTGGTAGTGTTTGACACCCTTGAGGGTTTGGGTGTTCCAGGTGGTGGTGCGGCTGCAGGTGGATCCTCTGCGGGTTCCAAGCCTGCTGATGAGAAGAGGAAGAGGAAAGTGGAGGAGAAGGCTGCTGGTGCTGGTGAGAAGAAACGTTCGCGGTTGCAAATGAAACGGACAACCGTTGTCTCGCAGACGAAGCCTGCGGTTGTGGCTGGTAAGTGAATCATAACCTTTATAAGTGTTTGTCACTGTAACTTGTAATTGGTAGTTATTTTTGCTTTGTTTGCAGAACTGCAAGATGGAGGTTTCTCCTTGTTTGATACTCCTCCTTCCCCCACGTATGACGCGGTTGCGGACGTGGGGGTGGACAAAGGGTTCAAAATAAACCCTTCTGTTAAAGTGGTTGCTGGGCCTTCTGTGCAAGCAGAGGATACTGGGAAGAAGACCACGGATCAAATCTTTTATACGGTGGATTCTTCTGATAATCTGATCTTTCCAGGGGATCTTGGGAACCTTAAGTTTGTTGATGCTGAAAAGCAAAAATCTCCTGCTGCCGAGAAGGCTTCCGGTTCTGCCTCTGGGGGTGCGGGTTTTGAAGGTCCCTCCATTCAGCCTGGGGAGTCTGAATTGGAGTACTACTACCGTAACCTATACGGAAGTCCGGAGTGTGAACTACCATCGACCCCCTTGGAATGTTATGCAAGGGGATGATATTTCCACTGATCCCTTCGCGTGTAGGGATATCTTGAGTGGTTTGGGCACTCCTTTTGAGGTCTTTCATGCCCGCGGCCTGCCTCGTGAGCACCGGATCAACCAACTCTCGTCCATGCTTGTTGGGAGTTCCATAATGGCGAATGCCATTATAGAAGACTACAAGGTGCTGGGACGCAAGGAGGAGGAAAATTCTCGCTTGCGGGCTGAGGCTGAAGCATTGGTGAAAGCTGCTCGGGAGGGTGCGGAGCAGCTTAAAAGGGAGAAGGCTGCTTTTGAGCAGTATAAGTAGACTGAGGAGTGGGCTGCAACTGTTGGCCTTAAACAGGTTCGTACTCTTGCCAAATTGCTTTCTGATGAGCGTAAGAGTTGGAAAGAATCGCTTTCTAATGAGCGCAAGAGTTGGAAAGAATCTTGGGCCAAACAGAATGAAAAGATGTTTCGTGTTCGTCAGGAGCTGACGAATGTTAAGGCAGCGAATGCTGCTTTAGTCAAAGAGAAAGCCGTAGCTGAAGCGGTTACCAAAGAGGACAAGGAGGCGGAGGTCCGCGCCGCCAAGGCTCTTGAAGAGGCAAATGTTGACCGCACCAATTTAAACAAGACTGTTGAGGGCCTCCAGGTATGAGTAGCTTTTGCTCTTGAATTTGTATCTTTGTTTCACAAGTATGATTGATTATCTTTGTATACTTGTGTTTTCTTTGTTGTTGGAAGGCTGAAGTGCAGAACCGTGTGACTAGTCTTGCGGAGGTCACTGCGGCGCGGGCAAGGGAGGCTGCCGAGGCTAGAGATAGCATGGTTTCTTCATTTGATCAACTTAAGGCAGACCGCGATTGGATACGTGATCACGGTATCGGGCATGTAAGTACCCGGTGCCTTTGCTATCGTCCAGGTTTGCCTTTGCTAACCTTATTGCTTGTGTTTTGCAGATTGTTGGAGCCATCCTTGAGGCACCTGAGAACGCAGCTGCTGTAGAGGAGCTGAAGCAGCGCGCGCGGGAGGCTGGTTTTAAAGTTGGTTATAACCGATGTATCATCCATCCGAACCTCTTATCCCAAGGAAAATTTACCGATGAAAGGTCTGGGTTCCATGGCGTGGATACTGAAGCGCGTCTTGCTGTCGCTGTTGCAGCGTATAACGACCTGTCCATTTCCGCCCTTGAGGAAATTGATAAATGCTTGGATGCGGAATATTATGTGGACCGCTTGCGGTTGTTGTACGGTGATCCTGAAGAGGAAGAGGAAGAGACCACTGGTAGTGGCAAGGGTGGTGCGGGTACCAGTGGTACAAAGAAGGGCTAGGTTGGCCTGCATGCCCTTTTTGGTTTCCTCGATGTAAATGTTAGAAACTTTATGTAAATCTCTTGTGCACCGCGTAGGTGTAGAAATTTTTTGAATACAAAGTTTAATTATTTTGTTCAATTTGTACAAGTGTTTTTACTACTTGCATTCTTGAACGTGTATGAGTTAATGTTATTGTGAATAGCATTAAGTCTGAATTTGCCTTTTGCGTATCTAGGTGATATGCAAGTATGTGCGGCTCAAAGTGTGTAAAAAAATTTTTTACTCTTTGTGTGAGCGCATATGACTCTGTTGGCTGTAAAGCGCAGTTGAGTATACTTTGTACCTTTGTCGTATGAGTATTAGTCAATTCCTGTTTTTATCCCGTTAGGGCTTAGGAATTGTGTAGGTTTTGCAAAAACCGTAAATGTGTATCTGTCGCAACCCCCGATCCCTTATCTGTCCCGGAAACGGGCGGACGCGAACTCAGAATTTTGGTGGTATCAGTTGGTTAATTTGGCAGTGGAAATTACATCAGGACGGTAGTTAGGAAATGTTTATCAGAGTAAAACCACCTTCTTTGATATTAATAATCACATGGGTAAAACCCAAGTTTCTTATTACAACATGTTTATAGGGATAAACCCTATTTTATTGAATTTAAAATATCGTCTTTTAGGTAACTTTTATAGCCACATTTTTCCCAAGCCTTCAGTGCTCTCCAGCTGGCTTTTTACTAATTGGCTGTCACATTTTGTTACCTGAAACGCGTTTTAAAAACACTTGTCAGTGGAAAATACTGGTGAGTGAATCCCAGTTTAATCAAGAAATATTTTTATCAATTAAAACAGTATTGAGAGCGATCACATTGTTTATTTCTACACAATTACTCATTCAGTACTGTCAATCCTGACTGGTGGGTCATATTACACATTGGCTAACTCGTTGTCCAATGGTAACGTGTTGTCGTCCCGACTTACTACTCACAGTGTAGTAAATTTTGTATACAAAACCCCAACATACCGGCAGTAATTGAAGAACTACAAAGACTCAATCACCGCTTATTCACATTGTAAAGCATTAAGGTTTTGTAAAATGTTAAAAAAGTTTAACAAAAATTGGATAAACTCACATTGCTATCTTAGACTTTGCGTAAGGGTTTCCTGGGATTAATCTATAATTTACACAAATGTACATAGGTTAGTATAATAACCCTTTGATAATATTAATGACACCCTCCCCGAGACGGCATTCCAACAACTACGTCGGGCAGAACCATGACAGTTGTTACGGAACCCTAAATCAATCGGGCAGCGTATCTAATACGAAACTGGGGTTATAATACTTACAACGGAGCAGAACCTCGCTAATTAGGGGTATAATACCAGCTTTATAAAGCCTATATTTCAGAAATTGTGATTGAGAAATGAAAACGGGACGAACTGACTGAAGATCCGATGGCTCCTTTATATAGTGCTGAAATCTGGTTCTCACGCGGCCCGCGTAAAGGTAAGCAAAGGCTTACGCGGCCCGCGTCGTAGCCCGGGTAGGTTTTAGGTTATCCGGGTCATCGCCTAGACTCGCCACGATGATGACATGTGTCATCACCGGGCTGCGCCACTATCTCGATCTTACGTTGCCCGCGTAAGTGTTAAGGTTAGCTTACGCGGCCCGCCTTAACTTAAGAAATCAAACGAAATCAGGTTTCAACCTTGAAACCGCCCGCGTAAGGTTGGGGTGGGTCCTACGCGGCCCGCCTCAGCTTAAAAATCAGGTTTTTATTTATTTTAAATGCTATTTAATGTATTTCGGGCTCGGTTTGCACATACGGGGTGTATTTAAAGACATATTGGGATATTTTAAAATATATTAGGGTGTCAGAAATATTCGAGAGTGTCGGTTTATTGAGGATTGTTACATCCTCCCCACCTTGTTTTAGAGCTCGTCCTCGAGATCTACTGGAACAAGTGCGGATATTTCTTTTGCATTTCAGATTCAAGCTCCCATGTACTCAGGTCCTCTTTTGGAGTCCCACTTCACTTTAACCAGAACTAGTCTCTTATGCTTGAGGTTCTTAACTTTCATGTCTTCAATCTGTAGAGGTCTTTCTACAAACTTAAGTTGTTCATTTACCTCTATATCCTTAAGAGGTACTATCAGTGATTCATCAGTTATACACTTCTTGAGATTAGATACATGAAATACATCATGTATTCCTGCCATTTCTTCTGGCAGTTGTAGTTGATAGGCTACAGGTCCTATTCTTTTAATAATCTCAAAAGGTCCAACATACCTGGGACATAGCTTTCCCCTTTTGATGAATCTTACCACTCCTTTCCAAGGAGAGACTTTTAACAATACTTTATTTCCTACTTGAAACTCCAATGGCTTGCGTCGGTTATCGGCATAGCTCTTTTGTCGATCACGTGCTTCTTTCAGTCGTTCCTTGACTAGAATGATCTTGTCGGTTGTTTCTTGCACTATCTCAGGTCCAGATAGTTGTTTTTCCCCAATTTCTGCCCAACAGACTGGGGTTCGGCACTTTCATCCATAAAGTGTTTCGAATGGTGCAGCATTTATACTTGTGTGATAACTGTTATTATAGGAAAATTCTATTAAAGGTAAGTGATCGTCCCAATTTCCACCGAAATCAATTACACAAGCTCTAAGCATGTCTTCCATTATCTGAATTATCCTTTCACTTTGTCCATCCATTTGAGGATGATAAGCCGTGCTTAGATTTAACTTGGTTCCCATGGCTTTTTGGAAACTTGACCAAAAATGAGAGGTAAATCGGCTATCCCTATCAGAAACAATTGATAAAGGAATTCCATGTAATGAAACAATTTCATTCACATATAGTTTAGCTAGTTGTTCCATGCTGAAAGTTTCCTTCATTGGTAGAAAATGAGCTGACTTGGTTAGCCTATCTACAATCACGCAGATTATATCATTTCCTTTCTTTGTTTTGGGTAATTTAGTAACAAAATCCATTGTTATCAAATCCCATTTCCACACTGGCATTTCTAATTGTTGTAATAGACCTGAGGGTTTCTGGTGTTCAGCTTTGACTTGAGAACAGGTTAAACATTTAGAAACATAGGCTGCTATGTCCTTTTTCATTCCTATGCACCAGAAATTTTTCCTTAAATCCTGGTACATTTTATCATTTCCTGGATACATCGTATACTTAGATTTATGGGCTTCTTCTAATATACGATAACGTAGGTTTCTGAAGAAACACTAGATAAATGGTCGGAACCGAAATATATAGGGGGTTTGAATCCGCATAAAAAGGGTAGGTTTCCTCTCGTCTGATTCGATTATAACTGATCTCCTTCTCCGATAACTCTACAAAAAAGAAGCACCGTTAGCCTCGCCAAGGGGAGAAAGGGGTTCTCTCCTTGACCCGACTCCGGTGTGAGAATAAGTATGGGTTATGAAGAAGAAGATGTATTTGGGAAGTGTGGGTAACTTGAATTTCATACCTGAGTAGTTCTCATATTTATAACCGGGAGTTTTTTGGGCGGGAAAACCTGTTAGTGAAAAGTTGACGGAAGATGCTAACCCCGTAAGCGGTTACATTTCCTTCCGTCAAGCTTCTTGATCCGACGTGAGAGCACACGGATCGTGGCTTAGATCGAAGGCTGGGGATTTGCCACGTGTAAAGTGATCAAGTGGAGATTACTCTCCAATTACATGCTTTCGTTGTGATTTCAGGGATGCCTGAGATGGTGACACGTGTCCAGACGGTTATAACCGTCTTAGTGGTGCACGATTGTATTTCTTCTAGAAGATTACTGCTGTAATCTGGTGTGACTCCTTACTCTGTGGAATCAGCTGGATAAATAAATCCCAAGTCTGGGTAAATAGTATCCAAGTCTGGATATTTAAGCGGAAGTGTTTATTTCGGGATTTTCATCCTTTGTTTATGGGAGAAAGCGCAAGGATTTATGATTTCCTTTGGGCGCACAAGTGTTGATTGTTGACTGTTCCTTAAGTCTTTCTTTTGTAAGACCAGTGCGCGGCCGCGCAAGGTAAAAAAGAGAACTTAGAGATAAGGTCGTGGTATGGTCCTAAGCACTTGTTATGAGGTTTTTGGGACCTTACCCCTTCAAGTCCTCCCAGTCTAGTGTTGCACTTACGCAAATAAGTGGGGCACTGGACTTATGAGAGGAAGATGCTTTTTGGCGTGAAAAAATAGAGAGTCTTCTATGAGAAGATTTAACTTTGTTTATAAAGATTTTTTGGAAAAAATGCGATTTTTCTGTTGAAAATTGGATCTTTTGTTATCATGATCTGACTTTTGATGACGTCAGTTTGTAATAAAAATTTCGCATTTGCGATATTTTGTCTTCTTACATTGGGATACGAAGTGGCGCTTGTCAGACTTCATTAATGGGGATATGACCCTGGTTCCTGTAGCGCCGTTTGGATGGGATATTTTTCTGACAGTTAATCATGCCCTTTCATTTCCCCGGAGTGACCTGCCTATATATATATTTGGGTACCGTTTTCTTATTGTTTGGTTTTGGAAAAAATGAAGGCGAAACGTTCCCTCCGCTCTCGACGACCTTTGGAAGTTCTGAGGGTTTATGAAGCTGCGGCAGGTCTCCTGCTTCTTGCTAATTCTCCGTCGTTAGAGATTGATGAAGAAGAAAATCCGTTCAACGTAGCTTCTTCGGTGGTTGCTGGCTCTGATTGTGATGTTTGCCGTCACAAGGGTGTTGTTGATGAGGAAATCAGTGTACTATCCGTTGAAGGCTTGATGTCTCGTTTTCCGATGATGCAGTACGGTGGATGCAAGCTGGTATATCACCGTCGTAAAAGTCGCCGGTTTGATCAGGGACCAACTGTTGATGATGACCTTAACGTTGGTTAGGTTAGGTCTGGGAACTGTGTATTCCCTTCTTTTGATGTTTTGGAAATATGCTGTTCTTGGTACTGAAATTTTGAAGATCATTGCCATGATCTTTGAAGTGTTTATGCTACAGTTGATAATGTATATGTTTTGATGTACTGTTGTACCTGTTGGGTTTGTTTGTTTTGTATGTTTGGATTACAATATGTTGCATGTGTTTTAATTGTTTTGATCAATTAGAGCGAATGAGAGATGGTATTGTGCTTATGTGTGAACGTTTGTCCAGGATATCCGCTTATGTTGCGCTTTTTCCAGACTGTTCATGAGGTGTACAATGTTTACCATATTGTTTTCGCGCGAACCAAAAGAATTACATGCAATTTGTAACAAACAGCAACAAACATGAAAATAATGTTTGTATTAATAAAGCGCGAGGCTTGTAATACACGTGTAAATAGGAAATACATTGCCTGTGAATGATTTGTCCTATATGTAACACCTGCGCTGTTGCTGCGCATTCCAGGTGCGGGGAACTAGAGTCCCATCAATTCTTTTTAGGGTGTATGCCCTTTTACCTAGGACCTCAATGATAATGTATGGTCCTTCCCATTTTGGCGCTAATTTGCCCGGGTTTTCTGCGTTTGACGCTTCATTGTCGCGCAAGACGAAATAACCGGGGACAAAAGTACACACGCGTACGCGCGCGTTGTAATATTTTTCAAGTTTGGATTTGTACCTTGCTTCTGTGATGGCGGCGTTTTCGCGCCTTTCTTCAAGAAGGTCTAAATCCATTCTTCGTTCTTGTTCATTGTTTTGTTTTTCCATGGCTATCATGCGCGGTGACGATAGGCCAATTTCGGCTGGGATTACGGCTTCAGACCCGTAAACCAAGCTGAAAGGAGTTTCTCCCGTGCTAGTTTTTGGCATTGTTCGATGTGCCCATAGGATGCTGGGGAGTTCATCAACCCATCCTCTGCGCGCTGTGCCTAGTCGCGCCTTGATGCCGTCGACTATCTGCTTGTTGATGCTTTCGACTTGGCCGTTTGCCTATGGGTGCGCCACAGAGGCAAAATTGTGCTCAATCTTCATTTCTTTGAACCATTTCTGAAGATCTTCTGAAGCAAAGTTTGTGCCGTTGTCGGAGATGATGCGTAATGGTAATCCGAATCTGCAAATAATGTGTTCCCATATAAATTTATGAATTACCATTGCTGTTGTTGAGGCTAGTGCCTTAGCTTCGACCCATTTTGTGAAATAGTCGACTGCTACGATGATGAATTTTACTGCGCCTGGCGCGTCAGGGAACGGACCAATGAGATCGATGCCCCCATTGTTGAAAAGGCCAGGCGGAGGTGACTGGTACGAGCGGGTTCTTTGGTCGGAGTGTTTTTGGCGCGTATCGTTGACATGCTGCGCATCTCCGTAATAAATCTACTGCATCCATATGCATTCTGGGCCAGTAGTATCCCGCATTCATTATTTTTGCCACAACCATGCGCGGTCCTGCGTGTATTCCGCATAAACCTTCATGGATTTCTCTGACCAGATATTGTGCATCTGTTTTGTTAACACATCGTAGTAATGGTCCCATAAATGACTTCCGGTATAGGACGCCATCCGCCATTTCATAGTTTATTGCTTTGTGTTGAATTTTTCGAGCTTCTGCTTTTCCTTCCCGGAGTTTCCCGTGTTGCAGGTATAAGATGATCGGAGACATCCAGGATGGATTCCCGACTTCTATAACATTTACTTGTTTGAGGTGAACAGAAGGATTGGACAATACCTCGATGCGTACTTCTTTTGCTAAGTGCTTGAAGCTGGTAGCAGCCAATTTGCTTAGCGCATCTGCGTGCTTGTTCTCGCTTCTGTTTATATGGTTAACCTTGAACGTCTGGAATTGGCTGATTAACATCCGTGCTTGTTCAAGGTATAATGTCATAGCTTATCCCTTTGCATCATAGTGGCCATCGACTTGTTCGGCTACCAGCTTTGAATCGACATTGGCCTCAAGGTTTCTTGCCCCCATTTTGAGCGCTAAACGGAGACCCGCCAAGAATGCTTCATATTCAGCTTCGTTGTTCGTGCTTTGAAAATCCAAGCGGATGTCATATGTAAGCTCATGGTTGTCTGGGCTGACCAATCGGAGACCTGCGCCTGCTCCGTCGTCATTGGAAGCTCCGCCTGTGTGTAAAGTCCATACCCTATCGTCGAAAACAGGGACAGGGTTCTGGATTGCCTCGCATTCTTGAACTTTGTCGATGGGAACCTCTGTGGCTAAGTCCGCTAGAATTTGCCCTTTGATTGCTGGTCTTAGTCTGTAGAGGATATTGTATCCTCCTAGCTCGATAGCCCACTTAGCCAATCTTCCCTCCACGTCGGGTTTAGATAAGATTTGGCCTAAGTGGTAATTAGTGAGAACTATGATGACGTGGCCCGAAAAGTACCGACGTAGGCGTCGTGATGCATGTACTAGTGCTAGGACCAGTTTTTCTATCATCGAGTAACGGGTTTCCGGGCCAGTGAGCATCTTGCTTATATAATAAATTGGAGTCTGAATCTTTTCTCATTCTACCATTAATACTGCACCAATTGCTACTTCCGTAGCAGACAAATATAAAATCAGCGGTTCCTTTTCTCGCGGTGCTGTTAGCGTTGGCAACTGAATTAAGCATTCCTTCATCTGCTTGAAAGCTGCTTCTGCATCTGGTGTCCACTGGTAAGGTCCCAAAAACCTCATAACAAGTTCTTAGGACCATACCACGACCTCATCTCTAAGTTCTCTTTTTTACCTTGCGCGGCCGCGCACTAGTCTTACAAAAGAAAGACTTAAGGAACAGTCAACAATCAACACTTGCGCGCCCAAAGGAAATCATAAATCCTTGCGCTTTCTCCCATAAACAAAGGATGAAAATCCCGAAATAAACACTTCCACTTAAATATCCAGACTTGGATACTATTTACCCAGACTTGGGATTTATTTATCCAGCTGATTCCACACGGTAAGGAGTCACACCAGATTACAGCAGTAATCTTCTATAAGAAATACAATCGTACACCACTAAGACGGTTATAACTGTCTGGACACGTGTCACCATCTCAGGCATCCCTGAAATCACAACGAAAGCATGTAATTGGAGAGTAATCTCCACTTGATCACTTTACACGTGGCAAATCCCCAGCCTTCGATCTAAGGCACGATCCGTGTGCTCTCACGTCGGATCAAGAAGCTTGACGGAAGGAAATGTAACCGCTTACGGGGTTAGCATCTTCCGTCAACTTTTCACTAACAGGTCTTCCCGCCCAAAAAACTCCCGGTTATAAATATGAGAACTACTCAGGTAGGAAATTCAAGTTACCCACACTTCCCAAATACATCTTCTTCTTCATAACCCATACTTATTCTCACACCGGAGTCGGGTCAAGGAAAGAACCCCTTTCTCCCCTTGGTGAGGCTAACGGTGCTTATTTTTTGCAGAGTTATCGGAGAAGGAGATCAGTTATAATCGAATCGGACGAGAGGAAACCTACCCTTTTTATGCGGATTCAAACCCCCTAGATATTTCGGTTCCGACCATTTATCTAGTGTTTCTTCATTGGCGCCCACCGATTCCTCTGTTTTTTCAGTTTTATCTCGTTTCGATTAAGTCTCCTTACCCTCTGTTTTAACATGGCAGAGAATTCATTGTCTCACCCATCAGGTCCTCGATCTGAGTTCGAGGGTTCTACAATCCAAAATACCCAGATTGACGGAATCATGGGAACAAACGAAAACAACAGTCATTCAGACAGAAAGAATTTCTCAGATCAACTCATAAAGAGATCCCTAGAGTACTGGTTCAACAGATGCCAGATTGCTTTAAACTCAATTTTCACACAAATTGCCAGATCTGAGTTCCTAAACATCAGATCTGATGAAGAACATGGCACTGCAGTATTGGACCCACCAACACCCTATCGGGGGGACATTCAATCTAACAGTTATGTTGCGATACTTCGACAATCAAGAGATATCAACCATCAGAAAACCAAACAAATAAACATGGTTCAAGGAGGTCTATCACGAAGGCCAAACAAAAGAAACCATGATCAACATTGGAGGGAACAACAGGTTGTATTTCCTGTTGTCCCTGGAGGCCCTCAGGAAGAGCGACCAGTAATTATTACTGGCATCTTCGGTCATTATCGAACGGACTATATGTTTATAGATCCAGGAAGCTCGATGGATATCATATACGAGCAGTGCTTCAAACAGCTCGATCCAGAAGACAAAGCACGCCTAGAGCCGGTTGATTTTCCTCTCACCGGATTTTGTAACGAAGCTGTATTCCCGTTAGGGTAAATAGCATTCCCTGTGACTCTATCTGATGGCGAGCATTCGCGTACAGTCACAGTAAATTTCATGGTTATGCCAGCAACATCACGTCATGATGTATTGCTCGGGAGAAGATCACAAAGAGAATTCAGCATGATCACCTCAATTCCACATGCTGCATGTGGATTTCCAACAGAAACGGGAATGGCAATCCTATACTCCAGTAAAGAGGTCATGTACGTGGACGATGAGCCACCAGCAAAAGTGGCTAAACCCTCAACATCAAATGAGCCGGAAAAATGGGTTCTAAACAATGAGTATCCAGAACAGACCATCCTGTTGGGACATGCCATTTCCCCAGCAACTCGGATACAATTAAAAGTATTGCTGACTGACAACAAAGAGATATTTTCCTGGTGCCCAGCAGACATGACTGGGGTCCCGCGCGATATAGCACAACATTGTCTGAACATAAAACCCACAGCAGAGCCAGTTGCGCAGGGAAGGCGCAGCTTCAGCGAAGAAAAAGCAAAGGCCATGGATGAACAAGTAACAGAGCTACTTAATGCGGGAATCTTACGCGAAGTTAAATACCATACATTGGTTGCCAATCCAGTAATGGTACAGAAACACAGTGGCGGATGGAGAATGTGCGTCGACTTCAAAGACCTGAATAAAGAATGTCCCAAAGATTGCTATGCGCTTCCTGAGATAGACAAAAAAGTCGACTCTCTAGCTTCATTTAGATGGAAGTGTTTTCTTGACTGTTACAAAGGTTATCATCAGGTCCAGATGAAAGAAGAAGACGAAGACAAAACTGCATTCCGTACAGATAAGGGCATCTTCTGCTACACCAAAATGCCCTTCGGCCTGCGCAACGCAGGCGCAACATACCAACGACTAATGGATACAGTCTTCAAAGGAGACATTGGTAAAACAGTCGAGGTATACATGGATGACCTTGTCATCATGAGTCATGAGGAAAAAACAATGTTGGCAAACATTCAGCGCACCTTCGACTCATTACGCAGCGTAAACCTAAAGCTCAACCCAACAAAATGTTCTTTCGGAATGGAAGAAGGGAAGTTTCTGGGTTTCATAGTAACACGAGATGGGTTTAAAGTAAATCCAGAGAAGGTGCAGGCCATCCAGCTAATGCCATCACCTGCAACAATAAAAGAAATGCAAAGACTCGCCGGACGCCTAGCAGCCTTGAACAGATTCTTGGCAAGTCATGCGGCAAAGTCTTATCCATTCATCAGTACACTGCGGAATTGTGTCAAGAAAACCCACTTCCAGTGGACACCCGAAGCAGAAGCAGCCTTCAAACAAATGAAGGAATGCCTAATTCAGTTGCCAACGCTAACAGCACCACGAGAAAAGGAACCACTAATCTTATATTTGTCTGCTGCGGAAGTAGCAGTTGGTGATGGTGGAGCGAGAAAACGTTCAGACTCCAATTTACTATATAAGTAAGATGCTCACCGGTCCGGAAACTCGTTACTCAATGATAGAAAAGCTGGTCTTAGCACTGGTACATGCATCACGACGCCTACGTCGGTACTTTTCGGGTCATGTCATCACAGTTCTCACTAATTACCACTTAGGTCAAATCTTATCCAAACCCGATGTTGCGGGAAGATTAGCCAAGTGGGCTATTGAGCTAGGAAGATACAACATCCTATACAAGCCGCGACCAGCGATCAAGGGGCAAATCCTAGCAGATTTCGCCACAGAGGTTCCCATCGATAAAGTTCAAGAGTGCGAGGCGATCCAGACCCTATTCCTGTTTTCGATGATAGAGTCTGGACTCTGCACACAGATGGAGCTTCCAATGACGACGGAGCCGGCGTAGGCCTTCGATTAGTCAGTCTCGATGATCACGAGCTTACATATACCATACGCTTGGATTTCCGAAGCACGAACAACGAAGCTGAATATGAAGCATTCTTGGCGGGTCTCCGCTTAGCGCTTAAAATGGGGGCAAGAAACCTTGAAGCCAACGTCGATTCAAATCTGGTGGCCGAGCAAGTTAATGGCCATTATAATGCGAAAGGAGAAGCTATGGCATTATACCTTGAACAAGCGCGGATGTTAATCAACCAATTCCAGACATTCAAGGTTAACCATATAAACAGAAGTGAAAACAAACATGCGGACGCATTGAGCAAATTGGCCGCAACCAGCTTTAAGCACTTAGCAAAAGAAGTGTGCATAGAGGTACTGTCCGATCCCTCTGTTCCTCTCAAACAAGTCAACATCATAGAGATCGGCAGTCCGTCCTGGATGTCCCCGATCATCTTATACCTGCAACACGGGAAACTCCCGGAAGGAAAAGAAGAAGCTCGAAAAATCCAACACAAAGCAATAAACTATGAAATGGCGGATGGCGTCCTATACCGGAAGTCATTTATGGGACCATTACTACGATGTGTTGACAAAACAGATGCACAATATCTGGTCAGAGAAATCCATGAAGGTTTATGCGGAATACACGCAGGACCGCGTATGGTTGTGGCAAAAATAATGAACGCGGGATACTACTGGCCCAGAATGCATATGGATGCAGTAGATTTATTACGGAGATGCGCAGCATGTCAACGACACGCGCCAAAAACACTCCAACCAAAGAACCCGCTCGTACCAGTCACCTCCGCCTGGCCTTTTCAACAATGGGGCATCGATCTCGTTGGTCCGTTCCCTGACGCGCCAGGCACAGTAAAATTCATCATCGTAGCAGTCGACTATTTCACAAAATGGGTCGAAGCTAAGGCACTAGCCTCAACAACAGCAATGGTAATTCGCAAATTTATATGGGAACACATTATTTGAAGATTCGGATTACCATTACGCATCATCTCCGACAATGGCACAAACTTTGCTTCAGAAGATCTTCAGAAATGGTTCAAAGAAATGAAGATTGAGCACAATTTTGCCTCTGTGGCGCACCCACAGGCAAACGGCCAAGTCGAAAGCATCAACAAGCAGATAGTCGACGGCATCAAGGCGCGACTAGGCACAGCGCGCAGAGGATGGGTTGATGAACTACCCAGCATCCTATGGGCACATCGAATAATGCCAAAAACTAGCACGGGAGAAACTCCTTTCAGCTTGGTTTACGGGTCTGAAGCCGTAATCCCAGCCGAAATCGGCCTACCGTCACCGCGCATGATAGCCATGGAAAAACAAAACAATGAACAAGAACGAAGAATGGATTTAGACCTTCTTGAAGAAAGGCGCGAAAACGCCGCCATCACAGAAGCAAGGTACAAATCCAAACTCAAAAAATATTACAACGCGCGCGTACGCGTGTGTACTTTTGTCCCCGGTGATTTCGTCTTGCGCGACAATGAAGCGTCAAACGCAGAAAAACCGGGCAAATTAGCGCCAAAATGGGAAGGACCATACATTATCAATGAGGTCCTAGGTAAAGGGGCATACACCCTAAAAAGAATTGATGGGACTCTAGTTCCCCGCACCTGGAATGCGCAGCAACTGCACAGGTGTTACATATAGGACAAATCATTCACAGGCAATGTATTTCCTATTTACACGTGTATTACAAGCCTCGCGCTTTATTAATACAAACATTATTTTCATGTTTGTTGCTGTTTGTTACAAATTGCATGTACTTCTTTTGGTTCGCGCGAAAACAATATGGTAAACATTGTACACCTCATGAACAGTCTGGAAAAAGCGCAACATAAGCGCATATCCTGGACAAACGTTCACACATGAGCATAATACCATCTCTCATTCACTCTAACTGATCAAAACAATTAAACACATGCAACATATTGTAATCCAAACATACAAAACAAACAAACCCAACAGGTACAGCAGTACATCAAAACATATACATTATCAAATGTAGCATAAACACTTCAAAGATCATGGCAATGATCTTCAAAATTTCAGTACCAAGAACAGTATATTTCTAAAACATCAAAACATCAAAAGAAGGGAATACACAGTTCCCAGACCTAACCTAACCAACGTTAAGGTCATCATCAACAGTTGGTCCCTGATCAAACCGGCGACTTTTCCGACGTTGATATACCAGCTTGCATCCACCGTACTGCACCATCGGAAAACGAGACATCAAGCCTTCAACGGATAGTACACTGATTTCCTCATCAACAACACCCTTGTGACGGCAAACATCACAATCAGAGCCAGCAACCACCGAAGAAGCTACGTTGAACGGCTTTTCTTCTTCATCAATCTCTAACGACGGAGAATTAGCAAGAAGCAGGAGACCTGCCGCAGCTTCATAAACCCTCAGAACTTCCTAAGGTCGTCGAGAGCGGAGGGAACGTTTCGCCTTCTTTTTTTTCCAAAACCAAACAATAAGAAAAAGGCACCCAAATATATATATAGGCAGGTCACTCCGGGGAAATGAAAGGGCATGATTAACTGTCAGAAAAATATCCCATCCAAATGGTGCTACAGGAACCAGGGTTATATCCCCATTAATGAAGTCTGACAAGCGCCACTTCGTATCCCAATGTAAGAAGACAAAATATCGCAAATACGAAATTTTTATTACAAACTGACGTCATTAAAAGTCAGATCATGATTACAAAAGATCCAATTTTCAACAGAAAAATCGCATTTTTTCCAAAAAATCTTTATAAACAAAGTTAAATCTTCTCATAGAAGACTCTTTATTTTTTCGCGCCAAAAAGCATCTCCCTCTCATAAGTCCAGTGCCCCACTTATTTGCATAAGTGCAACACTAGACTGGGGGGACTTGAAGGGGTAAGGTCCCAAAATCCTCATAACAAGTGCTTAGGACCATACCACGACCTCATCTCTAAGTTCTCTTTTTTACCTTGCGCGGCCGCGCACTGGTCTTACAAAAGAAAGACTTAAGGAACAGTTAACAATCAACACTTGCGCGCCCAAAGGAAATCATAAATCCTTGCGCTTTCTCCCATAAACAAAGGATGAAAATCCCGAAATAAACACTTCCGCTTAAATATCCAGACTTGGATACTATTTACCCAGACTTGGGATTTATTTATCCAGCTGATTCCACACGGTAAGGTGTCACACCAGATTACAGCAGTAATCTTCTAGATGAAATACAATCGTGCACCACTAAGACGGTTATAACCGTCTGGACACGTGTCACCATCTCAGGCATCCCTGAAATCACAACGAAAGCATGTAATTGGAGAGTAATCTCCACTTGATCACTTTACACGTGGCAAATCCCCAGCCTTCGATCTAAGGCACGATCCGTGTGCTCTCACGTCGGATCAAGAAGCTTGACGGAAGGAAATGTAACCGCTTACGGGGTTAGCATCTTCCGTTAACTTTTCACTAACTGGTTTTCCCGCCCAAAAAACTCCCGGTTATAAATATGAGAACTACTCAGGTATGAAATTCAAGTTACACACACTTCCCAAATACATCTTCTTCTTCATAACCTATACTTATTCTCACACCGGAGTCGGGTCAAGGAGAGAACCCCTTTCTCCCCTTGGCGAGGCTAACGGTGCTTCTTTTATGCAGAGTTATCGGAGAAAGAGATCAGTTATAATCGAAACAGACGAGAGGAAACCTACCCTTTTTATGCGGATTCAAACCCCCCTAGATATTTCGGTTCCGACCATTTATCTAGTGTTTCTTCAGGGTGTATGGGTTAATCTTTGCTTAAGGATTCTAAAGGCTTCTTCTTGTTTTGTAGGATCGTTTTTTGACCCAAACGAGTCGTTCAGAAGAGGTCTCGTCCGATACAAAAGGCGGAAACAGATGTATCAGAGTTATTTCAGCTGAATTACACGAGAAATCACTTTAATTGTCTCTTATATTGAAAACACAACGTTTTACTGCCTGGAGTCACTTCGGCAGCACTTCGTTGCCGAAATCAGATCGTTACAAATGACAAGACACATCAGGTATTTATAGGCTAGTTGGTTTCGCACGAAACAGTTCATGCGAAAACAAGTTCACACGAAATCACTATTTCGTGCGAAATACCAGTTTGATTTCGTACGAAATGACCTAATGTCATTTCGTGCGAAATACCTAAAAACACATGTTTCTTGATTTTCGTGCCCTGATCTATCTAAATACATACAAGACTCGATACAAGACGAAGTCGACAGACGTATGCACCAACAGACTCCCCCTCGGATGTTGACGAAGTCTTCGGTGTCGAGTCTTTGGTTGTCAAATCTTCAGTCTTTATCAGTCTTCTCGATCTCTCCAAAGTTTCTCCATTGTAAGCATCCTCAATCAATCTCTTTCTATTTCTCACAGAATCACAACCTGGCTCTATACTTCTCTTGATCAGGTCTCTTGATTCCTTAAGATCATCAGCATCAGCAGTTTACATCTTCAGACTCTCTCTTGATGTCATCAGACTCCCCCTTTCGATAAGCTGGGATCACAGTCTGGAATTCACTTCTCACAGGTTCTAAGATCGTAACCTGGCTTTTCTCAAACTCCATTCCTGCACAATCTCTACCACAAACATAAGTTTCACAAATTTAAAATATTTCAAATTTATATCACTTGCAGTAATAGAATGATTTAACATTTAAAAGTTTCTAATAACCACTTGTAAGCAAACATTCAAAACATTTTTCATTTTAAACAGACTCTCCCAAACCTGTTCATCATGTTTAGCACTCGGAATTTTGAAAATCAGCTTTCCAACATCAGTTGTTGAAAATCTTTTTGAATTTTTCAAAATTTATGCTAAAACACATTCTTTTTGGGTTTTTCTAAAATTTTCAGTGGGTTAACGTGCAATAAGAAAATATTTACAAACAATATTTTTGTGAGTTTGTGTAAGAGGATCATATCAGTTTTTGAGACCAATCACCAACACCGTTAAGCTTTAAACATTTTAAGTTCTAAACGATTTACTTAGATTGTCAGTATACTGATCCACTTAAATTTTCACACAAATTTCAACTGTTTCGAGATACGAGATTAATGTTTTAGAGACTTGAACTTATTTGCGTGTCCCACCTCAGAATATACTTCCGTATCCAAATCCCAATATTCAATCTTACAGGTGAGTATACCAAGATGATTTCTGTAAGGGGTTAAATGCGAGGGCCATGAGAGCTCAGGCTATTGCTTCCGCAAAATCAGAGAGATGATGGCTTCGACTTTAGGTGTGTTCCCTTTAGAGAATCTTTTCTTCAACAACACATGATTAGCATTTTGCAATGTTTCATCATTTTTTATGCTGAGGGGGGTGCTATATTTCAAGCAAGCGAAAAGTATTATACGGGGACTAGGCCATTGCTTCCGCAAAATCAGAAGTCCTGGGATAATACCCTAGATATCACTAAGCATAAAGACCTATTATCTCAGAAAGAGGGACCTTTCAAACAAGATTTCGGGGGTTACCCATATATCCGAGAGATGTTCCCCACGAGATAAGTAAGTTTGAAATATATGTTTATATCTCGAAAACAATCTACTAAGCGTGCGAAAACCTACTGGCACATCATCAGTGAGACCGTTTATCACTTTTGAACTTTCCAATTCTTTAGCATGCTGTGATCGTCCACTGATGTACTATCATTTCCTCTTTTTCACAACAAATCTCATTTTTGATTTTATCATGTTTTTGACTTTTTCAAATTTTCTAATGTTTTTGGATTTTTTGAAATTTCTTACTCCCCCTAAAATTCAAAAACATTTAAAAAAATTTGAAAACAAACTGTACAAATAAAGTGACAACTGTTGTGAATTGCTTCAAATCGCCATCCACTTGGCATAAACAATCAGAACTCCCCCTGACAACAAACTATTTTCCCATTGTGATTTCAAAACACTTAAGTTTGTTTTAATCAAATGGTTTTTCCGGAAAATTAGTTTTGTTGATTTTACCACTTGTAAGAATGGGGATCTGATCATCACTTTGCTTTCCAATCAATTGAATGAAAGTTAAATCAAGTTCAACTTAATGACCTTGATTAACCACTTGTAGATAAAACCACTCTTTCAACCACTTGTCGGTTTGATTACCAACAATTACCACTTGTAGGTTGAAATCTCAAAATGTCGATTCCTACTCCACACTTACCAACCTGGGAGTTCCGGCAAATCATACTAGTGAAAAAAAATTTCAATTTTCAAAAACAATTTTTCAAGAATGATGCCGATTCATGCTCCGCGATTACCAACTTGGGAGCTCCAGCAAGTCTTGGTTTTCAATCATAATAAGTTCCATCCCAGTCACAAACCTGGGATAATACATCTTTACCTGGTTTCTTCGTTTTCTTCTCATAAAATTCCTTTACCCCTTTGACCTTCCCATTAACCATTTTTCCAAAAATATTTTGAACTGTGGGATTAAAGGCTTTTTCAATATCAAATTCTTTCTTTTCAGAGAAAAATTGATTTGAAATCTCAACTTTGCCAACCTTTTGTTTAAAATTTTCAGCTCGCAATGGTGGAAAATTGACATCATCCATTGGCGGAACCGAATTTTCACTCATTTTCTCAACTTGTGGCTCCTATGACTTTATGGAATCAGATTCATCACCAGAAAATAGCTCCTCTGATTTTGACGAATCAGAATCATTGCTAGAACTATCATCAGATTTCTTAACAACTCACTTTTGGTTGTCAAGGTTTGCTTTTCTTTTGTAAAAACTTTTTGAACACTCACCAACCTCAAACTTCGAATTTTTGAAAACTTTGAATTGTTCGGTTGGTGGCTCATTCTCAACCATCTTTTCTTTCAGTTTATGAGAAACTCTCTGTTTTTTTTCGATTGCCTTTGAACAATTCCTGGCAATATGGCCAACTGTTTTGCATTTAAAACAAGTTCTTGTCTCTTTTTTCTGTTGAGCAACATTTTTCTCCATTTCCTCTTGCTTCTTAGCAATGAATTCTTTGTTTGTCTGCTTTCTGAACAATTGCTCCTTTTCTTCTTCAGATGATGTTCCTGAAACAAAAACAGTTTTTGTTTTATAAGTTTTTTCATTTTTATGATATTTCGGTGGAATAAATCCAAGACCTTTCCTTTTGAAATTACCGTCATGGTTTGGTTTCTTTCGATAACCTGAACCAGAACTGTAACCCTTTTTCTTGTTTAACCGTTGTTGATCTCTTGAGGTGTACTTTTTAGGTTTTTCAGCAAAATTTACATTTTTATTTCAGAAATATTAATTTCTGTTAGTTTGAAAACCTTTTTGATCATTTCAGTTTTAACACCTCTTATTGGAAATTCTTCATCAGAATATAATTTGTCAGAATCATTCAAAGTATAAGCCACTTTGAATGTTTCGTCATTCAAATTAGATTTTGATAACAGAAATTCTTTATTGTAAACCCGTTTGTCCTTTTTGACTGTTGAACTTGACGTTTCAGATTTTGACTCTGAGTTTAACTCCGACTTTGACTCCTCGGTTTCATCGTTATCCAACACCTGATCGACCACTTTCTTTATTAATTCGGACTCATGATCAGTGTCAGACGATGTGAAAGTGACATCGATGTTGTCTGGCAAATTTTCTGAAGACTCAGACTCCCACTGTAAATTGGTTGCCTTTTTGACTCTCTCTGAATTTGGATTTCGTGGAGAATATCCATTTTCAAGCGGGGGTGGACACTTGTTGTAACTGGCATCTTGTTTCTTACCAGAAATCTTCACTTCAGTATCCTTCTTCTTTTCAGAATTCTTTTCTTCAGATACTTCCTCTTCGTCAAACGCCTTCATGCCTTCAACGGTTGGATAAATCCTGTCAATAACATACGAAGTACATGAGTAACTTTTTAATAACCTGTTTACTCTTTCTGTTTCAATCCTCTGGGTTTCCAGTTTCTGTTCCAGTATAGCACACTTCTCAATGTAATTGTTAACAACTTTTTGCTTCATCATGAAAGCTCCTTGAAGAGTCTTCATAGCTGTTGCTTGTTCACTGCTTGATTGATTGTATTGATTCATTGCTTTGTTTAGAACATCATACGATTCTTTCAATCTGTTTATGTTATGAATCAAAGTACTGTTTTGCTTTTTCACTGCTTCACAGTTTTCACATTTCACCGGAATCTTTTGTGCATCAGCTTCTTCTTCAACTTTAAAAGCTGGAATGTCTTTTATTTTCTTCCTTATCACACGAACTTCTTCATCATCACTGCTATCTTGTTTTTTAACTTTCTTCTTTTTCACTCGAACTTTTTCATCATCACTGTCACTCTCTTCTAGCATTCTTAAATGCTCTTTCATTCTTTTTGCATAATAATCATCATTATCACTATCTTCATCAACTCGAGCAACAAATGCTTTATGATTTGACTTCTTGTTAGGATCATAATCATCCCAACTGAAATTTTCCCAAGTGAAACCTTCTGGAAGTCTTTCATCATCTTGATTTATCATTTTGTTCATCAAATATGCTTTCTTTGATGATTCCTCTTCAATGACCTTCCTAGCATGTGCAGTTTGTGTCTGTTGTTGATGTGGTTGTTGAGCAACTTGATGATAAATCGCTTTTCGATAGTAATCATTATTGTTGAATGGATTTTGAGCTCCACTTGCTTCGCGCTTTGTGCACTCTCGCTTGAAATGCCCTTTTTCCCTGCAACGAAAACAAGTAACTTTAGATTTATCAAAACCTAAAGTAGAAACATTTGCATCACGGAAATCATCTCTTCCCGTGATCTGTTTGAATTTTTTAGCTCTTCTCAACACACTAGCCAAACACCACTTAATATCCATTAACTCCATCTCTTCAGCATCGATCTGATCGTAATCCTCTTTAGTCAACATTGGATTTCCAATCCTTCCTGCAACTAAACTTTCATATGATTCTAACACAGTCACCAACAAAGACATGTGATCTTTTGCAACCTCTTCTGAGAAATTCTGACCATTCTCAAGGTTTAATGCAATGTTGCATTGTAATGTAAGACCCACATTTCTTCTTTTCACATTACTTTCAAGGGTAATTAAAAGACTTCGAAATGACAACATTAAAACATGCTTTTGACAAAATTTGGGCATGACCCGTTCGTAAAACGGATATACCCCTGTTATAAACATAAGTAAGACAAATAACATTTTACAATTCGTTCGACACGACACTACTAAAAACTTAGACATCACAAGTTAAAATGTATGTCTACTAACAAGTTGTACAAAATAGAATTTTGACCCAAAAACATTAGTGCAACTAGCGGAAGCGCTTGATATGACATATCATGAACATGTGCTCGCTCCAATTCTCCAAGTCGCCTAAATTGAGGATTTACCTACATTCAACAACAAAGCTTTAAAAAGTTAGTCATTATACTTATTTGCTTATAAAACCATCACTTTAGTTCCATTCGAGTATGTACTTTCATTTCTCTCACACATTTGATTACCCAATTAAATGGGTATGGCATATACTTTCATACAACTAACCCGTTAGTAGATGACGACGACCAAACATAAAATGTTGTATAAAACTAAAACGTCCATAGCATATTCTAACCGCATAAGTTACTTCAACCCGATTATCCTTTCAACATTCAACCGTTTCATTGTTATATCAATACTTCGAAAGTCCGACATTCGTAAACCTGCACTTTCAAACATACTCAATAATAACTTGGTTAGCAAACCCCTAATCTCAACATATTCAAGTACTACATCTTCGTAAAAGGACGTCAATCATTTAAATGCATCTAATTAACTTACATTCCAAACCCAAGGGCATTATTAGTAATGCTAATTCTCAAATGCCTCCAAATCATGCATTCGCACATACTTGCACACATACATACTTACAATCATACACATCTACATACCTAATATACCTTCAAACATACCTACAATCATGTATTCATACCTACGTGTTCCGTACGCATTCTTGTATACCATTTACATGTATTACATGTCCAACTTCATTACATACATCTATCATACTCTTATATAAATTACATGAGGCTTAGACTTGGGTTTACAACTTATAATTGTCAAGGAAACACTCGAAATCATGTTGGGGAGGCCCATCGTAGTCCACGGATAATATACCGAAGCCTACGATGCATAAATCATATAAATAATATTTTTGACAGAACCTTCACCCGGCCGTGTCAGCTCACCACCCGGCCGTGTCAACTCTGCACTTTTCCTAGCTATTAATTCTTACCGAAACGGACATAACTCTCTCATTTTTCATCCGTTTTGCGTCACGTTTCTTCCTACATGAGTGTAAATTAATATTCTACCATGTGAACTTGAAATCCAACATCCGAGTTAAGGAATTTCTTATCTATTATGTGTTCGGCTTGTTATTCATCTACGAACTATTCGACCCGTTAGTGCATTTATCAAAATAATATATTGATTTGACCTCAACTTCATATGAACTTAATAATTAAAACATTATATTACTTAAACAACTAAGAAGTGATTACGGAAATCACTTACCTTGAGCGACCAAGTTCAAGCATAGGTTCCATGCTTACTTTTGACCCTTTAGCCTCCGTGCTTGAGTCCGTAGATATGTTATTTATCCTTACATGTCAATACATTAATATCCTTGTTAGCATACAAGACCACACATAACATCAATCGCATTAATCTTATGCTCCACATTTGACCTTCATTAGTCAATTTCTAACAAACATAAGGCGTATACTCAAAGTCATATCTTTTCAAGCTTATATAATTTATCATGTCATTACACATTCATACATTGATCTAACTACGCCCCATATGTATTTCAATCAAAATGCATATTTCATGTTAACCTATCGTTTATCACTTCATTATTACATTCTTACTTTTCCATCCATCATTATACACAATTCATCTAAAATCATCACTTAGGCATTTCATCATACACTTGGTGGGCGTACCGTTAATTAAGCATAGTGTACAAGTATCATTTGCATAACATGACCAATCCATGTCAATATCATCAAGAACATCAATATTCCATAGAATTTCACATAACTTCTCTTCTAATTCAGCCCTAACTAACAATTTATCATTATAAACAATCATCATACATTCCCTCATCCAATTTCACACTTTACTACACATATTCATTCTACTCTAAGTGGGTTTTCACTCCCAACATTGAATTAATCGATTCCAAGCATTCATGATGTTCTAGATGATGATCTTAGCTCAATATAATACTAATTTCATATAAACACATGGAATTTCTTGAAACCCTACATATTCAAAATCATCAAACTATCAATTTCTTCTTACCTTAAGCTTTAATAGGCCTAGATGATCAACAAATCATTGACATGCATGAGATTTAGTCACGATTAGGGCTTCAATTGGCTGATTTTGAGTGATTAGAAGGGTTTTCCTTTCCTTCCTTGGCTCTGGCGTCGAACACACACACACACGCCTGATGTGTGTGTGTTTTATTCTTGCTTTCATTTAATCATTCCAACTTTCTAATATGTCACCATTAGTCCCTTAAGTTCATGACACCATCATATTTGGCTTTAATTTCATTCCTTTACTTAATTTGCCAGACATTTAACTAGGTTTACTAACCCCGTTATTATACCTCATTTTGTTAAACATGATAACAAACTAGCAAATTAAATATTCGGTTTTGGGGTGTTACATGTAACATCTTCCCATTCTTAGTTGCTGAAAAGTTTGGATCAAATTATGGATATGAAGAAAATCCCGTTTTACTGTTTGATCCCTGAGATGACTCTCCAGATGAACTTTTTGCATTGAAAGCAGTTTCGATCTTTGGTGAAAGATTGGTTTTGTAACTTATACCTCCTTTGTAATATAGACCAATGTCTTGTTCACCATCAAAATCTTTCATTCTAGAGATCTTCCGTTGTTCCATCTCTTGAGCTTCAAGTTTTTCAATAAACTTGCTCAGTGTTAGATTGCTAAACCCTTTCTTGTTCCTTAACATCATAAGATATGTGCCCCAAACTTCATGTGGCAACGCATCAGCCAATTTTTCAATTAACTCTTCATTATCCTTTGTGATGCTCAACCTTTTCATGTTAACAATTAAATTGCAATATCTTTCTATGATTTGCTTGGTGCTTTCATTTTTTAAACCACGAAATAGATCGAACTCCTTTTTCAAAAGTGATTTTTTGTTTTTAATCATCTCTTGGCTCCCTACAAACTTTGATTTTAATGCTTTCCAAATTGAATACGCACTCCCATTGTGTTGCAGTAAAACTAAGATATCTTCTTTAACAGCTTGATGCAATAGACTAATCATCATCTTTTCATTTTTGTATTTCTTTCTATCATCAACACTTAGATCTTTAATAGCAATCTCCTTTTCATCATCATTCAATGGTCTGATATATTTCGTTTCAACACATTCCCAAGCATCCAAATAATTTGCTTGAACCCAGTTTTCGAAACGCTCCTCCCATCCTTTATATTCCTCAACACTGATTCATATCATGATCTAAACATACACATGTAAGCCGATTCCAAGAATATTAACCATTAATAGTTTCTATCACACTAAATCATCATGTAGATCATAACATCATGCAGCTTAATATTAATGTTTCTACAACCAGTAACCCTAGCCGAAATCGGTCAACATATAGCAATACACAACATCGATCAACATAGAGTCAAGTAACAACAAAACACCGAAACACTAACCGATTAGAAGGATAACAGAAAGGGGTGATCCGAATCCATGAAGTCTTCGATGAGGATGGAGGGGTGTTTGGCGTCGGCTTCAAGAGGAGAGAAAGAGAGTAGGGTTTGTGAAAAGTATTGTGTTTTGCAAGTTGTGAGTAGTAACCCTATCTCCTAAGTGTTATGCGCATACAAGAGAGTGGGCCAAACCCTCACTTGGGCTGCCCATTAGATCCGAATACAAGAGTGTAGCCCGGGAGTGTTGTGCGTTTACATCATACATACATTCACATAAACACAGAAATCATGACATTCAATTAATCAACCAAGTTCATATAGTCACAAACGTTACATTAAAGTACAAAGATAGGTTCGGAATTACGAGTTGTCACATTATCCCTAAGTTGAAAGAAATTTCGTCCCGAAATTTAGCACGTACTCACTGAGGAAGCTAGTTAAGTTGCATGGTTTTCCTGGTTTTCCTGGGGTGTCACATCCTCCCCCCGTTGACCTGGAATTTCGTCCCGAAATTCTGTAGCTTCAGCCTCAGTAGTGGTTGTACCATTTGCGAACAGTTGGGGATACTTTTGTTTCATCTGATCTTCGCGTTCCCAGGTGAACTCTGGGCCGCGACGTGAGTTCCAACGAACTCGAACGAGAGGTATTCTAGTACGCTTGAGGACCTTAACATCCCGGTCCGTGATTTCGACTGGTTCCTCGACGAATCGCAACTGCTCGTCGATAATGAGCTCCTTCAAAGGAACTATGTGGGTCTCATCTGACAGACACTTCTTCAGATTTGACACGTGGAAAACGTTGTGAACTGCACTGAGTTCTGCTGGTAAGTTCAGTTTGTAGGCCACCTTGCCTATTTTCTCAATAACTTCGAAAGGTCCAACGTATCGTGGGTTAAGTTTGCCCCGTTTACCAAAACGAACCACACCCTTCCAGGGTGAAACTTTGAGTAGTACACGCTCCCTAACCTGGAGCTCTAGTGGTTTTCTGCCCTTATCGGCGTAGACTTTCTGACGGTCACGAGCTGCCGCCATTCGTTATCGTATCTGAGCAATTCGCTCTGTTGTGTCTACCACAAGTTCTGGACCAGTAATCTGACTATCCCCCACCTCTGCCCAACAAAGAGGTGACCGGCATTTACGCCCGTACAATGCCTCAAACGGAGCAGCTTTAATGCTGGTGTGGTAGCTGTTATTGTATGAGAATTCCACAAGTGGCAGATGCTTTTCCCAGCCGTTGCCAAAGTCAATTACACATGCCCTAAGCATGTCTTCGAGGGTCTGGATGGTACGTTCTGACTGCCCATCCATTTGCGGGTGATATGCTGTGCTCATATCTAGCCGTGAGCCAAAGGACTTGTGCATTGCTTGCCACAGTTCTGAAGTAAAACGTGCATCTCGATCCGAGATAATAGAGGTGGGCACTCCGTGCCTCGAGACAACTTCCTTAAGGTATACGTCTGCTAATGTGGAGAACTTATCCGTTTCCTTGATAGCCAAAAAGTGAGCAGACTTTGTGAGTCGATCCACGACCACCCAAATAGTATCGTTACCACGTTGAGATCTAGGCAGGCCAGTAACAAAATCCATGGAAATTTGCTCCCATTTCCATTGTGGTATCTCTGGTTGTTGGAGTAGGCCTGAAGGTTTCTGATATTCCGACTTGACTCTCGCGCAAGTCAAGCACTTGCTGACGTACGTTGCTATGTGAGCTTTCATGCTAGGCCACCAATACGTAGTTTTGATATCGTGGTACATTTTATCCGAACCAGGATGTACTGAGTAGCGAGACTTGTGTGCCTCATCCATCACAAGCTCTCGTAGGTTGCCATAAAGTGGGACCCAAATGCGTCCTGTGACGTAGTAAGCACCGTCTTCCTTCTATTCTAAGCATTGCCTTGAGCCGCGTAGGGCTTCAGCCCTGACGTTTTATGGTTTCAATGCTTCTACCTGAGCATCTCGTATTTGAGAAGGAAGACTAGACTGTATAGTAAGTTGTAAAGCTCGTACGCGCTTGGGCGCAGTGTCCTTTCGACTGAGGGCGTCAGCCACAACATTTGCTTTGCCTGGGTGATACCTGATCGAGCATTCGTAGTCATTCAGTAGTTCGACCCATCGTCGCTGTCGCATATTGAGTTCCTTCTGTTTGAAGATATGCTCGAGGCTCCTGTGATCAGTGTAGATAGCACATTTGGTACCATACAGGTAGTGTCTCCATATCTTAAGTGCAAAAACAACCGCTCCCAGCTCTAGATCGTGTGTAGTGTAGTTCTTTTTATGAACCTTGAGTTGGCGTGAGGCGTAGGCTATGACTTTATCCCGCTGCATCAATACACAACCAAGACCCTGAATGGATGCGTCACAGTAAACCACAAAGTCGTCTATGCCCTCTGGCAATGAAAGGATAGGTGCACTGCAAAGTCTATCCTTTAAGTGCTGAAACGCTAACTCCTGTGCATTTTCCCAACGATAAACAATGCCCTTCTGCGTTAGTGAGGTGAGAGGCTGTGCAATCTTGGAAAAATCCTTAATAAACCTCCTGTAGTAACCTGCCAATCCCAAGAATTGGCGAATTTCCGTTGGCGTACGAGGTGCAGGCCAGCTCTTGATCGAATCTACCTTGGATGGATCAACGTGAATCCCATCCTTGTTTACTACATGGCCTAAGAAATGGACTTCACGAAGCCAGAAGTCGCATTTTGAAAACTTGGCATATAGCTGTTCTGCTCGAAGGAGTTCCAAAATGAGCCGTAAATGTTGTTCGTGTTCCTCCTGACTCTTAGAATAGATCAGGATGTCGTCGATGAATACAATAACGAATTTGTCTAGGTACGGCTTGCACACTCGATTCATCAAGTCCATAAAGACCGCTGGTGCGTTTGTCAGCCCAAAAGGCATGACCAAAAACTCATAGTGGCCATAACGGGTTCTAAAAGTTGTTTTAGAGACGTCCTCCTCTCGGACTCTCAGCTGGTGATATCCCGATCTCAAATCAATCTTTGAATAGTAGCTCGACCCTTGCAGCTGGTCGAACAAGTCGTCAATGCATGGAAGAGGGTAGCGATTCTTTACAGTCACCTTCTTAAGTTCACGGTAGTCGATGCACATTCTGAAAGTACCATCCTTCTTCTTTACGAATAGCACTGGAGCTCCCCAAGGCGATGAGCTAGGACGAATAAAACCCTTATCCAAGATTTCTTGTAGTTGCGTAGAGAGTTCTTTCAACTCTGATGGAGCTAAACGATACGGTGCACGAGCTATGGGCGCTGCTCCAGGAGCTAGCTCGATTTGAAACTCGACCTGGCGATGAGGCGGGAGGCCAGGTAGTTCCTCAGGAAATACCTCAGGATAGTCGTGTACAATCGGAAACTCTTCTATCTTTTTCTCTTTCTTCGAGGTGTCAGTAACGAGAGCTAGAATAGCCGTATGGCCCTTACGCAAACACTTTTGAGCCTTAAGGAAAGAGATGATGCTCACAACAGCACCACTCTTGTCGCCACGAATCATAAGTGGTTCATCACCTGGGCGAGGAATACGGACAATCTTTTCGTTGCAAAGAATCTCCGCTTGGTGTTGGGATAACCAGTCCATCCCAATGACAACGTCGAAACTACCCAGAGTGATAGGAAGGAGGTCGATCGAGAAAGTGTGATCAGCAAGAACAAGATTACAACCTTTGACTACGTGTGTGACCTCTATACTTTTACCATTAGCTAACTCTACAGCGTGCTTGGGGTTCAGAGGTGTTGGGGTACGCTTAAGCAGTTGACTAACTTTTAGGGACACATAACTAGTATCAGCACCCGAATCAAATAAGACAGTAACGTAAAAGTCGTCGAGAAGGAACTTACCCGTCACAACATTGGGATCATTCCTTGCTTCTCCCTGGCCAATAACGAACACACGACCCCTTGCACCATTGCCATTGTTACCCCCGTTGTTTCCATTCCCCTGATTGTCATTGTTATTGTTGTTCTAGTTCCTGTTCAGTTGGGGACAATCTCTCTTGAAGTGGCCTTCAGCTCCACACTGAAAGCACCCTTTGTTGTTACCCTGCGGCTGCTGTTGTTGGCGTTGATTCTGTTGAGCTTGTTGTTGCTGACGATTCTGGTTTGCGGGGTATAAACTTCTACAATCCTTTGCTGCGTGGCCTGGCTTGTTGCACCGATGACAGTTACCCCTGGTGCATGGCCCGCTGTGATGTAGGTTACAGCGATTGCATTTAGGGTGATTCCCCTTGTACACACCATGACTTTGGCTACCAGATGATTGCTGGCTAGGACTCCTATAGTTGTCAGTCCTTCTCTGCTGAGACTAAGATTGCACAGAAGTTGAACCTTTGCTTGAAGCTCCATCCCATTTTCTCTTGTTGTCACTAGGAGCATCCGAAGTAGCTGTAGCACTTATACGCTTTGGTAACCTGTTCTGCTCCACCGCCTGATCAGTGAGACGGTGAGCCAACTGAACAACCTGCTGGATGGTGGCGAGGTTTGCTGAAGTCACATGACTTTGGATTTCTGACACTAAGCCCTTGAGATAAAGTTCGATACGCTTAATTAGAGGGTCCACCATAGTAGGACACAGTAATGCAAGCTCATTTGATCGCTTCGTATACGCCTCAATTTCTGACCCCGTCATCTTGAGGTTGAAGAACTCGACTTCCAGCTTATGAATATCATCCCGACTGCAGTATTCTTCCTTGATCATCTCTTTAAAATTGTTCCATGGGGTGGCGTTAGCAGCAACCAACCCCAGCATTTGGACCTGAGCGTTCCACCATATGAGGGCTAAACCCTCGAGAGTGCCGGTAGCATACTTCACCCTGCGTGCCTCAGGGCATTCACACATTTCAAACACAGATTCTAGTTTCTCAAACCAGTGGAGGAGACCTACTGCTCCTTCAGTGCCGCTAAAAGTAGTTGGTCGGCAGTCCATAAAGGTTTTGAAGGTGCACACAGGTGGCTGAGCATGTTGACCTATTGTGGGTGTAAGAAAGGAAAAAGTTTAACACAAAGGTAGGTTCACGAGAGTAGGACCTAAAGATCCTAGAATGAGTTTTAAACTGCAGGGTATACCTCTTGCCTGTGCGGCTACAAGTGCCGCAACAACCTGTTCGTTAATCAGAGCCGTCAACTGGGCTTTAGTCATGTTAATGCGTCCAGACATGATCTTCATATCAAGGAAACATGAGTGAGAAGGGTTCGCGAAAGTGCGATGACAGAAGAGAGTAAGCACACATGTGTTCAAGCAGCAATAGCTATACTAACTAAGCATATCATGAGCAAAGTTCTACGCAATCTAGCATGTAGGTAATGAAATATAAACCATATCACCTAGGATGTCGAGCCTTGCACGTGGAGTGAAGCGTCGTTGTGGATCGTAAAGCACTGTACAGGTTATAGTCTAGTTTTAAAAAAAATCATTTTCCCTTACTAAAACCAAGTTCTCTATAACCAATGGCTCTGATACCAATCTGTCACACCCCCAAAATCCACACGCGGAGTATCACCGCTTGGAGGCGTGACTGACCAGGATCAAACCACTAATCATATTGAACAAGCAAGTAATTAATTGTAAAAGTCCAACGAACACAATTAGTGTCCAAAACAAACATAGTTTAAGTTATGAGCGGAAGCATAATGTTTAAAACCAAAACATAAGTTTAAATATCCAAAGGTTTAACATGGCACACAACTGTCCATGTCCCACAACGACTCTTCCTTGTGCAAGCTCCAGCTAAGTACCTATTGACCTGCAAAGCATGTAGTAACGAGTCAACAATAATGTTGAGCGAGTTCACAGTTGGGTGTTGGTTTTAGTTGTTCCAAAAATAGTTCCTTTAACTGGCATTCATATCATGATCTAAACATACACATGTAAGCCGATTCCAAGAATATTAACCATTAATAGTTTCTATCACACTAAATCATCATGTAGATCATAACATCATACAGCTTAATATTAATGTTTCTACAACCAGTAACCCTAGCCGAAATCGGTCAACATATAGCAATACACAACATCGATCAACATAGAGTCAAGTAACAACAAAACACCGAAACACTAACCGATTAGAAGGATAACAGAAAGGGGTGATCCGAATCCAAGAAGTCTTCGATGAGGATGGAGGGGTGTTTGGCGTCGGCTTCAAGAGGAGAGAAAGAGAGTAGGGTTTGTGAAAAGTATTGTGTTTTGCAAGTTGTGAGTAGTAACCCTATCTCCTAAGTGTTATGCGCATACAAGAGAGTGGGCCGAACCCTCACTTGGGCTGCCCATTAGATCCGAATACAAGAGTGTAGCCCGGGAGTGTTGTGCGTTTACATCATACATACATTCACATAAACACAGAAATCATGACATTCAATTAATCAACCAAGTTCATATAGTCACAAACGTTACATTAAAGTACAAAGATAGGTTCGGAATTACGAGTTGTCACATGATGTCCCCTTTTGCGGCATAGTCGTCGCGCACCTGCCCGACAACCAATAGTGAGTCGACGTGTGCTTCCAAATGTTGGACGCCGAGTTTGACTGCCAGACGTAGCCCTGCTAGTAGAGCCTCATACTCTGCCTCGTTATTTGTGCTTTTGAAATCGAGGCGGATTGCATAGGTAAGCTCTTGGCCATCGGGGCTGACGAGTCGCAGACCCGCACCTGCACCATCCTCATTGGAAGCACCATCGGTGTATAGTGCCCAGCTTTCTGAGGACGATGGTGGTGGTATAGGGTTTTGTTCTTCTTCGCATTCCTGAATGCGATTTGCCGGTACTTCGGCAATGAAATCAGCTAGAACTTGGCCTTTGATTGCGGGGCGCGGCTTATAGATCAGCGTGTGTGTGCCCAGTTCAATGGCCCATTTTGCTAATCTCCCAGAGATGTCGGGTTTTGATAGGATCGGCCCGATCCTGTAGTTGGTTAACACCGTGATGACGTGATTTGCAAAGTAACGTTGTAATCGTCTCGATGCGTGCACTAGTGCCAGTACCAACTTCTCCATGATGGAGTATCTCGTCTCTGGGTCGTTGAGCATTTTGCTGATATAGTAGATAGGTGTTTGAACTCCCTCTCGCTCCACTATGAGTACCGCGCCTGCCGCGTTATCTGCGGCGGATAGGTACAAGATAAGTGGCTCTTTCTTGCATGGTGCGGTTAGAGTTGGGAGTTGAATCAAACACTCTTTCATCTCCCGGAAAGCGTTTTCGGCCTCTGCGGTCCATTGGAATTGCTCCTTTTTTAAGCAGTTCCGCAGGGTCTTGATGAAAGGATATTTAGCTGCATGATTGGCTAAGAATCTATTTAGTGCGGCTAGCCTGCCGGCTAGTCGTTGCATTTCTTTCATTGTGGAAGGCGATGGCATGCGCTCGATCGCCTGAACTTTTTCCGGGTTCACCCTGAATCCATCTTTGGTGACGATGAATCCAAGGAACTTGCCTTCCTCCATTCCAAACGAGCATTTCCCTGGATTGAGCTTCATATTGACGCTGCGCAGAGTTTGGAATGTTCTTTCGATATCATTGAGCGTGGTATCCTCCTCCATGCTCATGACGACTAGGTCGTCCATGTAGATCTCGACACTTTTGCTGATTTGATCACCAAAAGTGTCGTTCATCAATTTTTGATAGGTTGCGCCCGCGTTGCGTAATCCGAACGACATTTTTGTATAACAGTAATTCCCGGTAGGTGTGCGGAATGCCGTTTTATCTTCGTCCTCGATTGCCATTTGTACCTGGTGATAGCCTTTGTAACAATCGTTGAAGCACTTCCATCGAAATGGTGCGAGGTTATCGACTTTCTCGTCGATCTCTGGAAGTGCGTAACAATCCTTGGGGCAAGCTTTGTTGAGATCTTTATAATCGACGCACATGCGCCAGCCCCCGGTTGGTTTTTCTACCATGACTGGGTTGGATAACCAAGTCTGGTACTTGACTTCCCACAGGATTCCTGCGGAGAGCAGTTCTTTGACCTGCTCATGCATCGCCTCGTTTTTTGCGGATCCAAGGTGGCGTTGGCCTTGGATCACCGGCTTGATACCTGGCAAGGTGTTCAAGAAATGTTGCGCAACTTCGCGTGGCACCCCTGTCATGTCTGCGGGTGTCCATGAGAAAATATCTTGGTTTCTGAAGAGGAGTTGCTTCAGGCGCGCTCTGATGCTGTGGGACAAGGCGTGGCCCAACGTGACCGTTTGCTCTGGGTATCTTGCGTTAAGAACCCATTTTTCTGGTTGGGTGTTGGGGGTAGGCCTTGCTATCTTGGTCGGACGCAGCTCGTCTGTGGACATAACTTCTCTGCGGGCGTATATTATCGCAACCCCCGTCTCGGTTAGGAAACCGATGGCAGAGTGGGGGACGAATGTAATCATGTTGAAATCGCCCTGGGACTCCCTCCCGAGAAGTACGTCGTATTTGGAGGTGTGGGGTAAAACCATGAAGTTTACCTCCTCCGTTCGCGTGTGCCTTCCGTTGGTGAGACGCACAGGAAAAGTGATTTGGCCCAGGGGGAATACGGTTTCCCCCGTAAATCCGGCCAAAGGGTAGTGTACCGGCTGCAACCGATCCTTGTCTTTTTGATCAAACTGGTTGAAGTACTGCTCATATATGATGTCAGATGTACTGCCCGGGTTGATGAATAACCGCTTCGTGCAGTAATGAGCCAAGTAGCCTGTGATTACGACGGCGCGCCTGTCGTGCGGTCCGCCTCGGACTTTTGGAAAGACAACTTGCTCGTATTTCCAGTCATTGTCCGGTCTTCTTGCCGCCTTGCGCGGCTTTCCTCGTCCTCCATTGATCATGTGGGTTGAGGCCACATACATGGTCCTCTTACCCGTGGAGGTGCCCTCGTTGTGGGGGGTGATGCGCTTGGTTTGTTTTTGCGCGGCTGGCAACAAATGTTGCAGCTTCTCCTCTTTCAGGGCTCGCTCAATCTCCAGTCAGAGGCTGATGCAGTTGTTTGTTGTGTGGCCCGAGTCCTTGTGATACTCACAGTAAAGTGTGAGATCCTGATTCTTCTTGGACTTCATTGGTTGGGCCGGTCGTAGGAACTGCGCGTCTGTGAGGAGGACGTCGCTTGGCGACTGGTTGATCTCGGTCCAGTTACGGTCCCGAGATTCCTTCTTCGATGCCCGGTTTTCACGTTGGGCATTGATTGTTGCCCTTGCGTCGGGCTGGTGACTACGCGGAACATACGGTTTGGGATCGCTGCCGTGATTCCACGTGTCCCGGTTGCGCTTGTTGTTGCGCCTGGGGTCCTGGCGGGAGGACTGGCCTTCCGCTTGGGGTTATGCCTTTGTAACGTGCGGCTTGAGAGACCGCTGAGTCTGGGCGTACGTCTTGACCGCGGCCATAACGTCGTCCCATTTCTTTGGCAAGCCTTCCTTGCCTGAGATGGTCATAACCATTTCTTCGTCCTTGACGGCTCGAATGAAATGGTTGCGTGCCATTTGGTCTGCAACACCGCCTATCTCCAGGCACTCTTTGTTGTAACGGATGACAAACGACTCGAGAGATTCGTTGTCTCCGCGCCAGATGTTTATGGCATCCATAGAATCGCGTTCGTGACGTCGCTGCTGGCTGAAATGTGCGAGGAACTTTGCTTGCAAGTCCTCGAATGAGGCCAGTGATCCCACTGGCAACGAATCAAACCAAGCCCTCGCCAGACCAGTGAGGGTCTGGGGGAAAAGTGACACCAAGTGGGCTCGTCCCACCTGCCGTTGCATCCGGCGCCGGTAAAAATATTCATGTGGTCGTCCGGGTCGGACGAACCATTGTATTTCCCAATTGTTAATGGGAATTTAGTCGTGGTGACATCGGCGTGGGCAATCTCCCAGACGAACTTGGAGTTTTCGGCCGCAGATTTCGGCCTGCAGGGTTGGTTTTGATGGCGCTTTGCAGCGCGGGGGTATGTAGTGCGGGGTTCGGTGGGAGGAACATAATCGCGTCCTCCGGGTCTGCTGCTAGTAGCGTGGGACTCCCCACAGTATATATGGTCGTCCGGATCGGTACGGCCATACCCTTCGTTGTGGGACTGCGGCCCCATCCGGCTATGAACGCCGGAGCCGCGGTGGGTTGTGGATTGCCGCCTGTTTTCGTCCTGAGGGCCCAGACGGTTATGTATTGGGCCCCTACTGCGGGACCCGTATGAGGAATCATCCTCATTGATTGTGCGGACCTCACAGTAAGAGGAACCGCGGTCTTCACGCCTACTTCAGGAGGCTGGGTGTGTGGGGGTCCTGCCGTCGTATTGCAAAATACGACCCGTAGGTGTATGTGGTGCCGGGGTTGGCCCGACATGTATTTGTGCTTTTGCGCAAGCTCTGTTGTATGTTGCGGCCAGCATAGCTTGTTGTTGGTCATACCAGGCATGGAGGTTCATGCCTGGAGGTATCATAGAAGCATACTGTGAAAGATCTTGTGCAAATGTAAGGGATGCACCCCCTTGTGTTAATGTGCCAATGTGGGTAGTATTTGGGGCTGGAAGGGTGGTCCCTGCAGGCCCTGGGTTTGCGGGGTTTAGGCTATCCCCGGCAGTGTTGTTTAGACGATCAGACATGATCTTAGGAAAGAAAAAGGAAATGTGGAAAAAAGTGCTAAGAGTAACGGTGGGCGCCAATGATGAAACAATGGTTAACCAAGGGGGTTAACTCACTGGTCTCATCAAGTAGGGTTAATCCCTTCTTTCCGAGGATCGCTGGCTGGATCGTCCGCTGGTTGATCTCCTGCACAAGGAAACAAACCGTGACTCGTAACAAGGAGGATGGGGTGGGGGGTGCTCCTTGTTACCACTCTCCGGCGTGAGAATCAGTAATTTGCTTGGGAAGCAAAGTGTGATAGTAGTAGTAGTGAGAGAGTTGTGAAGAGATCCCTCAAACCTGGTTTGGGATGGGTATTTATAGCCGAGGAGTGAATGAGAGTAGTTGAGTGGCTAGTCTGACATCGCACAGCTTCCTGCAGGTGTGTCAGGCCTGTCGGTCACGGTGGTGATGCCACGTCCTGCTGTGGTGTCAGTCTGTTGCTTATACGTGGGCTGACAGGCGACTGTCCTCAGTGCCACTTGCACTGTGGTGTCAGTCCCACTTGCCTTGTATGCAGGATGCGGTGCCATGTCGCATCGCCGCTTAGTGAGTTTTACTGTTGTCCAGATCCCTTTTCGTGATGAAAATGTTCATAGGATGCGGTGCCAGGCCGCATCGCTATGTATACACCCATTTTCATACATAAGGTATGTATTCCCATCTCTTGACCGATTGGATTCGACCACTGTGTTCGCGCGTGCCCGCACGGACACAGATAAGTTCTTGCGGGTGGGGGTTTTTGATAAGGGTAATGGTCGCTCGCGGTCATGCTGACGCGAGATCTGGGACCATACCCCTTCACCACCTTAAAGGCAACGCTTGTAGGATGTTCTCGAGTATCAACAGTATTTGTCCTAACATCCTCTTGTCAGGATGTTTCAGCACCCGAAGACGTACCCTTGACCTTGTAGCGGTCATTCACCTGCATGTAATTAATATCAAATATGATTGCAAAAAAGTAGTTTCTACAGGTCATAGCACTATAATAAAAGTACTCGAATACTACAAGCTGCAGATGCTAAAATAGATGGTAAAAGTAACGGTGACAGAACCAAACATACAGCTTAGGATAAGAGTTACCAACCTTCTTAAGGTATCCTTTCAACTCAAGTGCTCTGAGCACTTGTGAATAAAAAATAAATTAGCAAGATCAGTTCTAGCCAGGTTAAAATTATAAAGATAATTAGAGTAAAAACTCAGCACACACATTCTCTAGCCTTCAACATAATATGTAATTGCCCAACACTGAATGTCTCTTTTATAAAAGCACCAGTAGCACCATCACCATAATTGAAGCAATCATCCACCGTAAATTTTGTTATTTCACCAAATATTCCCCCTCTTGTCACCCAGTTACGTTTTATATTCTACCAGCTACTTCAACTAATTTCAATCATTTTAAAAATAACAAATTAACAAACCCTAGATCTATGAAAGAGATTAAATGCATAGCACATCAAGAGGTTTTTGTAAACGGTGGTTAAACACAATCGAAAACATCTGAATCTATTATATGATGAACACCGTAAACCCTAATTTCAACCAAAAAGATTACCTTTATTCTACCGGATCTTCACTTGAAATATAACCGTTGATGATATTTTTAACCCTAAATCAGAAAGAAAATGAAGATAAATTAATCAACCATTTTAAACCCTAAATCAGAAAAAAAATCAAGATAAAATAAAAACCCTAATTTCAACAACCAAAAAACTTAAAATCGGAAATAGACGATGGTTATTGTCAATCGAAACATTTGAATCTATTATATGATGAACACCCGCAAACCCTAATTTCAACCAAAAAGATTACCTTTATTCTATCGGATCTTCACTTGAAATATCACCGTTGATGATAAAATTAAAGTGCTTGGCGGATGCAGATCTTGAAAAGAACAAATGGAAGATGATTCATTGAGGATGAGAAGGATTTGAAAGTGGAATCATTGAGGAGGAGCGGATGCGTATCTAAGAAGATAGAAAACACAGACTAATGAAATGAAAGGTTAGGCATAGAATTTTATTATAAGAATATATATGGATCCGAATACTGAATCCAAATACAGACGGACCATCCCGAAATGCTAAAAAAAAACCCATCCCATTTCCTGCCAAAACCGAAAAACGAAGGCCCTAATCAAGTGACACGTGTCCTATATTTTTTTTGTTTATTATATATAATAGAAATAGATCTTGGTTTTCTTATCAGTAACTTCTTGCCAGTCTATTTTAATACATTTAACTAGAGTATTTCTCCGCGCGTTGCGGCGGTACGTTAACGCGAGCATTCGGTGAATATTGGTTTGATTTGTTATGCTACATATAAGATACATGCACTCGGTATAGAAATCAACGCTTGTTTTACAGTGACGAAAAACAATTCAAACGAACGCGGTTACCTTACCGATGATCGAACGATATCGATCGGTTTATATCGTTTCAGCACTGGTACAAATATTTACTTATCGTTGGAGACAGAGTTGCATAAATGAAATATTATAGAAATCGAAAACCATAAAAATGAACACGGGTACCGATATCAATGTTTGATACGTTATGGTAACAATATCATTGTAATTACGTTATTACTTCGGTGAAATGACTTCCTTATTTATGTTTGATGACATTCTCTTATTATATAATAATATAAAAATACAAAAGAAATATTTAAATTATATATATTTTAAAAGAAAACTAATAATAAAATATTATTAAAATAGTTACTATTCATGGGAAGTTAGTATTAATATATAATAGTTATTTTCGCCCGCGCGTTGCGGCGGGGATCCCGTGTCTGCAAAACGTGTGCCGGGAACGGCAAGCAGATACCGAATATCAAAACATAGATAAAAATGACGTGGTAACAACAGTCACTTCGTCCTAAAAACGATTTTAAACAATCTTATTTATAATAGTAGGACCCACACGTCTTACACGTTGGAAATTCGTTTGTTTTCAGTTCAGTTATTACGGTACTAACACGTTAAAATATGGATGAGCTCGGTACCGGTAAGGGCACCGAAAGTACCGATCCCGAAAATCATCGAAATTAGGTACCGGCACTGAAAATGCTCGGTACGATACGGTAGGGATGAGCACGGTACCTGTTCGGTACCGAACCGGTACCGGTACTTAAAACGGGGAAAAGTGGTATCGGTACCAGTACTGAATACACCGTTGGGTACCGATACCGGTACTTACCGGTGTTTTACCCATAAATACCGGTACCGGCACCAAAAACCGGGGAAAATGGGAACCGGTACTGGTACCGAATATACCCAGTTCGGTACCTGTACGGTACCGGTATTTGAAGGTAAAAACCGGTACTGTACCGTTACCGAAAATGTTAAAAGGCGGTACCGAATCGGTACCAAAAATATACCCGGTTTGATAAATTCAGTATCGATAATGGTCCAGTACTGGTACCCGATACCATTTGCTCATCTCTAAGTGATGTTATTGTTATAATATTAAAATAATAAAAACCAACCAAAGGAAAAAAAAACACTAAAGTAAAAAAATTATAAAAGGAAAAAGGAAAAGAAAAAAGAAACAAAAAGGAAAAGAAAAAAAAAGTAATAGTACTGTTCATGAAGCTTCATCAATAATATGTATATATATATATATATAATAATATAATATAATAATATAATGTAATATATGTATTTGAGCAATTATCATTTATTATTAAAAATCAATAAAATGATAAATAATTATTAAATAAAAATAAATCCTTAAAATGATGAAACACTATTCATCATGAGTTTAAATTAATATGTATAATGAAGAGTTAAGAGAAAAAAAAGTAGTTCACTCAACTTTTACAAAAATGCTCTGATACTTTTTTTTTTTAGGAAAATGATGATTTATTTTAATAACAACCACCAAAACCATTAAAAATAACCACTTGGTCCTAATTAGTGACATTACATAATTTTTTTTTTGTATTTATTACATAATTGACATGTAACTATTAATTTCAAGTACGTTTCGTATGACTTCACATAGTATTATATTATATTATAATATAATATAATATTAGTCAATTTGCAAATTTATTAATTATTAATCTGACTCTAGAAGATATTTACCAACTCTATGGTGAATAGAAACCCCACCATCCCGTTTAAAAATTAGAAAAATAATATATGATATCCAAGTATTAACGATCAAAATTTGAATTGCAAAGTTAACAATGATTATACATAAACCTTTATTATTATTATTATTATTATTATTATTATTATTTATATTTATTAGACAAAATATTAAATATAAATATAAATACCCTTATCATACAAAACGTACGAATAGGGTGAAAAAGTTAAAAAAAACGCGGTGACATTTTCGTAATTATTTACTCGTAGAGTAATTATCAAAATTACCCTACAAATAATCTTATATGGTAAATTTGATCTTGTAGGGTAATTTTGTAAAATGATTTTGTAGAGTAATTTTGATCTTGTAGGGTAATTTTGTAAAATGATTTTGTAAGGTAATTTTGATCTTGTAGAGTAATTTTGTGGAGTATTATAATTACTCTACAAATGATCTTGTAGGGTAATATTGATTTTGTAGGATAATTTTGTAGAGTACCATAACTACTGTACAAATGATCTTGTAAAGTAATTTTGATCTTTTAAGGTAATTTTGAATTGTATGTTATTTGATAAACTTGTAGAGTAATTTTTTGATAATTACCTTTCAAGATTATTTTACAAAATTACTCTACAAGATCAAAATTACACTACATGATCATTTGTAGAGTCATTTTGATAATTACTAAACGGGTAAATAATTACGAAAATATCATTGCGGTTTTTACTTTTTCATGTCTTTCATACGTTTTGTACGATAAAACTTTTTGTACGTGAACTTAACTCATTATTATTATTATTGAATTATAAACCTATTTAATTTTTTAGAAAATATTTATCAACAAACAAAATTGGAAGTTTAGAATTAAACATATGAAGTTTGAATCATAGAGTAAAATAATTTTTTTTATGCATACCGACATATGATTTTGACATACGATATCTAAGTGGCTACAATAGTGTTTACGGGTTATTAGATATGGATACCAATACCATTCTAATGGTTTCGATTCATGTGTTTAGCAGGGGCGGACCTGAAGGCTTAAGGGGCGGAGCCCGGGCTACGGCTCAACTTTTTATTAGAAGTGTAAAAAAATTTTTTTTTTTCGATTTTTATACATAGGACACCCCTGAACAAGTACGAGGATACCCCTCAAAATTTTTTTTACAAAATAATAAGCCTAGTTCAAGTGTTATTCATCAACCTAATTAGCCCAATTAAGTAATAATAGCCTACTTGTCGTTTTTTTTTTAATATTGTATGATTGCACTGTAAATTTTTTTTTTTTGTGATACCCCTGAATTTATGTTCTAGTTCCGCCACTGGTGTTTAGTCTGAAAAATCTTTAAGTGTGGTTTTTCGGTGTATGAATGTGGATTAAAAGCCACAGTATGATCTTACCAAATGAACCGTTTGTGTATTTAACTATTTAATTGATACAATAAAAATATAATCCATGTATAAATTTAACAATTAAAATTTATTTTTACCATAAAATTAAAAAAAAACTATTTATTTTGATAAAATTAAACTAAAAGTAATTAAGAAGACTTGAAAAGATGTGAAGTTAGTCTAATCGACATTTCAGCCGGCAAGGGCTCTTATTTTGTGTGTAGTTTGACTACATTTACCAATTTTTATTATTAATTTTATCTACTTTGCAGGCCTACAAGTTGTAGCACTTTTATGCACCTTCACAAACTCTTTTTTAACAACGATACCATCCTAATTCCCCCAAATTGATCTTCTTCCAGACACAGAAGAAACCCTAAAACTTGACCAATCAAGTAGTCGGGTCGGATTATTTTGCGGGTTTAACATCTGGGTCAAGATCAAGTCTTCTACTTAGAGATTCACGGACTGAAGAACACACATAGTGGTGGTTTTAGTGTGTTAATTTTTGTGGGTTTTGTTGGAAATTGAAATTGTGTGGCTGGGTTGACTGTGAATGGTGTTTGATTTGGGTTTTGACTTTTGTTTTTGATCATGGCTAGGCGCCATGGATGGGAGCTTCCTGCTCATACTTTTCAGGTACTCATTTTGATGTTAGTGTTTGTGTTGTTACTGTTGGATAAGAAGTGGGGATTTGGGATATTTAAGTAATTTTACATTTTGTTGGATAATCAATCAATTTGCATCTTCTTAAATGCTTCTTTAAAATTCTAGTTAAAATCATAGTTTTCTCAGAACACTCCAAACAGTACCAATAATAATAATAATATATTTAAACTCACATCCAAACACTCCAAGTAGTTTGCTTTGATCTTAGTTATGATGAAACTAATTGTGGTTTGATGATTTTGAATTGTTTGATCTGTTTCTGAAAAGCAACATTTGTTCAAATTCAAGAATCCCAGGGGGCTTCTTTTGCAATTATGTTGGATGTTAATATGTAACACCGAATGATTCGGAAGTCGTCTGAATGTAACTTGACTGAGCAAATAGTTAGATGGAAGAAAGTGTTCGACTATCGGCCAATCTAAAATAGGAAAATGTTGATCAATCTTTGATTAAAATTTTGCCAGAAAGGGAAACACTGCATCAAGTTTGTTACATTCTAGAAAAGAAATTGTTACAGCTGTGACTCTACTCACCATATATGCTTCTCAAGTTCTTTTATCAAGTTGGGTATATACGTTTTCGACCCCCCCCCCCCCCCCCCCCCCCCCCTTTCGTCATTCGGGTCAAGTTTCGCCACTGATGATGATTGAGGGATTATTGGGACTTGAAGAATCAAAATCATAATCATATATCAGTTAATTAGAATTAGAAATAGTTGGGTAATTTACAGTGATCTCTATAATCAACTTCTATCAGTAACTTCTTGCCTGCTTTTCTCATATCTGGTTGACTTGAAACTAATTATCACTTTAAACGCATATCCAAACGGCCCTTTAAGTGCTGTGTATTTGCTTTTGTGGTTGGCTTCTTATTTAGTTCCTCTTAAATGTGCAGGTTGTGGCTATTACTGTTTTCTTCTTGTTGTCTGTTGCCTTCTATGCATTTTTCTCCCCGTTTCTTGGGAAGGAAATCTACGAACACGTGGCCATTGGTGTTTATTCATTCTTGGTAAATATATTTTTTTTTGTGCTGTAATTAGTAGAGGTCAGTTGGGTAACAGGTTTGACTTTTGATACATCGTGGGTGGACCTGAAACGTCTTTTGGTCCAAATTTATCTACTTTTTTAATCAGTTATTATAGAAGTTATATATCAGGTTTCACGACATATAAATACGCTTTGGGCCACTTTGACCCGTTTCCTATTAAGCTAACTTTTTCTTGATTTTACCGATTAGAGTTATGCACATATTATGTATTAATTCTTGTTCTTTTGCTAATAGTTGTTTCAACCCTGTTATGTTTCAGGCTCTCAGTGTATTTGTTCTATACGTAAGATGCACAGCTATCGACCCTGCGGATCCCGGGATTTTAATTGAACCCGGAAGGGTATCACCAAATCGATCCCGTAACGGTTCAGAAGTTCCCGGTTAGTAATTCAATTCTGTGTAATTAGCTTGTTAATTGTTTATTAGAACGAATCAAGTCTTCAAAAACTTACAACACCAACCGGTTTTTGTCCAATTATAATGACTTACAGGTTTGATGTCGTTTTGATGTCAGGAAATGCATCATCTGTTAGCAAGTCAGGGTTTAGAAATGAAGGGGTATATAACAGTAGTTCGGGGGGTTGTTGTTCGAAAGTTGGTGGCGTCCTTTGTGGTTGTATTGTGAAAGAAGATTGCAGAAACGATGAAGAAATGCAACAAGGAGGAGAAGAAGAGGCGTTATTCTGCACATTGTGCAATGCAGAGGTATTGTTATAATCTGCTTATCATTTTATCTATTAATTAATATATTAATTATTAGATAAAAATTATATAAATAATAGAATTGTTTAGGCTCCACGAGCTTGATAGGTGAAGCTCGGGCTCGTTTACTAAACAAGCTTATTTTTAGGTTCGGTCTCGGCTCGTAAACATGTTTAAATAAGCTCGGCTCGGCTCGTATACTATAAAACTTTAAATAAGGGGTAAATGTTATTAAATATTAATAAAAACCAATATTACACTAAGGTTTGATGAGCCGAGCTTCACAAGCCAGGCTCGAGCGTGGGCTCCATAAATAAACGAACTTTATTTTTAGGCTTGGGCTTGATAAGGCTCTACTCGTTTTGAGCTTTTTTCTCGAGTCGCTCAGCTTGTTTGCACCCCTAGGCTGAAGGCGTCCTAACTTCTTAAGTTATGAGTGCATTGTTTCCTAAGTTGTATTATTATAAGATTATACGTCTTACATTGTTTCCTAAATGAGTACTTAGGTTATTCTCTAATAATACTTAGCACAATAACTATTTTTAAAATATAAAAAAGAAATAGACAAAAAAGTGTTTGTGGGTAGCAGGTACCAAGAAAACTCTCTTAAATCTTGTTTGGTTTCTTGTAGGTTCGCAAGTTTAGCAAACACTGCAGGAGTTGTGATAAATGTGTTGACGGCTTCGATCATCATTGTCGGGTGAGTTCTAAACTCTCGTTTGATTAATGGCATTCGTTGGATCCATTCCAAGTTCTTCTTGCTAAGGCATGAATCTTTATAATTGTTCGAGTAAAGTACACGGATGATCTTTGTGGTTTACCAAAATTTTGGATTTGGTCCCTAACTTTCCAAAAGTACACAGAGGGACCCTGTCGTTTGCACTTTGTAACACATTTAGTCCCAGCTTTTCCAGAAGTACATGGATGGTCCCTGAGGTTTGTACTCTATAATGCATTTAGTCCCTAACTTGGACATGCTAAAAAACTTTAGATTTGTTGGCTGGGGACTAAATCGTTACAAAGTGCAAACCACAAGGACCATCCATGTACTTTTGGAAAACTAGGGACCAAATCCAAAATTTTGTTAAACCACAGGGACCATCCGTGGACTTTAATCTAATTCTTTTTGTTAGTAATTTAATTTTCTTAAATATGTTGTGCAGTGGTTGAACAATTGCGTGGGGAGGAAAAATTACTTTACATTTGTGTGCTTAATGGCGGTGGGCCTACTTTGGGTAAGTGTTCAATGCTACATCAAGATCTTAACTACCATAGTTCTTAGGGTTCATTAGTGAAGTTAATTCACATATCGGGTTGTATTACTATTAATCATGTCAGCTCGCTTTTGAATTTGGGGTTGGTGTCGCGGTTCTTGTTCGATGTTTTGTTAACAAACGCGCTACAGAAGATCAGATTTCTGATCGACTTGGAGATGGATTTAGTCGGGCCCCTTTTGCAACTGTTGTGGTATGCTTGCTTTCTTTAAACTACTATAATTAGTTTTTAAATTGAATGATCGATATGTAAAGGTGAGTTGGTTGTAACTTATGTATTCAATGTTTCTAATAGTTAACAGTAAATCAAACACTTGGTAAAAATGGAAATTGTTGCAAAAAAAAAAGTCTTTTTAAATTGTGCTTTCGAAGCTATTGTTCTGACTTGAAGAATCAGAAACATATAATTGATTTACTAAGTTTGAGGACAGTTAAGTAATTTCATGTACCTTAGTGATCTGACTCTTAAATATAAAACAATCTAAAAATGGCTATTATGACTTGTGATAAATACTTATGATACACATCCAAACACTCCTTTGGTGTTTGTTTTTAGCTCAAATAATTCATTTTACAGCATATTAATATCTTGTGTATTTTGCAGGCTATATGTACGGTTGTTTCCTTTCTGGCCACCATTCCGCTAGGAGAACTTTTCTTTTTCCACATAATCCTAATTCGCAAGGTTAGTTTTTCACCCAAGTTGTTTTTAAGGAGCAATTAGTGTGCCAAATATGATCGTAACTTCTTTTTATTTGAATAATAATGTAATCTTATATTAAAATGATTTAAAATTATTTTTGAGTAAAATGCCATTTTCGTCTCTGAGGTTTGGCTAGTTTTGCGACGTTCGTCTAAAGGTTTTTTTTCGCATTGGAATCAAAAAAAGTTTGAAATGTTGCCATTTTCATCTGACTCGTTAACTCCATCCATTTTTCTCCGTTAAGTCAGGGGTATAACCGTGTCTTTAGACATTTTTTTTATTAAACTAAAAACACTATAAAAAGATAAAGATCGACCACCTCTATCGACTTTATTTCTTATAGTGTTTTTAGTTTAATAAAAAAATGTCTAAAAAGACGATAATACCCCTGAATTAACGGAGAAAATTGGATGGAGTTAACGAGTCGGATGAAAAGGGCAAGATTTTAAACCTTTTGGATTCAAATGCTAAAAAACAAACCTTTGGACGAAAATCGCAGAACTGGCCAAACCTCGTGACGAAAATGGCATTTATGCATAAACAATACACTTTTGGAGAAATTGACTTTGTTCTTTCTACTCTATTTTTTTTCTGGGATTATAATGCTTATTACCCGTTAATAAAAGCATACCCGGTCCACCCGTTTACAATCAAATGGGTTGAATTTGTTTACCAATGTAACTTTCACACAAATTGTAACATGTTAATGGATGCAGGGTATCACAACATATGAATACGTTGTTGCCATGAGGACACAAAGCGAACCCCCGGGACCGTCAATTGACGGAATGGATCAACAAAGCTTGCAATCTTCTCCAACCAGCTCAGCAGTCACCGCCATGAGCGGCAGAAGCTCCCTCGGTTTAGGTTTGGGCTTAAATTATAAAGGCTCTTGGTGCACCCCTCCACGAATATTTATGGACCATCAGGTACCCCCAAGTTTCAAAATTGTTACTTTTCTTTAGGGGTGTGCACGGTACAGTTCGGTTTTCGGTTTTTGAAAACCGTTCAGTTTCGGTTTTTGGAACAAAATTACATAAGATTAAAAAATAAAAAGTATAATCCAAAATTTAAGAATCTTTCATAGATGTTTACATTTAAGTTTTAGAGTAAATTTCTATTTTCGTCCCTAAGGTTTGTCCATTTTAACTAGTTTAGTCCAAAAATCTAATTTATAACAAAACCATCCCTAAAGTTTGCATTTCTTAATGCTTTTTGTCCCTAAGGTTTGCATTTCTTAACACTTTTTATCCCTAAGAATTATATGAAAAAGCACCCTTAGGGATGAAAAGCGTTAAGAAATGCAAACTTCAGGACTGGATTTGTTATAAATTAGATTTTTGGACTAAAATAGTTAAAACTGACAAACCTCAGGGACGAAAACAGAAATTTACTCTAAGTTTTATATTTAACCTTTTTAATTAATAACCGTTCACATAAACCTAACCTTATAATCTATTTTTATGTTTCTCCGAAGTTTTTTGTTGAGACATTTTCTTTTATAATACTTTGAAAATCATTTATTTTTTATATTAAATTTTGTTATTTCTTGTAGGCAATTTATAATAATTTGAAAATCATTTAATTTTTATATTAAATTTTGTTATTTCTTGTAGGCAATAGATAAATCATTTCAATTATAAATAAACATGTTAATGCTTTTATTATAAATACTTAACATTCAAGAATAAAATTAATAATTTCTATTAGCATGGTTAAACACTTAAACTTATATATAAATATATATGGATTGGGCCTACTATTGTAACTTATCGGTTGGGTTTTTTCGGTTATTGAAAATAGTTATCCGAAAACTGACCCGAAATTTTCGGTTATTAAAAATCCGAAGACCGACCGTTAGTTTTTGTTTCGGTTCGGTTTTTTCGGTTATTTCGATTTTCTGCTCTTAAAGCATCGAGTATAACAACGATTGTTAACAACTTTTCATATTAACCTGTTGTTTTGAACAATCAGGATGAAGTCATAGCTCATCTGGAGCCTGGACGGCTTCCGTCAACGGTTGATCCAGATGCGGTCCAGCCACCCGATAAGGGTAAACGACCACCTAACCGTCCTGTTCGAATCAGTGCTTGGAAGCTTGCGAAACTGGATTCAACTGAAGCCATGAAAGCAGGAGCTAAGGCTCGAGCCTCCTCTTCTGTTCTTCGTCCTGTAGGGTCTAAACCCAATCAATACGACCCCGATCATTTATCCAGCAGCAATGTGAGCATAAAAAGCAGCCCGAATAGTACCCACCACCGGTTTCATGACTCGAAAAGCTCGTATCCCCCTAGTCGAGCTAGCCGTGATGATACCGAAACTTGTGCTCATAGTGTCGTTAGTAATTTGAGTAGCCCGGTTCCCGCGCAGGATCATTTTAACCCGATATACCAGTCATCCGGGAACCAGTCTCCTTGGTCTAACGAGCCCGCACCCATGCCGGTTCCTGTACCTGCACCCGTACCCGCACCAGCACCAGCACCAGCACCGCCACCGGTTAGGTTACCGCAGGTTCCCAGGAGAAACTTGGCTGGCAACGAGGGTACACGATCGTCCTCTGTTTATTGGGATCAAGAAGCGGGCCGGTTTGTGTCTGCTGCTACGGTTAAGACGGGAGGTGGTGGGTCTACCTCACAAGGTTCGGGCACTGAGCTTACGTACACGGGTCAATCGATTTTCTTTGGTGGGCCTCTTGTGGGTCCTAGCAGTGGTGGTGGTCCACAGAGGGAAACGACCACAAATGCTGCGATAACCACCAACACGTCGAGTTATTATCAGCAGGGTCGATCGCAGCGGGGTGGGCAGCTTCCGGTGTTTGTTCCAAGTGAATCTTCGCAGCAAAGATTACATAGAGATATCTAACGTTGTGACTCTCTTTGGATTTGTTTTGTTATTTGTAGAGTTTTTTTTTTCTTCTAATTGTTGACTTTTGACTCGGTTTTCAAAATTTGACTTGATTTCCAAATATGGTGTATTTATGTGTTTGGATGTGCGACTACACTAATTATTATCATTTAAAAGAGCAATCATTATCTGAAAGAAAATCAATACTGAATCAACATTGTTCCTCATTTGTCCAAAAGGAATCATCAATTCATCATAGATACTATTGTAGTTCATGTTTATAAGAAACCGGGGTAACACTTAAACAAACTGATTTTATACTCAAAACACACAAACTCAGTATCACACTCAAAAAGATACTCAAACGAGTCCGGTGTGGTGGGAACCTCACTGGAAAAACAGAGATTATACGACTACATTGTTCTCGTTAACTTATCATGTAATATTCATACCGTATATAGAAAAGCAATACACCTAGATGCTATTTGTCCACTTGTTTATCTTATCTTATCTAGCAACTTGAAAACCTGTCAACTAGGCAACTACTAGAGCCATGATACATTATCTAATACTTACGTTAGGCTGGACGGTATGGGGACCGTCCAGCTTCGTCCTCATCTCGTCGCCGTCCCCCTCTCCATGCCGCCCCCCCGTCTTGATCCAGTCATCGTCCTCTCCGTCGGAATTTCAACGTCCAGGACGGAGCAAAACATGTGGGCCCCCCTCTTTCTTCTCGGCGCCGCTCCGTCACCCCATCCCACCACCCCCGTCTTCTTTCTTCCCTCCGTCACCATACCGTTCAGCCTTATATTTTCTAACACCCCCCTCCCCTCCTCAAGTTTGAGCATAGTGTCGTGGCCTTCACCCCCTTCTTCCCGCCCTCTCTTCCGGGATGCACTTCATTTGTGTAGACGTTTCTCCAAGCTTAAGCGACTATTTAGACTTTTCCCATTTCTTTCCCCTACATGTTCTAAAGAGGCATAACTTTTTAATACGAAAAATATTTAACTAAAAGTTTATACCAAATTTAAGTGAATAGAATGCTTGTTATTATGGTTTACCTTTTTTTTAAAGGACATTATTGTATAAAAAAGTTATGAACACTTAAAAATCATAGAGGAAAAGAAAAGGGTCACCCTCTACTACTGACGTTAGCTTCTAGCTCTAACACTAGCCATTTCAGGGGTAACGACTAGGGTTGAGACTCCACCCCCAACATGAAGGCTACCTAGCCTCTATCTTCTAAAAGTTGCCATGTATTGACATTTTATTGGTGCGGTTGTGGGTCTCTTAACTACATCAGAGCTGTTTTCTCATGTGTTATCTTCTGTACACCTTCGTTTTTCGTAAAGCCCTTACGTGTAGCCTCAATTGATGTTTATTTTCATTTTTCACGTGAGTCTAATAATTATTTTGATAATTTTCCAATCCTTTTAAGAGTTCTTAAATTGTATTTGTAAAAATAGTTATTATTACAACACTTTTTGGGATTTTCTAGATTGGATTATTCTAACATATTCAATCATAGAGTAATATATTGGCTCATTGTTATTTTCTGACAAGTGATTTGTAACTCTTTTAAAATTTTGTATGATATCATAATATAAATAAAATCTAGGCACTTGAACAAAAGCGTACAAAGTTTGCTTAAGCCTCAAGTACGGTATATAAATGTCCGCCATAGCTAGCTAGCTAGGGTTTTACTTAACAATTGAAGTCGATAGAAATGGAGACTTCTGTGAGATACGGTGGAGACTCGAGCGCTCTCAGGATCTCCAACAATCCTCCTCCGCCTACGGTTAAGTACGCCGGTGAATTCAGCTCCGTCAAAGTCTATGCTAAGCAGAAGATCCAATTCGATTCCGACACTCTCCTTCAGGTATTTCTTTCAACACCATACCTTTCAATTGTTGTTTCACTGCCAGAAAGAAACTTCAGAACCGATGTTTACTTAAAATTCCTGTTTTCGGTTTTATTTGTGTGTACTGGTAATTCTGACAATTTTTAATTGATTTGATAAGAAGATTCGACAAGGTTGAAATTAGGGCTTGTAATAATATCACACTTGGATGAACATGCCCTGGATAAAACAAGTTTTAATACCATCTTAACAAATGTATATGGCTCTAGCAACATTTATTCAATATGTGGGGGTAACCCGTAACCATAGGCATTTAAAGCCCATGTTTGTGAAGGGGCTCAATCCAGGATTTGACGTTCGAGGTTCTGTTTTAATGCAAATACTCCCGGTTGGTAAAATGGTTGACCCTTTTGGGTCTTTACAAAAGAAAGGTGTTCAATGTGCTTCATTACCAACTAATTGTTTACAGCTGAGTTTTCACGCAATCGTTCGCATTTGATTAACTTCTAATTTGCTAATGCTGCAGCTTAATGGAGAGCTCGATACAAGGACTGGAGCTCCAACCTTTTTATGTGCACTCGTTCGACACTTCTATCCCAATGTATGTTACCATTTCTATTTTGCTATCTCTATCGAAGCTATCGAACGTGATTCGGATTATGTTAAGACATCTGCTTACTTGATAGCTGTCAGCTAGTGTTGGAGCTGGATTGCATTATGATAGAAATGACAAACTCGTTTGTACCTTGCGTGGGAAAAAGGCATATCCCATGGCATCTAGTCGGTTTGTAAATGTCGTTCTTAAAGGCCGTTGCGATATTGACAAAGAGTTAAATCAGGTGGGTGTGTACTTTTATCGTTTCGGTATTTTAGAGGATATTCTTATGCATTTAAAATCTATCGTATTTTTACGTCACTGTGTATGTTAACTCTTAAGCAGCCAACACCACATGGAGCTCTCGAGTTGGTATGCAACATTCTAGATTTCCAAAAAGACCAAGACGTAAGGCTTAAAGTTGGCTATGAAATCGTTGACAAGGTATATACTTTATCTTTTATAGAAGCACAGGTGCTTGTTACAAACCAAACTCAGACCTTTGGTGATCTCATGTTCTTATCCTTTTCTGCAGGTGCCATATGTACAAATCAGGGAAAACAATTGGACGTTCAATGCTGATGGTAACGGAAGATGGAATGTGAGATATCACCTGTGAGACCATGAACTTATTTTGTTTCTATTGGTTGGGACTTTATTGCGAAAAGAAAAAAAAGTAAAAGTCGCAATGTGTAGGTTTTTAGAAGCAACAACATGAAATGCATAATTCAGGTTTTTCGTATGTGCTATATATTCACACAGTTATCATGCTTTGATCATTTGTTGGAGTTAACTAGGTTTTTTTGTCTTCTATGTTCGTTAGATATGACAAAATGTGTGGGTTGGGTATCAGGTTAAAACAGGTAGGGTATCATAATACATTAAAAAGTTTACGATTTGAGGGAATTTTGACCCTATTGACTTGTTTTCTTTTACGTTTTTTTTTACTTCACCTGTTTAACCTGTGAGAGATGAGACCTAAACAAATCCGTCCATTTATTAGTATATGGGTTGACCATTATTTCTTAGGTATATTTTCTCAAGCAGTGTCCAGATAATTGGTAGAGCTGAGCCTGATGTCTACCAAGTGTTTGAAATTGTTTTAAAACCAATTTGGTTGTGCTAGCATTGAAATGGTGGCTGTAGTTAGTTCTTAGATAACAGTTAGATGGTTATAAAGTATTTAGTAGTCAAACATAGTCAATCGTATAGCTACAAATAAACATCTCAGACAAACAACAATAGTCAGTATCATGATTTGTTTGATGCACTCATCTTTATCTGCATGGGGAAAGTAATGTGAAAGCAGTGGACATAATCACATAAGTTTAGCAGCAAGGGAACAAGTTATCCAGCTTTGAAAATCCAATTTACAGCAAGCCAAGCAACTAGCAAACCTACATTGAAGTTAGAGAACATTTGAAGTGGGCAGGTGGATCCATCTTATAGTACAATTCATCACAAATGTAGTCAGCTGCAAAGTACTATGGTCCATATCCAATTTCATTACTAAAGAAACATCATGGTCCAATACCCTCCACAATTTCAACAGTTCCATATGTTGGTTAGTTCAATTGAAATCTACCCTACTAGAGGATGCTAAATTGGAGAATGCAGACCCGGTCACTATATGGTTTTCCTGTCCCCACGACAGTGGTTAGGAGGAGGGAATCTGTTGAGTTCTGGGGATCAATAAACTTGTACCTTCCTCATGCTAGCCGTGGGACCTGTTAGTGCGAGACGCCTAGTGGTGGCATGCACAATATTTTATATGGTTATCTAAATTTTATCACTAGGGTCAAAAAGCTTCTTAAGAGGGGAGTATTGAGATGTGCTAGCTATGGAAATGGTGGTTAAAGTTGTTAAATAACTGTTAAGATAGTTGAAAAGTTGTTAGTAGTCAAACAAAGTCGATGGTATAACTATAAATAAGCATGTACCATAAAGTTTTGGGCTAGAAAAATAACTACTTTACCTTCCTTTCTCTCTTTTCATTTTCGAAATACCTTCCATTCCTGGTTTTTAAGAAGTTAGTCGTATTTGGCCATTGAATTCCAATCCCATATACTAGTCAACATCGCATTCTTAGATTCAACTGCTAATGAATAGGTTGCAAGCACGCTCTAATGGAGGTAGGTTGTAAACCGATTCTGTTATAGAAAATACCATTTTAGTTCATATCTAATAGCTATAAGATATTTTGGTCCAGTTAGTTTGGAATTTGCATTTTACCCTGTTTTTGGATAGTTGATATGTGTAGGTCTTAAAAGACTCGATACACTTTTTAAAGGACGACAGTATCCTTGTGTTGATTGTAAAATTGTAGATGCAACTCAGGATCACTAATTTGTCAGATGATGTAGTGTTTGGTCCCCAGTTGAATATGTTCCTTGTAAACATATTCATTAGATTATCAAGTGTCACGAGTATAAATCAAGTGTCTGTTTGAGATAGATGCTCATACTAAATAATTATGGTGGTTGACAATAAAAGGTTCAAAACTAAAATATCATGTTAAAATCTTCTTGTTTATTCTGTGTTTTAATTCATGTTAAAATTTAACTATTTTAACTTTTTTATAAAAGGTTCAAAACTAAAATATCATTGCCATAGTGATAGAAACCAAACATTATTTGACGTAGAAACGTTTGGGCCACAAATCACACTTTAAAACATTATGAGTCATTAAGACTCATTACCCCCACCTTTACTTAGTTCTAGAGATATTTGACTTTGAATATTAATTAGGAAGAATTTACCAGAAAACTATTTCAGTATGAATAAGACCACATATTACTATAGTATATGAGGTTAATTAAAACATTAAATGAAGTGTTAGGAGTGGACTTTGGTGACAAAACGCTGTACATAAATATTCACACAAACATAAATAGTTACGTGGATGAAAAGGGTTGGGTAGTACATGTACATTAAAAGGGTTGGGGCAGGGCTGAATATAAAATTGCTTTGGTTGACTCACAAGGCAGATCAGGTGGATTGGCTTGTCTGTGGTGCCCAACTGTTTTCAGGTGTGTTAATATTATTCATAATCGGCACTTTATTGTGGTCTCGGGATATCTTGTGCAATCTGATTGTTGGATTAATTTTATTGTGTATGCTCCAAATGATGCGATTAGTAGGCGAGCGGTCTGGTTGGAAATTCTGGGGGTTAGAAATTCGTTACAAGGCCTTTGGGTTGTTATGGGGGACTTCAATGAGGTTCGTAACGCTAATGAGCGGTTGAATTCTGAATTTAATGAATCGAATGCAGATGCTTTTAATCAGTTTATTCTCTCGGCTGGATTGGTGGAGTATAATATGGGTGGGGGAAATTTTACTTATATTTCAGATAATGGTAGGAAGCTTAGCAAATTGGATCGGTATCTAGTTTGTCTAGGTTTTATGGAGAAATGGCCTAATGCTTCGGTGATTGCTTTAGACAGAGAAGCATCTAATCATCGCCCTATTATTCTATCTACTATCTTGTCTGACTTCGGCCATATCCCGTTTCGCTTTTTTAACTCATGGTTTGAATTTCCCGGGTTCCTTGAGTTTGTGCTTCATAAGTGTGGTTTGTTTTCTTTTTCGGGGCCAGGAGACCTTGCCCTTGCCATTAAACTTCGGTGGCTGAAAAATAATATTAAATCTTGGCTGAAAGTGGATAAGGAACATAGGGAGGGGATTTATGGTAGAAAGAAGAGGCGGCTAGCTTGTATTGAAAATCTGGCTGAAGAAAGAGTGCTCTTGGAGGAAGAGTTGGCTGAAAGAACGGATTGTAAATGTTTTGTGGCTGAATTTGATAGATTAAAGTTGTTAGATGTTAGGCAAAAATCCAGAACAAAATGGGCCATTGATGGGGACGAGAATTCTGCCTTCTTTCATCAGGTTATTAATTCTAATATTAGCTCCAACAGGTTGAATGGGCTGATGATCAATGGTGGATGGGTGACTAACCCGTTATCTATTAAAGAGCATTTATATGAGTTCTTTTCTCGTCAGTTTACGGAACCGATGTCTTCTAGGTCCGGTATGGTGTGTCCGTATCTGGCTACTATTTCTGACTCAGAGGCTTCCATGTTGGTGAGACCGTTTTCTTTGGAGGAAATTAAAGCTGCAGTACGGGATTGTGAAGGGGATCGAGCGCCGGGGCCGGATGGCTTTAACTTCAAGTTTATTAAAAGGTGTTGGCCTGGTCTTAAAGATGACATTTTTGGGCTCTTCAATAAATTCTATGATGACGGGTCTCTTAACAAGTGTTGTACTTCTTCTTTTATTGCACTGATCCCGAAAGTTAAAGATCCGGTTAGTCCAGCGGATTTCCGACCAATTAGTCTTATCGGAGTCGTTAACAAGGTGATTTCAAAGGTTCTAGTTAACCGGCTAAAAGGGGTGATGGGTAAAATTATTTCGGAACAACAATCGGCCTTCTTGGCGGGTAGAAACATTATGGATGGCCCACTTGTCCTTAATGAAGTGTTTTGTTGGCTAAAGAAGCATAAGCGGAAGGGGATGTTTTTTAAAGTGGACATTAATAAGGCCTATGACTCTGTTAACTGGGGGTTCCTGGATTCGATTATGGCACAAATGAACTTCCCAAGTAGATGGAGAACATGGGTGATGGTTACACTGTACTCGGCCAGAGCGTCCGTTCTTGTAAATGGTTCTCCTACTAGGGAATTTGATTGCTCACGGGGGCTCCGCCAGGGAGATCCACTGTCTCCGTTTTTGTTTGTCATTGCTATGGAAGCACTATCCGGGATGATGAAAAAAGCCACTTCTATCGGTTTGTTCAATGGGATTAAGGTCACCAATAACGGTCCATCTTTATCTCATTTGATATATGCGGATGATGTAATGTTCATTGGTGAGTGGTCGGCGTCGAATATAATTAATCTACGCAGGATGATGAGATGCTTCTATTTAGCTTCGGGTTTAAAAATAAACCTTGCTAAGTGCAGTATTTATGGTATTGGGGTGGAAGATCAGGGAATTCAAGATATGGCTCTTCTATTGGGTTGCAAACAAGGTACATTTCCATTTAAGCATCTCGGTTTGATGGTAGGTGCCAATATGAATCTTGCTCGCAATTGGAAAACAGTGATCGACATCTTCAAAAATCGGCTTTCTTTATGGAAAGCCAAGACTTTATCATATGGTGGGAGAATTACTTTAATTAAATCGGTGTTAAACTCGCTTCCAACATATTACTTTTCCCTATTTAAAGCACCTTTAAAAGTCCTAGATTCGTTGGATAAGATTAGAAGGGTCTTCTTTTTGGGAGGGTCGGAAGAAAAGGCCAAGATGAACTGGGTGGCATGGGATAGAACAATCGCTCCAATCGAATTTGGGGGGTTAGGATTCGGGTCACTTAGAGATGCTAATTTAGCCATGTTAACAAAGTGGTGGTGGCGGTTTAAAACTGAAAAAAAGCACTGTGGCGGAGAGTAGTTTGGGCGATCCATCATAGTCCAAGAGCTTGGTGTGACATCCCAGCTGACATCCCAGCTAAAGCGTCGATTGCTGGCCCGTGGAAGAGTATATTCAGCATTGAACAGGTACTTTTGGCCGCTGACATTGACTTGAGACAAGCGATATCAGTTGTTTTAGCGAATGGGCAGAATATATCATTTTGGCTGGATACCTGGGCCGACCCTTTACCGCTTTACCTTAAATTTCCAGCCTTGTTTAAAGAAGAGTTGGTTAAGGATTGTTTCGTTGCAGACCGTGTGGCTGTGGGTGATTCTGGGCTCGTATTTAACTGGGCCTGGGCTCGGCCCATACTTGGTGTGGAGTTAATAAACCAACTTCAACAACTTTCTGCCTTGATTGGTTGTCCGGCTATGTCATCTGGTCCAGATGTTTGGAGCTGGAAACTTGAATCAAATGGATATTTTTCGGTTGCCAGCATCAAAAAGGCTCTTAGCTCAGTGAATCGTTCCAGGCCTGATCGTGTTTTTGAGTGGAACAATTGGGTGCCTAAAAAGGTGGGCCTGGTGGCATGGAGGGCGAATATGGAGAGGTTACCGACGAAACAAGCATTAGCGGCTCGGAATGTGCAGGTTCAGGACCAGATGTGTGTGTTATGCAGCGAATATGTTGAGACGTCGGATCATATATTCGTATCATGTCAGTTCGCACAAATGGTTTGGCAAAACTTAGCGGCTTGCCGCCAATTTTTGCTTTTGGTTTGAATGATTTACTATCCTTACATGCTTCAAGCTCAGGCTCGGAGAAAAAACGGAAAGCGTTACATGCCGTCGTCTTGGTAGCAATTTGGAATATATGGAAAACGAGGAACGATGTACTTTTCAGGCAATCAAATCCAAATGTGGTAAATATATTGGACGAGATAAAAGCTATGGCCTACCTTTGGATAAAGAATAGATCGAAGGGGGTGTCTTTAACATGGGAGGATTGGAGCCGGTTTAAAATTTGGTGATTAGTTGATGTAATGTAATTGTTTTTATGTTTAGTGGTTTTTGGTGTAAAACTGTTGTATATTTGGTAAGTAGCGTCTTGCTATTGCTATAATGAATAAAATTTTTGTCAGCCGTTAAAAATAAGTACATGTACATGTGAAAACATTGGCTTTTTATGTCATATAAAAGCCAACATTAAATCCTCTCACCCAACCGAATCCATCTCTTTCACATTATCTCATTTTGCCTTATCCTCCTCCTGCCACGCCCACACAATTTTCTTGGCCCAAACTCTTCTTCCATGGCATCATTCCCACCCCACAATTCACCATTACTCTCTTCCAAACCACCTTCATTCCCATTTCTCACCACCCAACACCCACACCATGGCTGCAACCAACCCACCAGACCGCAGAAACTCCAACACCCAACTCTTAGAGGAGCTTGAAGCCCTCAGCCAGACCCTCAACAACACCAACACTTCTTCCATTCCTCTCACCAAAGGCCGACGAACCAACTCTCTTGTCCTCACTCGAACCTCAATCCCACCTATTCTATCCACCGGCAAAACCGACGACGACGACGACGACAATGACGGCATCAAACTCAACCCGAAACCACGATCAAGACGCATGTCTTTATCCCCCTGGCGGTCTCGTGCAACTGAAGAACCCACCCAGAAACAGCAGCCTGTGGTTAGTAAGAACCTGTTTCAGGATAACAAGCCCACTTCTTCTTCTTCATCAGAGAAGAAAGGCGGGTTGTGGAACTGGAAGCCGATTCGGGTACTTTCGCACATTGGAAAGCAGAAGCTTAGCTGTTTGATGTCAGTTGAAGTGGTTACTATCCAAGGGCTACCCGCGTCCATGAACGGCCTCCGGTTATCGGTTTCTGTAAGGAAAAAAGAGACTAAAGATGGTGCTGTACAAACAATGCCTTCAAGGGTCTCTCAAGGAGCTGCAGATTTTGAGGAGACTTTGTTTGTAAGGTGCCACGTGTATTGTGTACCGGCTGGTAACGGTAATTCCCGCCCAAAATTTGAACCCAGGCCGTTTGTTATTCACGCGCTTGCGGTTGATGCTCAAGAGCTTGATTTCGGTAGGCATACTGTTGATTTGAGCCAGTTGGTTCAGGAGTCTGTGGAGAAGAACTTAGAAGGGACCCGAATTCGGCAATGGGATATGAGTTTTAATCTATCCGGGAAGGCGAAAGGGGGAGAGTTGGTTATGAAACTCGGGTTTCAGATTATGGAGAAAGAGGGTGGGGCTGGGATTTATAATCAAGTTGAAGGGCAGAAATCGGGTAAATCGAAGACGTTTTCGCCTTCGTTTGGGCGTAAGCAGTCGAAATCGTCGTTTAGTATTCCCAGTCCGAGAATCCCCACCCGGACCGAGGCGTATACAAGTTCTCAAGGAGAGGGGAATCTTGATTTTCAAGGAATTGATGATCTGAATCTTGATGCACCACCTCAGGAGCCACCGGTTCAGAAGACCAAGCCTGAGCCGGAGTCGAAGGCAGATGATCTGGACCTTCCGGATTTTGAAGTTGTGGACAAGGGGGTTGAGGTGGAAGAAAGAGACGGGGCGGATGGAACACAGTCCGAAGATAATAATTCGGACAAAAGATCGGTTTCAAGTGAGGTTGTGAAGGAAGTGGTGCATGATCAAGTTCATTTGACGAGATTATCGGAGCTCGATTCTATCGCTGAGCAGATCAAAGCTCTTGAATCGATGATGAGGGAGGAGAAAAACGACGAGAATGATGAAGAAACCGAATCACAAAGACTAGATGAAGATGAAGATAAAGTGACAAGGGAGTTTTTGCAAATGCTTGAGAACGAGGACGGAAAAGAAACCGCGTATCAAGGTCGAGATGTAAATACTACTTCATCTGTTGATGGTGAAGATGAAGGCGAATCAAAGGTATTCATACCGGATCTCGGGAAGGGGTTAGGTTGTGTGATTCAAACAAGAAATGGAGGGTATTTGGTAGCATTGAATCCGTTTGATAATCTAGTGGGAAAAAAGGACACTCCAAAACTCACAATGCAGATATCAAGACCGATGGTTTTAGCATCAAGCGAATCGTTAACGGGCACTGAAATGTTTCAACAAATGGCGGCACTCGGGTTTGAACAACTTAGCTCAGAGATCTTGTCACTTATGCCCATGGAGGAACTTGTGGGTAAAACAGCGGAACAGATAGCTTTTGAAGGGATCGCTTCAGCGATCATCAGTGGCCGAAACAAAGAAGGAGCCACTTCTAGTGCCGCTCGTGCTCTCACCGTGGTTAAGTCAATGGCCACGGGTATGACTACAGGAAGGAAAGACAGGATATCGTCGGGTATTTGGAATATGAACGAGAACCCGGTAACCGGAGATGAAATACTCGCGTATGCATTGCAGAAGATCGAAGATATGGCAGTTGAAGCATTGAAAGTTCAAGCGAATATAACTCAAGAACACGCTCCGTTTGATGTTCCGCCGAGCAACAATGGGAATAGTAACCCGTTGGCAAACGCTATCCCACTAGAAGATTGGATGAAAGATAATAATGTGGTTAGTTCTGACAACGGAGATGAACCCATCACCATAGCGGTTGTAATCCAACTGCGGGACCCTATAAGACAATTCGAAGCGGTTGGTGGCCCGCTTATTGCACTGATCCAGGCGACATCTGTTGAAGCGGAACTGAATCAAGAAAAGAAATTCAAAGCGGGGAGTTTAAACGTGGGTGGTTTGAAACTAAGAAGCGGAGGAAAAAAGAACGAGTGGGATACGGAGAAGCAGAGGCTAACGGCGATGCAGTGGTTGGTGGCTTACGGGCTGGGAAAGGCGGGGAAAAAAGGGAAACGGGTGATGGTTAAGGGTCCGGATATCTTGTGGAGCATATCGTCGCGTGTGATGGCTGACATGTGGCTCAAATCGATACGGAATCCTGATGTCAAGTTCACTGCGTGAAGAAGAAAAGTTTCGTAAGTTGTTGCATACTTGTTGCATATGTATAGTTGCTACATAACAAGGAAAGGATGAGAAACAGAAGTGAAGATATGAATAATAAGTTATCCAGACTTGATATACTATTATTAAGAGTAGCTTCGCAATGTCTATTGTTTATTCATTTTCCGAATTATTATTTTATTGTAATGAGCCGAAAAAAATGCAATCCACTAAACAACACCGATGTTGATGCATTCATCTCCGCAAACATAATCCCAAAACCGCTTGTCATACATACATATGAAACTTGAGAATCTGTAGAAGCGAATTAATATTTTTTTTTTCTTTGCATTATAAATAAAAGCATTATTTTTTTTTGAAATAGTGTTTTGATATTAGAGTAGATATAACAACCAACTATTAACGCTTCAATCGTTTAGATTACGACAACTGAATAAAGAAATGCCAACCTTTGACACATAACTAAAAATGATCCATTTGAAAAGAAACAAAATTCTTCCCATTCTCCCACATCTTCATCTCTTCCTCTCTTTCTTTCTCCCCATAACCATAACTCTTTTTTCTTTTCAAATCTCTTCTCTTCTCTTAAAAATAAAACTCTGGAACACAGCAAACAATATCCTAAAACATTATTCGTGTAAAAAAGAGTTGAGCTCGATTTATTTAGGGTGAGAGGGGCACTCCCCTCTTAGGGGAGTCCCCTCTCTTACGCACACCCAATCAGATTATGCCACGTCAACTCCCCTCTTAAACTCTCCTCACACCCCAATTTGATGGTGACACTCCCCTCTTAGATGACTTTTTTTTTATTTGTTGTAATTATGCATGTTTATAAATTAAAAAAATATTAATAAAAATTAAATAAAATTTAATAAAAGACATTTCATTAAATTAAAAATAAAAATTACATTTAAACTAGAAAAATAAAAATTACATTCAAACTAGAAAAATATAAAAACAAACTACTCGTCGTCGGAACTCACTTCAAGGTGAGGTAGATCTAAACGTCCGAGATGCTCAACGAGATCGTGTTTTAGTCTCCAATGCGTTTCTTCGTCAATGAGCTCGCTATAAGCTGTATCATCGAAGATGGGTTCGACTGGAGGATCTTGAGACGCCGTTTTGTTGGAGATTGTTGGAGCACGTTGATGTCGTTTTGTGATCCCGCCGGGCCACAAAAAGCATGCCAAATCCACAAATCTTGAGACGCCACCGCCTCTAACATAACTGTCAGGTATTGATGATCGCCTCTCATATATTGTCCACGCAATTCTGTGGGGCACATTCTCCAGACGAAGTGTGTACAATCCAGACTACCCAACATACCAGGTAGGTGATGTCTCTCGTCATGAGCCTGATACAATAGCGCAACGTCGTGGTTCGTTGGTCTACGTAAGAATTCACCGACATACATTGTACAGACCGTAATATTTAAGGCACTCACGAGAGGTCCTTTTAGACATATTTAAATACTCGTCGTTTTCGTCTGGTGGGTTACCGTTTGCAAGTTGTTTAATCGCAGAAGTAACCTTTTGCAACGGCGTGAAACTTTTCTTCATTCTCCCGTCCAAGCCCTCTTGAAACCACTCGTTATTCGCTTCGACGTCACTAACAATTATTAGGAACAAAGACTTGGACATACGAAACCTCTGACGAAAAATATCGGCATTAAAATTTGGATTTTCTACAAAATAATCGGCCATGAGTGTTTCGTGGCCACCCTCACGATCTCGACGGACAATGTTTTTTTACTAGACGATGCCGTGTCTAGTAGCTCAGCTTGTTGGATGAGATTTTGGAAGAAAATTAAACTACTATCGTTTGACGGAGAACCTTCATCGTCGGGAAAGTTGGGTAGGGGAGAAAAAAATGGGAACTTGGAATCCATTTTTTTAAAGATTGGTTTGGCTTTGTGTTGTATTTGATAGATTTTTAGAGTGAGTTTGAGAATGGGTGTGGTAAAAAATTAGATTAAGTTGGTTATTTATATTGTTAAAATTGAATTTTTAAAAAAAAAAAAAAAACGACCGTTGCTCAACGGTCACATCATGGATCCTTGTGCTTCTTCTTCGGTGAAACCTCCCCGATCCCCTCCCCGCACCCTCTCCCCGCACCGATGGCGCCGGTGTTCCCGAGCGGTGAATGGGGTCACTGATACCCCTCCCCGCCCCGCTAGTGCCCCGTACACCCTTATAAAATGCAATATTGTTGACTATACATTGTACCTAAAGTCAATAGATATAGATCGATTAACTCATTGCTACTTCATTTCCATCCATTCATCAGAGATCAATCCTTTGTAACATTTGGATATGCTAAATTCCACACTTCTAAAAGTGCTTCCTGTAATTAAAAACAACCAACATGATGGCATTAATAACGTAGTATATTCTACTTGATTTAATAAATAAGAATAAAACAAAATGGAAATATCTGAAGCGAGTCTCTTCAGACACAATACTGTTCATATCTTAAATTAAACTCAGTTTTTTTTGCTTGACTAACTTAATAGTTACGGTCATACCATTATACTAAACACTACCTTTTGTTTTGCCAATGAGGTAGTGGTGGAGTGGTTGGGGAAAGGTGGAGTGGTTGGGGAAAGACTTGATGTTCCTTGTGACCTAGGTTCGACTCCCACTCTCCCCATTATTTTATGCATCATCCAGGTGAAGGGCGAATATGGGTGACGCCGTTTCGTCTTGAACGGGAGGCGGGGTTTTACCGATTATTCCACTGTCGTGACTTCGGGCGGGTGGAGGTCGGGTTTCCGCGCATCTGGGAGAGCCAAGGGGCTGGCGGCGGTCGAGTAGTCGACCTTGGCCACAGCGCTCGGTGTCACGGCGGTTGGCACGTCGTTCCTTGCCGTTCAAAAAAAAACTTCCTTTTGTTTTATAATATTTTAGGAGGTTCGACCTTGGATTCAACCGAGGCGTTAGGGGAGTTTGTGGCGTTGATTTTGCTAACGATGTCGGGTATCACTTTGGCCATCTGTTTGGCCATGAATGCCGTCATCTTCTTGTTGGAATCTTACTTGGAGCTCGACTTGGAGGTGTTCTTGGAGTGGAAGGATCGGTTAGAAGACATCTACAAGATCGAATAATGATAAAGGATGAGACTTGATCATAATGTGTTTCGAAAAATAAATTTTCTTTGCATGTGCTAGCATGGTAGTATATCACGTAGCATGTAAGTTTCATATAGTTCACATAAGCATATCACGTATTATCATGTGCATAATCAAACAACAATGAATGAGTTGTAAATTTAGTTTGTTCTCGAATATTAGTATTGTTTTAGATTGCGAGTAACATACGATTCGGGTCTTCGACTTCGAAATGAACAAGGTATCAAATAAAAATGGATGTGACATAAAAGAGATTTAATGTAAAACTTGGAGTGTCTCGGAACGAAACTAAGACTATTCCAAAGTGGTCGAAAATCCTTTTGAGTTAGGGAAACATGTTTTGGCCTAATAGGTAGAATACCCTCGCCGAACTTTCGGTTAACCATATTCACTCTTCCGGTTACTACATGTCCCTAGTCAATCGAAAATTCGAGACTTTGGTGAAATTGAAAATCGAGGAGTGGGACTAGTTATCAAGATGTCCGTTTCACCCCTAACTTGACAACGTCGTACCTTAGTGTGGTATAAAAGGAATTCAATTATATCTTAATTCTGACATGATACAAGATCCTTGTATTATGTAACAACTTTAATGCTTCTTGTATATCAATTCCAGATTCACTCCTCTTCATTGCTTTGGTTTCTGTTTTCGACCTCAAGAAAACATGATTAAGTTATAAATCTCAGTATATCCAGAGCAATTATAGTTATGGTTTAGGGGAGTGGGGGTGGTTACTAGTGATAGAATTCCATCACTCACAAGCATCCAATCAAGTTCCGCCATGTCATCAACCACTATCCTATTACTCACAAGCCTTTTTAGTGGCGGTGATCATCACTAGTGATGAAATTCCATCACTCACAACTTTTTTTTTATTTTTTAAATGAACCTGCAAAAAAAGCCAACTTCAACTAATTTATTATTACCTAAAAAATATTAAAATATTTACTCTCACAAAAACCCCCATCTTCCTCATTTCATTTCACTTTTCATCCCGCAGAACTAAATTGGTGAAGTTGGTCAACACGTGTCAAACATGCAGTGGGTCCAGAGCTTGATACATTGAAGTTTCACGCGTTAATAATACAACGCGTTAATAATACACGCGTGATATATCATGGGTGGCGGCGGTCTTTTGTTTCCCACCACGCGTGATGGTGCATCATCACGGAACATTAACGTTCCACCCCCACCGCCCTTAGAGAGGGTGTAACACCTCGTAAAATCACGTCCAATGAAGTATTGACACGTGTAATAAACCCTAATGAAGTCAAACATTGAATTTAAGGGACTAATTTTTCGAAAAATCGAAAACTTTGATTATGAAAGGACTGGAAGTGTTAGCATACATAAGATAAGTTTCTAAATAACCTCTCACGATATTATATTCACAAATGAGCCACTTGTTGACCGAGTGTAGCCGTTTGCGAAATTAATTGAAAGTTTGCGCAATGAAGGGTTAAAAGCGTCAACATGTAAATTCTTACCTTTGAGTGACCTTTTAACAAACCGGGAGCTTCATGATATTTGATTATACTCTCAGAAATGCCAAATAATGGTCATCTAAGGTTTTTATGCTTATAAGTAAAGTTACGCGCAACTTTGCAAGTTAGAGGGACTAAAAGTGTCAATATGTTTAATTAAACCTCTGAATGACCTTTTAGCGAACCCGAAGCATCGTGATGTTTAATAATACTTCCAAGAATGCCTAATATGGATTAGGTGAGGCTTCAATGCTATTAAATGATGAGATGCGCAAGTATGCGCAATAGAGGGACCTAAAGCGTCAACTTTTGAATCTACGCCTTTCGGTGACCATCTAAGCGAACGAGAGTGTAGTAATATTTAAGTATATACTTGGTAAGGATAAATATGGGCCATGGAAGGCTTGGATATCGTTAAACAACATTTTACGCTACTTTGCTCAATTAAGGATTAATTGCGTCAAACGGCAAAAGTATGCCGATTCGTATGGTAACGAACATTCCGGAATATGTCCATGAGTTAAATATATCCTAATTATCCCTTACATAGCTTAGATATAGGCCTAGAGGTGTTTGGTGCGCAAAAATAAACTTTTATGTCATGCAGGGACTAAAAGTGTCAAAAAGTGCACAAGTTTGCACTTTTGATCATATCTGGCATTCTGAATATCCTCGGACACCCAAAAATTTATGTAAGCACTAAAATATTTTATTTTAGTGATCTCCTTGATAAAATTCCATTCGTCGCGTAGTTTGGACCATTTTTCGCGTCCGTTCGTGTTTTGTCGTAATTAGACGCACGACGTGACCGTACGACCAAACGAACCGACATCCGACATGTTTTTGAGCATGTTTCATGTCCCCTATGTGTGAGAATCATTATAGAGCCTTGAAATGAGGTTAACGGGCCTTTAACGTGCCTAAAAGGACCTTATGTGCACACAGGGACCAAATCTATCATTATTTGAAACTGTTTTGCTGGTCTGGGCTGTGAGGCGGGGCGCGTAAGGTCACACAGACCCTTACGCGGGTCGTGTGGGCTGTGCAGCATCTGAAAACAGCTGTTAACAGCTTGTTGTTGCTGGTTTTTGTTCATTCTGGTTTCCACACATACATAAATCATTCTAGGGGATGCCCATTGTATTAGGAAACCATGGGTAAAAGTGTACGGCTCAGATTTAATCACGGTTATCGAGGAACGATCCTAACGGTCCCTAAAAACCTATAAATACCCATTGAATTTTGGCTCTCATTTGCACCTCTCCTTCTAATCTGATCTACTCTCTGAATTGTGAGGATCTTGAGCATATTTGAGAACCTCCCTCAGTCCCTTGGACCTTTTGTAAGTGTCCTTTCGTTCTTAGTTTAATTATTTAGCGTTTATAGCCGATAAGTCAAGCGTTTTGATAAATGCTTTGACTCTCAAACGGTTGAGCCATGGTTCGTAACGAACATGGCTACGTGACCGTAATTAGGTAGGTATTAAACCCTCAAAAGGGCACCTCCTAATTACCACGTTTACTTAGTTAAATTGTCGGGTCAAATAAAAGTCAAACGGGTTAGTTTTAAATAAAATACATAACTATTAATATAAAAGCCATATAATCAGTTTTCTCACTTTAATAACTTGATAGATATTAGTTGAACATGCCTAAGCATGATTCAACCCGACAATTCTAAGTATAGGCTCGGTTTGGAACCGAAAGTCGCAAAAGTTGACTTTTGCTTTGACTTTCAGTTCTGACCCAATTTAGTTTATTTTAGATATGCCTTAGGATTCCATTAGGACCATATTATAAGTTAGTGTAACCCTCCAAGGTTATACAACTTGGTTCCATAGAAATCCTAGTTCATGCATGTTTCCGTTAAATGCCTAAATGTTGACTATTATGCCCATATAACCTTAAAACGTGATTTTAGAAAATATGAAAGAGTAGAAACCTTAGTTACTGAGTTATAGACTTGCACCCAAAATTTGACATCAGTTTGAGGTCTAGATTAAGAGTTATGCTCAATAGCGTAATTAGAAAGCTTTTTAGCAATTAAATGGCGTAATTAGCATATAGCCTATCTAAACCCAATTTTTGATATCAAACTTTTTACCTACTGATATAAAATAATATTTTGGGATTTTTGGAAATTTTTATTTATTTTTAGGCTGAGCATAACTTAGAGTTCTAAGTATAATTCGGTTAATGCCGGTTTTGCCCTTTTAGGCTATAAAATGAGTTTTACAAATCATTTTGACCCCAAACCTTTTGCTACTAATTTTATTTAATAAATAAAGTATTTTGAGCCTTCTGGAATTATAAAAATATCAGCTTTCCTTTGAAAACCCAAGAATGGCTCCAAATCGCCTTTTTAAGCGTTTTTAACGCATAGTATGTACTAAAACTATTTTAAACATATAAGGTTGATACCTACTGATATTTTTAGTATATTTTTATATATTAACAGTAAGTACAAGTTTTTAAACTCAGGTTTCCAGCTTTGACCTTTTAAGCCTAAGTGAAATTACCAAAATACCCCTAAGGTGCATAGTTTGGTTTTAAATGATAAATTTCACATATAGGTCATACCCTACTGATATAACTTAGTAAATTAAGTATATTTACTAGATAAATCAGACCTGTAATTCAGATTACAAATTAAACTCTTTTATAACCTTTTAAATGACCAAAATACCCCTACGAGGCATAGTTTGAGTTTAAATTCGTTTGGGGCATAATAGAAGATACCTTACTGATATCACAACATGTTTAAGGCATATTAACTCAGGGAACTTGTATATGACTCATTTAGTTACTCGTTACGCACTTGTCGCGTTCGGATCGGCTTACGTGACTAGTTTGCACATATTAGCCGAAACGAGTCAAACCATGTCATTTTCAACTCCAAATCCAGAATGTATTTAAGTTACCCATATTAAACAAGTGTCCAAGCTTGTCGGGTCAAAACCACATTCTAAACCGGTCTCCGCTTTATCATGCGTTCGAACCGTGTATTCCTTTCGAAAACTAACCGGTCTAAGCCTAAGCTTGATTAAAGACCCGTTAGGATTCTAATAGGTTATTATAAACATTCGTTCCAGATTAGGAGCCCAGTAAAAGCCATCTGTACTTGCTGTATTTGACTTATACATTGCTCAGGTAAATACTTTTAACTTATTTTCCCTATACGAGCTTGGGGTACGGTATATAAAATACCGCTTGGTCCAGCATTGAATCTTTAATCGAATAGAGGTTAAATCATTGATATGCTACGTTTTAAAATGTTTTGTTTGCTTAAAGCCTTTGGGGGGTTAATGACCATGTCCCGGATATCCTTTGCATCATCTTACGAGATGGCCACGACCTAAGCACGGGGTGTAGGCGTACACCCGTCAGTGCCTAACCAAATAATGTGGTGTATCTATTAATCTTTAACCCGGTCTATGGATCGGGCTACTAAACGCATAAGTAACATGTAATTCACTTACAAGATTATATTCACATAATTATCCCAAGTTATAAAATGTTTTGTGCCACGTGCATTCAAATCAATTTTCAAACCTTTTCAAAATGAGTCAGTTAAGTTGTATTTACCAGTGTAAACTGACGTATTTTCCAAAAAGGCTAAGTGCAGGTGCTATACGTAATAGGCTGGCTACTCCAGGCATCAATTGTCACACCCCAACCGATGGCGGAATCATCGGGGCATGGCACTGAGCGAAACAGATTGTCCAGAAGTTTCCATAACAACTATCATTACCATTCAATTTAAATAATACGTCCCATACCGTATCTCAAACAGTTAAACAATTATTACAGACAAACATCAAGACAATTATTCTGTTCCGACAACTCAGATTCAAACATAACTAATTTATTTGTTGGTTTCTAGGACTCTAGTTCCTAGCTTCGATTTCATCACGGCACAAAGAGCATACAAGCAACCTAAGCACATGTTACATACGTTAAAATAAAGTCAATACATAAAATGTAAAGGTGAGCATACAAGTTTGATAATAGCATTTAGAGTTCGAATTCGTTTACGCATAACCAGCACGTACACATAGTGAAATGAAGCACGTTAGTTATCGACATAGATCCATCGATACCAATGACTGCGGGTTGACTGCCCTAGGCAGTTCGCAATACATGATTACCACCGTAATCCATGCAAGTAAAAGATCCTTAACAACCCCCGTGTGAACGGGTGCTGAGTCCAAACTATAGTACTATCGTTGCTAAGACAGGTAGACAACATTCCATGTGTAAACATAACAAACAAGCATTCATAAGCCATGTATAACATGCATTAACGGTTAGCGTTCAAATAGCTTGAGTAGTGTGATAGTTGTAGTTGAATATTCGTAACGTATGTAACACCCAAAAGTGCTTAAAGCAAAAAGGGATCGAGTATACTCACAGTGATTTAATGGATTGAAGGGAGCGCTTAGCGAGTACGGTTAGCCTGAATAGATTCGATAGCATCACGATAAGTGACACGTAAAACAATACAAAGTGAGAGTGGGTAGGATGGCTGATCGTGCGGATTGGTAATCCGTGCGGACTAGTTATCCGTGCGAGTGAGTTATCCGTGCGGATGGTAATCCGTGCGGATGGTAATCCGTCCGGATTAGTCACTCGTGCGGATTAGTTATTCGTGTGGACAAGTATTGTTTCTTCCTAAGTGTGAGATGTGTTTGTGTATGATGGTTTGTCCTTTGAAGTTTTTGTTGTAGTATTTAGAAAACATCTAAGTATCTCTACCCTTCAAGCCGGTCGCGCGGACAACAATCCGTCCGGATGGTAGTCCGTGCGGACAACAACTCTAAGGGTGAGTTACTTGGTGAATTCGGTGAAATCCGTCCGGATGGTAATCCGTGCGGACAGTGGCAATCCGTCTGGATAGTTTGTTCGTGCGAACAGCGACAATCCGTCCGGATAGTCTGTCCGTGCGGACAACCTGTCCGTGCGGATGGATATGTTGGAAATTGTTTTTAAGGTCTTAGTATCTCATGATCCGAAGAGTAATCCATTCAGAGGGTCGTCCGTCCGGATTATTCATTCGTCGATACTCAAACCTTGTTTGGTTGTGGGTCCCAAGTGTAGTTTGTCCGGGTGACAACCCGTCCGGATAATCTGTCCGTACGGATAACTTGTCCGTGCAGACAGCCTGTCCGTGCGGACATCAGTCCGTCCGGACAGCATCTCATTCTGGTTGTTCCATTCGTCTACCCTTGGTTATTGTTGTTGTTTTATCGAGACGTTCTGATTACGTGGCAACCACTTGGAATTGTATTCTTACCCGCATGACTAAGCTGGCCAGGAATCACCCTAACTTGGCCTGTCGGCGGCTTAGAACGGTCATTTCGGTTTAACCCGAAATCAGGTGTCTTGTGGGTGGAATCCAGATCTAGGGCTAGTGCATCACTACTATTGAGTGGAAGACTAGAACTGGTCCGCTTCTTTACCGTTTTTGAGGGTAAAAGAAGGAGAAAACTGATGTTTATTTCTTTCAACTCTTTTATCCTTTGAAAGTTCAGATTTATATGAAATCGTTGTGAAATGTTGTGGAAATCGTTCAGATATGAGTTATCCTTGGTGGAATGTGGTCATACTAGAAGTTCATGAGAACTTCATGATGACGTCACCCTAGAATACCTCAAATCTTGATGATTTCACGGTTAGAAGTTAGGATTTGAAAGATAGAAAGGTGTAGAAGTGTGTATAGATCAAGAACGTACAAGATTTAAGGCGAGATCTTACCTGGATTGAGAGAAATCGAAGAAAAGGTGAAGAATGCGTGTGAGTCGGACGTCACTTGCCAAAAGTGGAAAGTTTGGAGAGTGACCCGTGTATTTATAGGATGCCAAAAGGGGAAAGGGTCGTCCGTGCGGATTGCACGTCGCCCGGATTGGTTATCCGTGCGGATTGGCAATCCGTCCGGATAGGCAATCCGTGCGGATTGACTGTCCGTGCGGATGGGCAATCCGTGCGGATGACGCCTGAATGGCGCGTTCGGTGTGACGATCTTTCGACGTTTCGGTTACGAGCGATTCGACAGGGTTTCCTAGTCAAATTACTTTTAGTCCCAACTACTTCGTATATAATATGGTTCTATCGGGATTCGGGTTCGAGTTCGATTGTGTTAGACTTCGAGTTTCGATTGAGTTCGCTTGATTACCACAACATAACATAAATAAACATGCACAGGTAACACGTAAGGCACACATACACGTATAACAATAAGTAAAATACATAGTTCGAGTTGCGATTCGATGTCGATTCGATTAGTATAGCTTGATTATTAGTTGATTAACTTTATCGCATTGTTACTGCCTATAATTCACAGTCGTAGGTCGATTAATTAACGATTAACACTATTCGATTATTGCAATGTACGACACTTACTCCACATAATACAAACAAAATAAAGACATTTCTACCAGTCAAGTTGCCCGAAATCGGTCGTTGACTTTGACTTTCACTCGTGAAAACACGGGGTGTTACAGCCTCCCCTTGTTTAGGGAATTTCGTCCCGAAATTAAGCTGAAAGCCGTAACTAAGCCGGGAATCACGTGTGAGAACTTTTCTGCTCGGGTCGATTTGACTTTGTAACGTGCGAAATCCGTACACGAACGTGACCATTGTAGGATTGGTTTTAACACCGTACGATTGCGTAACGAACGTTCGACGTGCAGAATCCGTGATCGTGCGTGAATCGAACACATTAGACGTACAATTTAAACGTGATTCTATTGATTAATAGAAAGATCGTACAAAATACTAGAATCACAATGACATTTTCTATCTAACGCTTCCCTAACTAAACAACTGTGGGTACTTTGCCTTCATGTCGCTTTCGAGTTCCCAAGTGAACTCCGCGCCTCGTTTGCCTTCCCATCGGACTTTCACAATAGGAATGTGTGAGCGCCTGAGCTGCTTGGTTTGGCGATCTATGATTTCGACAGGCTTTTCCACGAAGTGTAATGTTTCGTTCACTTGAAGATCGTCTAGAGAGACATGTAAATCGTGGTCGGCGATGCACTTTCGGAGGTTTGACACGTGGAAAGTCGGGTGGACGATACTAAGTTCCTCCGGTAGTTCGAGTCTGTAGGCGACTTTTCCGATCCTTTCCAGAATCTTAAAAGGTCCAACATATCGAGGCGTGAGTTTCCCTTTCTTGCCGAATCGGACTACACCCTTCCAAGGTGATACCTTTAGGAGTACGTAGTCACCAACGCCAAATTCACGGGGCTTGCGCTTTTTATCGGCGTAACTTTTCTGTCGATCCCGACCCTTCACTAGGTTGTCTCGGATTTGGAAAATCTTGTCCGTCGTTTCTTGTAGTAGCTCAGGACCGGTTAGTTGCGAATGACCGATCTCGTGCCACACAATAGGCGATCGACATCTTCTTCTATATAATGCCTCGAAAGGTGCCATCTCGATGCTAGAGTGATAACTGTTATTATACGAGAATTCGACCAATGGCACGTGTTTATCCCAATTACCACCGAAGTCTAGAACACACGATTGGAGCATGTCTTCAAGAGTACGGATCATTCTTTCAGTCTGACCGTCGGTTTGCGGGTGGAAAGCGGTACTTAGATTAAGCGTTGTACCGAGTGCCGTTTGAAACGTTTCCCACAATCGTGAAGTAAACCGAGCATCACGATCAGAGATGATGTCACGAGGCGTTCCATGATTACAAATGATCTCGTCGGTGTAGATTCGGGCTAATCGTTCTACCTTGTAGTCTTCTCGTATCGGCAGAAAGTGAGCTGATTTAGTCAAACGATCGATTATCACCCAAATACTATCGTGACCTGATGACGTGGTTGGAAGCTTGGTTATGAAATCCTTAGCTATACTTTCCCACTTCCACACGGGAATTGGTGGTTGTTCAAGTAAGCCAGAGGGTCTTTGATGTTCAGCCTTGATCCTAGCACAGGTTAGGCATTTTCCAACGTAGAGAGCGATATCCCGTTTCATACCCGGCCACCAGTACTTATAACGAAGATCCTGGTACATCTTGTCTGCTCCGGGATGAATAGAATACCGAGATTTGTGGGCTTCGTCCATTATAATCTGCCGTAAATCGGTTCGCATGGGAATCCAAATTCGGTCTAAGAAGTGGAATATCCCGTTCGATTTGCTCACAAGCTGGGCTCCATCGTGGTAGATTATTTCTCTCTTCAGAGTGCGCTCGTTAAAACATGCATGTTGAGCGTCGCGGATGAGAGTTTCAAGGTTGTGCTGGGCTTGAACATTACGAGTGCTAAGCAGATAGCTCCGTCTGCTAAGTGCTTCGGCAACAACATTCGCTTTGCCTGGATGATAACGAATCTCACAATCGTAATCGTTGAGAAGTTCTACCCATCGGCGTTGACGCATATTAGGTTCCCTCTGATTAAAGATATGTTGTAGGCTCCTATGATCGGTGAAGATCGTACACTTGGTACCATACAGGTAGTGTCGCCAAATCTTTAATGCAAAAACAACTGCGCCTAGCTCGAGGTCATGGGTTGTATAGTTCTTCTCGTGGATTTTGAGCTGACGAGATGCGTAAGCTATAACCTTGTCCCGTTGCATGAGAACACAACCAAGACCAAGGTTAGAAGCATCACAGTAGACAATGAAATCGTTGTTTCCGTCGGGTAGCGTGAGAACAGGAGCATTGCAAAGCATGTGTTTGAGGGTTTGGAAAGCAGACTCTTGTTTGGTTCCCCAGACAAAAGGCTGGTCTTTATGTGTAAGAGAGGTAAGTGGTACAACAATCTTTGAGAATCCTTGGATAAATCGTCGATAATAGCCCGCCAGTCCGAGAAAAGAGCGAACTTCAGACGGGTTCTTAGGCGTATTCCAGCTCTTGACAGCCTCAATCTTCGCAGGATCAACGTGAATACCTTGACTATTAACAATGTGACCCAGAAATTGAACATTCTCTAACCAAAATTCGCACTTGGAGAATTTGGCGTAGAGTTGGTTTCCCTGGAGTAACTCGAGAACCAAACGTAGATGTTGCGCGTGTTCGGCTTTCGATTTGGAATAGATCAAGACGTCATCGATGAATACGATGACGAAACGGTCGAGATATGGTTTAAACATGCGATTCATCAGATCCATGAAAACGGCTGGTGCGTTTGTTAGGCCAAAAGACATGACAACGAATTCGTAATGGCCGTAACGAGTACGAAATGCGGTTTTGGGTATATCCTCCTCTTGTATACGCAGCTGGTGATATCCTGAACGTAGATCGATCTTCGAAAAACACATAGCGCCTTGTAGTTGATCAAACAAATCATCAATGCGAGGCAGGGGATAGCGGTTCTTGATTGTTAACTTATTCAATTCCCGATAGCGATGCACATCCTGAACGATCCGTCCTTCTTTTTGACGAAAAGGACTGGCGCGCCCCATGGAGAGGTGCTCAGGCGAATGAAGACTTTATCAAGTAATTCCTGGAGTTGGGTTGAAAGTTCACGCATTTCGGATGGTGCGAGTCGATAAGGAGCTCTGGTAATAGGATTGGCTCTAGGAATGAGATCAATACGAAAGTCGATGTCACGACTTGGCGGTAGTCCGGGAAGATCCTCTGAAAAAACATGAGGAAATTCACGAACCACAGGAACGTCTTTCACTTCCTTCTTCTCTTTCTTTTCCTTCTCCGCTACTACAATGTTAGCCAAGAAAGCCCTGTATTCCTTACGGAGATACTTGCTGGCTTGCAGGCATGACATAAGCTTGAGACCCTTTGAAGTAGTATCGCTATAAACACATAACAAGTCACCATTTTCGAGCGAAAAACGAATCATCTTGTCGAAGCACAGAACTTCAGCATGGTTTTCTCGAAGAAAGTCCATGCCTACTATGACGTTAAAGCTTCCGAGTTGCATCGGAATAAGATCGATTGGAAAGATGTGATTGTTGAGCTCAAGAGTACAATCACAGATAACGGAATTAACAGCGACGGTTCTTCCGGTGGCGACTTCAACATCGAACTTCGAGGAGAGTTTGGAACGTTTACGACTAAGGAGTCTCTCAAATTCGAACGACACAAAGCAATTATCCGCTCCAGTATCAAACAAACATGAAGCATAAATACCATTCACAAGGAACGTACCATTGACCACGTTGTTGTCGGCCTGGGCTTGACGCACGTTAAGGTTGAAAGTTCTAGCGCGTGCGGCCTGCTGTTGATGCTGTGGCTGCTGTAGTGGCTGCTGCTGAGGCTCTTGTTTCACAACCTTGTTTGGGCACATGTTGGCGAAATGGTTCGGGTCGCCACATGCGAAGCAGGCTCTGGATTTGACTGCGGGTGCCAGAGGAGCTTGTTGACCCTGTGGGGCGGTGAGTAGAGCTTGATTGGCAGGAGCTTGACGAATACGGCAATTCGCAGTAAAGTGACCGTATACGTTGCAGTGAGCACAAAAGCGGCATTGAATAACAGTCGGGTGGTGGTAGGTGCAAGTAGGGCAGAGCGGGTGTGGTCCAGTATATGCACGCTTTGCAGGCGGTGCATTGGCCACAGGCGCCGCTACTTGACACTGTTGGGCTGGTACAGTTTGAACTGGTGCAACAGTGACCGCACAGTTCTTGTTGGTGGAGCTGTTCTTTCTCTTGTTCTTCCTCTTGCTGCTTGATGAAGTGGGTTCAACAGTCGGTGAGGTAGTGGTAGCTTGATGCAGATGCTTGGAAGTCTTATCCCAGATACCAGCTTTAACCCTTTTGTCATTGATTTCAGCAGCCAATAGATAAGTTTCCTCAATCGTTGTAGTCTTAGCCGCTTGCACGAAATCAACGACACAGTCAGGCAAAGCTCGGATGTACTTCTTGATGGTGATCTCCGGGGTCTTGACTTGATCGGGACAGATAATGCTGAGCTGCTTGAAACAAGCAGTGAGACCAACATTGTCTCCATCTGTCACACCCCGACTTTCCACGTGTCACCTGTGGGCCCGGTGGGGAGTATCGTGACGTGGTTGGCAACATAATAGTCAAACAAGACAATATATATGAATGCACAGCGGAAGCAAAAGATAAATATTATTACATTCCGAATATAAAGTAATATCCAGTATTACAACGGAAGTAAAGGATCCACAGGCGGATCGAAATAAAATAAAAACTGTTCAACAGACTTTGACATCTAGAGCTTGCGAAACTTGAGTAGTGATGCCTGGAGTAGCCAGCCTATTTCGTCTAGCACCTGCACTTAGCCTTTTTGGAAAATACGTCAGTTTACACTGGTAAATACAACTCAACTGACTCATTTAGAAAAGAGTTTAATAAAATTGATTTGAATGCACTTCGGCAAAATATATCTTTATAACTTGGGACAATTATTTGTAGATAATCTTGTATACAGTTTTACTTATTTGTCGTCCATTAGGACAGATTAACTGACACGCCACAGGTATAATGCCTACAGGCTATCATCCTCTAAGTGGATTACCAGTTCCGGTATAATGCCCACAAGGATGATACCCCTAAGTGGATTACCAGTTTTTACATAATGCATCTGTCAGGTGTACGCCTACACCCCGTGCTTAGGTCATGGCCATTTCGTAAAATGATGCCAAGGATATCCGGGACATGGTCATTTAACCCCCAAGGGCCATACACCAAATAATACAGAATAAAGCGAGTTATGTAAATACATTAATCACAATTCGATTTAAATGTCTACATACCCGACCAAGCGGTACTTTTATAGTACCGTATCCCAAGCCCGTATAGGGAAAATAAGTTAAGAGTATTTACCTGAGCAACGTATAAATCCAATACAGTAAATGCGAGTACTTTTATTGGGCTCCTAATCTGGAACGAAGGTTTATAATAGCCTATTAGATTTCTAACGGATCTTTAACTAAGCTTAGGCTTAGACCGGTTAGTTTCCAAAAGGTAGACACGGTTCAAACACATGATAATGCGAAGACCGGTTTAGAATGTGGTTTTTGACCCGACAAGCTTGAATACTTGTCTTATATGGGTAATCTAAACACATTCTGGATTTTGAGATAAAACCAATAAGGTTTGACCCGTTTCGGCTAATTTATGTAAACTTGTTACATAAACCGAACCGTACGCGTAATAAGCGTGACGGGTAATCATGAGAGCCATATACAGGTTTCCTAAGTTAATTATGCCTTAAATATGTTGTGACATCAGCAAGATGTCTTTCATTATGCCCGTAACGTACTTAAACACAAACTAGGCCCCGTAAGGGTAGTTTGGTCATTTAAAAGGTTATAGAAGAGTTTAAGTATTTTCCTGAGTTACAGGTCTGATATAATCAGCAAAAATACTTATTTTGATAAGTTATAACAGTAGGATAAAGTATATATGTGAATTTACCAATTATAGCCAAACTACGCACCGTAGGGGCATTTTGGTAATTTCACATAAGCCGAAAAGCTCAAAACTGAAGTCTGAGTTAATCAACTTTTGCTTACTGTTAAAATATTCTAATTTGCCTAAAATATCAGTAGGTATCAACCCTTGTATGTCTAAAATAGTTCTAGCACATACTACGCGTTAAAAACGCTTAGAAAGGCGATTAGGAGCCGTTTCCGGGTTACATACATAAAGCTGATATTTTTATTATTCCAGAAGGCTTAAAATAATTTATTTATCATATCTAATCAGTAGCAAAAGGTTTGGAGTCGTTTAGATATGTAAAACTCATTTTATGGCCCGTAAGGGCAAAATCGACAATTACCGGATTAAGCCTACGACTACTAGTTATGCTCAGCCTAAAATTAATTAAAAATCTTTAAAAATTCCAAAATAATATATTACATCAGTGGGTAAAGATTTTGATATCAAAAAGTAGGCTTAACTATGCTATACGCTAATTACGCCAATTAATTAACATAAATCTTTCATTTTGCGCTAATGAGCATAACTCACAATCTACACCACCAATTGATCTCAAATTTTAGGTGCAAGTATAAATATCAGTAACTAAGGTTTCTACTCTTTTACATTTTCAAAAATCACGTTTTAAGGTAATAAGGGCATAATGGTCAACATATGGGCAATTAACGGAATCATGCATATTAATTGGTTAACTAATGAACCATGGTGTATAATCTCAGAGGATTATACTAGCATGTTACCTGGTCCTAACGAAGCTCTAAGGCATTTCTAAAACATGCCTAAACGGGTCAGAACTGAAAGTCAAAGTGAAAGTCAAACTATGCGACTTTCGGTTCCGAACCGGGTCTAAACAGGAAATTGTCGGGTTGAACATGTTTAGACATGTTCTTACACTAATTACTAAGTTATAAGCATGATCAAACAGGTTGTATATGATTTGTATTGCTAATTATGCATAAGTTGCATTTTAAGTATCCTGTTGACTTTTTATTAACACGTTTGACCCGACATTTGACCTAGTTAGAGTGGGAATCAGGGGGAACCCTTTTGAGGGTTTATTACCCACATAATTGCCAACTTATAACTACTTTCACTTCGACAAATCACTAGACCATTAGTGATTAATCTTAAAGTCAACCGTTAATTACGACGGTTTGACTTTTAAGCTAAAACTAAGCTAAAACTTAATTAAGAAAGGATTAGCAAACTTACTGAAGTCCTAAGCTTGATTAGGAAGGACTTGGGTCTGCTTTGAAGCTCCAGAAGGCTCCTCAATTGCAGAATGAAGGTGTGAGGAATGAGTTGCAACTCATGGCCTTATATAGTGAATGTAATCACCATAAGAATTTGACACACAAGTCTACAAGTGCCCACAACTTATTAACATGTGTCCCTAAGTGTTTAGGGGTTGTTTAGGGGCCAAGGGTGATGAGGAAAATCGATTAAAGATCAGTTGTAACCTTTAAAATAGCCAACAGCCAAGTTCCTGTTACTGGGCATCCCTTGCGCACCGTAACAGTATTGGTGTTGCGGTGCGCAAGGCTTCTGATCAGCCTCCACCTTTTCTATTTCTTGCATAAATGACTCTTGGCCCTTCCCAAAGGTCAAGTAACCTTTATATATTGCAATTTGACCCCTTCTTATTTATCTACAAGGGCCTTAGGACTTGTACTCACTTTGTCAAGCCCCTGGACACTTCCGGTTAACCCGAAAAGTCATAACTTTCAACGTTAACGCTTTAACCCCTCGCACACGAATTTGATCATAACTTTCTCATACGATAACGAAACTTTATGAAATTTATATCGTGCATTCTAGTGAGCATAATTAACAGTTACAAAGCTTCGGGTTTGTCAAAAGGTCACTCAGAGGTATATCTTTAAACATGTTGACACATTTAACCCCTGTAGTTTGTAATCTCTCACTTTTAGCTTCGCATGATCCATGATTTATTCGTTTGACGTTATAAACATCATGTAGGGTTATTATGAAGTATATTTATTCACTATTGACATTTAGAACCCGTATAATCACACACTTTCCATGTTTGTCAACTTTAGTCCTTTTATGACATTCTTTCACACGTTCAAACTTTATGACACGTGTTAACACATTATAGGACGTGAATTTTCGAGGTGTTACATCCTCACCCCCTTAAAATAAATCTCGACCCGAGATTTACTGAAATAAGTAAGGGTATTTTTCTTTCATCGTGGATTCAACCTCCCACGTGAATTTGGGACCTCTACGGGCATCCCATTTGACCTTTACAATCGGCACATGCTTCCTACGAAGCTTTTTAACCTGTCGATCTTCAATCGACAATGGCTTTTCCACAAACTTCAAGCTCTCATCTATATGCACATCTGTGTGTGGTATAACCAGTGATTCATCAGCGAAGCACTTCTTCATATTGCAGATGTGGAACACATTGTGAATTCCACTGAGCTCTTCCGGTAAGTTTAACTTATAGGCAACTGACCCGACGCGTTCGATAACCCCAAAAGGTCCTATGTATCTCGGGCTTAGCTTGCCTTCCTTACCAAATCGCATCACTCCCTTCCAGGGTGACACTTTAAGTAGGACTTTGTCACCTACTTCGAAGTGAAATTCTTTACGCTTTGGATCAGCGTAACTCTTCTGTCTATCACGGGCAGCTTTGAGACGGTCTCGAATCTGGACAACCTTGTCCGTTGTTTCGAACACTATCTCTGGCCCTGATAATTGGACGTCTCCAACTTCTGCCCAACAAATGGGCGATCTACACTTTCTACCGTATAATGCCTCAAAAGGCGCAGCCTTAATGCTGGTATGGTAGCTATTGTTGTAGGAGAATTCGACTAATGGTAGGTGCTTATCCCAACTAATACAGGTATGCCATGTAAAGCTATATCTTCCAACGTTTGAATAGTACGCCCACTTTGACCGTCTGTCTGTGGATGGTAAGCCATACTAAAGTTCAAACGTGTGCCCAAAGATTGTTGAAAGCTTTTCCAGAAATGGGACGTGTATCTAGTATCTCTGTCAGAGATAATCGACACAGGTATGCCATGTAAAGCTATAATCTTATCCACGTATAACTGGGCTAACATATCGGAGCTATAAGTCTCCTTGATGGGTAAGAAATGTGCTGACTTAGTCAGTCTATCCACTATAACCCATATTGTATCATTGCCTTTCCTTGTCTTGTCTTGGGCAACTTGGTGATGAAATCCATCGTCACCATCTCCCACTTCCACGTAGGAAGTTCAGGCTGTTGTAGCAAACCTGACGGCTTTTGATGTTCTGCCTTGACTTGCGCACACGTCAAGCATTTAGCTACATAGGCGGCTACAGACTTTTTCAAGCCTATCCACCAATAATTTGCCCTTAGATCCTGGTACATCTTATCAGCTCCAGGATGAACGGAATATTTAGAACTATGGGCTTCCTGGAGAATAACATCACGAAGTCCTCCATATACGGGAACCCATATTCTTCCATTTAATCTTAGAATTTCGTCCTTGCTAAGAGATAACTGCTCCTCAGTTACTCCTAACTTTTCATCAGGATAGTTAGCTTCCAACACAGCTTCCTTCTGTGCAGCTAACAACCTTTTAATCAAATTATTCTTTATCTTCATGCGCTTGGCATTGATTCAGATGGGTTTCACCCTCTCCTTTCGACTCAAGGCATCGGCGACTACATTCGCTTTGCCAGGATGATATATGATTTCACAATCATAATCATTTAAAGTGTCCATCCAACGGCGTTGCCTCATGTTTAAATCCTTCCGATTAAACAGATGTTGAAGGCTTTTGTGATCAGAATAGATCACACACTTGATACCATACAAGTAATGTCTCCACAGTTTTAGTGAAAATACAACAGCACCCAACTCCAAGTCATGGGTGGTGTAATTCTTTTCATGCACTTTTAACTGTCGAGATGCATAGGCAATAACCTTGCCTTTCTGCATAAGCACACACCCCATCCCGGTGTGTGATGCATCACAATAACTACAAATTCTTCGATTCCATCAGGTAATGTCAACACAGGAGCATTGCTCAACTTCTGCTTGAGAATATCGAAGGATTCTTGCTGCTTAGGACCCCAATCGAACTTTACTTTCTTATGAGTCAATGAAGTTAGGGGTGCAGCAATCCTTGAAAAATTTTCAATGAATCTCCTATAATATCCTGCCAAACCTAGGAAGCTACGAATCTCCGTAGGCGTCTTCGGCTCTTGCCAGTTCATGACAGCTTCAACTTTAGCGGGATCCACTTGGATACCACGCTCACTAACAACGTGTCCAAGAAATTGGACTTCTCGAAGCCAGAACTCACACTTCGAGAACTTGGCATAGAGCTTCTCTTGATGGAGTAGCTTCAGAATGCAACGGAGATGCTTCTCGTGATCAGCTTGGCTCTTTGAGTAAATTAGAATGTCATCAATGAAGACGATGACAAATTTGTCCAAGTAGGGCTTGCAGACGCGATTCATGAGATCCACGAATGCGGCAGGAGCATTAGTGAGTCCGAAAGGCATCACTAGGAACTCGTAATGACCATAACGAGTCCTAAATGCGGTCTTGTGAACATCTTCATCTTTAACCTTCAATTGATGGTAGCCTGACCTCAGATCGATTTTAGAGAAGTAACTTTCCCCTTGCAGTTGATCGAACAGATCGTCAATCCTGGGCAATGGATACCTATTCTTGATAGTGACTTTGTTAAGCTCACGGTAATCAATGCATAGACGCATCGATCCATCCTTCTTCTTTACAAACAGGATCGGCACTCCCCAAGGAGATGAACTAGGTCTAACAAAACCTTTGGCTAGCAAATCATCCAATTGCGTCCTCAACTCCTTCATTTCCGTTGGTGCCAACCTATAAGGTGCTCTAGCAACAGGTGCTGCTCCGGGGATGATGTCAATTCTGAATTCTACTTGCCTATCTGGTGGTAAACCAGGTAGATCTTCAGGAAACACTTCAGGGTATTCAGAAATGACAGGAATGTCTTCAATCTTGGGTTTCGGTTCATCAATAGTCACCTGTGCCATGTAGATGACACAACCCTTCTTCAAGCACTTGGAAGCCTTGAGCATGGTCACTTGCTCAGGCAGTCCATACCGGGTATCACCCTGTATGGTAAGGGATTCGCCAGACGGAGTTTTGATCATCACTTGTTTCTTATTACAGACAATTTGGGCCTGGTTATGAGATAACCAGTCCATGCCTAAAATGATGTCAAAACCAGCTAACTTCAAAGGAAGTAGGGATAATGGAAATGAGTGGTTCCTAATGGATATAACACATCCATCTAACATGGTTGAGGCGGTTTCTATTATGCCATCAGCCAATTCCACCTCATACTTCACACTCAAAGTCTTAACAGGTAAATTCAGCAGATTGCAAAATTTATTATCTACGAACGACTTATCAGCGCCTGAATCAAACAACACTCTAGCATATACATCATTTACGAGGAAGGTACCTGTGATAACATTGTCATCCTGGACGGCTTCCCTTGCATCCATCCTGAAGACCCTTGCATTGGTCTTCTTGACTTCTTCAGGCTTTTTGGCGTACTTAGGGCAGTTAGTCTTAATGTGCCCCTTCTCATTGCAATTGTAGCATGTAGCATCTTTAATCTTCTTGCAATCAACAGTCTTGTGCTCTCTAGACTTGCATATCCCACATGCAGGTGGTCCTGACTTAGAATTGGACTCAAGTCTGCATTTTCCAAAGTGGCGTTTTTGGCAAGTCGAGCACCTTAGCTTTTCCTCTGTCCGTTGACTATTCCTTCCAGACCCAGACGTCTTAGAGTCAGTGTTTCCCTTGAGTTTCTTCTCTGACCCTCGTGAGTTATCATCCTCACGTTTCCTCTTACTTTCTTCAGATTTCTTTAGCGACCTTAGCCTGACCGCATCTAAAGTGAGGGACAAAGAGAGGTCAGCTGCCGACCTAAAAGTGGCAGGTCTTGAAGCCTTAACACTGGCTTTGATCTCTGGGGCTAAACCCCCAATGAAGCGAGCAATTCGCTTGGGCTCTGGTGTTACAAGGTAAGGAACCAGTCTGGACAGGGTATTAAAACTAGTGAGGTAAGCTTGACAATCTAAGTTTGTCATCACCAATGATAAGAAATCTGACTCGATCCCCTCAACCTCGTGTTAAGGGCAGTAATTCTCCATAATGAGAGTAACAAACTGTTCCCATGTCATGTTGTAGAGCGGGATCTTCCCAGTAGCTTGAATGAGAGACTTCCACCATGCCAGTGCCTCTCCTTTGAACGATTGGGATACATACTTCACGACATCCCTTTCAGCACAACCGCTGATATCGACAACTGTGTCCATTTCATCCAACCAGATCATACAATCAACTGCCCCTTTTTCCCCAGTAAAATCTTGGGGCTTGCAGGAAACAAAGTACTTATAGGTACAGGACTTGGTACGTGGTTCATTATCGAACTCTATCTTCTTGGATGGAACACTGTGTTGAATAGATGAACGTCGATCGTCATCTTTCTTTAGTTCCTCTTTCTTGGAGGGCGGTGGCTTGCTGTGAGCCTCCGAATGAGTCTTAGGGACAGCTTTACTATTAGTCCCACTATACTCCCTAAACTGTTCCTCCACAGCTTTAGATACAGCTGTATCAATCAATGAACGTAGTTCTCCTTTGGTTATATTTATCCTATCATCATCATCGCGGTTATCCAAAGGATGACTGTTCTCTTCCTCCGACCTAGCCATGTAGCTTTAATTGCTACATAGAAATTAAACAAGGACAAGGTTTATACGGAAGTTTATACAGTTTTATCGTTTTAACGATTTATTAACCATGTTTTTAATACACATATTAGTTAATTTGGTAAATATAAAAATTTTCAGGATTTTTATCATAATCCTAAATTATAAGTTAATAATAGCACAAAAGGCATAGTCACGTAGAAAAGTTTAATTTATAGGCCTTGATTTTATAGAATCGAGGCTTCAAGGTTTGAATCAAAGTTCATTACCTTTTCTTGACAGGGAGTTGTAGGCTACCACTGTCTTTAGTCCCATAGGACGTTAATTATAGCCCGTGGGCACTTCACCCATAAAGGATGATTTTATAAATAAGGGAATTTAGAATAACCCAATAAAAATGACTTATGTGATTTTATCGTATCACACTTTGTCAAGCATGATAATATGCTTTCATATGTTTAATAAGGATTTGAATATCTTGAATAGGTTCTACCATCTTGGCCTTGTATGCCGTGACATTTAGGCTAGGTTTTACCTTTAAGATTCTTTTTAATATTTAACGCAGAACAATCCTAAATTGAACTGTTAACAAGGATCTGAATCTAATTATGGAACTACCATCTTGGCCCTGTCTTAATGTGACATATGGCTAGGTCTTGTCCTTTTTAAATTTTTCCATTTTATTATAATGGTAGATCTTATAATATAGGAATGATATTTTAAATATAATCGTTCCTTTAAAATTTAAACAAGTATATGGTTGCCCTAAACGGGACTTCTAAAGCAATTGACTTGCCCATGCAAGAGCTAATCAGAAAAATAACAAAGGAACCAAATAAGGTAAAATAAAACAAATTTGGATTATTCCTATGTTCTTGTCTAGACTCAAGAATGTGCAATTGTGTAACTAAGATTAAACACAAAAGACTAGTGTTTAATTCACTCAGTGTTGGCTCTGATACCAACCACTTAGGGGTATCATCCTTGTGGGCATTATACCGGAACTGGTAATCCACTTAGAGGATGATAGCCTGTGGGCATTATACCTGTGGCGTGTCAGTTAATCTGTCCTAATGGACGACAAATAAGTAAAACTGTATACAAGATTATCTACAAATAATTGTCCCAAGTTATAAAGATATATTTTGCCGAAGTGCATTCAAATCAATTTTATTAAACTCTTTTCTAAATGAGTCAGTTGAGTTGTATTTACCAGTGTAAACTGACGTATTTTCCAAAAAGGCTAAGTGCAGGTGCTAGACGAAATAGGCTGGCTACTCCAGGCATCACTACTCAAGTTTCGCAAGCTCTAGATGTCAAAGTCTGTTGAACAGTTTTTATTTTATTTCGATCCGCCTGTGGATCCTTTACTTCCGTTGTAATACTGGATATTACTTTATATTCGGAATGTAATAATATTTATCTTTTGCTTCCGCTGTGCATTCATATATATTGTGTTGTTTGACTATTATGTTGCCAACCACATCACGATACTCTCCACCGAGCCCACCGGTGACACGTGTGGAAAGTCGGGGTGTGACACCATCCTTCTGATGTATGTGCCAAAATTCATCTTCTAGCTTTTAACGTTCGTGAGGAGGGCAAAATTCTTCCAGCATGACTTCCTTGAGCTCGTCCCACGACAGACCGTAAGCTGCATCGTTCCCTCTCTTGTTTCTCTCGGCCGTCCACCAGTCTAGAGCACGGGACTGAAAGACGCCGGTAGCATTCAGAGTTCGGAGGTCATCGGGGCAACCACTCTGTCGGAGAGTAACCTCGATAGAGTCAAACCAGTGAAATAGTGCAGTAGGACCTCCTTCGCCAGTGAATTCTTTTGGCCCACATGACTTAAACTGCTTGAAACTGAAAGGCCTTGCGTTGGCTTTGGGAGCTTCGATTCTCGATTCCTCGGATGATTTGCTAGCATTCTCATAAACATCACTCACGGCCTTAGCTACACTCTTCGCGATGATGGAAGCAAGGCGTCTGTCTATCTTTTCTTGACGAGAAAGCGTATGAAGAGATCCAGACGACATTGTCTGCAATAGAGATCGCCATGAAACTCAACACATGTATTCGGATCTCACCTCACACGTTTACTACTTACTAAAGCTCAGTAACACGTACATTCACGTAAACAAGTAACACATAGAGCACAATCACATAAGCACGTAAGCACGTAGATCACATAAACACGGAGCACGAAAACACATACACATTTAATCACTAGAGGCATTCAGAAAACAGAAACCTATCATTCCAAGTCTGCGATTGCTCGTTATAGTAGTCGCGTGTAGCATATCGAGTAGCGTAGTATAAGCGTATATCGTAGCGTGAATTGCCCATTAATCCAACGATTTGTTAACGATGTGTAGTGTGTTGTGTGAGTAGCAGAAGCAAAGGGTATTAGATCGAAACCAGTAGTATCTCAAAACGCTAACAAATAAACATAAAACACATAAACCACATAAAATCGATGAATCATCTGAGTCAACAGTTTTGGCTCAGAACTTGAAATACATAAAATCGAGAAAGATAGATTGTCTGCGGCTATTAGACTTCGACTAACCAAGGTGGTTCAACTATTCACAGGGGATCTGCCACGCACCTTCAACTTTTAGGACTGTGCCTTGGCCTCGACTCTTGGGCGTTTGGCATAGTTCCCGTTAGTTTTATTGCGGCCACAAATCGTCTGCTGGGACCTTGGTGAGAGTTTTGTAAAAAAAAAAAGCGCGGATCAAGTCGTCAAGGTTAGGGTATCACCCCTATCTTAACCACTTCGTCCCTGTTTTTAATAAAATTGAGGAGATTATTCATCAAAATATGGATTTCACTCCTAATTTGGCATAATTCTCCTCGTTTGTTAGCTAAAATGCGAGTTGACCAAGCAACTTTAGTCGAGAGTTTGCGGTTTTCACACCTATTCTCGACCTTATTGCTTGCCCGTAATTGGAATCTCGAGTGCAGAAATAGTGTAGTGTAAGCAAAGATAGTGGGGAATAAGTACGTACGAATTTTCCTGCTAAGCGTAATCGAGTTGGTCTGTTGGTTCCAGACTATAGACTAGGTCTCTAAGACTTCGACCCGGACTAGGTCGAGTCTTGCCTAATTCCCTATAGTTATGGCTCTGATACCAATCTGTCACACCCCAACCGATGGCGGAATCATCGGGGCATGGCACTGAGCGAAACAGATTGTCCAGAAGTTTCCATAACAACTATCATTACCATTCAATTTTAATAATACGTCCCATACCGTATCTCAAACAGTTAAACAAATATTACAGACAAACATCAAGACAATTATTCTGTTCCGACAACTCAGATTCAAACATAACCAATTTATTTGTTGGTTTCTAGGACTCCAGTTCCTAGCTTCGATTTCATCACGGCACAAAGAGCATACAAGCAACCTAAGCACCTGTCACATACGTTAAAATAAAGTCAATACATAAAATGTAAAGGTGAGCATACAAGTTTGATAATAGCATTTAGAGTTCGAATTCGTTTACGCATAACCAGCACGTACACATAGTGAAATGAAGCACGTTAGTTATCGACATAGATCCATCGATACCAATGACTGCGGGTTGACTGCCCGAGGCAGTTCGCAATACATGATTACCACCGTAATCCATGCAAGTAAAAGATCCTTAACAACCCCCGTGTGAACGGGTGCTGAGTCCAAACTATAGTACTATCGTTGCTAAGGCAGGTAGACAGCATTCCATGTGTAAACATAACAAACAAGCATTCATAAGCCATGTATAACATGCATTAACGGTTAGCGTTCAAATAGCTTGAGTAGTGTGATAGTTGTAGTTGAATATTCGTAACGTATGTAACACCCAAAAGTGCTTAAAGCAAAAAGGGATCGAGTATACTCACAGCGATTTAATGGATTGAAGGGAGCGCTTAGCGAGTACGGTTAGCCTGAATATATTCGATAGCATCACGATAAGTGACACGTAAAACAATACAAAGTGAGAGTGGGTAGGATGGCTGATCGTGCGGATTGGAAATCCGTGCGGACTAGTTATCCGTGCGTGTGAGTTATCCGTGCGGATGGTAATCCGTCCGGATTAGTCACTCGTGCGGATTAGTTATTCGTGCGGATAAGTAATCCGTGCGGGTTACTATTGCACGGATTACTATTCGAGTGGATTGTTTCTTCCTAAGTGTGAGATGTGTTTGTGTATGATGGTTTGTCCTTTGAAGTTTTTGTTGTAGTATTTAGAAAACATCTAAGTATCTCTACCCTTCAAGCCCGTCGCTCGGACAACAATCCGTCCGGATGGTAGTCCGTGCGGACAACAACTCTAAGGGTGAGTTACTTGGTGAATTCGGTGAAATCCGTCCGGATGGTAATCCGTGCGGACAGTGGCAATCCGTCCGGATAGTTTGTTCGTGTGGACAACGACAATCCGTCCGGATAGTCTGTCCGTGCGGATAACCTGTCCGTGCGGATGGATATGTTGGAAATTGTTTTTAAGGTCTTAGTATCTCATGATCCGAAGAGTAATCCATTCAGAGGGTCGTCCGTCCGGATTATTCATTCGTCGATACTCAAACCTTGTTTGGTTGTGGGTCCCAAGTGTAGTTCGTCCGGGTGACAACCCGTCCGGATAATCTGTCCATGCGGATAACTTGTCCGTGTGGACAGCCTGTCCGTGCGGACATCAGTCCGTCCGGAAAGCATCTCGTTCTGGTTGTTCCATTCGTCTACCCTTGGTTATTGTTGTCGTTTTATCGAGACGTTCTGATTACGTGGCAACCACTTGGAATTGTATTCTTACCCGCATGACTAAGCTGGCCAGGAATCACCCTAACTCGGCCTGTCGGCGGCTTAGAATGGTCATTCCGGTTTAACCCGAAATCAGGTGTCTTGTGGGTAGAATCCAGATCTAGGGCTAGTGCATCACTACTATTGAGTGGAAAACTAGAACTGGTCCGGTTCTTTACCGTTTATGAGGGTAAAAGAAGGAGAAAACTGATGTTTATTTCTTTCAACTCTTTTATCCTTTGAAAGTTCAGATTTATATGAAATCGTTGTGAAATCTTGTGGAAATCGTTCAGATCTGAGTTATCCTTGGTGGAATGTGGTCATACTTGAAGTTCATGCGAACTTCATGATGACGTCACCCTAGAATACCTCAAATCTTCATGATTTCACGGTTAAAAGTTAGGATTTGAAAGATAGAAAGGTGTAGAAGTGTGTATAGATCAAGAACGTACAAGATTTAGGGCGAGATCTTACCTGGATTGAGAGAAATCGAAGAAAAGGTGAAGAATGTGTGCGAATCGGACGTCACTTGCCAAAAGTGGAAAGTTTGGAGAGTGATCCGTGTATTTATAGGATGCCAAAAGGGGAAAGGGTCGTCCGTGCGGATTGCACGTCGCCCGGATTGGTTATCTGTGCGGATTGGCAATCCGTCCAGATGGGCAATCTGTGCGGATGGGCAATCCGTGCAGATGACGCCTGAATGGCGCGTTCGGTGTGACGATCTTTCAACGTTTCGGTTGCGAGCGATTCGATAGGGTTTCCTAGTCAAATTACTTTTAGTCCCAACTACTTCATATATAATATGGTTCGATCAGGATTCGGGTTCGAGTTCGATTGAGTTAGACTTCGAGTTTCAATTGAGTTCGCTTGATTACCACAACATAACATAAATAAACATGCACAGGTAACACGTAAGGCACACATACACGTATAACAATAAGTAAAATACATAGTTCGAGTTGCGATTCGATGTCGATTCGATTAGTATAGCTTGATTATTAGTTGATTAACTTTATCGCATTGTTACTGCCTATAATTCACAGTCATAGGTCGATTGATTAACGATTAACACGATTCGATTATTGCAATGTACGACACTTACTCCACATAATACAAACAAAATAAAGACATTTCTACTAGTCAAGTTGCGCGAAATCGGTCGTTGACTTTGACCTTGACTTTGACTTTCACTCGTGAAAACACGGGGTGTTACATCAATAATCAAGTCTCGCAAGCTCTAGATGTTAAAGTCTGTTGAACAGTGTTACCTTTATTTTGATCCTTCTGTGGATATTATTCAACCATGATGTGATATTTAATATTACACTTTTATTTGGTTGAAATAAAAATCTATCTTTTGCTTCCGCTGTGCATTTAAATATTGTGTTGTTTGACTATGATGATATCAACTACGTCACGATACTCCCCACCGGGCCCACCGGTGACACGTGGAAATTAGGGGTGTGACAGGTTGGTATCAGAGCCAACATTGAGTGAATTAAACACTAGCCTTTTGTGTTTAATCTCAATGACACAGTAGCACATTCCTTGACCTTCAGAGTCTAGACTTAACACAGGAATACTCTTGTCTCTATTCAGAGGATTATTGCTTTCAATTCTAAATATTTTGATAAGTCGCCAAGCAAAGAAGCCGTAATGGAAATTCTCCCCATTTGAAGCCTAGGAAAGGCCAAGCTTCGTACTGCGACTAGGATTAACATGCAACCAAGGAGAAAACATTCAGAAATAAAATGAAGAAGAAACTCCTTTTGCTGAAGATCGTTTCCTTAAAAGTCTTTATAACGATATTTATCTTTTAGTCCCTTCGAGGACAACATTATTCCTTTCAAGTCCCGTTTAGGGCAACCTTGAACTTTTTAATTTTATAGTGGAATGACTAAATATTCATCCTAATAAGGAAATATGAAATAAATGAAAAATAACATTCCTTTTATAAGATCTACCATTATAATAAAATGGCAAAATCTAAAAAAGGACAAGACCTAGCCTCGTGTCATTGTTAAGACCCGGCCAAGATGGCAGTTCCTCAATTTAGGTTCAGATCCTTATTAACATCCCGAGTTAGGATTATTCTGCATTAATTATTAAAAAGGAATCTTAAAGGTAAACCTAGCCTATATGACGAGGCCAAGATGGTAGGACCTATTCAAGTGATTCACATCCTTGCTAACATCTGTAACATATTAACTTTTCTGACAGACGTGGTTTGATAAAGTCACATAAATCATCCTTATACTGGATTCTCCCGAAATCCTTTCTTATTTTGTGATTTAAACATCCATTAGGGATATAATGCCTACGGGCTATAATTAACGTCCTCTGAGACTAAAGACAGTCGTAGCCTACAACTCCCTGTCAAGAAAAGGTAATGAACTTGGATTCAGACCTTAATGCCACGATTCTCTGAAATCATGGCTTATAAATTAAACTTGTCTACGCGACTAGGCCATTTGTGCTATTATTAACTTGAAAATTAGGATTTATGATAAAAATCCTGAATAAAATAAATATCATTCCTTTCCTGCCAGTATAAATATTAAAAGAGAATCTTAAAAGGTTTGACCTAGCTTGAATGTCATTGAAGACCTAGCTAAGATGGTAAAACCTGTTTAAAAAGAGATTCTGATCCTTGTTAACATCTGAAAACATGTTAACATTCCTGACAATAGTGATGCGATGAGATCACACTTGTCATCTTCATATTAGGAATTTTTCCAAACCCCTTATTTAGCGTAAATGATCAAGAGGAATCATGGCTAATAAATGTCAAACATGATGAACACATCAAAACATCCATTTGGATGAATACCTTCGGGCCAAGATGTATATATGAAAAAGATAGTTTTATTTCATAACTTCTTGTCAAGACAATGAACTATGAAATTTTCTGATTCAAAGGAATCATCGATTATGTTTAAAGTTTCCCTAGTGACAAGGCATAAGTGCCATCAAAAGTCCTTTGGGGCAAGCCCTTGTGCTATATAAAATGTCGGTACGACCTTGACAATCATGACTTAGGTCCCCTGTCTGATAAATAGGTAGGATTATATTCCGTTTAAACACCAAAGATGGTTTATTTAAAAAACCTAGGCAAAACATAATCAAATAAATTAAATACTATCTATTGGCCTATATGGTTTATTTGCACCATGGCTATTTAATCATCAAATTCGACAATTCACCCTATAATTAAACCAATTATTACTACTTGGTTTGTAGCCTTCAAAACTTCACCATGGCCGACTCATCTGAAGCTCACAATCATCCAGCTGATCAGAATAATGATGCACGACTGAACTTAACGGGCACTGAGTTACAGGCTATGTTAGATACAGCCGTAAACAACGATGTGGACCGTGTGTTGAAGGATCATAAGCGAAAGTGCGTTGATACCCCAAATAAAGGTTGTAAAAAGGGTAAGACCGGTTCAAGCTATAACCAGTCCAAACCAAAGGATGCAAAACCCGAATGTAAAACCTGCGGGAAGAAGCACTTCAGAAAGTGTTTCTAAGATCAGACCGGGGGATGTTTCATCTGTAAGGAGACGGATCACAAGACCCATGAATGCAAGGATTTGAAGGACAAACAACAAATCGGTGAGAAGACCAGATGCAAAACCTGTAGGAAATACCACCTCGGGAAATGCAAATTTGAATCTCAGCCTCTACCTTGTGGAATCTGCAAGAAAGGGCACAAGACCTTGGAGTGCCAAGACATAAAGGACGCAACCTGCTATGGTTGCAATGAAATAGGGCACATCAAAACTAATTGCCCTAATAAAACCAAGAAGCCTGAGGAGTCTAAGAAGACCAAAGATGGAAGCTCTCAAGTGGATACTCAAGAGGCTATTCAGGATGAAAATGTCACAACAGGTACTTTCTTTATTAATAACGCTCATGCTAGAATATTATTTTATTCAGGTTCAGATAAGTCTTTCATAGACAACAGATTTTGTAAATCATTAAATCTGCCTGTTAAAACTCTAAGCGTTAAGTATAAAGTAAAATTGACCGATAGTACCTCAGAGACTGCTTCAGAAATTTTAGCTGGATGTTTTATATCCATTAGGAATCATTCTTTTCCACTGTCTTGTTTCCGTTAAAATAGAGGGACTCGATAAAGTAATAGGAATGGGTTGGTCGTCTTGTAACCAAGCCTATAATATGGGTAATAAGAAGCAAGTAGTTATCAAGACTCCTTAGGGTAGGCCTTTGACAATTCAAGGAGACACCGGGTATGGATTGCCCAATCACTTGTTTAATTTGGTATTTAATAAGCTTCGAGTATGGAAAATTCAGAAGAGACATACAAAAATCGCGAAGCTAAAAACGCGACAAATGTTAATGGTGCATCAGATGTGAACCTCAATATTACTGAAGTTAATCTCCAAAACTGCAATTAACGCAGCTGTTAGAAAGGCTATGAGAAAAGTCATGGAAAGGTTCCAAAGCCTGCTTATTATGAATCCAATATCGATCCACCTCAGCTACTCACGTTTTATAGATTAAGAAATAACCAGTCAAGGCTGAGACTGCCCTAAAAATTTGTCAAAGATTTTATAGCTAAGTTTAAAAGGATTAAGAATGGAGGCGTTCAACCCTCCTGATGTATGATTAGAGGCAGTTCACATTAAGAATGGCACCAGATAAATCACTTATTGTGATTTTATTGCTAAGAGTTACGTTGGTTTCAGATACCGCTAAGTCTCTCATAAGACCATAAGCTTAGCAAACTTTTAGAAATTATTTTTCCGTAAGAAACCAGATATTAAGTGTAAGGTAAAACTTACAGGAAAAAAATCATAAGAACCATTTCTTCTGTTCCTGTCAGAAACCTTCAGTCGGAGAATTTTAGAAGTATCCTCTCTCTAAGAGAAAGTGCGTCAGCATACATAGTTGATATCTCTTTGATCTCTATCGATTGCGAATACCAGACAGTATGATAAAAGCGCCATATGAGGATTGATGTATCTTAATAAGTTCCATAGATTGCTTCCATGCCTGATCAGTATGGAGGTTTAATGCATGGAACCACAAGGATATTCTAATGGTCATATGGCACTAAAGTCAACTAATGGTATTTAAAGAAGATATCCAGAATGGAATTGTTCAGGTAAATATCTTCAATTAAGGAACTCATGGACTCGTAACATAAATGTGTCCCTTATCTGACACAGAATATGATTGATGAACTGAAGCCCGAGATTTGGAAAATCTCTGTAACCTCCTTGTGTTTTGATTATCTTCTCCTAAGATTACCCTGTTTACCTCCTGAAAGGCAAGTAGAGTTAAGATTAACATCCCATTTAGAGTTATATTATTATAGAATCCCCAAGGCGGCTAACACCAATTATGGAATAATCGAAACCCTGATTAAGTAAGTTTTAAAATAAAGGATTAGTATAGCCTAACTCAATATCCTGAGAATTCGGTATAATTAATCAAGAAAGACGGTTCATTTTCTTTATGCATTGATTACCGCAACCCTAATTAGGCAACAATTAAGAATTGCCATCAGTTGCCCAGGATCGTCGATTTATTCGACTAACGGCAAGGATTAGCTATTCCTTAAAATTAGTTTTAAGCAATGGTTGAAATAACCATCTCACCTTAAAATAAGCTTTTCTATTTTAGTTGTCATATAAGTATCAAGGCTGCTCCTTTGGAGACCTTGTATAGATGAAATGTTAAATAATTATTATAAGACAAAGGATTGGTAAGTCCAATTATCAGGATCTGAAAGTTGCCTTGGAAACAACGAATAAGATCAAACAAATCCATGATCATCTGTAAGTTGCCAGTATTCGGCAGAAAATCAAGGATTAATTATAGTAGTAACCCTCCTAAGTTCTTGTTAAGGAATAAGGATCAACAAAAGATATCACCATGGAAGGGTGTGCCAATTTGCTAATTATCAGACTAGTTAAGCTCTGAATATATATAAAATCATTCGAGGGAATCGAATGTATCAAGATCAAATAGCTTATGAGCTAAAACCTATTTGAGGAGCTTGACAGAACTCGCAATACATTGCACACTAATGACTTAGAGATGTGTTTCACCAATAAGTCAAGAAGCATTATCACATAATGATATGCAGAATTATGATATGATAAGAAACTTGTATCGATTGAGGATCGATAGGTTAAGAAGCTCCAAAAAGGATACATGAACATATTATAGAGGTCAACTTGGGAGCTTGGAGAGGCTCAAGATATGTTATAGAAGTTAAGTCCATTATGCAACAAAAAGTACTTCCAGCATTTTAGCAAATCTCGAGGTCGAGGTTTCTTTTAAGGGGGTGAGGATGTAATACCTCGTAAAATCACGTCCAATGAAGTATTGACACGTGTAATAAACCCTAATGAAGTCAAACATTAAATTTAAGGGACTAATTTTTTGAAAAATCGAAAAATTTGATTATGAAAGAACTGGAAGTGTTAGCATACCTAAGATAAGTTTCTAAATAACCTCTCACGATATTATATTCACAAATGAGCCACTTGTTGACCGAGTGTAGCCGTTTGCGAAATTAATTGAAAGTTTGCGCAATGAAGGGTTAAAAGCGTCAACATGTAAATTCTTACCTCTGAGTGACCTTTTAACAAACCGGGAGCTTCATGATATTTGATTATACTCTCGGAAATGCCAAATAATGGTCATCTAAGGTTTTTATGCTTATAAGTAAAGTTACGCGCAACTTTGCAAGTTAGAGGGACTAAAAGTGTCAATATGTTTAATTAAACCTCTGAATGACCTTTTAGCGAACCCGAAGCATTGTGATGTTTAATAATACTTCCAAGAATGCCTAATATGGATTAGGTTAGGCTTCAATGCTATTAAATGATGAGATGCGCAAGTATGCGCAATAGAGGGACCTAAAGCGTCAACTTTTGAATCTACGCCTTTCGGTGACCATCTAAGCAAACGAGAGTGTAGTAATATTTAAGTATATACTTGGGAAGGATAAATATGGGTCATGGAAGGCTTGGATATCGTTAAACAGCATTTTACGCTACTTTGCGCAATTAAGGACTAATTGCGTCAAACGGCAAAAGTATGCCGATTCGTATGGTAACGAACATTACGGAATATGTCCATGAGTTAAATATACCCTAATTATCCCTTATATAGCTTAGATATAGGCCTAGAGGTGTTTGGTGCGCAAAAATAAACTTTTATGTCATGCAGGGACTAAAAGTGTCAAAAAGTGCACAAGTTTGCACTTTTGATCATATCTCGCATTCTGAATATCCTCGGACACCCAAAAATTTATGTAAGCACTAAAATATTTTATTTTAGTGATCTCCTTGATAAAATTCCATTCGTCGCGTAGTTTGGACCATTTTTCGCGTCCGTTCGTGTTTCGTCGTAATTAGACGCACGACGTGACCGTACGGCCAAACGAACCGACATCTGACATGTTTTTGAGCATGTTTCATGTCCCCTATGTGTGAGCATCATTATAGAGCCTTTAAATGAGGTTAACGGGCCTTTAACATGCCTAAAAGGACCTTATGTACACACATGGACCAAATCTGTCATTATTTGAAACTGTTTTGCTGGTCTGGGCTGTGAGGCGGGGCGCGTAAGGTCACACAGACCCTTACGCGGGCCGTGTGGGCTGTGCAGCATCTGAAAACAGCTGTTAACAGCCTGTTGTTGCTGGTTTTTGTTCATTCTGGTTTCCACACTCACATAAATCATTCTAGGGGCTGCCCATTGTATTAGGAAACCATGGGTAAAAGTGTACGACTCAGATTTAATCACGGTTATCGAGGAACGATCCTAACGGTCCTCAAAAACCTATAAATACCCATTGAATTTTGGCTCTCATTTGCACCTCTCCTTCTAATCTGATCTACTCTCTGAATTGTGAGGATCTTGAGCATATTTGAGAACATCCCTCAGTCCCTTCGACCTTTTGTAAGTGTCCTTTCGTTCTTAGTTTAATTATTTAGCGTTTATAGCCGATAAGTCAAGCGTTTTAATAAACGCTTTGACTCTCAAACGGTTGAGCCATGGTTCGTAACGAACATGGCTACGTGACCATAATTAGGTAGGTATTAAACCCTCAAAAGGGCACCTCCTAATTACCACGTTTACTTAGTTAAATTGTCGGGTCAAATTAAAGTCAAACGGGTTAGTTTTAAATAAAATACATAACTATTAATATAAAAGCCATATAATCAGTTTTGTCACTTTAATAACTTGATAGATATTAGTTGAACATGCCTAAGCATGATTCAACCCGACAATTCTAAGTATAGGCTCGGTTTGGAACCGAAAGTCGCAAAAGTTGACTTTTGCTTTGACTTTCAGTTCTGACCCAATTTAGTTTATTTTAGATATGCCTTAGGATTCCATTAGGACCATATTATAAGTTAGTGTAACCCTCCAAGGTTATACAACTTGGTTCCATAGAAATCCTAGTTCATGCATGTTTCCGTTAAATGCCTAAATGTTGACTATTATGCCCATATAACCTTAAAACATGATTTTCGAAAATATGAAAGAGTAGAAACCTTAGTTACTGAGTTATAGACTTGCACCCAAACTTTGACATCTGTTTGAGGTCTAGATTAAGAGTTATGCTCAATAGCGTAATTAGAAAGCTTTTTAGTAATTAAATGGCGTAATTAGCATATAGCCTATCTAAACCCAATTTTTGATATCAAACTTTTTACCTACTGATATAAAATAATATTTTGGGATTTTTGGAAATTTTTATTTATTTTTAGGCTGAGCATAAGTTAGAGTTCTAAGTATAATTCGGTTAATGCCGGTTTTGCCCTTTTAGGCTATAAAATGAGTTTTACAAATCATTTTGACCCCAAACCTTTTGCTACTAATTTTATTTAATAAATAAAGTATTTTGAGCCTTCTGGAATTATAAAAATATCAGCTTTCCTTTGAAAACCCAAGAATGGCTCCAAATCGCCTTTTTAAGCGTTTTTAACGCATAGTATGTACTAAAACTATTTTAAACATATAAGGTTGATACCTACTGATATTTTTAGTATATTTTTATATATTAACAGTAAGTACAAATTTTAAACTCAGGTTTCCAGCTTTGACCTTTTAAGCCTAAGTGAAATTACCAAAATACCCCTAAGGTGCATAGTTTGGTTTTAAATGATAAATTTCACATATAGGTCATACCCTACTGATATAACTTAGTAAATTAAGTATATTTACTAGATAAATCAGACCTGTAATTCAGATTACAAATTAAACTGTTTTATAACCTTTTAAATGACCAAAATACCCCTACGGGGCATAGTTTGTGTTTAAATTCGTTTGGGGCATAATAGAATATACCTTACTGATATCACAACATGTTTAAGGCATATTAACTCAGGGAACTTGTATATGACTCATTTGGTTACTCGTTACGCACTTGTCGCGTTCGGATCGGCTTACGTGACTAGTTTGCACATATTAGCCGAAACGAGTCAAACCATGTCATTTTCAACTCCAAATCCAGAATGTGTTTAAGTTACCCATATTAAACAAGTGTCCAAGCTTGTCGGGTCAAAACCACATTCTAAACCGGTCTCCGCTTTATCATGCGTTCGAACCGTGTATTCCTTTCGAAAACTAACCGGTCTAAGCCTAAGCTTGATTAAAGACCCGTTAGGATTCTAATAGGTTATTATAAACATTCGTTCCAGATTAGGAGCCCAGTAAAAGCCATCTGTACTTGCTGTATTTGACTTATACATTGCTCAGGTAAATACTTTTAACTTATTTTCCCTATACGGGCTTGGGGTACGGTATATAAAATACCGCTTGGTCCGGCATTGAATCTTTAATCGAATAGAGGTTAAATCATTGATATGCTACGTTTTGAAATGTTTTGCTTGCTTAAAGCCTTTGGGAGGTTAATGACCATGTCCCGGATATCCTTGGCATCATCTTACGAGATGGCCACGACCTAAGCACGGGGTGTAGGCGTACACCCGTCAGTGCCTAACCAAATAATGTGGTGTGTCTATTAATCTTTAACCCGGTCTACGAATCGGGCTACTGAACGCATAAGTAACATGTAATTCACTTACAAGATTATATTCACATAATTATCCCAAGTTATAAAATGTTTTGTGCCACGTGCATTCAAATCAATTTTCAAACCTTTTCAAAATGAGTCAGTTAAGTTGTATTTACCAGTGTAAACTGACGTATTTTCCAAAAAGGCTAAGTGCAGGTGCTATACGTAATAGGCTGGCTACTCCAGGCATCAATAATCAAGTCTCGCAAGCTCTAGATGTTAAAGTCTGTTGAACAATGTTACCTTTATTTTGATCCTCCTGTGGATATTATTCAACCATGATGTGATATTTAATATTACACTTTTATTTGGTTGAAATAAAAATATATCTTTTGCTTCCGCTGTGCATTTAAATATTGTGTTGTTTGACTATGATGATATCAACTACGTCACGATACTCCCCACCGGGCCCACCGGTGACACGTGGAAATTAGGGGTGTGACAGAGGGAAAGAGAGAATTCACCATTTAGCTTTTAATTTTTTGAGTAAACTTCCGTTTTGCTCCCTGTGGTTTGGTCACTTTAATGGTTTTGCCCCAAACCTTTAAAAATAGCCATTTTACTCCCTGATGTTTGGATTTTGTCTCAAGTTTGCTCCACGGTCTTAACTCCATCCATATTCTATGTTAACAGAAAGGGTATTTTGGTAATTACAAATATAAAATAAGGTTATTTTGGTAATTTACATTTAAAAGTAAATTTTATTAATATATGCATAACAAGTTCAGTCTTCACTCTCTCTCTCTCTTTACAAGATCACCCTCTCTCTCTCCTACACCACCACCCACCACCCACCACCAATTGCCACCACCTCCCCTTTCCCTTACGACCACAACCACCTGCTACGACCACAACCACCTCCTACGACCACCGAATCCACCCAACCCCCACCACTACAACATTGATCTGAAGCGTCACGGCCAAGAACGGAACCCTAATGCCGCCGTCATCTAATCGAGCACCAACCAAGACCACCGTCGCCGACCACCAAGGCTCTGCCATTAACGACAATTTTATCCTTCCTCATTACCTGAAACACCTTCCCAAAAGAACCTTTACCAATAACCCTCATAATCTCAAAGTCCCCAGGCCCAATCTTACAATTCAATTTCCCTTTTTCTTCAACTTCAGATTCATCAGCCTTTTTGGCTTCATCTTCTCATGTAACACCTCGTAAAATCACGACCAATGTAATGAAGACACGTGTCATGAGCTTTAAACGTGTAATAGATTACTTATGAGGGAATAAAGTTGACAAACAAAGAAAATATATGTATATAAGGATTCAAAGTGTCAACATTTGATAATTTTGTCTTTTAACAACCCTACACGATGTTTATACCCTTAAACGAATGAATCATGAAGCATATGAAACCGTTTGTGGAAGAAAGTGAAAGTTTACAAGACGCGAGGGTTAAATGTTTCAACATGTTTAAGTTATACCTCTGAGTGACCTTTTAGCAAACCCGGAGCCTTGTAACGATATTTTATACTCCCAAGAATAAGTGATAAAAATTTCACAAGGTTTCGATATCGTATGAGGAAGATATGTTAACTTTCGTAATTAAGGGGTTAAAAGCGTCAACGAGGCAAAACTTGTGTTTTCGGTTATCGTTTAAAGAAACCGGACCTAACGATGTTTGGTTATATCTCATGGATCATAGAAATATAAATTATATGGGTTAAATGTGCTTAAAATGAAAGAAATTACGTTTTAGAAGGTCCAGGGGGTAAAATGTCATTGTTTGAAAGATGCTGATCAGGTAAGCCACATGGTGGCGCTGCGCCACCACCTTCACCCTCTGCCTTCGTGCGACGCGACGGCCTGACCTGGACAGATTTCATGCACAGATGCGAGTTCAGCAGGTTGCACCGCCTTAGAAGCCTTGTATTCGATTCTAGGGGCTTGTTTGATGGTTTTTCATGCATAGGGACACTTGTTAATGATCAGGGAACATCTATAGACTTGTTTGGCATGATCTTGTAAGATTAAATCCCCTATATAAGAACATCTTGTTGCAACATTTTGGGCACTCACTTGAAAACATTCATAACTTAACTTCTGGAGTCTCCTGGAGCTCAAGATCATTTCCTAAGGGTCATTAGTCGTGCTTAGTACTTCAGTAAGCCTCCTTGACCTTTCTTAATTCAGTTTTATTAGTTTAATGGCCTAAAGTTAAACCCGTCATAATTAAGGTTTGACTTAGTGATTAATCACTAATGGTCCAGTCAATTCTCGAATTGAAAGTAGCTTTGAGTTGGTAATTATGTGGGTAATAAACCCTTAAAAGGGCACCCTCTAATTCCTACTCTAACTAGGTCAATTGTCGGGTCAAAGTTAATTATAAAAAGTCAACAGAAAGCAAATTTTCACATAAACACATAATTAACAATGTAGAAGCTATGAAACCTGTTTTATCACTCATATAACTTGGTAGTTAATGTAAGAACATGTCTAAACATGTTCAACCCGACAATTTTCAGTTTAAGCTCGGTTCGGAACCGAAAGTCGCAAAAATAGACTTTTGCTTTGACTTTCAGTTCTGACCCAATGTAGCATATTTTAGAAATGCCATAGAGCTCTATTAGGACCAGGTTATAAGTTAGTGTAACCCTCTGAGGTTATACAACTTGGTTCATTAGTTATTCGATTCATGTGCATGTTTCCGTTATATGCCTAAATATTGACCATAATGCCCTTTTGACCTTAAAACAAGATTTTTTAAAATGTGAGAGGACAAAAACCTTTATTACTGATTTATAAACTTGTCCTAAAAATTTGACATCAGTTTGTGGTCTAGATTAAGAGTTATGCTCAATAGCGTAATTAGAAAGCTTTTTATTAATTAAACGGCGTAATTAGCATAAAGCCTATCTAAACCCAAATTTTGATACCAAAATTTTTACCTACTGATGTAATATAACATTTTGGTGTTTTTAAAGATTTTTAGTTATTTTTAAGCTGAGCATAACATAGGGTTTTTGCTATAATTCGGTAAATGTCGGTTATACCCTTTTCATGAATAAAATGAGTTTTACATAATATTTTGACACCAAACTTTTTGCTACTGATTTTATATAATAAATAAAATATTTTGAACTTTATAAACTGATCAAAAACTCAGAATTCCTATTTAAACCCGAAAATCGCTTAATCCCGACTTTTACGCGTTTTAAGCGCATAGTATGGGTTAAAACTAATTTTGGCATATAAAACTTAATACCTACTGATGTTTTAAGTAAATTTTTATAATTAAACAGTAAGCAAAAGTTTTAAACTCAGAATTCTAATTTTGACCTTTAAAGCTTATGAGAAATTACAAAAATGCCCCTACGGTGCATAGTTTGGTTATAAAAGGTAAATTTCACATATATGCAATACCCTACTGTTATGACTTATAAAAATAAATATTTTTACTGATTATATCAGACCTGAAACTCATATTAGTATTTAAACTCTCTTATAACCTTTAAAATGACCAAAATACCCCTACGGGGCATAATTTGAGTTTAAATCCATTTTGGGCATAATGGAAAGTATCTTACTGATATCACAACATATTTAAGGTATATTAACTTAGAAACCTGTTCATGACTCTTTTGGCTACCCGTTACGCATTATTCGCGTTCGGTGCGGTTTATGTAACTAGTTTGCATAAATTAGCCGAAACGGGTCAAACCTTATCGTTTTTATCTCAAAATCCAGAATGTGTTTAGTTTACCCATATTATACAAGTATACAAACTTCTCAGGTCTAAACCACACTCTAATCCGGTCATCGCTTAATCATGCGTTTTGAACCGAATATCTTCCTTTAAAACTAACCGGTCTAAGTTTAGGCTTAATTAAGACCTGTTAGGAATCTAATAGGTTATTAAAACCTTCGTTCCAGATTAGGAGAATCAGTAAAAGATACTTGCACTCGCTAATTGAGATTTATACTTGCTCAGGTAAATACTTTTAACTTATTTTCCCTTATACGGGCTTGGGGTACGGTATATAAAATACCGCTTGGTCGGGCATTGAATTGTTAATCATATGAAGGTTAATTTATTGAAATGACCCATTTAATCTGTTTTGTTTGCTTAAAGCCTTTGTGGGGTTAATGACCATGTCCCGGATATCCTTGGCATCATTCATTGAAATGGCCACGACCTAAGCACGGGGTGTAGGCATACACCTGCCAGTGCATATATATAAAAAGGTATAACCGACGATTTGAGAATAACTAGCCGCGGGATTATATCATGTGGTGTGTCTATTAATCTTTAACCCGGTATTCAGCCCGGGCTACTGAACGTATAACGAACATGTAATTCTTTTACAAGTTTATATATAAATAATTATCCCAAGTTATAAAAGATTATTTTGTGCCTTGTGCATTCAAATCAATTTTCTTAAACATTTCAAAATGAGTCGGTTAATTGTATTTACCAGTGTAAACTGACGTATTTTCCAGAAAGGCTAAGTGCATGTACTAAACGGAATAGGCTGGCTACTCCTAGCATCAATAAAGAGTCTTGCAAGCTTAGATGTTATTAAATCTGTTGAAAAATGATCCTTTGAACTTTGATCCGCCTGTGGATCCTTACAACCGTTTTGTAATACACTTGATATTACTTTTTATTCGGTTTGTAATGATTTTATCTTTCGACTTCCGCTGTGTATATAAACTGTGATAAATTGTCTATGATGATATCAACTACGTCACGATACTCCCCACCGGTAATACGTGGAAATATCGGGGTGTGACAGGTTGGTACCAGAGCCAACATTGAGTGAATTAAACACTAGCCTTTTGTGTTTAATCTCAATGACACAGTTTCACATTCCTCAACTTCCGAGTCTACACTTGAACTAGGAATGATCTCATCCCTGTTATATGTATGCATTGTTTTCAATATTTCTGTATCTCCGGATCGTGTCGCCGAGCAAAGCTGCCATTGGTGGAGGCTCTCCAATTCCGAAGTTTAAAAATGTAAGGCTTCGTACTACAGCTCGAATTAGCATACGACCAGTATGGAGGAAGGACCATTGAACCCATTAACCATATTTTAAATTCTATACCCAAGATTTTGAAACTTCAAATAAGAAGCCAACATCGGGGGAGTTCATACCAGTTGTCCCTGAAGCTCTCGCTCCAAAGATAATACATGTGAACCCAAAGGACTCATCTTTCTTACCTCCGAGTCTTGAAATCCTAAACTTGGGTTATACCTGTCCCGACCTTATTCGTGATTTAAATTATTAGCCATAAAATCCTTGGATTCCATGTTTGCAAAGATTCCTAAAATAGAAGATTGGATTACCCACCAAAACCTTCGGTAACCATACCGCATACAGTAAACCAAGGAGGAGACTTTCAGGGCTAAGATAAAGAAGAAACTCTCTTGTTGAATTTCTTTTCCCTAATAGTCCTTATAAGGACATAATTATCTTTTAGTCCCTTCGTGGACAATGTTATTTTCTTCAAGTCCCGTTGAGGGTAATTATGTACTCCTTTTAAAATTTATTGGAGTGATTTGTTTAAATTTCATTCTTTATCATTATATACGAACATAATATATGAAATAAATCAAAATATCATTCATTTTTGTAATTGATATGCCAATATATATTAAAAAGAATCTTAAGGGGTATAACCTGGCTTGCATGTCATTAAGGACCTAGCTATGATGGTAAAACCTGTTTAAAAGAGATTCAGATCCTTGTTAACATCTGAAAACATGTTAACACTCCTGGCAATAGTGATGCGATAAAATCACACTTGTCATCCTTAAAGTGGGAATTTCCAACCCCCTTATCTAGCCTAGTGATTTAGAAATCATGGCTTAAATCATCAAATAAAGATGATCACATTATAAACATCCATTAGTGATGAAGTGCCTATGGGCTAAACTTGTTGTCCAATAAGACAACGACAGTGGTGGTCTTTGACCCCCTGTCTAAAGATGTCAGACTACGTCCAAGCATAATAGTCTGTATGATCAATGCGATCTTGACTAATATCATCAGATAAGATGATCATATAATAAACATCCATTTGTGATGTAATGCCTACGGGCCATAATTATTGTCATATAAGAGAAAAGAAAGTTGTAGCCTATAACTCCCTGTCAAGAAAGGTAATGAACTATGATTCAAGCCTTAGTACCTCGATCCTATAAGATCTTGACCTAAAATTTGAATGTGTCCATGTGACTTGGCCTTTGTGCCATTATTATATTTAATTATAACTAAGGGTTATGAATGAAAAATCCTGAATGAAATACTTAACAAATTAACCAATATGGTCCTTTAATACCATGGTTAATAAGTTAATAAGATGACAAATCTATTATAAACCTCTAAGAAATCATTGTCATCATTTTATGTAGCAATCAAGCTACATGGCAGAGTCTGAAGAAGTCAACAGTCATCCAAGGGAGAATCATGGTACTACTAAGATCAACGTAACTGGTGCGGAACTTTAAGCATTGATTGATAATGTTGTTACCAAGGCCATAGATAGGCAGTTTAATGAGTCAAGTGGCAAGACCTCGTCTGTACCCCATTCTAAACCTAAGACTCACTCTGAGGCTCCTAGTAAGCCACCTCCTAAACATAATGGAGCAAGGAGGGATGACGATCATCACTCCTCAAATCAGCATAGTGTTCCGTCGAAGAAGATTGAGCTCAAACAAGAACCACGTGGTAAGTCCTGTACATATAAGTATTTCGTCTCCTGGAAGCCTAGAGACCTCACTAGGGAGAAAGGAGACATCGATTGTATGACTTGGCTCGATGAAATGGACACTGTGGTTGATATCAGTGGTTGCGCTGATAGGGACGTTGTGAAGTTTGTATCTCAGTCATTTAAAGGAGAAGCGCTAGCTTGGTGGAGGTCTCTGATCCAAGCTACTGGAAAAGTCCATTTGTATGGCATGTCTTGGGAGCAGTTCGTTACTCTCATCAAATAAAATTATTGCCCTCAACATGAGGTTGAGAAGATCGAGACCGATTTCCTGACATTGGTTATGAAGAATTTGGACTGTCAGGCTTATCTTACGAGTTTTAATACTATGTCTCGATTGGTTCCATATTTGGTGACACCGGAACCAAAACGGATTGCCCGTTTCATTGGGGGTTTAGCCCCGAAGATCAAAGCAAGCGTGAAGGCATCCCAACCTACTACCTTTAGGTCTGTAGCTGATTTATACTTGTCTCTCACCCTTGATGCGGTCAGGCAGAGATCGCTGAGAAATTCTGATATAGTGAAGAGGAAACGTGAGGATGAAAATTCACACCGTTCAGGCAAGAAGCACAAAGGGAACTCTGACCACAGGAAGAGTTCAGGGTTCAAGAAAGACGACCAACAGTCGGGAGAGAAGCCCAAATGCAAAATCTGTAAGAAGCGCCATTTGGGGAGGTGCAGATACGAGTCAAAATCCCAATCACAGCCGAGGGCTTGTGGGATTTGTAAGTCAAGTGAGCACAAGACAATAGAGTGCAAAAAGATAAAGGATGCAACATGCTATAACTGTAATGAGAAAGGGCACATCAAGTCCAACTGCCCTAAGTATGCCAAAAAGCCTGAAGAAGCCAAAAAGACTAATGCTAGGGTCTTTCGAAAGGATGCACGAAAAGCCGTTCAGGATGATAATGTGATAACAGGTACCTTCCTTATAAATGATGTTTATGCAAGGGTGTTATTTGATTCGGGTGCGGATAAGTCATTTGTAGATGATAAGTTTTGTAAGTTGTTGAATTTACCTGTTAAAACCCTAAGCGTGAAATATGAAGTAGAGTTGGCCGATGGTACCTTAGAAACTGCCTCAACTATGCTAGATGGATGTTTTATATCCATTAGGAACCACTCATTTCCGTTATCCTTGCTTCCTTTGAAATTAGCTGGTTTCGACATAGTAATAGGCATGGATTGGTTATCTCATAACCAAGCCCAGATTGTTTGTGACAAGAAACAAGTAGTGATCAAGACTCCGTATGGTGAGCCACTTACCATACAAGGAGATACTCAGTATGGGTTGCCTAAGCAAGTGTCTGTGCTTAAGGCATCAAGGTGTATGAAGAAAGGTTGTGTCATTTATATGGCACAAGTGACTATTGATGAGTCAAAACCCAAGATTGAAGACATCCCTATCATTTCTGAATACCCCGATGTATTTCCTGAAGAAGTACCTGGTTTACCCCCAGATAGGCAAGTGGAGTTTAGAATTGACATTATACCTAGAGCAGCACCTGTTGCAAGAGCACCTTACCGGTTAGCCCGAACTGAGATGAAGGAGTTGAGAACTCAGTTGAATGATTTGTTGGCAAAAGGATTTATTAGACCTAGCTCATCTCCCTGGGGAGCAGCAATTCTGTTTGTAAAGAAGAAAGATGGATCGATGCGTCTATGCATCGATCATCGTGAGCTTAACAAGGTCACTATCAAGAACATATATCCATTGCCCAGGATCGACGATCTGTTCGATCAATTGCAAGGGGCAAGTTACTTCTCCAAGATCGATTTGAGGTCAGGCTACCATCAACTAAAGGTTAGAGATGAAGATGTGCACAAGACTGCATTCAGAACTCGATATGGTCACTACGAGTTCTTAGTGATGCCTTTCGGGCTCACTAATGCATTAGCAGCGTTCATGGATCTCATGAACCGCGTCTGCAAGCCATACCTGGACAAGTTTGTCATCGTCTTCATTGATGACATTCTTATTTATTCTAAGAATCAAGTTGACCATGAGAAGCATCTTTGTTGTATTCTTAAACTTCTTCAACAAGAAAAGCTCTACGCCAAATTTTCAAAGTGTGAATTTTGGCTTTGTAAAGTCCAATTTCTTGGACACGTGGTTAGTGAGCGTGGTATCCAAGTGGATCCCGCTAAGATTGAAGCTATCATGAATTGGCAAGAGCCGAAGACGCCCACAGAGATTCGCATCTTTTTGGGTCTGGCTGGATACTACAGGCGTTTTATTGAAAACTTCTCAAGGATTGAAGCACCCCTAACCTCACTAACCCGTAAGAATATTAAGTTTGATTGGGGTCCTAAGCAACAAGAATCCTTCGATATTCTTAAACAAAAGTTAAGCAATGCTCCTATGTTGACATTGCCTGAAGGGATTGAAGAATTTGTGGTTTACTACGACGCATCACACACTGGCATGGGACGTGTGCTAATGCAGAAAGGTAAAGTTATTGCATACGCTTCACGACAATTAAAAGTGCACGAGAAGAATTACACCACCCATGATTTGGAGTTGGGTGCCGTTGTATTTGCACTAAAACTGTGGAGACATTATTTATATGGTACCAAGTGTGTGATATATTCTGATCACAAGAGCCTTCAACATCTGTTTAACCAGAAGGATCTGAACATGAGGCAGCGACGATGGATGGAGACACTGAATGATTATGATTGTGAAATCCGATACCATCCGGGTAAGGCGAATGTGGTCGCCGATGCTTTGAGCAGAAAGGAAAGGGTCAAGCCCATTAGAATCAATGCCAAGAGCATTGAATTCAAGAGCAGCTTGAATGAAAGATTGTTAGCCGCTCAGAAGGAAGCTGTGTTAGAAGCCAACTATCTGAATGAAAAGTTAGGGGTAACTGCTGAATAGTTATCATATGGTAAGGACAGAATCCTAAGATTGAACGGATGGATATGGGTTCCAATCTATGGAGGACTTCGGGATGTTATCCTTCAAGAAGCCCACAGTTCCAAGTATTTTGTTCATCCTGGAAGTGATAAGATGTACCAGGATTTAAAGGAAAATTATTGGTGGATAGGTTTGAAGAAGTCTATAGCCACCTATGTGGCCAAATGTCTGACATGTGCTCAAGTTAAAGCAGAACACCAGAAGCCGTCAATTTTGCTACAACAGCCTGAACTTCCCACCTGGAAATAGGAAATGGTGACTATGGATTTTATCACCAAGTTGCCAAAAACAAAGCGAGGAAATGATACTATTTGGGTTATAGTGGATAGACTGACTAAGTCAGCCCACTTCTTACCTATTAAGGAAACACACAGCTCAGATAAGTTAGCTCAGCTATACGTGGATGAGATTGTATCTCTCCACGGAGTGCCAGTGTCACACCCCAACCAATGGCGGAAACATCGGGATAAGACGAAGTGTGAAGATTGCTAGAGACATCATAACGCTATTTGTGACAATATTTAATAAACCGATTTCATTTCATAAGTAAATTGTCAACAATACAAGAAATTCAAATAACAAGAAGTTCAAAGGAAATACATAACAACATAATAAAAGTTGATACAACATTTAAACCTAAACATCTATATGTGTATCTAAGCATCATTGCTACTTCATTTCTTAGCATCATCGTCAACCTGTAACATGTTTAAAATACAATTCAATGCAAAAGCAAAGGCGAGTATACAAGTTTGGTACATACATAGCATAAGATAAGTTTTTAAACGATTCCTCATAGCAAGCAAGTGATTCAAGATAAACAATAAATTTGGCATGTGTCCAACGTATCAACCCAATAATGAGACGCAAAATGCTCATGACATAACCACAAGTCTACGGGCGGGTCGTCAATCCTATAGCTCTAAAATTGGCGGATGTTACAGTCTCCCCTACTTTAGGAGATTTCGTCCTTGAAATCTAAGATTAACGTATTTGCATAAAAATTTAGAACAATCCACATGACATACTTAGTTAACAAGATTAACGTATCCCTGGCATGTGAATACACAGGTCAACCCATCGTGTATGTTAAGGTGTGGCTTCTTACGAAGTTAATGACAAGTTTATCACATAAAGTTTCACCCAAGTAACACGAATCCAGTATAACATATTAGCATGCACGTAAAATAAATTCCAAATTTTTTTTTTGAAAATACGTTCAATCATTTGAGAACGAAGAAAAGTTGGTAACTACCTCCGAGGTAAGGGAATCACCCCTAGCTCATTGGTGAAGTTGGAAAGTAAGCGGAGCTAATCATCAAGGTTAGGGAATCACCCCTATCTTGATGATAAGTTTCCAATTTTTTTTTTGAAATATGAGTATTAACAAGCATCAAGATGTATCAAAGTATTCATGGATAATGTATTATTTTGTGCATTGCATAAGAATAAGTTTAAGTATAGTTTAATAGTAAAACATGTTACACCCCAAAAATGGTAAAAGTAAAAGAGGGGAATACGAGTATACTCACGATAAGTTTTTAAACAATTCCTCATAGCAAGCATGTGATTCAAGATAACATATCAAACCCATAATGAAACGCAATATGCTCATGACATAACCACAAGTCTACAGGCGGGTCGTCAATCCTATAGCGCTACATATGTCACGGTTAGGCTCGTACGAAGTTAATGATAAGTTCAACACATAAAGTTTCACCCAAGTTTAAAGTATCAAGCAATCACGTATACAAGCATGTTATAGGAATGTTCATGTGTTTAAGCAAAATGTTCATGTACAAGTTTTTGATAAGTAAACATGTTACACCCCAAAAGTGGTAAAAGTAAAAGAGGGGAATACGAGTATACTCACAACATTGCTAAGTCTCCTTTGGAAAACCTGTGAAGAGTTTGAGAATTGAAGGTTGGAACATCGTGGTCACCCTATATGGGGTAAACGGAGGTGTGAGTATTGGAGTGTTTATGGTGGGTTCGGATCGGAATTTAAGATGCAAAATATATAAATATAAATTAGGTGTAAGTATATATATTATGCATGGGAATATATATATAGTTTATAAGTTAAGTCCTTGTGAGTTAAGTCCAAGAGTTAGATTGTTATGTTAATGTCCAAAATCACATATCAATACAAAGATGATCGGACGGTATGATTTACCATCACCTATCACCATGAGTATGATCGGATTGTATCACTTATCAATACAAGTATGACAGGACGGTATAAATTACTCATCTCTTATCAATACAAGCATGATCGGATAGTCATGGATGAAAGGAAAATAACAACATAATAATAGAGTTTGTAATTAAGTTAGCTTAACCAAAACACAAATCTTATCACAAGAATTATGATAGACCCGGTTGGTTTAACCAAAACACTTGCCACCACAAGAACTATGATAGATTTGGATGGTTTTAATATTTGTAGTTATGTTAATTATTAATAACAGAAAGTTAGGAGGGTTTTCACACCTCTAAACTCATGAGAATTAAACATACATAAGTGTCATGAATATGGTTTTGATTAGAAGTATGAAGGATATAAGTTTCATGCAAGTTAGTATGAATAAAAATAAAGTATAATATTAATCATCAAAAGTAGAGAGTTTGGATCATGAAATGATGTTGTTGTACCTTAGATTAACAAGATAATCTGTTGGAAACAATCCTAGAGAAGATCCAAGCTTTGTAGCAGAAGATTTGATGAAGAAATGATGAAGAAAAGTGTGTATAAACACACTTTGGTTCTTGAAGAAAATTCTGCATTGTTCTTGAATTTCCAAGAATTTGAGAGGATTTGTGATGAATTGAAGGTGTTTAGCAAGTGTAATGAAGGCCTAAGAAGGTGTATTTATAGTGTAGGGGTAGGTGAAGGCTTAGAACAAGTCAAAATGGCTGCAAATTGTGAAATAAGTAGGAAAATTCTTCAAAAAAACGAGTTGGCAAGTTGCTGAAGGAATAGTGCCCTGCAGGGTACTATTCACGTGCAGTTTTTTTTTTTTGAATACTATGGATTAAAACAAGCACTTTTTATAAAAGGAACCTATATTAAAACAATTTTTAAAAATTAATAAAAATTCTTTTGTATAAAAATTTATTAGAAAAATAATTTTTTTCTAATAATTTTTCTTTGTATAGTTTTTCGGTTTCTTATAAAAATATTGTGTTTACCCATTAACAATGTGATAAAAAAAATGTATTACCATTATGATTAACGCCTCGAAAAGTAAAATACAAATATGAAAATACGAGGCGTTATAGTCTCCCCTACTTTAGGAAATTTCGTCCCGAAATTTATTCAGAAGGAAGACTTGAAAGGGTTTTAGCAAACAGAAGATGATTGTTTAAAATTGAGGCATTGGAGTTTGAGACAACAGAGTATAATTGAGGTATAAGGGCAAACGATTGATCTAATAACGATCATGAGTATAAGAATAGCATAAGTATTGTATAGATGAAAGTAGCGGTTAAGAATGAAGTCTCGTCGTGGATAATCGGCTATAATGCGTTGTGAGTTGTCTAAGGTTGTATTCAGCCTAAAAAGGTCTGTAAAACACTGAATTTCTCATGACACGTTTTACGAAAGTTTGGTAACGTGGTGAAAATACTTATATCATGTTTTGACCATGTTACGTCCGTTACGCATTCGGTGCCATGTTACGTTCCGTGCCTTACCATACACAGTAGTACACTTTATGATTCTCATACGCCTATCACTATAATCCCGTGTGCACCCGTGATTATATTGATCGTCGCATGATTCGCATTGTTGGTACTAGTTGTGTATGCATTTGGGTAGGTACTCAAAGAAAAATAAAGTGTATCAAAAATTTCGTTTAACGTGTTATTGAGAAATTTCCAAATTTGTACGGTAAAATAAAAAAAATGGTGGAAACGGCCGTCCCCGGGATCGAACCCGGGTCTAGGCCACACCCTTTCGCGTGCCTAGCCAATCGAGCTAGGTGCCTAGTTTGTAAAATTTCCTTCAAAGAAAAATATAAGAGAGTGTGTGAATAAGAATAAGGTATGTAAGCAAGTCCATGCTTAAGTATGTATAGGACCCACGTAAGCGAATCCATCGGATTCCGCTCGCGTACGGGCACTAATGTATGAATCATGAATATGTATGAAAGATAAGTATGAGTATAAATGTAAGTTATGAATACGCACGCGAATGTATGTATAAACACTTGACGTGTGAGTATGTTATAAACATGAGTATAATCATAAATCTTCTAAATAAGGTTGAAGTATCGTTTAAATCAAATAAGCATCAATATAACACAACATTAATTGACTCAAAACATAGATAGCATTGTTTGTTTAACAGTCTATTATGCTGTGGACAATTTACATTTGAAATGAGCCATGTAATGGATCAATTTCAGAGTCAAAATTATCAGGTAGTGGAGGTAGTGGATCCAGTTGCATACGAGCAGCTAGCATGCTTTCCAACCATTGATTTCTTTCAGTCAGCTCTTGTATTTGCCGTGACAAATCTTGGACTTGATTGTTTAACCTAATTACTTCAACTACCATTGGATCTGGAGGTAGATCCATTTGAGGCACCGTACTTGGGCCTGCTATATGAGTTGGTGGCAGTTGCTGTTCTACTTCATTCAATAGTGCCTGGAAAGACTGTGGAAAAATGATTCCGATGCCAACTGTTCTTGGAGCATCATGTTTTCGTAAGTTTCTTGCATCGTTGGATCCTCCTCGAAAACTATCGGTGAGGAGCTTGGTAAGATGTTTGGTGCTAATGGTTGGGATAGGTTGGTTGTAAGATGTTCTTGTATGTATGGCAGTGGTGGTTGCAATTCAAATCGATAAAAAGATGATGGAGGAAATTGCAACAATGATTGTTGTAGATTTGGTATGGAGGTACTGTTTAAGACAAATGGAGCTCCCCCCGACTGAGATAGTTGAGTCGGGGTTCGCCTAATGAGGTTACAATTTACAATCCCAGGTGCATTTGGTGGAGATAATTCCTGGATAATCTGGTCACTTAAGACACCCAAGGATTTAGCTATTCTAGTGATGTAAGAACCTCCCATGAGACTTTTTTCAGGGGGCGTGTTTGTTGACTAGAAAAATACCCAGCAAGCTCGTGGGCAATAATACAAGGAATTCGCTCGAAAATACTATGTAGTTAGAAGACTTCGGAGGTACTAACCCTTCGTTGATTAATTTCGCGCCCCGTGATATTGTTGGCCAAAACAAGGTGCATATACCGATAACGAGAGTCTTTGAAGTTTGCAGAATTATTGTTGCCGCACCATGCCTTTGATGCATGGCGTTGCCAATACTTTTTCATTGTCGCGTAGGTATAGGTGGTTAATGCCCTCGTGAAAACGGGCTGTGTAACTTCTTCATTGGTATATATACCCAGACAAACTGCGAATTCTGTTAATGCCATGTTATGATGTTGTCCACAAAGCCGAAAATGAATGGATTCTTCGGTAAGACTTCTATTAGATTTGTAATAGAAGGTGGACAAGAATTCATATAGCAGTTCATCATATGATGGCTCTAAGATGTCGAAGAAACGGCGCCAAGGTGTATTGTGTGGTAGTAGTCTTGCCAGTGAACCACTGGGGTCAACCATTCCTATTCGATGCCAATCAATGACGCTAATGGTAAAAACTTCAAGATTCTTGAGTTTCTGATACTTCTCACGAGTGGGTAGCTCAGCAAACCGAAGGAATGGATAAGTTCCTGCTGCACTTGAGGATTCAGCATGTGCTACTGGGAAGTATGCCATTTGAATATTGGGTTTAAGTGGTGAGTTTCTCCGGCGGGTGTGTGATTGAAATGTAGTTTAAGAAGGTGTTGTGGTGATGGGAGAAGGTAGAATGGTTTGGTTTTTATAGCTCATGCAAATTTCGTAAAGTCTGGAGTGTTGTATGATGAGCCACAAAGGTGCTACCAAAAGTCTGGGTTCACATTGATCGATAAGATGGAAACGCGTATTCCAATCAATTACCGAGAAATCTGGAGCCGGAAAGAAAATCGGCGACGATAAGTTTGAAAAAAAGACGCAGCGATTGTAAAAAAAAATATTTTAACAATTGATTTGTTGATGTTGAAAGGCGTCTTTGGTAAAATGACCGTATAATATCTATGAGATCTTATAAGCATATGAGGATGAAAGTCTTTTGTATGGTGATATAACGTGAGTGTATGTTTTAGTGATTAAGTCGAATATGAAGTTCATGGGTAAGAGGATCGTTTGACCGATTAAATTGATAGGTGGCATCTCGTAAGGTTTTGAAATTTGAGTATTAAAACGTTTTAAGACATGATTAAGAATTTCGTGTATATGAGTTGAGTGATCATAGGTTGCAGGATAGGAAGTATGCTTGGTGAAACAATGTACTTTGTATATGTATACGTATGTATTTTGAATAATGATAAATAACTTAGGTATAAAACATAATCGAGTTTGTATAATAAGATATTTGGAAGAACGTTTTGGTAACGATCACCTAGGTAAGGGAATCACCCCTAACTCGTTGGTGAGGTCGTTTTTAAGAAAGGGGTGTAGAGTTAATCGTCAAGGTAAGGAAATCACTCCTATCTCGATGATAGGTCCTCACTCGTCGTTACAAGGAATACGAATTTAAACTACATGAAATCATGTATATGTATAAATTTATGGAAATGTTCAATATGATGTGTGTGTGAGAAGGAAAAAAATATATCGAAAGTAGATTCGAATTTGAAAGATTGCGTCGTATAAACTAAATAGTACAACACATGCTTGATTAAAATTTGGATGGTTCCAAAACGGAACTTTGACTAACCAAAGTGGTCGAAAAGTCTTTTGAGTTTGAGGAGCATGCTTTGGCCTAATAGGTGAAATACTCTCGCTGACAAGTCGGTTAACGGTATTTACCCTTCCGGTTACTACATGTCCCCAAATCAATTGAAATTTCGAGACTTGGCGGGATTAATGAAAATCAAGGAGTGGAACTAGTCGACAAGGTGTGGGTTTCACCCCTAACTTGGCGATTTAGTATCCTAAGTGTGGTTGGTACTCGTCGGGTCAAAAGTTAATTTCGACACTTTGACGAGGGTCCACTAGAATTTGAGATTGAAATTATCATTAAGATGTGGATTTCACTCCTAACTTAATGGTGTAATTTCATTTAAAAGAATAGGTAGGTTGCGCATCGTTCACCAAATTGTGGGTTTCACGCCTATTTTGGTAAACTCGTCTCGTTTGTACAATATGAGTGTTGTCGGATTTAGAATAATCGAGTAAAATGCATATAGAAAAAATGTAAGTCAAAGGAGTACACAAACAAGTATAAACACATAAGAAGCATATTAAGAATGGTACATGAAGAATGGAATAATAAAACAAGTATTAACAATAAGAATAGCATGTTATGTATTAACACATAAGTGATGTATATGTCTAAAAGATCAAAAGCGGATGAATAAGAAGCAAGTAAACTAACATGCAAGTAGTTTCAAGTAAAACATAAGAATAAAGCTCTAAAACTATAGACTAGGTGAAAGCATTCCTACTTTTCCTAATTCCCTATAGTTATGGCTCTAATACCAATCTGTCACACCCCAACCAATGGCGGAAACATCGGGATGAGACGAAGTGTGAAGATTGCTAGAGACATCATAACGCTATTTGTGACAATATTTAATAAACCGATTTCATTTCATAAGTAAATTGTCAACAATACAAGAAATTCAAATAACAACAAGTTCAAAGGAAATACATAACAACATAATAAAAGTTGATACAACATTTAAACCTAAATGTCTATATGTGTATCTAAGCATCATTGCTACTTCATTTCTTAGCATCATCATCGTCAACCTGTAACATGTTTAAAATACAATTCAATGCAAAAGCAAAGGCGAGTATACAAGTTTGGTACATACATAGCATAAGATAAGTTTTTAAACGATTCCTCATAGCAAGCAAGTGATTCAAGATAAACAATAAATTTGGCATGTGTCCAACGTATCAACCCAATAATGAGACGCAAAATGCTCATGACATAACCACAAGTCTACGGGCGGGTCGTCAATCCTATAGCTCTAAAATTGGCAGATGTTACAGCCAGTGTCTATCATCTCTGATAGAGATACGAGGTATACATTGCATTTCTGGAAAAGCTTTCAGCAATCCCTAGGCACTCGATTGAACTTCAGCACAGCATATCATCCTCAGACGGATGGTCAAAGCGAGCGAACAATTCAAACACTGGAAGATATGTTAAGGGCTTGTGTTATTGATCTAGGTGGAAGTTGGGATGATCATCTTCCATTGATTGAATTCACATATAATAATAGCTATCATTCCAGCATTCAAGCTGCACCATTTGAAGCTTTGTATCGAAGAAAGTGCAGAACGCCCGTTTGTTGGGCAGAAGTTGGAGATGTCCAACTAACAGGACCTGATATAGTCCTGGAGACGACATATAAGATTGTACAGATACGAGATGTATCAAAGCTTCCAGGGATAGGCAGAAAAGCTACGCAGATAAAAGGCGTAAACCTCTAAAGTTTGAGGTTGGTGACAAAGTGTTAGTGAAGGTATCACCCTGGAAAGGGGTAATGCGATTTGGCAAGAAAGGAAACTTAAGCCCAAGATATATAGGACCATTCGAGATCATCGAATGTGTCAGAACAGTGGCTTACAAGTTAAATCTGCCTGAAGAGCTCAGTGGAATCCATAATGTGTTTCACGTCTGCAATCTGAAGAAATGTCTAGCTGATGAATCACTAGTCATACCACATACAGATGTGCACATAGATGAGAGCCTGAAATTTGTTGAAACACCTTTGTCAATCGAGGATCGACAGGTTAAGAAGCTTCGAAGGAAGCAGGTACCGATTGTAAAAGTTAAATGGGATGCCCGTAGAGGTCCCGAGTACACGTGGGAGGTAGAGTCCACAATGAAAGAAAAGTACCCTCATTTATTTCAGTAAATCTTGAGGTCGAGATTTCTTTTAAGGGGGTGAGGATGTAACACCTCGTAAAATCATGACCAATGTAATGAAGACACGTGTCATGAGCTTTAAACGTGTAATAGATTACTTATGAGGGACTAAAGTTGAAAAACAAAGAAAATATATGTATATAAGGATTCAAAGTGTCAACATTTGATAATTTTGCCTTTTAACAACCCTACACGATGTTTATACCCTTAAACGAATGAATCATGAAGCATATGAAACCGTTTGTGGAAGAAAGTGAAAGTTTACAAGACGCGAGGGTTAAATGTGTCAACATGTTTAAGTTATACCTCTGAGTGAACTTTTAGCGAACCCGGAGCCTTGTAACGATTAATTATACTCCCAAGAATAAGTGATCAAAATTTCACAAGGTTTCGATATCGTATGAGGAAGATACGTTAACTTTCGTAATTAAGGGGTTAAAAGCGTCAACGAGGCAAAACTTGTGTTTTTGGTTATCGTTTAACGAAACCGGACCTAACGATGTTTGGTTATATCTCATGGATCATAGAAATATAAATTATATGGGTTAAATGTGCTTAAAATGAAAGAAATTACGTTTTAGAAGGTCCAGGGGGTAAAATGTCATTGTTTGAAAGATGCTGATCAGGTAAGCCACATGGTGGCGCTGCGACAACTATTTTATATATATTTGGTTGGAATGTTATACTAATTAATTGGCTTATATATGTGTGACATTTCTATTTTCTATATTAAAATAAAGTATATAAAAACTTATATTATTAGACGGGTAGATTACAGGTAAGTTGAATGTTAGAAATATGAAGTACCTAGACGGGCCTAGAAACCGTTTAATAATTAAATTATAAAAATACATTATATTTGAACCTACTCCGTTTTTAATGAACCTTGGTTCAAAATGTAGATGAGATTATTCTCGTTCTAAAGACATATTCATTGTTTTATAAAACGTCATATTTTAGAAGTTATAAACGCCAAATGAGTGAAGCAGTTGAATTAATTATAATATATAAATAATAGAATAATAATAAAATTAAAATATTTGAAAAATTTGAAGTGGACGTGTGTCCTACAAAAGAATAAAAGAAAAAAATAGAATTTTGAAATTTCAAATGTTGTGTACATGTGTGCTTGTATTTGTGGGTGTGATGAAATGTGGCATAAGAAAGTACATACGTGTATCGAATTTTCGTAGTCACTAAGCAACTATGCAACCATATATAAGATTAAGTCCCATTCCATTTTCATTGACAGTTTCTCGAGATCTCATATAGATATATATTCTTATTTTTATTATTTACACTATAATAATAATAAGGCTCTGCCCCGTTTTAAGTGTTTTAACTCCCGATCACTTATACCCTTTCCGATTGATCTTGATCCCCATAACGCATGTCAAGGCTCTGCCCGACTATGTTCGTTTGGGTTCTGTCTCGTGACGTAGGGATAAGGTTGAATTAGAGTTACTATACTTATGTCACACCCCAACCGATGGCGGAAACATCGGGGCATGGCACTGAGCGAAACAGATTGTCCAGAAGTTTCCATAACAATTATCATTACCATTTAATTTAAAATAAAATGTCCCATACCATGTCTCAAACAGTAAACAAATTATTACAGATAAAATCTAGGCAAATAATTCTGTTCCGACAACTCAGATTTATACATAGATAGTTTATTTATTGGTTTCTAGGGCCTCTTTTCCTAGCTTCGATTTCATCAATGAGCAGAAAGCATCCTAGACCTTTCCTAGCCTCGATTTCACAGTGAGCTAGGCATACAAACAACCTAAGCACCTGTCACATACGTTAAAATAAAGTCAATACATATAATGTAAAGGTGAGCATACAAGTTTGATAATAGCATATAGAGTTCGAATTCGTTTACGCATAACCAGCACGTACACATAGTGAAATGAAGCACGTTAGTTATCGACATAGATCCATCGATACCAATGACTACGAGTTGACTGCCGGATACATGATTACCACCGTAATCCATGCAAGTAATTGTCCTTAACAACCCCTGTGTGAACGGGTGCTGAGTCCAAATGTGACACCTGGGTCACTGCGACCATCAAACAAATATCAAACCAATGAAATATTGTATTTCATACTTGGGATTTGTACAAATATGTGTATCATTTGCACATATCAATTCTTGTTCGATTTCGGGCTCTAAATCGCTTTCTGGAAGGTTATACGCGCACTGATGCGTAAATATAACTCGTTTAATGCAACGAACACTCCGGAATAGTGAAATAGGCTTAACATACCTTAAATAACCCTTGCATAACTTAGAAATAAGTTTTGAAGGCTTTGGTATGGCAAAAACAAGTTAATTCGCTTACAGGGACTAAACTTGACAAACCCGAAGCTTTGTAACGGTTAATTATGCTCACTAGAATGCACGATATAAATTTCATAAAGTTTCGTTATCGTACGAGAAAGTTATGATCAAATTCGTGTACAAGGGGTTAAAGCGTCAACATTGAAAGTTAGGACCTTTCGGGTAACAATAAAGTTAACCGAGGACTTAACAAAGTGGGTAAATATCTTGAAGCCCTTATATGTCAAATTAGGGGGTTCAAATTGCAAGAAATAAGTTAGTTGACCTTTCGGAAGGGCCAAGAGACGAGATGCAACAACTTGAAAACATTTTTGCCTGATTACAAGACTAAGACGGGCCGCGTAAAGGTTAACCTGACTTTACGCGGGCCGCGTCAGACCATCAGATGCAGAAACTTTTGACAGCTGCCTGTTTTCGCGCATATTCGACCTTTAAACGATTTTCCTCATCTTGGATGGCCCCTAAACAACCCCTAGACACTTAGGGACACTTGTGGATGAGTTGTGGTCAGTGGTAGACTTGCTTGTCAACAATTTGTGGATCAAAATCCACTAGAAAAGGCCATGAAGTTGCAAACACTCTTCACACCTTCATTCTTGCATTCCTGATCATTTCTGGAGCTCAAGACTTCTCTCAAGTGATCTCTGGTCGTTCATAGGACTCTTGTAAGTTTGCCTAACCTTCCTTAGTTTAGTTTTTGCTTAGTTTTAGCTTAAAAGTTAAACCATCGTAATTAACGGTTGACTTAACTATTAATCATTGTTGGTTCAGTGATTAGTCGAATTGAAAGTAGTTATAAGTTGGTAATTATGTGGGTAATAAACCCTTAAAAGGGTTCCCCTGATTCCCACTCTAACTAGGTCTAATGTCGGGTCAAACTTGTTATTAAAAAGTCAATATGATACTTAATTTCTAATTTATGCATAATTAGCTATGTAGAACACATACAACCTGTTTGATCATTAATATAACTTAGTAATTATTGTAAGAACATGTCTAAACATGTTCAACCCGACAATTTCCTGTTTAGACCCGGTTCGAAACCGAAAGTCGCATAGTTTGACTTTTGCTTTGACTTTCAGTTCTGACCCGTTTAAGCACATTTTAGAAATTCCTTAGAGCTTTAATTGGGCCAGGTTACATGCTAGTATAACCCTCTGTGATTATACACCATGGTTCATTAGTTAACCAATTAATATGCATGATTCCGTTAATTGCTCATATGTTGACCATTATGCCCTTTTCACCTTAAAACGTGATTTTTGAAAATGTAAAAGAGTAGAAACCTTAGTTACTGATATATAAACTTGTACCTAAAATTTGACATCAGTTTGAGGTGTAGATTGAGAGTTATGCTCATTAGCGTAATTTAAAGCTTATTTAACGATTAAACGGCGTAATTAGTGTATAGCCTATTTAAACATACTTTTTGATATCAAACTTATTACCCACTGATGTAATATATTATTTTGGTATTTTTGAATATTTTTAATTAATTTTAGGCTGAGCATAACTTATAGTCATAGGCTTAATCCGGCAATTGTCGGTTTTGCCCTTACGGGCTATAAAATGAGTTTTACATATCTAATTGACTCCAAACCTTTTGCTACTGATTAGATATGATAAATAAATTATTTTAAGCCTTCTGGAATAATAAAAAAATATCAGCTTTATGTATCGAACCCGTAAATGGCTTCTAATCGCCTTATTAAGCGTTTTTAACGCATAGTATGTACTAAAACTATTTTAAACATACAAGGGTTGATCCCTACTAATATTTTAGGTAAATTATAATGTTTGAATAGTAAGCAAAAGTTGTTTAACTCAGACTACAGTTTTGAGCTTTACGGCTTATGTGAAATTACCAAAATGCCCCTACGGTGCATAGTTTGGTTATAATTGATAAATTTCACATATATACTTTACCCTACTGTTATAACTTATTAAATGGAGTATTTTTACTGATTACATCAGACCTATAACTCAGATTAATACTTAAACTCTTTTATAACCTTGTAAATGGCCAAACTACCCTTACGGGGCCTAGTTTGTGTTTAAATTCATTTCGGGCATAATAAAAGACATCTTACTAATGTCACAACATATTTGAAGCATATTAACTTAGGAAACCTGTATATGGCTCTTACGGATACCCGTTACGCTTATTACGCGTTCGGTTTGGTTTATATAACTAGTTTACATAAATTAGCCGAAGCGGGTCAAACCATATCGGTTTTATCTCGAAATCCAGAATGTGTATGAAATACCCATATTAAACAAGTCTTCAAACTTGTCGAGTCTAAATCACATTCTATCCGATCTTCCGATTTAGGTCCGGTTTATTAATGTAGTTACCTATATTAGGTGCCGTTTGATATCCGTGATCTCTAGCATTGTTTGGTTGTTACTCAAGGACTACTAAGCAATCTCAAGTGAGTACATAGACCCCTCTTTTACTGTTTTCCAAACATTTTGGGGTGAAACACATGTGCCTACTTGTTACTTTCATGCTTTCCTGCTTCCACATCATATACTTGCTATGTTCATTAGTACATACTTAGTACATCATTTTATATTACATTCTATGCTATGTATGCCCATTGTGTGCATACTTAGTACATCATTTTACGTTACATTTTATGCTATGTATGCCCATTTTGTGCGTACTTAGTACATTATTTTACATTACATTTTATGCTATGTATGCCCATTGTGTGCGTACTTAGTACATTATTTTACATTACATTTTATGCTATGTATGCCCATTGTGTGCATACTTAGTACATCATTTTACATTACATTCTATGCTATGCATGCCCATTGTGTGCATACTTAGTGCATTTATTATTCATCACATGCTTACATTTTGCTATGACATTTGGTTTGTTTAAATGGGACAATGTACATTCATTAACACCGATCATGCCGCTCGGTAGTAGGTAGTGGTACCATAGGACTTGACAAATCCCATTCCTGAAATCTCGGGTTTGTTTGGATGGAAGGAATGACCGAATCCGAATACATTTTATGATAACCTTTACTAAAAGGGTTATCCGACTGTCGCAAGGCTTGGATGTATGAATTTTCACAATACCGCATAGATGTTTATATCAGTACAGCATGCAATTATTACATAAAACATAACTTTGATTTAAACCATGTTTTACTTCAATACCTTGTTTTTGTGCATTTTGCATATGGTTTAGTTGATATATTTCACTTACCATACATAAACATTTAGACATTTACATACACAATTCATGATTTACATTAGACATAGACATTAGACATGATTTTCACATAAACATTTTGACATTTGATTTTACATAAACATTTTACTTTGGTGGTTTGGTTTGAGTAAGTGATTTAAGTAACGAGGCGTGTGTAATATGATACAAGCATGGTGGATACGCCGTTGGTACTTCCTATATATAAGTGTTTGTATGGTATTACATATCGTAGCATTATTTGAATCATTTCAATTTGAGACATATAACATTTTATACAAATAACATACTTTTCACAAGACATTGTTTTACAAACAACTTATCTTATACAAACTCACTTTACTTGGTTATTCATTTAACCATACATTATTCTCTTATTTATACATATCATCTGAACTTATTGTTTTTCAAACGATTACAAAACAAATCAATTTACAAGGTTCATGACTGACTTTTGCTAAACAACTCTTTTCTAAACTTACAAGTCATGAATCCTAATTTCACAAAACCTATGTATCTCACAGGCATTTTATGCTGACGTACCTATTTTCACATGTGTTTCAGGATATGATGCATAGGATTTATCAAGATACACTTAGGCGGACTTGGGCCTTAGTGACAATAAAAGATGCAAGACTAGTTATTTATGTTATGTTTCTTTGATTGTCAAGACATTGTAACTCTTTTATTTAATAAAACAATATTTCAATTTCCATGGTTGTGAAACAATGATTCTGTTACAACACTCCCCGACGTTTCCGCCACGCTTTGTTGTTTTACGTGGTCGGGGTGTGACAGAAAAGTTGGTATCAGAGCTCATGGTTATAGGGAATTAGGTTATTAGTAATACTTTGACCTAGTCTATAACCTTCCTAGGACCCTAACGCTAGTTTACTTGCGTTTAGTCATAAAACAATACTGTCACATATCCTTAGGCGACAACCACAACAAGAACACGAATTTCAAAACCGCTTTGAAAACTAATCATCTGTTCTAGGATGATTGATTACTAGGTTTTGAACCCTCTGTTATAAGGTTTTGAACCCTCTGTTATAAGGTTTTGAACCCTCTAAGTTTTCAAATCTCGTCAAAGTATGGGTCGTATAATGTGAACACGTGCAAACTGGAAGAGTGAATGCCTGTACCCTGAGTTTTCTATCGAAGGCTAGAGTGTTCGTACAAATCCGCAGTATCGGACCAGTCACTCTTACTTGGGAACTCTTGGGGTGAGTGTTCACTTATAGGCGAGCATGTCTTCAGTGATACCTGGGAACTCTTGGGGTGAGTGTAAACATAACAAACAAGCATTCATAAGCCACGTATAACATGCATTAACGGTTAGCGTTCAAATAGTATTGAGTAGTGTGTTTGATGTGATTTGAATAGTTGTAACATATGTAACACCCAAAAGTGCATAAAGCAAAAAGGGATCGAGTATACTCACAACGGTTGATGGATTGAAGGGAGCGCTTAGCGAGTAGGGTTAGCCTGAATAGTTTGATAGCATAATAATAAGCGACGCGTAAAACGGAAAACAAGTGTTGGAGAGTCTGACAGCTGGTCGATCGGACGGTAGTTCGATCGGACGGCTGATCGTTCGGTTGACAGTCCGCTCGGACCGCTGTCCGGTCGGTCGGTAGGCCGATCAGATGGCTGTTCGAGTGGATTGTTTCTTCCTTTGAGAAGGATGTGTTTGTGTATGATGGTTTGACTTTTGAAGTTTTCGTTGTTGCATTAGAAAACATTGAAGTACCTTTACCCTTCAGGTCGGTCGATCGGACGGTTGTTCGATCGGCCGGCAACCCGATCGGTTAGGTATTTTTAGCAAGGCAAGTTCTCAGCAGGGTGTCACCTGATCGGACGACTGTTCGATCGGGTAGCACTCCTAGCGCATCGAACATGTTGAAAAATCGGTTAAGTGTTGAAGAATAGTATCTCATGATCCGAAGAGTAATCCGATCGGACAGTAGTCCGATCGAACAGCAGTTCGTTCAATACTAGTCTTCAAAATAAATTGATTAAGTGTGGGACCATGTGTTAACCGATTGGCTGGCCAGTCGATCGGCTGACTGTCCGATCGGCTGGTGTCACGACCCCCGACCCCACCCTAAATGGAATAGAGAGCCGCGAGCAGCCAAGTGGTACCGGTGGTTATTTTGAAAAGTAGTGCAGCGGAAATTTCGTCAGAACCGTGAGTTAGGAAAAATATCAGAGTTTAGAAAACACCGGATTTTATTTATTAAATAGATGGGATAAAACCATGTTTTGAAAGATAGCTTTATTATAAAATAAATCCGAATACATAAAACAACTTTTCTTAATTTAATTTAATTGATAAAATAAGCCACTTCTGTAAGCCTTGTTGGTGCCGCATCCAACTCTAATTCCTGATCTACTGTAATTACCTGAAACGCGTTTTAAAAATATTTTGTCAGCAGGAAATACTGGTGAGTTCATTCAGGTTTTATAAAATGACCCTTAGTTATAAATTACAGCATAAGAGCAATTACAATGGCTTCTATCTTATTTTTATCTGGCGCCGTGTCACACTGTGTGACGATGGTTATACCACTATTGGGTCCTGTCACCCAATTAGTGATGATTATCCCTGTTAGGTCAATGAACCTAACCGGGAGAGAAATTAGTAATGTGCACAATACCCCACTAGCCAGTGATTCAAGATATCCACGACTTACTTCCTGTAATTATAACATTTGAAAATGGAGTATTATAAAACAGTTGATAAAAAGAGAATGACTCACATTGCAGGTTTAAACGGGCAGAGTTTAGCCTACTGATTAGCCTTGTAACCTAATTCAAATAATAACGTATATGAAAAATAGGTTAGTAACTGAATACAACTTTTACGATAAGCTCACGAGATTAAAACCCTCAAACATCCTGTGAGATTCACAACTAATGACAAAGTGCAATACTTAAACATCTATCGGATTCGCAACGAATGACAGAGTCTACCCCGAGTTTGGGTGACACTCAAACATCCTGTCAGATTCACAACTAATGACAAAGTATAGCATTTAAACATCCTGTCGGATAGTTTCAATCGATCGGATATTGAATCGTAGCAGCGATCGAGTTAATACCCGGTATCGTAGCAGCGCCTTGCTACCTTAAATTTGAATTTTGTGCAGTGTGCTCTCGTTTTTGTGAAATGATTTTGACATCAGATGAATGCTTGTAACCCCTTCTATTTATAGGTGAAATATGGGTCTCACGCGGCCCGCGTGAACCCTAAGCCGACCCTTACGCGGCCCGCGTGGAAGCTTGGATCAGATCGGAGGTTGATGAGTCACCGGTGTTCGCGACACGTGTGACAACACGTGGCCTTCCTGCATATCCGGAGACCTACAAGCTGTCGCGGCCCGCCTGACCTTCTGCCTATTCTTTACGTGGCCTGCTAGAAGACCAAATATCTGATTTTCTTGATTCTTGATACGGATTGGGGTTTCAGGGGTCCGGGTTTTTACTTACGGATCAATTTGGGACATTTTTTAATATAATTATATTACAAAGAAAAAGGAAATAAAATAGTGAGAAAAGAGAATGGACCCACTTTGTAGCTTTAGGGTTCAACTAGAAAGTCTCCTGGTAGAATATTGGGTATAACTTCTGAGCTATTTAAAAAAATATAATGTACTCGTGTTAAGTATAGTACCCCTAATTCAACCTTGTCCATATGTCACGAGACAGAACCCCAATGAACTTAGTCAGGCAGAGCCTTGACATGTGTTATGGGGCTCAGATCAATCGGAAAGGGTAGCGGTGATCGGGAGTTAAAATACTTAAAATGAGGTAGGGCTTTATTATTATTATATTGTAAATAATAATAATACATATATATATATATATATATATATATATGAATAGACAAAAGGGGAAGGCGACGAGACTGTGTATGAAAATGGTGAATTAGTGATTGCTCCTATTTATAGTACATAGTAGCTTTGTGGCTACGAAAACTCCATACACTTCCTTATGACACCTTTTATCACAACCATAATTACAAGCACACCTGTTCATCACCTTTCAAAAATTCTATTATTTTGTAGGACACATGTCCACTTTAAACTTTTCAAATATTTTAATTTTATTATTATTTTATTATTTTACTGTACATGTAGAAAATGGCAGGCATACAATTCGAAATCTATGAACATGTATAACTTTCTCAAATTCAATTTAGTTATTTTTATTTTATTAATTTATATATTAATTTAACTGCTTCATTTATTTGGCGTGTACAACTTCTAAAATATAACTTTTAATAAAATAATGAATATGTCTTTAGAACGAGAATATTTTTGTCTACATTTTGAACCAAGTTTCATAAAAAACTAAGTAGGTTTAAATATATTGTATTTTTATAATTTAATTAGTATACGATCACTAGGCCCGTTTAGGTACTTCATATTTGTAACAGTCAACTTACCCGTTATCTACCCGTCTAATAATATAAGTTTTTATATACTTTTATTTTAAAAGAATGGTCACCCATATACAGGCCAGTATAATATTTCAACCAAGTAAAAATAATTTTTAAAACTATTTGGGTCGAATAGTTATATTAGAAATAAAACTAGTTACTAGTGTTTAATAAATTAAATAACCCTAAAATTCTTATATGGTAAAAATGGAGATGTTATAGCTGGCTGTCCGTTCGGACAGCAGTCCGATCGGTCAGCATCCTGACCTGATCAGCATCCTGACCTGATCAGCCTATTCGTCTAACACTTGGTTGTTCTGTTTGTTTATCGTTCTATCGAGGTATTTTGACAACGAGTCGAACCATAGATCCCTCGTCCTTACTTAGTCCCCCTGATCGGACAGGAATCACCCAAATCCAGCCGGTGGACGGTTCGGAACGGAGTTTAACGTTTAAACCGAAATATGTTAACCTCGTGGATAGAATCCGGATCTTGAGCCATGCAACCACCGGAGTGATTTGTAAGTCGGCACAGGCTCCGTTTCTATCGGTTTGAAGGCATCGAGTGTAAAAAAGTTGAAAGAAAGTTGGAAAATCCATCTTTCAATCCTTTTCACCGTGTAGATGTTTAGATCAATGAAAGATCTTTGTTTGTTTATGTTGAAATCAGCTAGATCCAAGTTATTCTTGGTGGATTGAGGCCAAAACATGAAGTTCTTCAAAAACCCATGATGACATCATCCTAAAACACTTGAATCTTGATGATTTCACGGTTAAAAGTTAAGATTTGAAAGATAGAAAGGTGTAGGAGTGCGTGTAGATTAAGAAAGTACAAGGTTTAGAACGAAATCTTACCGGAATCGAGAGGAATCTGAGAAAAGGATGAGCTAAGCGTGCTGGTCGAACAGAGGTTTCCAAAAGTAGAAAGGATGACAATGACAAGGGTATTTATAGGATACCAAATGAGGAAAGTGCTGGCCGATCGGCCAGGCAGCTCGATCGGATAGCCTGTCCGATCGGACAGCAGTCCGATCGGCTGACTGTTCGATCGACTGGTAGCCTGATCGATCAGCTGCACGTTTCGAGTGTTCGGTGCGACGATTTTTGATATTTCGATTTCGGTTGCGAGCGGTTCGATACGATAGGATAGGGTTTCCTAGTCAAATTACTTTTAATCCCAACCACTCATATCTCGCACTATCCCTTCTCCACTAATTATCATAGCTCGATTGTGATTCGAATTCTATGTCGATTGAGTTCGATTGCATTTCGTGTTTCGATTGATTTCCACAACATACAAAATTAAACATGCGCAGGTAACACGTAAGGCACACACACACGTATAACAATATTCCAAATGCGTATTTCGAGTTGAGATTTGATTCGATGTCGATTGGATTAGTTAGCTTTATCGCATTGTTACTTCTTATTATTCACAGTCGTAGGTCGATTGAATAGCGATTAACATACGTCTATTTATTGTACTTATTGACACTTACTCCACATAATAGCTAAAATAGAAGAAATCTATTATTAGTCGGTTGCGCGAAATCGGTCGCTGACTTTGACCTTGACTTTGACTTCCCGAAAACACGGGGTGTTACAGCCTCCCCTTGTTTAGGGAATTTCGTCCCGAAATTAAGCTAAAAGTTGTACAACACCGTGAATCACGTTTGAGAACTTTCCTTTTTTAGACTTTCTCCTTAAACAACTACGGGTACTTCACCTTCATGTCGCTTTCGAGTTCCCAAGTGAACTCTGCAACTCGTTTGCCTTCCCATCGGACTTTCACGATAGGAATGCGCGAGCGTCTGAGCTGCTTGGTTTGGCGATCCATGATTTCGACAGGCTTTTCCACGAAGTGTAGTGTTTCGTTTACTTGCAGGTCATCGAGTGGAACGTGTAAGTCGTGGTCGGCTAGGCACTTTCGGAGGTTTGACACGTGGAGAGTCGGGTGGACGTTACTAGGCTCCTCCGGTAGTTCGAGTCTGTAGGCGACTTTTCCAATCCTTTCCAGAATCTTAAAAGGTCCAACATATCGAGGCGCGAGCTTTCCTTTCTTGCCGAATCGGACCACACCCTTCCAAGGTGATACCTTTAGGAGTATGTAGTCACCAACGTCAAATTCAAGGGGCTTGCGTCATCTATCAGCATAACTTTTCTGTCGATTCCGAGCTTTTACCAAGTTGCCTCGAATTTGGAAAATTTTGTATGTCGTTTCTTGTAATAGCTCGGGACCGGTTAATTGCGAATGCCCGATCTCGTGCCGCACAATAGGCAATCGACATCTTCTTCCGTATAAAGCCTCGAATGGTGCCATTTGAATGCTTGCATGATAGCTGTTGTTGTATGAGAATTCGACTAACGGCAGGTATTTATCCCAATTACCACCGAAGTCTATGACACACGAACGGAGCATGTCTTCAAGAGTACGAATCATTCTTTCAGTCTGACCGTCGGTTTGGGGGTGGAAAGCGGTACTTAGATTTAGCGATGTACCGAGTGCCGTTTGAAACGTTTCCCACAGTCGCGAGGTAAACCGAGCATCGCGATCAGAGATGATGTCGCGAGGCGTACCATGATTACAAATGATCTGGTCGGTGTAGATTCGGGCTAATCGTTCTACCTTGTAGTCTTCCCGTATTGGCAAAAAGTGAGCAGATTTAGTCAAACGGTCAACCACAACCCAAATGCTGTCGTGACCTGATGACGTGTGTGGTAGCTTGGTTATGAAATCCATGGCTATACTCTCCCACTTCCACATAGGGATTGGTGGTTGTTCGAGTAAGCCAGAGGGTCTTTGATGTTCAGCCTTGACTCTTGCACATGTCAGGCATTTTCCAACGTAGAGAGCAATATCCCTTTTCATGTCGGGCCACCAGTACTTGTAGCGAAGATCCTGGTACATTTTGTCGGCACCGGGATGAATAGAATACCGGGATTTGTGGGCTTTGTCCATCAAGATTTGTCGCAAATCAGTTCGTTTGGGAATCCAAATTCGGTCCAGAAAGTGGAATATCCCATTTGATTTGCTCACAAGCTGGGCTCCATCGTGGTAGATTCTTTCCTTCTTCAGTGTGCGTTCATTAAAACATGCATGTTGTGCTTCACGTATGAGGGTTTCGAGATCGTATTGGGCTTGAACATTACGAGTGCTAAGCAGATAGCTCCGTCTGCTGAGTGCGTCGGCAACAACATTTGCCTTGCCTGGGTGATAACGAATCTCACAGTCGTAATCGTTGAGAAGTTCTACCAATCGGCGTTGACGCATATTAAGTTCCTTTTGATTAAAGATATGTTGTAGGATCCTATGATCGGTGAAGATCGTACACTTGGTACCGTACAGGTAGTGTCGCCAAATCTTTAACGCAAAAAAACTGCGCCTAGCTCGAGATCATGGGTTGTATAGTTCTTCTCGTGGATTTTGAGCTGACGAGATGCGTAAGCTATAACCTTGTCCCGCTGCATAAGGACACAACCAAGACCAAGGTTGGAAGCATCAAAATAGACAATGAAATCATTGTTTCCGTCGGGCAATATGAGAACAGGAGCATTGCAAAGCTTATGCTTGAGGGTTCGAAAGGCAGACTCTTGTTCAGTTCCCCAAACAAAAGGCTTGTCTTTATGCGTGAGAGCGGTAAGTGGTACAGCGATCTTTGAAAATCCTTCGATAAATCGTCGAGAATAGCCCGCTATTCCGAGAAAAGAACGAACTTCAGACGGGTTTTTGGGTGTAATCTAACTCTTGACAGCTTCTATCTTCGCATGATCGACGTGAATACCTTGATTATTTACAATGTGACCCAGAAATTGAACTTCCTCCAACCAGAATTCACACTTGGAGAACTTGGCATAGAGTTGGTTCCCCTGGAGTAGCTCGAGAACCAAACGTAGATGTTGCGCGTGTTCGGCTTTCGATTTGGAATAGATCAAGACATCGTCGATCAATACAATGACGAAACGGTCGAGATATGGTTTGCACACGCGATTCATCAGATCCATGAAAACCGCTGGTGCGTTGGTTAAACCAAAGGGCATAACACCGAATTCGTAGTGGCCGTATCGAGTGCGAAACGCCGTTTTGGGTATATCCTCCTCTTGAATGCGTAATTGGTGATAGCCTGAGCGTAGATCGATCTTCGAGAAACACGTAGCACCTTGTAGCTGGTCAAAAAAATCATCGATGCGAGGTAGGGGATAGCGGCTCTTGATAGTTAGCTTATTCAATTCCCGATAGTCGATACACATCCTGAACGACCCATCCTTCTTTTTGACGAAAAGGACCGGCGCGCCCCAAGGAGAGGTGCTCGGGCGAATGAAACCTTTCTCAAGTAATTCCTGGAGTTGGTTTGAAAGTTCATGCATTTCGGATGGCGCGAGTCGGTAGGGAGCTTTGGCAATAGGGTTGGCTCCAGGAATGAGGTCGATGCGAAAGTCGATGTCACGACTTGGTGGTAGACTGGGAAGATCCTCTGGAAAAACATTAGGGAATTCTCGGACAACAGGAACATCTTTCACTTCCTTCTTCTCTTTCTTTTCCTTCTCCGCTACTACAATGTTAGCCAAGAAAGCCCTGTATTCCTTGCGGAGATACTTGCTAGCTTGAACACATGACATGAGCTTGAGACCTTTCGAAGTAGTATCACCGTAAACACACAATAGATCACCATTCACAAGCGAGAATCGAATCATCTTGTCAAAGCACACAACTTCAGCATGGTTTTCGCGAAGAAAGTCCATGCCTACTATGATGTCAAAACTTTCGAGTTGCATCGGAATGAGGTCGATTGGAAAGATGTGATTGTTGAGCTCAAGAGTACAATCACGAAGAACGGAATTGACGGCGACGGTTCTTCCGGTAGCGACTTCAACATCGAATGTCGAGGAGAGATGAGGGCGTTTATGACTAAGGAGTTTCTCGAATTCGAATGACATAAAGCAATTATCGGCTCCAGTATCAAACAAACATGAAGCATAAATACCATTCACAAGGAACGTACCATTGACCACATTTTTGTCGGTTTGGGCTTGACGCACGTTGATGTTGAAAGTTCATGCGCGTGCTGCTTGTTGTTGCTGTTGCTGCTGGTGTTGCTGGTGGTGCTGCTGCTACTGCTTCACAACCCTGTTTGGGCACATGTTGGTGAAATGGTTAGGATCGCCACATGCGAAGCAGGCTCTGGCGTTGACCGCGGGTGCCGGAGGAGCTTGTTCACCCTGGGGGGCGGTGAGCAGAGCTTGATGAGCAGGAGCTTGTCGAACACGGCAGCTGGTAGTGAAATTGTAACACCTCGGAAATTCATGCCCAATAAAATAAAGACACGTGTCATGTTATGCAAACGTGTTGTAAATACGGATCCAGATAAAGATGTACGGTAGGATTTAAAAACGTCGACATGTTAATTTATACCTCTAAGCGACCTATTAATAAATCCCTAACCAGGATATATTTTATCCACATCTGAATTTTTTTGTTATAAATCTAGAATCCTAAATAATAAATGGGTTACAAAACTGAGATATGGAGCCAACATAAATTCCTTGGTTTTTCCGTCAATTTAAAGCTCCCACATAATGCCAAAGAGTGCAATTACATGCCATGACATGCAATGGCTGGAAATATGGTCCCCATATTGAGTAAAGTACATGAAATTCGGAGATGTAAGTGTTGCATGGTCAAAGCCTGAATAAAAACAAACTTTTGTCCTCTGGCGAATCCTTGGGAAACGCAACACCGGAATCCTTACGGTGCGCGAGAAGCCTTGCGCACCGCAACACCTAGAATGTTACGATGCGCAAGGCACGTATCTGGGCGATTTTAATGACAGCTGCCTGTATAACCGGTTGCATCGACTTATATGGGTGGTTTTCGAATCCAGGGGCTCCTATATCTGGTTTTTAGCATTATAGGACATCTTGTAACCTTCCTAGACTATGTTGGCATGATCCCAAGCTCATGGGGTTCACTATATAAGAAAATTGAAGTTGCAACATTTGGGCATTTGCACTTGCAACACTCACAACTGATTTTCTGGAGCTCTCTGATCAGCAAGCCATCTTCCTAGTGGTCCCTAATCATAATTAAGACATTTGTAAGTAGAGTTAACCCTTTCTAATCTAGTTTAGCTTAGTTAATTAACTAAAAGTCAAACCATCGTAATTAAGGTTTGACTTCGTGATTAATTAAAATGTGCTTAGTCTAATCATGAATTAAAAGTACCTTTAAGTAGGTACGTAGGTGGGTAATAAAACCTTAAAAGGGTATTTTCAGATTCCCACTCTAACTATGTTAATTGTCGAGTCAAAGCTTACTTTAAAAAGTCAACAGAATGTTAACTTACAAATTAAAGCATAATTAGCAATGTAGGATACTTGTAACCTGTTTGATCATTCATATAACTTGGTAATTAATGTAAGAACATGTCCCAACATGTTCAACTCGACAATTTTCCGTTTAGGCTCGGTTTGGACCCGAAAGTCGCATAGTTTGACCTCTGCTTTGACTTTCAGTTCTGACCCGTTTAAGCATTGTTTAGAAATGCCTTAGAGTCTTATTTGGACCAGGCTTCATATTAGTGTAACCCCCTGAGGTCACACAACTTGGTTCATTGGTTATCCGTTTCATATGCATGTTTCCGATTTATGCTTAAATGTTGACTATTATGCCCTTTTGACTATAAAACGTGATTTTTGAAAAAGTGAAAGAGTAGAAACATTATTTACTAATTTATAAACTTGCACCTAAAATTTGACATCAGTTTGAGGTCTAGATTAAGAGTTATGCTCATTAGCGTAAATTGAAAGCTTTATGTTAGTTAAACGGCGTAATTAGCGAAAAGCCTATTTAAACCCACTTTTTGATATCAAACTTTTTATCCACTGATATAATATAATATTTTGGGATTTTTGAAGATTTTTATTTAATTTTTGGCTGAGCATAACATAGGTCTCTAGGTTTGATTCGGTTTATGACGGTTTTGCCCTTTTAAGCCATAAAATGAGTTTTACAAATCCTTTTGACCCCAAACCTTTTTCTACTGATTTCCTTTGTTAAATAAAATATTTTGAGCCTTCTGGAATTATAAAAATATCAGCTTTCTTTTAAAAACCCGAAAATGGCTCCAAATCGCCTTTTTAAGCGTTTTTAACGCATAGTATGTACTATAACCATATTAAACATATAAGGTTGATACCTACTGATGTTTTTAGTATATTTTGAGATGATAACAGTAAGTAAAAGTTTTTGAACTCAGGTTTCCAGTTTTGACCTTTTTAGCCCTTGTGAAATTACCAAAATACCCCTAAGGAGCATAGTTTGGTTTTAAATGATAAGTTTCACATATGGGTCATACCTTACTGTTATAACATCTTAAATTAAGTATATTTACTGTATAAACCAGTCCTGTAACTCAGATTTCCAGTTAAACTCTTTTATAATCATTTAAATGACCAAAATGCCCTTATGAGGCGTAAATTGAGTTTAAATTCGTTTGGGGCATAATAGAAGATATCTTACTGATATTATCACATATTTAAGGCATATCAACTCAGGGAACTTGCATATGACTCTTATGGTTACCCGTAACGCCTTTTCGCGTCCGGTTCGGTTTATGTAACTAGTTTGCATAAATTGACCAAAACGGGTCAAACATTATCATTTATGTCTCAAAATCCAGAATGTATTTAGTATACCCATATTATACAAGTCTTCAAACTTGTCGGGTCTAAATCACATTCTATCCGGTCTTCGCTTAATCGTGCGTTTGAACCGTATGGTCCTTAAAGCTAACCGGTCTAAGCTTAGGCTTAAATAAAGACCCGTTAGAAATCTAATAGGTTATTATAAACCTTTGTTACAGAATAGAAGAACCAGTAAAAGCTACCTCCACTCGCTAATTGAGATTTATACTTACAAAGGTAAATACTTTTAACTTATTTTTCCCTATACGGGCTTGGGGTACGGTATATAAAATACCGCTTGGTCCGGCATTGAATCTTTAATCGAATAGAGGTTAAATTATTCATGTGCTATGTTTTGAATGTGTTTTGTTTGCTTAAAGCCTTTGGGGGGTTAATGACCATGTCCCGGATATCCTTGGCATCATCTTACGAGATGGCCACGACCTGAGCACGGGGTGTAGGCATACACCTTTCAGTGCATAACTCAATATTGTGGTGTGTCTATTAATCTTTAACCCGGTCTACGGATCGGGCTACTGAACGCATAAGTAACATGTAAATCCCTTACAAGATTATATTACATAATTATCCCAAGTTATAAAATGTTTTGTGCCACGTGCATTCAAATCAATTTTCAACCCTTTTCAAAATGAGTCAGTTAAATTGTATTTACCAGTGTAAACTGACGTATTTTTCCAAAAGGTTAAGTGCAGGTACTACTCGTACTAGGCTGGCTGTCTTCTAAGCGTCCACAATAAGTCTCGCAAGCTTGGACGTCAATAAAGTTGTTGAACAATATCTTCTTTTATTTTGATCCGCCTGTGGATCCGTTTCAACTATTCGTGATAATTAATATTACATTTTATTAAAGTTGAAATAAATCTATCTTTGCTTCCGCTGTGCATTTATATATTGTGTTGTTTGTCTATGATGATACCAACTACGTCACGATACTCCCCACCGGGCCCACCGGTGACACGTGGAAAATAGGGGTGTGACAGGTTGGTATCAGAGCCAACTCTGAGTCAATTAAACACTAGCCTTTTGTGTTTAATCTCAGTTACACAATTGCACATTCCTCAATTTTCGAGTCTAGACAAAGAACTTAGGAATTATCTAAATTTGTTTTATTTCTAACTTTGTCTTATATATATTCTTGTTGTATCACTTGTTTGTTTTTGACAGGTTGTTAACATGCCGCCACGGATGAGGGGAAGAGGCAGAGGAAAAGGCCACTTACCGCCCCAAATGACCATGAAGCCGGACCATCGCACCGGCGAACACCTTCAGATCCCTATAACACAGACCCTCAAGATCTCTGGAGGGCTTTGACTGAACCAGCTAGGCGCTCAGTTTCACTGAGTACCTCCCCTTCCATCCCACACTCTTTTGGGCCTCATTCTCAAAATGAGCCCCACAACTCTCACCAGTCCTATATCCCTCTTCAAGAACATAACTCACCCTTTGACCACCTATCACCTGTTTTCCAAGGCCAGTTCAACCTTGACGACTACCTTGGAGTGCCAGTGGGTTTTAACCCACTTGGACCCGAAGACCACTTTTCTGGTGGCAACCCGATGGATATAGATGAGGATACCGATCCTTCATTGCCACCATCAGGAACTCCAAACCACCCCATCGAAATCTCAGATGGGTCACCTTTTGTGGGATCACCGTATAATGGTCCCGACAGTTATGAAGGGATGTTCAGACGGTATGACTGGGCATTTACTCCCAGTTACCACAACTCTCCCCTGCACCACCAGCAGCAGCCACAGCAGCAGCAGAATCCTTCCGAGGAATCCCGACTTGTCGCGGTCACTCCGCCGGCAGCACCACCTCAGCTTCAGCCTCCCTCGCCCCCGAGGCGAAGGAGAACGACCTTGCGAATATCCGCACGAGGGGGAGTGCGCATCAGCACCCCTCCACATTCAAGTGGCAGCCGGTACTCGCCACTTCACGAAGAACCGGAGATGGGAGAATCTTCACACCCCGTCTCAGAAGTGAACTCTGCGCCAGTCGCGCCACAGCCACCATTGGGTTTTGGAGACCCAATTCCCACTTACACTGGTACGGCAGCATACAATCCCTTCGAGCAGCCGATCCACACAAATTACAACTTTGCAGAGGATCCCTACTGGTTAGCTTCGAGCTTCAACACTCTCCGTCCGGGAGGTCCCTATGGAGGTCCCTGGGCTACAGGACACTCGACTTATGGATACCCACCATATGGATATCAGCAACCGCCGCCTCCTCAACCTCAGCATCTCCAGCAACCACCGCGGACACCGGTGATGTCACCGCCACAATTTCAAGAAATCCTTCAAGGGATAAATGAGGTGCGACAAGAGATGCGACATGAATTGAGGGAAGAACGTAGGCATAGCTGGGGGATGTTCAAGAAAATGGTGGATTTGATCAAGTGAAAAAGCAAGAAGGATCACCGAATCCTTTTGTTTGTTGTTTAATTATTTTAGTTGTAATCATGTCCCTGCGAGGACATTTATTTCTGTACTCTGCCCCTGCATGGGCCTATTTTCCTTTCTGTTCTGCTCCTGCGTGGGCATGTTTTTCATTTGACCCCTGCGTGGGTTTGTTTGTTAATTTGGCCCCTGCGTGGGTGTGTTATTTTGTAAAAGTCCCGTTTAGGGCAAACTCGTACTAGTTTAATTTTAATTGGAATGGTTAGTTCAAGTTTTTCATTTTAAATTATGCGCTTAAATATAATGTGTGAATAAATGAAAAATAACATATTTTTGATTTACCATTTTAATAAAATAATAAGAATCTTAAAAAGGTAAAACCTAGCTTGAATGTCATATTAAAGACCTGGCCATTATGGTAGAACCTGTTTAAAAAGATTCAAATCTCTGTTAACATCTGCAAACATGTTAGCATTCTTGGCTAGTGTGATTCGGAAAATCACGCATGTCACCCTTTTAATAAATTATCCAAATTTATATTTTTATATATATCTGATTGTGGCATAATGCCTACGGGCTATAACTAATGTCATATAAAACAAAAGGCAGCAGTGGTTTATAGACTCCCTGCCAAGAAAAGGATTGATTTTATTTATTCAAACTTTAATCCTATAAGATCTAAATTGTAATTTAGAAATTTGTCTACGTGACTAGGCCTATGTGCTATTATTAATTCATGGTTTTGGATTATTATAAGATCCTGAATAATCATATATTTAATAAATTAACTAATATGGCTATTTAAAACCATGGTTAATAAATCGTCAAGAACGATAATACTGTTTAGGCTTCTAAATAGACCTTGTCCTTATTTTTATGTAGAAGTTAAAACTACATGGCCAAGTCAGAAGAAATAAACAGTCAACCAGAGGAAAACCCTGAACATACTAAAATACTAGTAACTGATGCGGAGCTACAAGCATTAGTAGAAAATGCTGTTACTAAAGCCATCGAGAGGCAATATAGTGAATCAAGCGGGACCCGAAGTAGGACCCGATCCGCGCCACATTCCAAGCCAAAGACACACTCGGAAGCTCATAGCAAACCACCATCTAAGAAAGATGAACCTAAGAAAGATGAACCCAAGAGAGATGACGATCGACATTCATCAAATCACAACAGTGTTCCCTCAAAGAGGATGGTGTATGATGCCAAACCACATACCAAGTCCTGTACTTACAAGTACTTTGTTTCTTGCAAACCCCGGGACTTCACCGGGGAGAAAGGAGCAATAGATTGTATGACTTGGTTGGACGAAATGGACACGGTTGTAGACATCAGCGGTTGTGCTGAAAGGGATGTAGTGAAATATGTATCCCAATCGTTCAAAGGAGAAGCACTGGCGTGGTGGAAGTCTCTCATACAAGCTGCTGGAAAGATCCCACTCTACAACTTGTCATGGGATCAGTTCGTTGCTCTCATTAAGGATAATTATTGCCTGCAGCACGAAGTAGAAAGAATCGAGTCAGATTTCTTATCTTTGGTGATGAAGAATTTAGACTGCCAGGCTTACCTCACCAGTTTCAATACCCTATCTAGGTTGGTTCCTTACTTGGTAACCCCAGAACCTAAGAGGATTGCTCGCTTCATCGGGGGTTTAGCCCCAGAGATTAAAGCTAGTGTTAAGGCATCAAGGCCTGCTACCTTCAGATCAGCAGCTGATCTATCTCTATCTCTTACCTTGGATGTAGTCAGGTTGAGAGCGCTCAGGAACACAGAAGAAGGTAAGAAGAAGCGTGAGGACGATAGCTCACGAAGATCAGATAAGAAACACCGAGGAAATAATGACCACAAGAAAGGGTCGGGATTTAGGAAGGATGGGCAACAATCGGGGGATAAGCCCAAATGTAAAACTTGTAAGAAGAACCATTTTGGGAGGTGTCGACTTGAGTCGAAATCCCAGTCTCACTCAAGACCCTGTGGAATTTGCAAATCCACGGATCATAAGACTTTGGAGTGTAAGAAGCTGAAAGATGCAACATGTTACGGTTGCAATGAAAAAGGGCAGATTAAGTCCAATTGCCCAAAGAACACCAAGAAAACCGAGGATGGGAAAAAGACCAATGTTCAATATGGATGCAAAGGAAGCGGTTCAGGATGACAACGTGATTACAGGTACTTTTCTCGTAAATGATGTTTTTGCTAGAGTATTGTTTGATTCTGGAGCAGATAAGTCTTTTGTGGATAATAAGTTTTGTGAGTTGTTGAAATTGCCTGTAAAAGCCTTAAGTGTGAAGTATGAGGTGGAATTAGCTGATGGAACCATAGAAACCGCCTCAACTGTTTTAGATGGATGTGTTATATCCATTAGGAACCACTCTTTTCCTTTATCCTTACTTCCCTTTAAGCTAGCCGGTTTTGATATAGTCATAGGTATGGATTGGTTATCGCATAACCAAGCCCAGATTGTGTGCAACAGAAAGCAAGTAGTAGTCAAAACTCCGACTGGTGAGTCACTTACCATTCAGGGAGATACTCAGCATGGATTGCCTGAGCAAGTCTCTATGCTCAAGGCATCCAGATGTCTGCAGAAGGGTTGTGTCATTTATATGGCACAAGTTACTATTGATGAGCCAAAGCCTAAGATTGAAGACATCCCTGTCATTTCGGAGTATCCTGAAGTTTTTCCTGAAGAACTACCTGGTTTACCACCAGATAGGCAAGTAGAATTCCGAATTGACATCATTCCTGGAGCAGCACCTGTTGCTAGAGCACCGTATAGGCTGGCACCAACAGAAATGAAGGAGTTAAGGACGCAGTTAGATGATCTGTTAGCCAAAGGTTTTATTAGACCTAGTTCGTCTCCTTGGGGAGCGCCGATCTTGTTTGTCAAGAAGAAGGATGGATCGATGCGTCTGTGCATCGATTACCGTGAGCTTAATAAGGTCACTATCAAGAATAGGTATCCTTTGCCCAGGATCGATGATCTGTTCGATCAGTTACAAGGGGAAAGCTACTTCTCTAAGATCGATTTGAGGTCAGGCTATCATCAGTTAAAGGTTAAAGATGAAGATGTGCACAAGACTGCATTTAGAACTCGTTATGGTCACTACGAGTTTCTAGTGATGCCGTTTGGTCTCACTAATGCACCGGCCGCATTCATGGATCTCATGAATCGTGTCTGCAAGCCTTACTTGGACAAATTCATCATCGTCTTTATTGACGACATCCTTATTTACTCAAAGAACCAGGATGACCACGAGAAACACCTTCGTTGTATTCTTAAACTTCTACATCATGAGAAACTCTACGCCAAATTTTCGAAGTGCGAATTTTGGCTTCGAGAAGTCCAATTCCTTGGACATGTGGTTAGTGAGCGTGGCATCCAAGTAGATCCCGCTAAAGTAGAAGTAGTTATGAATTGGCAAGAGCCAAAGACGCCTACTGAGATTCGCAGTTTTCTGGGTTTAGCAGGATACTATAGGCGATTTATCGAAAACTTCTCAAGGATTGCTGCGCCCCTAACTTCGTTGACACGTAAGAAGGTTAAGTTTGATTGGGGCCCTAAGCAGCAGGAATCCTTTGACATTCTGAAGAAAACGTTGAGCAATGCACCAGTGCTAACATTGCCCGATGGTATAGAAGAATTTGTGGTGTATTGTGATGCGTCACACACTGGTATGGGATGTGTACTCATGCAGAAAGGCAAGGTTATTACCTATGCTTCACGACAGCTAAAGGTGCATGAGAAGAACTACACCACCCATGACTTGGAACTGGGTGCCGTTGTATTTGCATTAAAGCTATGGAGACATTACTTGTATGGAACCAAGTGTGTGATCTATTCAGATCACAAGAGCCTTCAACACTTGTTCAATCAGAATGACTTAAACATGAGGCAGCGACGCTGGATGGAAACTCTAAATGATTATGACTGTGAAATAAGATACCATCCAGGCAAGGCAAATGTAGTTGCTGACGCCTTAAGCCGGAAAGAAAGAGTGAAGCCGATAAGAATCAATGCCAAGCGCATTGAAATAAGGAATAGTTTGAACGAAAGGGTGTTAGCTACATAGAAGGAAGCAGTGTTGGAAGCAAACTATCCTGAAGAAAAGCTAGGAGTAACTGAGGAGCAGTTATCCTATGACAAGGACGGAATGCTGAGACTAAATGGACGAATATGGGTTCCAGTTTATGGAGGACTTCGAGATGTTATCCTCTAGGAAGCCCACAGTTCCAAATATTCCGTTCATCCTGGAGCTGATAAGATGTACCAGGATCTAAAGGTAAACTACTGGTGGATTGGTTTGAAAAAGTCTGTAGCTGCCTATGTAGCTAAATGTTTGACTTGTGCGCAAGTCAAAGCTGAGCATCAGAAGCCGTCAGGTTTGTTACAACAGCCTAAAATTCCCACATGGAAGTGGGAGATGGTGACTATGGATTTCATCACCAAATTGCCAAAGACAAGGAAGGGAAACGATACTATATGGGTCATAGTAGATAGACTGACCAAGTCAGCACATTTTCTTCCCATTAAGGAAACTTACAGCTCTGACACGTTAGCTCAATTGTATGTAGATAAGATTGTAGCTCTGCATGGTGTACTAGTGTCAATTATCTCTGATAGAGATACAAGGTACACCTCTCATTTTTGGAAAAGTTTCCAACAGTCTTTGGGTACGCGCTTAAATTTTAGTACGGCTTACCATCCACAGACGGACGGACAGAGTGAGCGTACCATCCAAACATTGGAAGACATGCTTCGTGCATGTGTGATTGATTTAGGTGGCAGTTGGGATAAGCACCTACCATTGATCGAGTTCTCCTATAATAATAGCTACCATACTAGTATTAAGGCTGCGCCTTTTGAGGCATTATATGGTAGAAAATGCAGAACACCCATTTGTTGGGCGGAAGTAGGAGAAGTTCAATTATCAGGACTAGATTTGGTCTTTGAAACGACGGACAAGATTGTCCAGATTCGCGATCGTTTGAAAGCTGCCAGGGATAGGCAGAAAAGTTATGCGGATCCAAAGCGTAAATCTTTCCACTTTGAAGTAGGTGACAAAGTGTTGCTTAAAGTATCACCCTGGAAGGGAGTGATGCGATTTGGTAAGAAAGGCAAGCTAAGCCCGAGATACATAGGACCTTTCGAGGTTATCGAACGTGTCGGGTCAGTTGCCTATAAGTTAAACTTACCTGAACAGCTCAGTGCTATCCACAATGTTTTTCACATCTGCAATCTGAAGAGATGTCTAGCTGATGACTCGCTGGTCATACAGCATACGGATGTACATATAGATGAGAGTTTGAAATTTGTGGAAAAACCATTGTCGATACAGGTAAAGAAGCTTCGAAGGAAGCATGTGCCTATTGTTAAGGTCAAATGGGATGCCCTTAGAGGTCCCGAATATACATGGGAGGTGGAGTCTACCATGAAGGAAAAATACCCTCATTTATTCCAGTAAATCTCGAGGTCGAGATTTCTTTTAAGGGGGTGAGGATGTAACACCTCGGAAATTCATGCCCAATAAAATAAAGACACGTGTCATGTTATGCAAACGTGTTGTAAATACGGATCCAGATAAAGATGTATGGTAGGATTTAAAAACGTCGACATGTTAATTTATACCTCTGAGCGACCTATTAATAAATCCCTAACCAGGATATATTTTATCCACATCTGAATTTTTTTGTTATAAATCTAGAATCCTAAATAATAAATGGGTTACAAAACTGAGATATGGAGCCAACAAAAATTCCTTGGTTTTTCCGTCAATTTAAAGCTCCCACATAGTGCCAAAGAGTGTAATTACATGCCATGACATGCAATGGCTGGAAATATGGTCCCCATACTGAGTAAAGTACATGAGATTCGGAGATGTAAGTGTTGCATGGTCAAAGCCTGAATAAAAACAAACTTTTATCCTCTGGCGAATCCTTGCGCACCGCAACACCGGAATCCTTACGGTGCGCGAGAAGCCTTGCGCACCGCAACACCTAGAATGTTACGATGCGCAAGGCACGTATCTGGGCGATTTTAATGACAGCTGCCTGTATAACCGGTTGCACCGACTTATATGGGTGGTTTTCGAATCCAGGGGCTCCTATATCTGGTTTTTAGCATTATAGGACATCTTGTAACCTTCCTAGACTATGTTGGCATGATCCTAAGCTCATGGGGTTCACTATATAAGAAAATTGAAGTTGCAACATTTGGGCATTTGCACTTGCAACACTCACAACTGATTTTCTGGAGCTCTCTGATCAGCAAGCCATCTTCCTAGTGGTCCCTAATCATAATTAAGACATTTGTAAGTAGAGTTAACCCTTTCTAATCTAGTTTAGCTTAGTTAATTAACTAAAAGTCAAACCATCGTAATTAAGGTTTGACTTCGTGATTAATTAAAATGTGCTTAGTCTAATCACGAATTAAAAGTACCTTTAAGTAGGTACGTAGGTGGGTAATAAAACATTAAAAGGGTATTTTCAGATTCCCACTCTAACTATGTTAATTGTCGAGTCAAAGCTTACTTTAAAAAGTCAACAGAATGTTAATTTACAAATTAAAGCATAATTAGCAATGTAGGATACTTGTAACCTGTTTGATCATTCATATAACTTGGTAATTAATGTAAGAACATGTCCCAACATGTTCAACTCGACAATTTTCAGTTTAGGCTCGGTTTGGACCCGAAAGTCGCATAGTTTGACCTCTGCTTTGACTTTCAGTTCTGACCCGTTTAAGCATTGTTTAGAAATGTCTTAGAGTCTTATTTGGACCAGGTTTCATATTAGTGTAACCCCCTGAGGTCACACAACTTGGTTCATTGGTTATCCGTTTCATATGCATGTTTCCGATTTATGCTTAAATGTTGACTATTATGCCCTTTTGACTATAAAACGTGATTTTTGAAAAAGTGAAAGAGTAGAAACATTAGTTACTGATTTTTAAACTTGCACCTAAAATTTGACATCAGTTTGAGGTCTAGATTAAGAGTTATGCTCATTAGCGTAAATTGAAAGCTTTGTGTTAGTTAAACGGCGTAATTAGCGAATAGCCTATTTAAACCCACTTTTTGATATCGAACTTTTTACCCACTGATGTAATATAATATTTTGGGATTTTTGAAGATTTTTATTTAATTTTTGGCTGAGCATAACATAGGTCTCTAGGTTTGATTCGGTTTATGACGGTTTTGCCCTTTTAAGCCATAAAATGAGTTTTACAAATCCTTTTGACCCCAAACCTTTTTCTACTGATTTCCATTATTAAATAAAATATTTTGAGCCTTCTGGAATTATAAAAATATCAGCTTTCTTTTAAAAACCCGGAAATGGCTCCAAATCGCCTTTTTAAGCGTTTTTAACGCATAGTATGTACTATAACCATATTAAACATATAAGGTTGATACCTACTGATGTTTTTAGTATATTTTGAGATGATAACAGTAAGTAAAAGTTTTTGAACTCAGGTTTCCAGTTTTGACCTTTTTGGCCCTTGTGAAATTACCAAAATACCCCTAAGGAGCATAGTTTGGTTTTAAATGATAAGTTTCACATATGGGTCATAGCTTACTGTTATAACATCTTAAATTAAGTATATTTACTGTATAAACCAGTCTTGTAACTCAGATTTCCAGTTAAACTCTTTTATAATCATTTAAATGACCAAAATGCCCTTATGAGGCGTAAATTGAGTTTAAATTCGTTTGGGGTATAATAGAAGATATCTTACTGATATTATCACATATTTAAGGCATATCAACTTAGGGAACTTGCATATGACTCTTATAGTTACCCGTAACGCCTTTTCGCGTCCGGTTCGGTTTATGTAACTAGTTTGCATAAATTGACCAAAACGGGTCAAACATTATCATTTATGTCTCAAAATCCAGAATGTATTTAGTATACCCATATTATACAAGTCTTCAAACTTGTCGGGTCTAAATCACATTCTATCCGGTCTTCGATTAATCGTGCGTTTGAACCGTATCGTCCTTAAAGCTAACCGGACTAAGCTTAGGCTTAAATAAAGACCCGTTAGAAATCTAATAGGTTATTATAAACCTTTGTTCCAGAATAGAAGAACCAGTAAAAGCTACCTCCACTCGCTAATTGAGATTTATACTTACAAAGGTAAATACTTTTAACTTATTTTTCCCTATACGGGCTTGGGGTACGGTATATAAAATACCGCTTGGTCCAGCATTGAATCTTTAATTGAATAGAGGTTAAATTATTGATATGCTATGTTTTGAATGTGTTTTGTTTGCTTAAAGCCTTTGGGGGGTTAATGACCATGTCCCAGATATCCTTGGCATCATCTTACAAGATGGCCACGACCTGAGCACGGGGTGTAGGCATACACCTTTCAGTACATAACTCAATATTGTGGTGTGTCTATTAATCTTTAACCCGGTCTACGGATCGGGCTACTGAACGCATAAGTAACATGTAAATCCCTTACAAGATTATATTACATAATTATCCCATGTTATAAAACGTTTTGTGCCACGTGCATTCAAATCAATTTTCAACCCTTTTCAAAATGAGTCAGTTAAATTGTATTTACCAGTGTAAACTGACGTATTTTTCCAAAAGGTTAAGTGCAGGTACTACTCGTACTAGGCTGGCTGTCTTCTAAGCGTCCACAATAAGTCTCGCAAGCTTAGACGTCAATAAAGCTGTTGAACAATATCTTCTTTTATTTTGATCCGCCTGTGGATCCGTTTCAACTATTCGTGATAATTAATATTACACTTTATTAAAGTTGAAATGAATCTATCTTTGCTTCCGCTGTGCATTTATATGTTGTGTTGTTTGTCTATGATGATACCAACTACGTCACGATACTCCCCACCGGGCCCACCGGTGACAAGTGGAAAATAGGGGTGTGACAGAAATGGTCGTACATATTGCAATGAGCACAAAAACGGCAAGCAATGGCAGTCGGGTGGTGGTAGGTACAAGTAGGGCAGAGCGGATGTGGCCCAGTGTATGCACGCTTTGCAGGCGGTGCATTAGCCACAGGCTCCGCTACTTGACGTTGTTGGGCTGGTACAGCTTGTATTGGTGCAGCAGTGATCGCACAATTCTTGTTGCTGGAGCTGTTCTTTTTCTTGTTCTTCCTCTTGTTGCTCGATGAGGTGGTGGTTTCAGTAGTTGGTGCGGCGTTGGTAGCTTGATGCAGGTGCTTTGAAGTTTTATCCCAAGCACCAGCCTTGACCCGCTTGTCGTTGATTTCAGCTGCCAGTAGATAAGTCTCTTCGATCGTCGTAGTCTTAGCCGCTTGCACGAAATCAGCAACACAGTCAGGCAGGGCTCGGATATACTTCTTGATTGCCATATCTGGAGTCTTGACCTGATCGGGACAAATGATGCTGAGCTGTTTGAAGCGAGCAGTGAGTGCAGCATTTTCACCATCCTTTTGCTGGATGTGCCAAAATTCATCCTCTAGCTTCTGACGTTCATGAGGAGGGCAGAATTCTTCCAGCATGACTTCCTTGAGCTCGTCCCATGACAGACCGTAGGCTGCATCGTTCCCTCGCTTGTTCCTCTCGGTCGTCCACCATTCTAGTGCACGGGACTGGAAAACGCCGGTAGCATTCAGAGTTCGGAGGTCATCGGGGCAACCACTCTGTCGTAGAGTGACCTCAATGGAATCAAACCATTGGAATAGTGCAGTAGGACCTCCCTCGCCAGTGAATTCTTTTGGCCCACATGACTTGAATTACTTGAAATTGAAAGCCTTGGTGGCAGCTTTAGGAGCTTCGGTTCTCGACTCCTCAGACGACTTGCTGACGTTCTCGTAGACCTCACTCACAGCCTTTGCTACACTTTTAGCGATGATGGCAGCAAGGCGTTTGTCTCTCTTTTCTTGATGAGAAAGTAAGGAATGACGGGATCCAGATGACATTGTCTGCAACAAACATCATCACAGGACTCAACACATTGTATTCGAATCTCACCCCACACGTCTACTACTTACTAAAGCTCAGGAACACGCATAATCACGTAAAACACATAGACACATGACCATGTAGAACACAGAACCGCATAATCACATAAACACATAAGCACGTAGAGCACAGAAACACATAACCACATACGCATGTAATCACAGAGGCACATAGGATCATATAGAGACACGTAGAGCATTCCGACCGCCTCAGAATACAGAAACCTATTATTCAAAATTCACATGCGTTCGAATATAGCGTTCGCATTTGATACACCGAGTCATGTAGTATAAGCATTTATCGTAGCATAAGGTCGTCCATAATTTAGTGATTTGGCAGCGTATTGAGATAGAAATGCAGTGCGAGTCGTGCGTGTCGATCGAAGTGAAAGCAAAAATCGAGTGAATTTCCAAAATTTAAACACATAAACAGGTAAACACACGTATAGCACATAAAATCGACGAATCACCAGAGTCGGTAGTTGCGGGCTCAGAATCGAAACACATAAAAATCGAGAAATAGATTGTCTGCGGCTAGTAGACTTCGACTACCCAAAGTGATTCGACTATTCACAAGGATTCGTTGTGCACATTTAACCTTCAGGATTGTGCCTTGGCCTCGATTCTTGGGCGTTTGGCACACATCCCGTTAGTCATATCGTGACTTCAGGTCGTTGGAGTCCGTCGAGACTTTGGTGAGAGTTTGTAAAATGAGCGGAACAAGTCGTCATGGTTAGGGTCTCACCCCTGGCTTAACAACTTCGCTCATGTTTTGATAAAATAGAGGAGATTATTCATCAAAATACGGACTTCACTCCTGATTTGGCATAATTCTCCTCGTGTATAGATAAAATGCGAGTCGATTAAGCAACTCTAGTCGAGAGTTTGCGGTTTTCACAGCTAATCTCGACTTAATTGCTTATTTATGGTTGAAAACTTCGAGTGCAGTGATAGTGTAGAATGTGCGAGAATAGCGAGAAAATAGTAGTAAACTTATGCAAAATCCCTAATGGACATGCATAAGTTGGTCTGTTGGTTCCTAACTATAGACTAGGTTTCTAAGACATCGACCCGGACTAGGTCGTGTCTTGCCTAATTCCCTATAGTTATGGCTCTGATACCAATCTGTCACACCCCAACCGATGGCGGAAACATCGGGGCATGGCACTGAGCGAAACAGATTGTCCAGAAGTTTCCATAACAATTATCATTACCATTTAATTTAAAATAACATGTCGCATACTATGTCTCAAACAGTAAACAAATTATTACAGATAAAATCTAGGCAAATAATTATGTTCCGACAACTCAGAATTATACATAGATAGTTTATTTATTGGTTTCTAGGACCTCTTTTCCTAGCTTCGATTTCATCAATGCGCAGAGAGCATCCTAGACCTTTCCTAGCCTCGATTTCACAGTGAGCTAGGCATACAAATAACCTAAGCACCTGTCACATACGTTAAAATAAAGTCAATACATATAATGTAAAGGTGAGCATACAAGTTTGATAATAGCATATAGAGTTCGAATTCATTTACGCATAACCAGCACGTACACATAGTGAAATGAAGCACGTTAGTTATCGACATAGATCCATCGATACCAATGACTACGAGTTGACTGCCCGAGGCAGTTCGCAATACATGATTACCACCGTAATCCATGCAAGTAATTGTCCTTAACAACCCCCGTGTGAACGGGTGCTGAGTCCAAACTATAGTACTATCGTTGCTAAGGCAGGTAGACAACATTCCATGTGTAAATGATGGAGAGTGTGAAACCCGGGTGTTAATGTATATTATATTACGTGTTTTAATGCGTTTAACGTGATTATTCGCCTCGAATATGATAACTATGGGTTTTATTGTTTCTCAGGTTAAATGCGTAATACGGATAACTTAGAGGGTTTAGTGATGCAACGGGACAATCACGGATGATTATTAAAGAGATACCATGCTAAACGGGAATTGTTCGGGTCACGTGATAGCTTGAATGTGGAAGAAACGTGAAACCATGAAGTCCAGGGGCTGGTGTGTCATTATGTGAAAGTTAATATGTAGCTTATGGTTCCACCTCGTAACCTACGGCCAGGAATAAGACAAAAGTAACAGAATGTTTCAACCATAACCTACGGTTGAGAATGTAGGCTACGGTTCATATAAGTGACAACTGTATTATTAAATGAAGATCACATCAATATCACAATTTGAATATCACAATTTGAAGAGGGCAGCCGCTAATTAAAAGGAAGGGACATCATTAATATAAATCATCATCTCATGCAAAACAATACATATGCACGTGAATAAAGGAGACAAGGTTTTGAGGTTTGAAAAGATTAGACAAAGTCAATAAGCATCTCATCATACATCTGATACACACACGTGAAGATTGGCAGCAATTGGACACACAATTCACATCTTAACAATATACACACATCACATGTGGGCCGATTTGAAAGGGTTTGGACTTTTGGGCCGCATGGTGGACTTCTTTGATTGGACCGCCACACAAGTAAACATCACGTGGACTAGAGGGTTTTGTCATCAACACCATCACAATCATAATAGTTGGCGGCTGACTTGGGTTTCACATGTACAAAAGTCAAAACAACAAGATTCATCTAATCATTTGGGCCGATAACATTAACAACATCATTGGGCTTGATTGGCGGCTGGACTTTTGTGAAGGAGACCTCACGTGGGCTTCATATTAGACGGCAGACTTCTTTCACGTGGGGAGAATACACACAAGATCATCTTCGACGGCAGACAGGAAAAACGAGGAGAGGATAGAGAAGGCTATGAAGATCAATCAACCGACATGAGTGGCTAAATCTCTTGTAGACACTTCGGGTGAATGATTGTGTAAGACACTATTGATTTGGTTTATTGTTTTATGTATTGAGTTTGGATTGTAACCGTGTGACAGACGGTCTTTACTTGCGTTTTTATAATTCGTTTGACAAACAAATCCTGTGTGATAGACAGAGACATAAATACGTTTAAATCCGATTATACTTTGTTGGTTGAATAATTATTCATTGCATGAATAGTTGATAATTATATCGTTTAACCAATAGTATCCAATATGACAATCAGCTAAGTTATTAGTTAATCACACAATCTGAATCCCGGAGTGATCACCTTTCCTTATCATTGTTTATTACAACTCAATCTTTTTCTCAATTTTATTTGTTAATTTAGATAATTCTTATAATCAATCACACCGATTTTCCAATTCAGTAGTAATTAATTAATACTTTTCATTCGACACTTTCCACAATCCTCCTCTGGTTCGATATCCGACTTACTCTAGCTACCTAGTTTATTTCGGTTTTTGCATGTCACTAACGACAGACATCAGTAAACATAACAAACAAGCATTCATAAGCCACGTATAACATGCATTAACAGTTAGCGTTCAAATAGTATTGAGTAGTGTGTTTGATGTGATTTGAATAGTTGTAACGTATGTAACACCCAAAAGTGCATAAAGCAAAAAGGGATCGAGTATACTCACAGCGGTTGATGGATTGAAGGGAGCGCTTAGCGAGTAGGGTTAGCCTGAATAGTTTGATAGCATAATAATAAGCGACGCGTAAAACGGAAAACAAGTGCCGGAGAGTCGGACAGCTGGTCTATCGGACGGTAGTTCGATCGGACGGCTGACCGTTCGGTTGACAGTCCGCTTGGACCGCTGTCCGGTCGGTCGGTAGGCCGATCGGATGGCTGTTCGAGTGGATTGTTTCTTCCTTTGAGAAGGATGTGTTTGTGTATGATGGTTTGACTTTTGAAGTTTTCATTGTAGCATTAGAAAACATTGAAGTACCTTTACCCTTCAGGTCGGTCGATCGGACGGTTGTTCGATCGGCCGGCAACCTGGTCGGTTAGGTATTTTTAGCAAGGCAAGTTCTCAGCAGGGTGTCACCTGATCGGACGGCTGTTCGATCGGGTGGCACTCCTAGTGCATCGAACATGTTGAAAAATCGGTTAAGTGTTGAAGAATAGTATCTCATGATCCGAAGAGTAATCCGATCGGACAATAGTCCAATCGAACAGCAGTTCGTTCAATACTAGTCTTCAAAATAAATTGATTAAGTGTGGGACCATGTGTTAACCGATCGGTTGGCTAGTCGATCGGCTGACTGTCCGATCGGCTGGCTGTTCGTTCGGACAGCAGTCTGATCGGTCAGCATCCTGACCTGATCAACCTATTCATCTAACACTTGGTTGTTCTGTTTGTTTGTCGTTCTATCGAGGTATTTTGACAACTAGTTGAACCATAGATCCCTCGTCCTTACTTAGTCCCCCTGATCGGACAGGAATCACCCAAATCCGGCCGGTGGACGGTTCGGAACGGAGTTGAACGTTTAACCCGAAATCGGTTAACCTCGTGGATAGAATCCGGATCTTGAGCCATGCAACCACCGGAGTGATTTGTAAGTCGGCATAGGCTCCGTTTCTATCGGTTTGAAGGCATCGAGTGTAAAAGAGTTGAAAGAAAGTTGGAAAATCCATCTTTCAATCCTTTTCACCGTATAGATGTTTAGATCTATGAAAGATCTTTGTTTGTTTATGTTGAAATCGGCTAGATCCAAGTTATTCTTGGTGGATTGAGGCCAAAACATGAAGTTCTTCAAGAACCCATGATGACATCATCCTAAAACACTTGAATCTTGATGATTTCACGGTTAAAAGTTAAGATTTGAAAGATAGAACGGTGTAGGATTGCGTGTAGATTAAGAAAGTACAAGGTTTAGGACGAAATCTTACCGGAATCGAGAGGAATCTGAGAAAAGGATGAGCTAAGCGTGCTGGTCGAACAGAGGTTTCCAAAAGTAGAAAGGATGACAATGACAGGGGTATTTATAGGATTCCAAATGAGGAAAGTGCTGACCGATCGGCCAGGCAGCTCGATCGGACAGCCTATCCGATCGGACAGCAGTCCGATCGGCTGACTGTTCGATCGGCTGGTAGCCTGATCGATCAGCTGCACGTTTCGAGTGTTCGGTGCGACGATTTTTGATATTTCGATTTCCGTTGCGAGAGGTTCGATACGATAGGGTTTCCTAGTCAAATAACTTTTAATCCCAACCACTCATATCTCGCACTATCCCTTCTCCACTAATTATCATAGCTCGATTGTGATTCGAGCTATGATAATTAATATATTATATTTGATAAGTTATAGCCATTAGTTTGATAGAAAATGATATATATTTCATTTTTGGGCTAAGTGGTTTTGTGTCATAGAAAATATATTTGAAAAAGTAATGTCATGGGACCTTACTAAATTCAGAGTCACTAGTTGAGAGAATGATCAACAGTGACATGACCAAAGTCACTAGTTGAAAGAATGATCAACAGTGATATGACCAGAGTCACTAGTTGAAAGAATGATCAACAGTGATTTGACCACCGTCACGGGAACCGCCTAGTGATCGATACCTTTAAATAATCATAAGACATACTATATATCTATTACTTGATAAATTCACTATTGGACGAAAGGGAGCCAATAAGTGATATGACCACTGTCACATCGGAACTGCCACCATGTGACAAATACTGATTGAGTTGGGTAAATATAAATAAATATAAAAACCTTGATGCTGTAAAGTATAACAATATATTTTATAAAAATGGAATGAACTCGCCAATATTTATTACTGATAAAATGTTTTCAAAACACGTTTCAGGTAACTTGATGTAAGGATAGTAGAAGCCAGCTATGGAGCACTGAAGGCTTAAATAAAGTGGCTATAATAATAAAAGAAGAAAATTATGTTTTAATTATTTGGGGTTATCCCTATAAAAACAATTTGAATTGAATATGGGTTTGAGCCCATTTATTTAATATTAAAAGTTCGGTGTTTTACAAACTCTGAAATTATTTCCTAACTACGATCCTGATGAAAACTTTTCTGCTGCGTAATTAATAAACACCGGTACCACTTAACTGGTTCACGGCTCTCGCTCCCAGGGTGGGGTCGGGGGCTGTGACAGAAGGTGGTATCAGAGCTACTTGTTTAAGCTATTTAGGTGTTCTTTTAATACCTAATCTGAAACAATAAAGTTAGGAAATTAATACAAAGTAACATATGTGTTATTTTTGTAGATTTAAATATATGAATATATATATGTAGATATGCACATATGATTCTTGGAAGTATTGTTTTGTTTTAATTATTCTGTGATATTAATAATTGAAAATGTTTGCCATTCAGATGTCGAATGAAGTATCACATAATCCAGAAGTTCATACTAATAATGAAAATCATTTGGATAAAAATGCTATAGAAAATCTAATAGCCCAAGGAATAGCTAATCCTTTACCTTTAATAATTAAAGTTGTTAAAAACCCCGTAGAACCCACCAAAGTTGTGAGTAGCAAGCATACTCGCGACTACAGTTTTAGCCATAGTGTCAATGGAGACAATGATGATATTATCAAAACCCCATTTCCCAAGAAAATGAAGGCGATGACTCTCGGGTGTACCTACAAAGAATTTCTAGCTTGTAAACCAACTGAGTTCACAGGCAGTGAAGGAGCCACAGCTGGTCTGCGATGGTTGGAAAAGACGGAAGTTGTTATGAAGATCAGCAAATGTGCGGAAGAAGATAAGGTGATGTATGCTTCCAACATCTTTAAAGAAGAAGCCTTAGAATGGTGGAATACAATTCTTCAGGCAAAAGGAAGTGACATGGCTTATGACATGACCTGGGAAAAGTTCAAGGAAATGGCAGAAAGGAAATTTTGTCCCCCTTATGAAAAGTAACGAATGGCTAACGAGTTCCTAAATCATAAAATGATAGATGTGAATTGTCGTGAATATACGACAACGTTCTTCGAATATGCAAGAATGGTACCAACTCTGGCTTCGCCAGAACCCGTACTAATTTCTCGTTATATTTGGGGATTAGTTAGCGAAATCTGAGACATGGTTAAGGCCGCTAGACCACAGACTATTAAAGAAACAATTGAACTAGCTAACATCCTGACAGATGGACTAATCCGCACAAGAGAAGAAAACAAGAAGAAGGAGTTAGCCCAGAAAATTTCTCAAGAATTCTACAAGAAGAAAGGAACTAAACCGTCATTGGGGCAACCTACCTGCAGAAACTGTAACAAAAAGCATTCAGGAAGATGTCGTTTTAGGAGAACACCCTACTGTGACTTCTGCAAGATGACCGGGCATATAGAGGAAGAGTGTAGAAGGAAGGCTAATATTTGTTACAATTGCGGAGAGACGGGACACATCAAACCATATTGCCCGAAACTAACTAAAGCACCTGACAACAAGGCAAAAACAACCGACGGAGCTAAGAAGAACGCGTGAGCATTTGTACTTACTACGCAAGAAGCAGAAATGATTCCAGACATAATCGCTGATATGTAATATCCAAGTTAAGTTATTATTTGACCTTAGTACAAATCAAAGTTATTAAATAAATTCATCCAGTCAAGTACTTCATCTATTCAGAACCATAATATACTTGTTTGGTCTTCACTTTCCTTGAATCATTTAAATTGGTTACGACACCTTGTGGTGGCATTTTCTTTAATTTAAAGCTTGCGCTAATCTCGTTTTCACATCTGATGTACGGATTTATTTATTTAATTTCTGTTGGTTCATTATCTTAAACCGTCTTAATACAATTATGTGTTAAGATAAGAGTACACACATTCGTATTATACTCCGGTGTACCTCTTAACGTTTCTTTCATCATTAATCCAAAAATTTATGATATTCATTTGGTCTTTCATCATCAGTTGAAAATCCTATAATATTTATTTGAAAATTTCTTCATTAAAACTTTCAGTTGATTACGAAAACGGTGAACTTGTTCGGTCACCGTAATTATTGAGCTATTTCAATCATTTCGACACCTTGCGGCGTCGATATAAACTTGTAGCTTGGACTAATCATAATCATACGAATCATTCAAATCCACGTATATATTTTGTTTAACTCATCATTGAAAATAGTCTTAATGCAATTATGTATTAAGACAATGATACACTAAATCTGTTGTATTTCGGTGTATCCTTGCAATTCAATAAATGTCAACGCATTAATTTTTCTCATATCATGGTTTAATAGTTGACAATTTATTTTCGTGCTTCTATTTCATTTTGAGCTTGTTGATTCTGAGTCTTTCTCAGTTAACAATCAAAGTAAGTTTTCTTTTGACAGTGAATTCTATTTGATTCTAAAAGTCAATCACAACTTGTAAATATTCAATTTAGATATCTATTGATCATATATCTCTTTTCACTTTAACCTAGTCACCTTGGAAATTATATCATTTCATCTTATTCGTTTGGCATCGATTTCTTGAACTAATTCAGTTGAACTATTAAGTCCTATTTATTGTACAACCCATATTCACAAAATTTGATGTCTTGATTCTGTACCATTTACCTTAATATTTTTCTTATCGATTAAGACATAACTTTAAGAAGACATCGTAGCCCAAATCTCGAGGACGAGATTTAAAACAAGGTGGGGAGAATGTAACGTTTCTATTTTTTTTCATATAAGAATTATAGGTTGTTTAAATTTACTAACCACTAGTAACTAGTTTTATTTTTAATATAATTAGTCGACCCAAATAGTTTTAAAAACTATTTTATATATATTTGGTTGGAATGTTATACTAATTAATTGGCTTATATATGTGTGATATTTCTATTTTCTATATTAAAATAAAGTATATAAAAACTTATATTATTAGACGGGTAGATTACAGGTAAGTTGAATGTTAGAAATATGAAGTACCTAGACGGGCCTAGAAACCGTTTAACAATTAAATTATAAAAATACATTATATCTGAACCTACTCCGTTTTTAATGAAACTTGGTTCAAAATGTAGAATAGATTATTCTCGTTCTAAAGACATATTCATTGTTTTATAAAATGTCATATTTTAGAAGTTATAAACGCCAAATGAGTGAAGCAGTTGAATTAATTATAATATATAAATAATAGAATAATAATAAAATTAAATTAAAATATTTGAAAAAATTGAAGTGGACGTGTCTCCTACAAAAGAATAAAAGAAAAAATAGAATTTTGAAATTTCAAATGTTGTGTACATGTGTGCTTGTATTTGTGGGTGTGATGAAATGTGGCATAAGAAAGTACATACGTGTATCGAATTTCCGTAATCACTAAGCAACTATGCAACCATATATAAGATTAACTCCCATTCCATTTTCATTGACAGTCTCTCGAGATCTCATATAGATATATATTCTTGTTTTTATTATTTACACTATAATAATAATAAGACTCTGCCCCGTTTTAAGTGTTTTAACTCCCGGTCACTTATACCCTTTCCGATTGATCTTGATCCCCATAACGCATGTCAAGGCTCTGCCCGACTAAGTTCGTTGGGGTTCTGTCTCGTGACGTAGGGATAAGGTTGAATCAGAGTTACTATACTTAACACAAGTGTATTATATATTTATTAAAATAGCTCAGAAGTTATACCCAAGATTCTACTAGGAGGCCTTCTAGTTGAACCCTAAAGTTACAAAGTGAGTCCATTCTCTTTTCTCACAGTTTTATCACCTTTTTGTGATACAATTATATTTAAAAATGCTTTCCAAAATTCTAAATATTTATCAGTTATACTTACAGTAATTAAATTTTTGTATTCTGCAATAACTGCCGATATGGGAGGTTTTATACATTATTTGACCCTCGTTACTATTGGCCAAAAAGTTAGCCAATAGTAGCATGACCACAAGCACGAGGGAAATTGTGCCCTAGTAGCCATAGCCTATAACTAATATTATTTTAACATTAATAAATTTAATGTATGATTGTAATAAATCTAAATGGTGTGTATATAAAATAGAGCTTTATTAATCATTATTACAATATATATTAAAGAAAATATATTTAATAAACCTAAATTACTATTTACATTATAAAATAATGTTTAGTCCATAAATGTATACCATAATAAAATAGTCAAAAATAATATATTCCACTATACTAAGATTATATTTTTAGTCTTAGTCACGTTAATATATTAAATAATAATAATATTACAATTATTTAATTAATATATTATATTTGATAAGTTATAGCCATTAGTTTGATAGAAAATGATATATATTTCACTTTTGGGCTAAGTGGTTTTGTGTCATAGAAAATATATTTGAAAAAGTAATGTCATGGGACCTTACTAAATTCAGAGTCACTAGTTGAGAGAATGATCAACAATGACATGACCAGAGTCACTAGTTGAAAGAATGATCAACAGTGATATGACCAGAGTCACTAGTTGAAAGAATGATCAACAGTGATTTGACCACCGTCACGGGAACCGCCTAGTGATCGATACCTTTAAATAATCATAAGACATACTATATATCTATTACTTGATAAATTCACTATTGGACGAAAGGGAGCCAATAAGTGATATGACCACTGTTACATCGGAACTGCCACCATGTGACAAATACTGATTGAGTTGGGTAAATATAAATAAATATAAAAACCTTGATGCTGTAAAGTATAACAATATATTTTATAAAAATGGAATGAACTCGTCAATATTTATTACTGATAAAATGTTTTCAAAACACGTTTCAGGTAACTTGATGTAAGGATAGTAGAAGCCAGTTATGGAGCACTGAAGGCTTAAATAAAGTGGCTATAATAAAAGAAGAAAATTATGTTTTAATTATTTGGGTTTATCCCTATAAAAACAATTTGAATTGAATATGGGTTTGAGCCCATTTATTTAATATTAAAAGTTCGGTGTTTTACAAACTCTGAAATTATTTCCTAACTACGATCCTGATGAAAAATTTTCCGCTGCGTAATTAATAAACACCGGTACCACTTGACTGGTTCACGGCTCTCGCTCCCAGTGTGGGGTCGGGGGCTGTGACAACTGCTCCTCCATATATACATCAGTAGTGGTAGACCCAATAAATGCCTTTTTCTTAGGTTTGGAATTTGAACAAGTAGAGTTTGAGTTTGTGATTCACCATATTTCCCTTCAATTACCTCCTCTATTTTAAACAATTCGCTATTTGAATCATTTCCAGCTTTTGCAGTTGTAGCAACTCATTGGAGGGAATAATGCATTTAAATCCCCTATCATAATAATGATCCATGTGCAATTCAATCAAATTATGAAAAGACAAAGCACAAGGAGTTTGAGCTTGAGCTTTGTTGTTGCGTTGCAAACATTGGTTGCTAAGATGGTTTGGGTCGCCACACTTGTAACAAGTGCGACTGTTGTTTGTAGGCGGTTAGTTATGGTTTTGGTTTTGATTTTGGTTTTGGGCTTGGGTTTAGGCTTGTTTGCCTTGTGGTTTCGGGCCACTTTGGCAATGGGTATTAAAATGCCCAAACCTATTGCACGTAGTGCAAAGGCGGTATGGCATGTTGGTTGGGTGGATGAAAATGTCTAATTTGGGTTTTTTGGGCAGATTTATGGATGAAAATGACAAGAAATTCCAAACCTCAGGGACGATTTTGACAAAAAAGTTAGACGTTCGGATAAAAATGACAAATTAGCCCAAAAATGAAGGGCAATATGGTATAAAAAAGTTTTTTTGGATGAAACTGGCAAACGTGCCTAAACCTCAGGGACGATTTTGGCAATTTACTCTTACTTTTATCACTTTACAACGTAATGTATTGTTATACATTTTTGAGTAAACTTCCGTTTTGCTCCTTATGGTTTGGTCACTTTAACGGTTTTGCCCCAAACCTTTCAAAATAGTCATTTTACTCCCTGATCTATGAAGGCCTTTATGATTTTGCTCCCCGCCCCTAAATGTCATCCATTTTAACAGTTAGGGTTTTAAGCTGGAATTGTAAAGGGATGGTTGGGAAAAGACATAATTGCCCCTCAGGTGTTTTGCACCTGACAGACTTTAACTGTTAAAGTGGATGACGTTTAGGGGCAGGGATCAAAATCATGAAGGCCTTCATAGATCAGGGAGTAAAATGGCTATTTTGAAAGGTTTGGGGCAAAACCGTTAAAGTGACCAAACCACAAGGAGCAAAACGAAAGTTTACTCTACATTTTTTTATCAATGCGTACACGTTAATGTCTAAATTATTTTTACAACTTTACATCGCAAACAATGTCCGACACATTGTACTCTTTTTTTTATCTATGTCTCATGACGTTAGTATCACATATGTCTAAATTATTTTACGCGTGTAACGAAGTGACAGACACAATATTACCACCGCAATGTGCGACACAAGTCAAAATTCTAGTATTTATAGAAGTCGAAAGAAAAAAAGAAAGTGTTTTATTAAATTGGTGGGTTTGACTTATTAAAAGTCAAGAAACAAGAAAGGTTCAAATACAAAGAAAATAACGCCCCTCAATGTCAGTTTTGTTTGGTGGGATAAGAAGCCATCTTATAAAGACCACACATCCCTTCACTTTTACTAGTCTTCCTCTTCATTCTGATGTAACCCTTCTCTCCCCATTTGGGTCCCCAAGAGTTCCTTACAATCACATAGTCCATTCCTTTGCTTGTTCCATATCCAACTGCTGCAACTCCATGATCCAAATCACTTCCACAATGCCCATCAAATACACCCTAACAAGGCAGAAAAGAGCCCAACTTAAAAAAGACTTTAACTCTTAGGCCCATTGGCGGATTCATAAGGAAGACCGTCCAGCCTCCAGCCCACTTAGAGAGTTAGATTTTGTGACATTGAGAGATTTTATTCGTTTACAAATAAATTATCTAATATTTTGTTTCAGATTTTATCGATTCTAATTTTCTTCCTATCCATCCAATCACAATAACCTTCTCATTTTTTTTTTCTTGATTAATTTATTTAGACTAAGTGTCCATGACTTTTGTTTTCGAATGGCCCAAGTGTCCCAGGAGTACTAATTTGAACGACCCAAATACAATATTGTTTTTTCTAAACATTTTTTATAGAGATAAAAGAGCTATCTTCAAGTGAAATTAATAAGTACGAATAGTTTTACATCATTAAGTAGATAGGTATGACCCAACTTTTTTAACCCGCCTTGTTTTAACCAAACCCAATTCGTGCCCCCCGTCAAAGAAAATTCTAGATCCACCAATGGTTAGGCCCGAATTCCTCCCCAATCTTGATACATATATTTTCTCCAATTTTTGTAATTGTGATTTATTTCCTTTACTATGTAATAATGCATGATTAATGCGTTTATTTGGATAGTCAATTCCATAATTAGGTCGTGTGTAGTGGAGCGCCCCATCTCACTTGTGTTGCCACTTGTCACATAACCCCCCATGGGGCTTGGCCACTACACATGATCTTAGATAGTTAATTTCAGTTTTCGGTTTTGGCACGACTCATGATGTGATGTTTCAAGGGTTACTTTTCCTAAGAGTATTTCTCTTTACGTCAGTAAAAACTTACCCCGCTATAAAACTGGAAGTCACGACCAGAAGCATCAATGGCGACGCTAATGGGCTGGTTTGCAAGTGCTTTTAAGAAGCTCTGTTCGTCGTTTTGAGGCACGTCATGATACCCACTTATCGTCACCTTTTCTGATACATCCTGCATAATTAACCAAAGCATTAAAATCAATACGTACGAAAGATTTTTGTCTTCCAAATTAAAATACCTTCATTTCATCACAAGTGCCTTCGCTCATGATATAAGGGTACTCTTCTTCCTTATGAAGACCACCATTTTGGACTATGAAGGAGAACGCATAGTCCATCAAACCTCCATTGCACCCGCTGTTAAAGCTTGTATCACAATCGATTAACTCCTGTTCCGACAACTCTGTTAGATTCCCGGTCACAATTTGGTTTATACCCTCCACCGCAGCCACCGTTGAGAACGCCCAACAACTACCTGCATGCATGCATACATTTTATAAGTTTATAGTTACATTATTACTACTTGTAAGCATTACTATACTTATACTGACCGCATGAACCCTGGTTCTTGACGGGTACAACGGCTCCTTTCTTTCTCCAATCGATGGATTTGGGTATGTTGACGAAATCTCTATAAGTGAATTCTCGCTCTCTCCGTTGTGGCAACTCCCCCTTGAGACCCAAGAACTTGCTCTTGAACTCTTCATGGCTCAAGTCAGCAAACTCATTAAGCCCAAGCCAGTAGTTACTAACTTTCTTATTTGTCTCATCAATGTGCTTCAAGTTGTCCTTAAAGATCTCAAACCTATGTAGCTTTTCTTCAACAGTCTCATAAAACTTTCCATGCTTCGAAAGCCATGATTCAAAGAGGTTAATGACTTTGTCGATGCATGTAAGATCCTCAGGGGCGTACCCTACGATTGACAAGTCACGAGCAAAAGCCGAACATGCGAAAAGCGCTAGGAAAAACGCGAAAAGGGGTGATTTCAGGGAAGGTGTCATTTTGTTTTTATGTTGTAGATGGATGGGTTGAATGAAGAATAGGAGGATGGATGAGGGTTTATATAGGGTGTTTTGGAATATGTTGCTTTCAAGTTAAGTTGTTTCCTTATGTTTAAGTCTTGAAGTTGGCTTCTTTTTGAAAATCTTTAGATCCAAGCATGTCTTCTAGGAATAATATTAAAGCATAGAGCAGGTGAAAAGTGTGTAGGTATTGATGATTTTAAATATGTATTTGTTGTTTATTGTATTATCAATAATCATAATAATAATATATAAATTATGAACATGGAACAAAATCATTCTCGACACATATGTGATGTTAATTTCCTCATTTGAGCTAATGTGGTGGTAACTAGTTTGTTGAAATTGATGGCCTCGGAAATAAAATCAGCCACATATGTTGTGCCGAAGAGGTACGGTAATTGCATTTCGATTTTGCACATGATCACTCTTAAGGGTGTCAATTGTGTCAAGTTGACGGGTTAGCGGGTTGACTAGTCGAAATGCGCAACCCGAACACGACCCATATTATTATTCGTGTGTTTAACGGGTGGGTATGAGTTGACATATAAATAATTGATGTGACAAAACTATTATAATTATAACCAACATAAAAAATGGAAATAAATGATTTTAAACATTACAAATCTTGAAAACTAATTGGTAATTACAAGTGTGTCTTCAAAAACACATGTAATGGAAAAATATATGTTTTAGGTTGACAAACACGACCCGTTTTTAAACGGGTGTTTGAGCCGTGTCAAAATGTTAATATTGTTATTATTTAATAGCTAAAATTATCAAAGTACGAAATTAAAATTCAAAATGTATAAAAGAATGACGTCACCGTAAATGTAATGCGTGGATGGTGACGTGGAAGATGATATAGCAAAAGTCAAACAAAAATAGACTTTCAATAACAAAGTTAGAATGATCAATGAGCATTCACATTCTAACCATCAAATTATGTGAGGAGGGGTTTTTATATTATAAAGGGTATAAAAAGTGGTTGTGAGTATAGGAGAGAGAAAATGTTACTGTTCATCTGTATATTTGGGGGGACACTGTTCACCCGTTATAATTTTTTAATATATTTTGAAAGTAGTTGTGAGTGGAAGTGAGAGAAAAATGTAATGATAATATTATTTAATTGAAAGGAGAGAGAAAAAATATTTGTTTTTAGTGGAAATATATTTATATAGGAGTTGTTTTTTAGTGAAATGTATGTATAATTTAATGGTTTGGATGTGAATGCTCTAAGAATAAAATTAAAATATGTTGTTATGTATAACAAACTAGAGGGAAGTTTTGAAGGTATTGTTTGATGATTACCAAAGTATTATAACTTTATGTTTTTTAAAACCCGTTGCGATCCGAAACCCGTCCCGTGCGGAAACTGGTGTCGGCCTAAAACCCGTTGCCATCCGAAATTCGTCCCATGCGGAAACCCGTGTCGGCCCGAACCCGACCCGTTCCGATCCAAAACCCGCCCTGTGCCAAAACCCGTCTCGGTCCGAAACTCAATTCGAACTGAAACCTTTCCGATCCAAAATCTGTTTCGTGCCGTAACCCTTCTTGTGCGGATACTTGTGGCGGCCCGAAACCCATTGTGATCCGAAACTTGTCCCGTTTCTTTAAGGTGCTAACCCACATCGACCCATTTCTTTAAAGCTGTCGACCCGCTTTGACCCGAAAATAACAAGATGAAATTTCAATTGACCCGTTGTGACCCGTTTACTTAAAATATCTTACCCAAACTAACCCATATAATTTTAAAAGCAACCCAAACTAACCCACTTGAAAACCTTTGGGTCAAGATTGCCACCTCTAGTGTTAGTATAATGCAATCATTTGAATCATGTCACAAGATGGACAAAATGTCAATAATATTCCCTAACACCTCTATCACTTACACTTATTTCATGTTTATCCCATACAAAATTCTAAGTTATTTAAAACATTAAACAAGTACTGATTAAAAAAAAAACTTTGGAAGATGAAAGATGTTTTGTGGGTTTCAATAGAGTGAGTTAAAGATGTTGTACATTAAGCACTGCCATTAGAAGACATGACTGAGAGAATACTTGTGACAGAAGACATGGCACTCAGAGCTGCTTTCACAACATCCTGAGAACATCCCGGTTTCACAATACTCCGAACCTACACCTCATACATTAACATAATAAAAAAAAAACTTAAGTAACTAGCATATGCTAACTTTCAACAACATAATATGCAATGAATATCATGAGAATGAGATTTGTGTGTAAAGTGAATCACCTTGTCAAGATATTCGTTTAATTCCTTAATACGGCCCATATAATCCAGGTCTTCTACACACAAGCTGACAACCCGAGATTCAACACCCGGACCATCAAATTGAAGGGGTCCAGGGTTTCTGTAAATATCATCCAACAACAATTTTCTGGCATTTTGTCTCAACAGCCTGCATTATGCGATTCCCAATTTTTAAATATTTGTTCGCATCAACCATATAAAATAATGCGTGAGGTTAATGACGTACTCATATACTTTGCCTCTTAAATCCACTGTAGCAGGATGGACAAGAGGTTTTCCGATTGTCATTGCACGACCATCATGCTTGATGCTCAACATAGCCTATTAATTAAAAGCAAATTAAATCCACATATGTTCTAATATTATTGAGATCATAACTGAAGCTACCGTAATTGGAGCAGCTCCACATCGCCACTTGTTAGATGGATTCTTGAGGTTTGTTACAGTGGCCATATAACCATTCAAGCCAGCTGCCAGAATATGGTAACAAATATGCCCAAGTACCTACATATTCATTACCGTACTGTTCTATCAAAGGATATCAGAGCTTTAAATGTAAAATATAATGTAATTCAAATGGAATAAACTTACATAGGCATAGTCACAATCAAATTTGGATGGCAAAGAATCTCTCGCTTGATAACCAAAAAAGTGACAGATAGCGTTAAATTTCTTCCCCTTGTATGATCCTTCTTTCTGTATTAAAAAAAAAACAGTCACATATATATAAAGATATCTCCCAGTTCCTATAATAAGAAAAGGATGTTCATGTTTCATATAAATTATATAATCACACCTGTCGCTTGTTCATTTCTGCCTCCACAAGTTCAGCAAGAAGCTTCTCAATTTCAATCTGAGACCATCAAATATAATTATAGAATCACGTAATGCATGTGACATATGCATATTATGGAACCTACCAAAATGTTATGAGAGAAAATTGTGTACCTGTGACAACTGGGCCGAGTCATCAGATTCTGGATACAGGAGAAGCTGCATCATGGTTACATGCACGTTATCAATAAGAACAAGAAGAAAATTTCAATGTGCAGAGATATAAAGTTACAGACCTGTTTTCTAATAAACGGTGGTAAAAAATCGAATAAGGCAGATGCCCAAGGTGATAGTTGTGTCGATATTTTATCAACAGAAACGCCACGTCGTAGAAGACTATGAATTTCCTGGAACCAGATCATATCAAACAAGAACAAAGAATACCAAAATAGATTGATTATAAACCAATAAGAATGACGTTTAATTACTTGCAACAGCGCGTAGACTTCAGGAATGCTTTCTATTAGCCCTTCTGGAAGTAAGATAACACCATGGTACTTCTCTGGCAGAATAAACAAAATTACAAATACGCCCTAACGTTAGTATATTACTACTACCATAATGACCACCGCATTCACATGCACATGCACACACCTTGTTCTGCCCTAGCTTGGATAGCATCACAAATCTGTTTTGTTAAGTCGAAGATGGTAAGATTTGAAGCAGCAACTTCTTCAGCTAGAATAACCTACAACAAAGATATGCAGGGTTAATTGGGAGTAAGAAAATAAAAAATTAATTTCAAACTAGAAAAGTAAGTCGCACCATGTTTGGGTGTGACTGGAGTGTGCATTCCAACGCCACATGAGATGCCTTCCGACCCATGAGTCGAATAAAATAGTAATACTGAAGGTGAAGCGAGGAAAAGCATTTAGACATTATTAACTATGATGGTCTATCATATAAGCAAAGTCAAGATAATGAAACATTATACAAATAACTAATTACATATTTACATCACACAGTACAGAACACGATACGGACATCATTTTGTCAAGTGGATTACCTTCTCTGCTGAAAGAGCATCGGTGCAGACATTGCTGATGAGCTGAGAGTTAACCTTGACAAAAAAAAAAGTTCATAATATTCTAATATGCATATGCTTCCGTAAATGAAGTTTTTGAGAGAGATCGTAAGATACGCACCTTACAAATTGTATCAAAACCAACATTTGCTTCAACAAATTGGTTCTTGAGATCACCATTCAAAGTAACAGGTACTCCAACAACCTAACAGTTAAAAAAGGCGGCACCAACAATAACACATACAATAAATACGAGTTAGAAATGTATATGACAGACTGGATGCAATCATGCAAATCACTACCTTAGTAGAGCATTTTGCTTCGGCAAAAGTCTCGGCAAGTTGAGCAGCATCAGTGTTTGACGTTACCCCGCCAATGATGACAAGGCCATCCAACTTCAACACGTTACATGCAGCCATGGCGGCATTGACTTGTTCTTGTGTTCTTATTTGATCCTTTGTCCGTCCCAATAGATCATAACCACCTTCAAATAATTAAGAGTTTAAGACAAATATAGTTTATTAACTACGGGGTTAGTGATAAGTAAAACAAACCCCACACACCAACGGCCTTTTGATTAGAAGTACCTTGATTCTTGTAAGTTGAAAGAATATTATCTGTGATCTCGAGAGTTCTCTGAGCAAATAAACCTTCGGAACCACCTGGTCACGTGCATAACACATACTTTCTAAGCATGTACCATGTTAAAAGAAAAAGACGAATAAAGGAAACTAACATGTGTTACGTTTGAGTTTTTGCAGCGTTGATGGAGTAATTTACATAGATACAATTACCTTAATATGAAGGAAAGAAAACATGTTGGTGTAAGGTAATTTACCTAGAAAACCGAGCAAAATACTTTTAGGGTTGTGTATTTTGAGAGCTTCATGAAGACCCCAAACAACATTGTGGCCTCCAGGAGACTGTCTACCACAGAATACGACACCAACCCTGAAATGAAAATTTGTAAAAGACGTAAATAACAATAAAAGCGGTCCTTCTGAACTTAACATGTACTGTATATTGCAGAAATAAAAGAATTGAAAAGGGGAAAGCGATACCTCATTGCAGGAAGGTCGCTAATGATCTGAGCACCGTGGACTTTGGCTGTTGCCCTAAGAAAATGAACCAAACGCTGACCATATGTGTGAGGGAATGATTGGCTGATAGCGTGGGCACCAGCGGAATCTGCCACAGTAGTTGCATCACCAAATTCTACTCGAACAGTAGTTCCCTGAGAATAATCTCATAAAAATTGTTTATAATGCATCCCTATGTTCTAGTATATCTATTCACACAGCAACTGCCAAGAACAGCATTTAGGCTGCTGCTAAGTAAACTACACGATATATATCTTAGAACAATCAGCCAAAATACAAGTAACTGCATTACAGAATCAACAAGCCCAGTATACATATATAAATTACTCTGTTTTAAGACAAAGCCATAAAGTCCAATCCTGAATGTATGCTTTAAGAAGGAACTTGAAAACGTAGTCAAACATGATGCACAAACTTGTTATCCAACATCATATAGAGAAGCAAGTCCCTTGGCTTACAAGCAAAAACATATAGCTGGAAAGAAAGAATACTATCCATCTGCATTAAGTAGTTGTTATTGAGAGCCTCACTTTTTTCAAAAAAAAAAATAAAAAATTGCAGAAAATGACAAAACTAAGCATGTCTAGTTAATGTTTTTGAAATACTATAATCCAAAGTGTATGTTTTAAAAGTAAATAATAATGTTTTCGACCCGGGGAGTAGCCTCTCTATCCCTTAGTATAGAGGTAAGATTTGCCACCCTCACACCCTACCCTACCCAGACCCTACAAATAGCATTTGCTATGAGTCGGATTATATTGGGTATGTTTGTTTGTAGTTTGTGTGTTTAAGAATGTCTAGTTATAAGATTAAGTCAAGATTTTATTTTACCAACATAGCAAGTGTAATGCACTTCTGGGTCATTAGCAATCTGAATGGAAGCTATTTAATTTTGACCACATTCAATCCCACAAAATAGCCAGAGTCATGTTTTTCAAAAAAAAAAAAAAAAATGGCTGCAAGTGTTTAACATTGTTCCTAGTAAACATAACCAGACCAGCTTCTTTCTTCTTCATTGACCAGCAATATGGGATGGAAGATTATTACATGTGTTTTTGTGACAATTTATGAATTTTGTATGACATATATAGAACAAAAATCCATGTAAGTTTTATATGAAAAGACAGGAAATAGGTATCTATCTATGCAGCAGAATATATGAATGAAAAAGTGGAAACCTGAAGGCAAGGGGGCAGGTCCGGGTGGTAAATGGAGCGACTCTTTTGAAGAGGAGAAAGCTCTCTGGGAACTCCATAATCAGACTCCATTTTTCTTTGTCTCTCACTCACTTGGCTGGCCGGTAATCTAATGGTATATGCTTTGCTTTCTCTTTATATTTGATTTTAACGTCAATATAGAGACGCTGTGGGCGGACATTACCAACCAACACCCATTCCTTTCTTTTCTTTTCTTCTTTTTTTTTTTTAATTTTTTAAAAAACTGGTATTTATAATCTTTTATTTTTATTTTAGATATACATAATTAACAAATATTACGAGTTCACACCAATAAATGCTCCACACGTATCTCTTAAAAAAATCAAATATTTAGTTGCTTAATTTTTATATCTGTAGGAGCTTTCAACCTTTTTTCCCTAAAAAACCGTTTATGTTGACCACCAAGTTTGTGTGTATTTATAATAATATAAAATATAATTTCCTTTTTTTCAAAAAAAAAAATTCCTTTATAATTTCAGTACTTGTCTAACTTTGGAAGTCATATAATACTAAAAAAAGAATGTTAATTTATATAAAAGATATGTATGAATGATATTTACGTTTTTTTTAGAACGGATAACTAGCACTCTTTATAAAGTCACTTAATATGTCCATAATAATAAGACTAAGGCCCTGTTTGGTAGCCTCTTAATCCATTCAGAGGCTGCCTCTTAATGAAATCATTTGTGGCCCTTATGTCTGAATGAATAAGAGGTAACCTTATGTCTGACTGGATAAGAGGTAACATCTGAATGGTAAACCATCACACGTCACATTCTTCTACATTATCTTTGTTAAACTCTTAAATGATTTCATTAAAATGTAGCCTCTTAATGTCATTCAGATGCTACCAAACAGCCCCTAAAACCCTCAATCACTCAAACAGTCAAACATAAACACTTTAATCCACTTGAAAAATGCTATAGAGTTTTAATGAATTAGTTTGATAGGGTCTTCAAACGTGTGCTCAAAGGGGTTTTGACGAAACCTTTTGGTGCATTGGGATATGCTTTCATTTTTCTATTTCATTGAAACCCACCTAGCCTATGGATATCTGTGACATGTAAAATTCAAAGTGAAAATATAAAGAATAATCAAAAGCTTTCGATCAGCATAAGCTGGTACTCTCACCCACCCAAAGTGTAATATGAAGGAATTAGGAACATTTTTTTTTTTGAACGGCAAATTAGGATCACTGACGGATCACTGGAGTATCATCGTGCCACCAGCAGAACCACCCTATCATATCCATCTCCACTAGGCAATAATGCCTATACACTAATTCAAGAGGAAACCCAATAAATATGGGAAAACCCTCTTTGTGGGAATTGAACCCATGACCTAATGGTCATAAGCCTTATCCCACCACCAAGATACCACTAGGCTATAATGCCATGGGTAGGAACATTTTGATATACATGGAATTCTAGTTATATATATAGTTTACGAATGAACATGAATAGTAATTTTAAATTTAAAATGATATATACCTTTTTAATATTTTATTATATCAATATATTATTTTTAATATTTACTTTAAAAATATTTTCATTTTTTTCCTATTTACTTTTAGCTTGTGTTTTCATTTTCTAAAACCATATTTCCTTTATCATTTATTTTGGTTTTTAATAATTATTATTTCTTTTTTAAATCATCTTTACTTTATCAATTAATTTGTTATTTCTTTAATAACTTATCTTTGTTAAAAAAATTTTTCGAAAAACTAAAGTACGTAGTTGTGCTTAATTTTTACCCTTGATCGGTATAAGTTTTATGAAAAACGAATTTATATTCAAAATAAAGTATTTATTTGGTATTGTAACACCCCGTGTTTTCACAAGTGAAAGTCAAAGTCAACGACCGATTTCGCGCGACTTGACTCGTAGAAATGTTTTTATTTTAGTTATATTATGTGGAGTAAGTGTTGTTAATTGCAATAATCGAATCGTGTAAATCGTATTTCAATCGACCTACGACTATGAACTATAGGCAGTAACAATGCGATAAAGTTAATCAACTAATAATCAAGCTATGCTAATCGAATCGACATCGAATCGCAACTCGAACTGTGTGTTTTACTTATTGCATATACGTGTGTGTGTGTGCCTTACGTGTTACCTGTGCATGTTTACTTATGTTGTGGTAATCAAGCGAACTCAATCGAAACTCGAAAACTAACTCGAATATAATCAAACTCGAACCCGAATCCCGATCGAACTATGTTATATACGAAGTAGTTGGGACCAAAAGTAATTTGACTAGGAAACCCTCTCGAATCGCTCGCAATCGAAACCGAAACGTCAAAAGATCGTCGCACCGAACGCACCACTCAGGCGTCATCCGCACGGATTGTCCTTCCGCACGGACAGTCAATCCGCACGGATTGCCCATCCGCACGGACAGGCCATCCGCACGGATAAAAAATCCGGGTGACCTGCAATCCGCACGGACGACCCTTTCCCCTTTTGGCATCCTATAAATACCCGGGTCACTCTCCAAACTTTCCACTTTTGGCAAGTGACGTCCGACCCGCACGCATTCTTCACCTTTTCTTCGATGTCTCTCAATCCAGGTAAGATCTCACCCTAAATCTTGTACTTCCTTGATCTATACACAATTCTACACCTTTCTATCTTTCAAATCTTAACTTTTAACCCTGAAATCATCAACATTTGAGGTATTCTAGGGTGACGTCATCATGAGGTTCTCATGAACTTCAAGTTTGACCTCATTCCACCAAGAATAACTCGGATCTGAACGATTTCCACAAGATTTCACAACAGCTTCACTTAAATCTGAACTTTTCAAAGGATAAAAGAGTTGAAAGAAATAAACACAAGTTTTCTCCTTCTTTTACCCTCAAAAACGGTAAGGATCGGATCAATTCTAGTCTTCTACCCAACGTTAGTGAAGCACTAGCCCTAGATCTGGATTCTACCCACAAGACACCTGATTTCGGGTAAACTGGAATGACCATTCTGAGTCGCCGACAGGCTGAGTTAGGGTGATTCCTGGCCGACTTAGTCATGCGGGTAAGAATACAATTCCAAGTGGTTGCCACGTAATCAGAGCGTCTCGATAAAACGACAACAGCAACCAAGAGTAGACGAATGGAACAACCAGAACGAGAGGTTGTTCGCACGGGCAAGCTGTCCACACGAACAAGTTGTCCGCACGGACAGACTATCCGGACGGGTTGTCACCCGGACGAACTACACTTGGGACCCACATTCGAAACAAGGTTTGAGTATCGACGAATGAATAATCCGCACGGACGACCCTCTGAATGGATTACTCTTCGGATCATGAGACCTTAAACAATTTCCAACATGTTCATCCGCACGGACAAGTTGTCCGCACGGACAAACTGTCCGGACGGATTGTCGATTGTCCGCACGGACTGTTATCCGGACGGATTTCACCAAATTTCAGCAAGTGACTCACCATGAAGGCTGTTGTCCGCACGGACTACCATCCGGATGGATTGTTGTCTGCGCGACCGGCTTGAAGGGTAGAGATACTTAAATGTTTTCTAAATGCTACAACAAAAACTTCAAAGCACAAACCATCATACACAAACACATCCTTAGCTTAGGAAGAAACAATCCACTCGAATAGTTATCCGCACGAACATGTTATCCGCACGGATGACTAATCCGGACGAATTGCTAATCCGCACGGATTACTTGTCCGCACGAATAACTTGTCCGCACGAATAACTAATCCGCGCGAGAGACTAATCCGGACGGATTACTATTCGCACGGATTACTAATCCGCACGGATTGCCAATCCGCACGGATGACCAATCCGCACGAATAACTAATCCGCACGATCAGCTATCCTACCCACTCTCGCTCTGTATCGTTTTACGCATCTGTAACACCCATGTTATTATTTTAGAAATCTTCGTATAAATACGACAACAAACATGTAATTAAGATTAAGTATCATTAGAAAATACAAGTAATTTAAAACTTTTACAATTTAAAATTTTTCAACATAATATAAATAAGTTCGCCATTTAAAAGTTATGACGTAACGCCGTGCGGAAGCTTTAATCTTTAGTGTTCGGTTCTTTGTAGCTTCTTTCTTGATCGCCCTCCGTTAAAGATTTCAACATCACCTAATGTCAAAACCACATCAAATGTTAGTTTTGACAACATTAAAATAAATTAAATCAAGTTCCAAAATCAAATAAGCAAGAAAATAAAAAAAATTTCAGCTTTCTGATCTGTCGCGCCCCGCGACAGATTTCGAGTAATCTTACGCGGGCCGCTAGAAGCCCCGCGTGTCGCGACGTAATTCAGGTCTCCCTTCGCGTGGCGCGGGGAGTGCCTTTTCCAGCAGATTCAGATCTGTGTCCTGCATTTTTCAGCAACAACGGTTTTTACGGAAACGGTCATAACTTCTTCGTTATTGATCCGATTTATGCTATTCTTTTTCCTACGGGTCCGTAATTTAATTCTCCATCTTATGGAGTTAAAATCCCACATCCGGATTAACAAAATTGCAGACTTTTAAGTCTTCGGCTTACTACCCTTTTTACCAAAAATTGACCCGTTCATAATTTTATCACACCAACAAGTTTATTTGACCGTTAAACTCATGAAGTTCATTATTTCAATATATCCTATTATATTAATCTCAAATCACGGGTTTCTCAAGTGATAAAATCCCGTTTACGATTAAATGCATATTTTGACCCGTTAAGGGTAGTTACGCGTTTTAGTCTATAACTTGTGCCTTTCTTTTGTCACTACAAAAGTTCCAAATCTAATTAACTACAAATATTCCACCACAACTATTTTGTGGTGGATTTATCGTAATGAACCCCTTTTTCCCCAATTTTACCCATCGGTTGGTCATTTTACGCAAATGACCATCTTTGAGCATTTGACCCGCGAATGCACCTTCCTATGACCTTTATTCATGTCTAATGATTCCATAATCTTTACGCAAGTTCCTAAACGACCCCTATGAGTCGTTTGCCCAATATACCCTTCAAGGGTGTTTTGGTCAACTTTAGTCCCTCACTTCACGACGAAGGACTTTCACTAAATATTTTGACCAAAATTGTATGTTTAACCAAAAAGCTTAGTTATACGTACCTGGCTCGGGTCAAAGTATTGACCCGTTTACTTAGCTTTTGCTTTGAATCTTATAGTTAAAGCAACGCAAGCTTGTGTTATTTCCTGTGATTACAAAACTCAACAAGCAATTATCAAATGTTATTGTCAAATGGCGTTACCCACACCAATTGACTTATTTAGTCAAATTGACCATTTGTCCGTATGAGATGGTATTTAAGTACCATATCATCCCCTTTAAACCTATCCCGGTTTTCCTTGTACTCGTTTTACTTAAAACCGTTTTTGTTTGTTTGTCACTACATGACTAATTTACCATTTTACCCCTTGTCCATAACTTATGATTTCTTACCATTTTCCCTTCGTTCCGACTCTCATTGAATCGTGTCGGAACATCCTATGCCAACCACTTAGTAGGATTCATATACTATACTTGCCATCATGTCATTTGTAAATAATGAAAAGGGGCGTAAGCTTTACTTACCTCACATCCGAACTACACTTTTCCTTTCCTTCTTGATTCGTTTGATCCGCTCCCTCATCAAGCTTCCACCTAGCTTGTTACGCGTCAAACTATCATCATTCGTTTTCAAGGTGGTTAGTTTAATCATAATTTAATACGATTATTCCACCTTACGCATTTCATATCAAAAATTACCATTTATCGTATTATAGGTCAGTTTGACTTCTTAAAAGTCAAATGCCCATTAGTATACTAATTGCATATTCGAGTTCATCAACTAGTTTTAGCATTCTTTAATTACCCGGTAGGCGTTATCTTTAGACCACCGTTTTAACCAAAGTTCTAACCATGTTCATCACATTTAGAACTCTTTTTAATCACATTTTGCATAATAACCAAAACATCACAATTAGGTGTTTTATCTACAAAAATTCTAGTTTCGAGCCTTCTTTTAGGCATTTCAACAAACACTTTAAGGGCAGAATTTTTACATGTTTATTTATCAAGTCTCTAGCTTATCTCTTAGCCCTAATTTCACATAAATCAACCATCTTACAAAGTTGTTAACTTCTATAATTTCTGAAATCATTCCAAAATTGTCAAATTATACTAGATCAACACTGTATTTCCTAGTGTTCATCAAATTACACATAACCCATTAATCACCTACAATGGTGTTCATAGGTTTCACTAAAATTTCACATGATTTCAACTCGTATTTGTCTAGGGTTTGTCCCTAGACACTATAGTTGTTCCTAAATCATCATATGACACACATGCAACCATAATTTCAGATTTTCCCAATTTCCTGAGAATTTCAAGTTGAGAGTTTTCATGAAATTTTACATACCTTGTAATCCTCTTGTGATGAGGATCAATAATCTATGCTCGAATTTTGTTTTGGACCAGATTTGCACCTCCAATTTGAGAGTTTTAGTGAATTTTTAGGGTTTGAGGGTGGGGTGTCGCCCCCTGCTTATTCTTGATCGACCAGACCCCCAAATGGGGTGTTTGGTTTTTGTTTTAATTATAATTAGAAACATAAGTTTCAATTTTAACATCTTTGGCCCCTCCATTTTTCCTTAGTTCATAATTTATGTGTTTTTAACCCACTCATAAGTCACTATCTAACTAGGTTAGAATTATTCCTAGTTAGCTTAGTAGGTTCGGGAAGTCGTAACCCGTTTTACTTTAAGTCCCGTTAAATCGGGCCTTTTATCTTCCTATTTTCTTAAAAGCTCTTATTCACTTTAAATAAATATTAGGATTATTCAATTAATTCCTAATACTTGCCAGTTTACTTTTACCACTAACGGTATTTTCCCCGTCTTTAGTATTAACGGGGTTTAATTACCAAACTCGTTTTCGGGGTGTTACAAGTCTACCCCCCTTAAAGAGGTTTCGTCCTCGAAACCTTTTTCTTACATAATTTATTGAGTTTAAACTCAATGTATTTGATCCGAGAATTATTTTTAAACCTTACTTATACTTTTTAACCAATCGTTAGTATTACCCGAAAAGTATGGTAACATCTTTTTGGTTACTAATTGTTTACATATCTCATACGACATAGTGTAACTTCGAAATAACGTAATCTCGTTATTTCCACTAGTTTAGTTAACTTAGCGATATCCATCGCTTTCATATACTATCGAATTCCTTATGAATCCGTTACTTTGACCCGTTTAAAGGTCTTTAGTGAAATATTTCACTTTTAGCAATAATTTCTTTTGTTTTCAGATTTATTTATTCGGTTCAGTTATACCGAATCCACCGCTTACAAGCAAACCAAATTTTATTGATTTGAATTACTGGCCTTAACCGGTCTCATTAACTAGACTTATTAGTCCCGTTACTTTTTACCGCTCGCTTGGTTATAATGTGATTTTACTTCACGTTACATTTCCCAACCGTGGTCGTGTCACATCCTGTTTAGTTTGTATCAACCTTTCATTTTTGAAAATATCACTTTTCGAATATATCATCTTGCGCCTATCAGTGTTAAGACTTGAACCTTTCGTGCTTATTATTTGAATTCCTATCAGGATTTATATTTGTAAAAACGTTATTTCTTACTAAAACTGAAGTTTTAGTTTAACGTCTTATCTTTAATTTATGTCAAGCAATTTTGACTACTTGACATTTACTCTTTTACAGTCTTTGCTTTACGCGAGGATTCTCAACTGGTTCCCTCGCTTTGTTTTAGTAACCCGTAGGTTCCTTCACTTCGTCTCGTAGACTATCTCTTTGGATTTCCACCTCTTTAAGGTGTGACTCAATAATTCTTTCCTTTCTAATTGTGACCCCAAAGGTCTTCTTGGTCCCGTAGACCTTAGCCTTATTTTCAATCCCGTAGGTTATGATGATCTCGTAGATCATCTTTTATTCGAGTCTTTATTCAGATGTATATACGTTTATATACGCATATGGCGTTAAGGCGCCTCTTTTTATGGTTAGAATTATTCACTTTTACTTTTTGGATTTCGTTTAACCTTGACCATAGTCTAAGGCTACATTGTTTTCTTTCGAATTATCTTTCTGACTTCGTGACTTCTAATGCCAATTACACGTCGGTTCGCCCTACACTTACCGTTACCTGGTTCTTATCTATACTCCTTTACGTCCCATTACCCGGGTTCTTTATCTTAGTGTTTTTAACATTTTTGTTTTGCTAGTTTGCATTTTTCCTATATTTATATTCCTTTATGACCCATCATGTAGGTTCATTAATGTTTCGCGCTCCCATTATTCAGTTTGCGCTTACTTGCACTACCAAGTTTTTATACCTTATTTATCTCGTTTGACTTGTTCGTGTGAAATTTCATCACTTGTGAACATCAAACTCCATTCTTTATTCGACCCGTTCAACTTTAACTTAGTTGAGCGTAGTTATTAACATTTATGTTTGCAAGTTCTCATTGTCCTTTAGTCATGACTCATATTCCGAGTCTTTTGACTTTCTATTTCGCGTTCCCGTCTCTTGGTTTACGCATTCACCCACAATCCTACCCGTCCATCGGGTATCTTTACCAACGTCATCATCAAGTAGCCATTCTTATATGGTTTTAGACATCATCTTAATTTATTTGATCGTCTTAGCGAGATTCATCGCTTTTATTCAAATTAATTCTTTATTCTTTATTCAATTCGTTTGACTTGTCCATATGAATTTCATCACTTGTGACAGTCAAACTTTTATCCCTATGCCTTAGCATTCCTATTGGTCGGTTTGTATTTTCTTTTTACTTGATCCTTGTCCCTTCCCTCGGGCTCGTTATTCATACGTAATGCGCTTCCGTCATCCGACTTACGTTTACGTTTACTATCAAACATCTTATTTATTTGATTTATTTGGGTACCATTTAAGTTAGTCTCATTCACCCCGCCCTTAATACATCGGATGTAAACGTGTCCGCCATAAGAAGTTCATGGTATCATATGCCACTACTTACTTGGCCAGAGTAAGCGATTAACACATGACACACATGACCTTTTTATAGTTTTCACATCACGCCCTATGTAAGTAACGCCTCTATTTGTTTCTCTTGGAAACAATATCCCGAATACATTTTCTATTCGGGTTTTTCCAAGTTTTTAATCTACATATGCAAATTTCAATTTCTACTTATTTGTTGCATATTACTATTTGTGCGGTTATTTAAAATGTGCACCTGGTAATGTTTGCCCCGACGGGCGTTCCTTGCCATTAACCTTGTTCGCGGTCGTTACGCGATTTAGTCCTCGATAAGCATGCTCCTCTTGTCATACTTCGGACCGTTCCATCATCATATCCACAATTCGTTTGACTTTCGTCATCTTCAAACGCGAGTGTCCTTCAATTAAAACATTCACAAAAGTTAGTAGCGTCAACTTCAATAATCGCCCGTATTATAATACAAGGCTTTTTCTACTATATGCGTCAACGCGCGTATTTTCGTCAACTATATCAATCATTTTAATTGGGGTAACGTGTATCACACGATAGCCCTATGTGTTGTTTACAACACCCTAGCATGCTAAACTATTAACATACATGTACTTACCGGATTTGCGATCAAGCCTCGAACCGAACACCAATCTTTATCAAGAGCGTAAGGTTTAAGTCCAAGCATAGCTTTCCCGCCATACTTGAATCTCTTAAACCAAGGCTCTGATACCAACTTGTAACACCCATGTTATTATTTTAGAAATCTTCGTATAAATACGACAACAAACATGTAATTAAGATTAAGTATCATTAGAAAATACAAGTAATTTAAAACTTTTACAATTTAAAAGTTTTCAACATAATATAAATAAGTTCGCCATTTAAAAGTTATGACGTAACGCCGTGCGGAAGCTTTAATCTTTAGTGTTCGGTTCTTTGTAGCTTCTTTCTTGATCGCCCTCCGTTAAAGATTTCAACATCACCTAATGTCAAAACCACGTCAAATGTTAGTTTTGACAACATTAAAATAAATTAAATCAAGTTCCAAAATCAAATAAGCAAGAAAATAAAAAAAATTCCAGCTTTCTGATCTGTCGCGCCCCGCGACAGATTTTGAGTAATCTTACGCGGGCCGCTAGAAGGCCCCGCGTGTCGCGACGTAATTCAGGTCTCCCTTCGCGTGTGTAACACCCCAAAAACGGGTTTGGTAATCAAACCACGTTAATATTACTGACGGGTAAAATACCGTTAGTGGTAAAAATTTACCCGGTAAATTTTAGGATTTAAATAATTAATCCTAATAATAAATAAAAAGTGAATAAAAAGCTTTTAAGAAATAAAGTGATAGAAGGCCCGAGTTAACGGGACCTGAAATAAACTTAGTCATAAATATTCTCGAACCCGCTAAGTTAACTAGGAATATTAAACCTAGTCAATAAATGGGAATATTGTTAAAAATAAGTAGGTTGTGGCCTACTTAATAACGAACCCAAACACGAGGGGTTAAAGTGGGATAACTAGAAAACTTATTTAATTAAACAAAACAAAAAAAACACACACTGTGTGTTCTGGATCGATCTCAGGAGAGCTCCCAAGGAGCCAAACCCTAACATCTAACATAATCATCAAATTGAAGGTCAAAATGAAGCTCAAATTCACAACCAAACATGAATAAATGATCACCAAGTCAAGGGGATCGTAAGAGTTGTCGAATTTCTAACATTCTTGAAGTTGTGAAAATCGATTAATCTTGCATGATACGATCTATGTATGAATCATAGAAGTCATGGCTGAATTTGGGATGTAGGATTACTTAGGAACAAACCCTAAGTGAAGATTTAGAATAAATTGCTATGATTTAGGTGTTTGGTTGAATCACCACACCTAGCTAAGTGGGTTTTATTGTTATGATGAAATTGATGATAAGACTATGTTTAGAATCATCATGCACGATAATGAATGAAAGGTGATTGATTAAGCCATGAAATTGGGTACATGATCATACTTTCATAAAAGGGGTTTAATAAATTATGATGAAACTAGTGATTTTGGTTCATATGAATGGGTGTTTGGAATCATAATATCTACTAATTAATTTGTAGAACTTGATTATATTAGATGTTCGGATAAATGTCTAATGCTATGATGAAACGGGTTTTTACATGTAGATAGAAACCCTTAGCTCTTGCTTAACAAATGAATAATTAACTTTGATAATCAAGAGCTAAGTTAAATTGGTGTTAATAATAGTATGAACTTAGACTTGAAAAGTAGTTAAAACGGTGGCGTAGAAATAATGTCTATCGGATACTTGACAAAGTGCTTAAATGAATTGTCGAGGTTTATAATATAATCACTTATGTTGATAGGCAGTTTGACATTTAAAAGTTAAACTGACCAAAATAAAATCAATTGGTGAATTTTGATGTAAAACCCGTAAGGTGGAATAGTCATAATTAATGATGACTAAACTAACCGTCTAACGAATTATGATAATAGTTTGACGCTTGACAAGCTAGGTGGAGGCTTGGAAAGGAAGCGGGTCAAACGAAGCAAATAAGAAGGAAAAGCGTACTTCGGATGCGAGGTAAGTAAAACTTACACCCACTTGTAGTATATGTGTTTATTTTATAAGCGATGAGTACGATAAAGGATTAGGTTCGAATCATGGGTTCCGACACGAAACGAAATGAGTCGGAACCAATAAATATGTTTTAAACCATGATTAATGGTGAAAGAGGCAAAATGGTAAATTAGTCACGAATTGGTTAAGAATTGGTGAGTTTTTCTTAAAGTTACCTTATAGCGTAACTAGTAATGGAAAATGGGTAAAAATGGAAATTTAGTCAAGTATCGACTAAAGTAAAATAAGTTTCAAAGGACACCCATAGCGTAAGCCGAATGGGTTAAAAATATAAGAAATTGACTTTAGAAAGAAAGAGATCTAGTGAGAAAATCCGAAATGGGTCGGATGTGTGATTGGTAATTAAAACCCATGTTTTGTTACATATGAAAATGTTGGGTTATGTAGGTCGAACGGGTCAAATGGTGGGAATAACGCCATTTGACAAAATCAACTAATGTGGTTGTCAAGTCATGTGTTTACAGGGGCGAATAGTAATTTGGGTAATTGCGTCGCCATAAGAATACCGGTAATAAAAGCAAGGTGTCGAAACGGGTCACTAGGTTGACTCGAGCCAGGTACGTATAAATAAGATTGTGGTTAAACATACATTTTTGGGTCAAATTAGTAGCAAATGCCCTTCGTCGTAAATGAGGGGCTAAAGTTGACTAAAATTCCCTTGATGGGTAAATCGGGCAAATGACCTTTAAAGGTTGTTAGAAATAAGTGTTTTGATAGATTAAATCCTTAGGATAAGTATTAAAAAGGATAATGTGGGACCTTAGCGTCCAACGAGTTGAAACGAGTATTTTTCGTAAAATGACATATTCGAGGGATAGAACTAGGAATACATAGTCTATCACATTAAATCCACCACAATCTTAGTTGTGGTGGAAAACTAATTAATATGGATGGGTGGAATTATGATGCATAAAAAGGAACGGACGTAAATTAAGTTTAAAGAGTGCATAAATACCCTTAACGGGTCAAAATAGAAGTATTTGTGAAACGGGTTAATAATGTGTAATAACCCATGATTTGAGCCTTGTACAATAGGAAATAATCATAATGATATGTTTACAAAAGAAACAAGGACCGCAAACAAGTTGTTAGATGAAAACATGAACGGGTCAAAAGTTGGTGAAAAGGGTAATAAGCCGAAGAGTTAAAAGTCTGAAATTTTATTATGTAGGATGTTGGATTTCAACTCCATTAGATGGAGAATTAAATTACGGTCGCGTAGGAAAAAGAATCGGGTAAAACGGACCAATAACGAAGAAGTTATGGCCGTTTCCGTAAAATTGGGCATAGCTGAAAATGCAGGACCCAGATCTGAACTCGCTGGAAAACCACATCTGTCGCGCCACGCGACGGCTGACTAGAAACACGTCGCGACACGCGACGGTATGACGCGGCCCGCGTGAGACTAGGGTGTCTCTGCCGCGGCCCGCGTGAGATCACAAAGCTGGCAAATTTAATTCTTTTGTCCGTTTTCGTATCCGGACTTGTTCTAAACCCATTTTAAGCTCGTATAACTAATCATTTCATGGTTTATGAAATGCAGGTATAATTTGGAACTCCGGATGATAATCAAGCTCAACAAAGAAACGAACACAATCAAGAATCAAGCTTCCGCATGACGTTTCGTTGTTACTTTTAAATGACGAACTTTATTACATTTTGTTCTAAACTTTTAAATTGTAAAAGTTTTAGATTACTCGTATTTTCTAAGAATACTTAATCGTATTTACATGTTTATTTTCGTTATTTATACGAAAATCTTTAAAATAATAACAAGGGTGTTACAAGTTGGTATCAGAGCCTTGGTTTAAGAGATTCAAGTATGGTAGGAAAACTATGCTTGGACTTAAACCTTATGCTCTTAATAAAGATTGGTGTTCGGTTCGAAGCTTGATCGCAAATCCGGTAAGTACAAGTATGTTAATAGTTTAGCATGCTAAAGTGTTGTAAACAACACATAGGGCTATCGTGTGATACACGTTACCCCAATTAAAATGATTGATATAGTTGACGAAAATACGCGCGTTGACGTTACTAACTTTTGTGAATGTTTTAATTGAAGGACACTCGCGTTTGAAGACGACGAGAGTCAAATGAATTGTGGCTATGATGACGGAACGGTCCGAAGTATGACAAGAGGAGCATGCTCACCGAGGACTAAATCGCGTAACGACCGCGAACAAGGTTAATGGCAAGGAACGCCCGTCGGGGCAAACATTACCAGGTGCACATTTTAAATAATCGCACAAATAGTAATATGCAACAAATAAGTAGAAATTGAAAGTTGCATATGTAGATTAAAAACTTGGAAAAACCCGAATAGAAAATTTATTCGGGATATTGTTTCCAAGAGAAACAAATAGAGGCGTTACTTACATAGGGCGTGATGTGAAAACTATAAAAAGGTCATGTGTGTCATGTGTTAATCGCTTACTCTGGCCAAGTAAGTAGTGGCATATGATACCATGAACTTCTTATGGCGGACACGTTTGCGTCCGATGTAGTAAGGGCGGGGTGAATGGGACTAACTTAAAAGTACCCAAATGAATCAAATGAGCAAAATATTTGATAATAATGTAAACGCACAGCCGGATGACGGAAGCGTATTACATTAGGATGATGAGCCCGAGTGAAGGGACAAAGATTAATGTAAAAGGATTAAGGTATGCAATTGGGAGGGGTGTGCTTACACTCGAACCCGGAGAATGCAAATATGACTCTCAACGGGCCGATTTTGTGAAACACCAAATTTGAGAACAAAGTAGGAATATAAAAGCGAAACGAAGTCATAATGCATACCGTAAGGGTTGCAATAATAACGACTTCGGTAAAACACCCGGTTGGTGGGTAAGGATTTAAACACATGCGTAGACCGAGAAACGGGAACTCGGATGGAAAGTTAAAAGACTTGGATTTTGAGTCATGACTAAAAGATGACAAGATAAAGTAAATAGAAGTTTTAATAAATCATGTTCAACTATTTTAAAGTTGAACGGGTCGAACAAATATTGAAGTTTGACATTCATAAGTGACGAATTTTCACACGAACAAGTTAAATGGGTCAGATAAAACGTAACATTGGAGAGGATAATGAGCCCGGTAATGGGACGAGATTGAATACAAATATAGGTGCAAACCAAATAAAGGAAAGCGCGAGATATTAATGAACCCATGTAATGGGTCGGAAATTAAATATGAAATGATGGCAGACACGAATCACAGTCGGAGTGAACGAAATTTTGATGCGAAAACAAATGATTTTCGAACATAAAAAGGGACGATCTACGGGATCATTATAACCTTCGGATTATAAACAGTGTAATGGTCTACGGGACTAAACTGACCCACGGGTCCTGAAAAAAAAAGGGAAAAGGATCATAAAGGCAAACGCCCTAAAGAGGTGAAAGCCTAAAGAAATAGCCTATGAGGCTAAGTGAAAGAACCTACGGGTCAATAGTGTAAAGCAAGGGAACTAGTTATGATTCCCCGCGTAAAATGAGAACGGAAAAGAATAAATTATGGGTTGTCAATTTCCTTAATATGAGTAATTGACATAGTTAAAAAGAAAAACGTTAAACTAAAATTCAGTTTTAGTAAAAAACAACGTTTTAACAAATAGGAATACTATAAGACGAATTTGGAAGTAACAAATATCAAAGAGTATGGGTCTTAACATCGATAGGTGCAAGACGATATATTCGAAAAAGTGGTATTTTCGAAAATGAAAGGTTGATATAAATTAAACATGATGTGACACGATCACGGTCAAGAAATGCAAAGTGAGGTAGAATCACATTATAACCAAGCGAGCAGTAAAAAGTAACTGGACTAATAAGTCTAGTTAGTGAGACCGGTTAAGGTCATTTAAGTAAATTTGGTTGTTTGTAAGCGGTAGATTCGGTATAACTGAACCGAATAAATGAATTTGAAAACAAAAGAAATTGTTGCTAAAAGTGAAAGATTTCACTAAAGACCTTTAAACGGGTCAAAGTAACGGATCCATAAAGGATTCAATAGTATATGAAAGTGATGAATATCGCTAAGTAACTAAACTAGTGGAAATAATGAGATTACGTTATTTCGAGTTGCACTATGTCGTAGGAGATATGTAGAGGAATAATAACCAAAAGGATGTTACCATATTTCCTGGTAATACTAACAATTGGATAAAAGTATAAATAATGTTTAAAAGAATTCTCGGCTCAAATACATTGAGTTAAAACTCAATGAATTATGCAAGAAAAGGGTTTCGAGGACGAAACCTCTTTAAGGGGGTAGACTTGTAACACCCCAAAAACGGGTTTGGTAATCAAACCACGTTAATATTACTGACGGGTAAAATACCGTAAGTGGTAAAAATTTACCCGGTAAATTTTAGGATTTAAATAATTAATCCTAATAATAAATAAAAAGTGAATAAAAAGCTTTTAAGAAATAAAGTGATAGAAGGCCCGAGTTAACGGGACCTGAAATAAACTTAGTCATAAATATTCTTGAACCCGCTAAGTTAACTAGGAATATTAAACCTAGTCAATAAATGGGAATATTGTTAAAAATAAGTAGGTTGTGGCCTACTTAATAACGAACCCAAACACGAGGGGTTAAAGTGGGATAACTAGAAAAGTTATTTAATTAAACAAAAAAAAACAAACACACACACACTGTGTGTTCTGGATCGATCTCAGGAGAGCTCCCAAGGAGCCAAACCCTAACATCTAACATAATCATCAAATTGAAGGTCAAAATGAAGCTCAAATTCACAACCAAACATGAATAAACGAGCACCAAGTCAAGGGGATCGTAAGGTATGTCGAATTTCTAACATTCTTGAAGTTGTGAAAATCGATTAATCTTGCATGATACGATCTATGTATGAATCATAGAAGTCATGGCTGAATTTGGGATGTAGGATTACTTAGGAACAAACCCTAAGTGAAGATTTAGAATAAATTGCTATGATTTAGGTGTTTGGTTGAATCACCACACCTAGCTAAGTGGGTTTTATTGTTATGATGAAATTGATGATAAGACTATGTTTAGAATCATCATGCACGATAATGAATGAAAGGTGATTGATTAAGCCATGAAATTGGGTACATGATCATACTTTCATAAAAGGGGTTTAATAAATTATGATGAAACTAGTGATTTTGGTTCATATGAATGGGTGTTTGGAATCATAATATCTACTAATTAATTTGTAGAACTTGATTATATTAGATGTTCGGATAAATGTCTAATGCTATGATGAAACGGGTTTTTACATGTAGATAGAAACCCTTAGCTCTTGCTTAACAAATGAATAATTAACTTTGATAATCAAGAGCTAAGTTAAATTGGTGTTAATAATAGTATGAACTTAGACTTGAAAAGTAGTTAAAACGGTGGCGTAAAAATAATGCCTATCGGATACTTGACAAAGTGCTTAAATGAATTGTCGAGGTTTATAATATAATCACTTATGTTGATAGGCAGTTTGACCTTTAAAAGTCAAACTGACCAAAATAAAATCAAATGGTGAATTTTGATGTAAAACCCGTAAGGTGGAATAGTCATAATTAATGATGACTAAACTAACCGTCTTACGAGTTATGATAATAGTTTGACGCTTGACAAGCTAGGTGGAGGCTTGGAAAGGAAGCAGGTCAAATGAAGCAAATAAGAAGGAAAAGCGTACTTCGGATGCGAGGTAAGTAAAACTTACACCCACTTGTAGTATATGTGTTTATTTTATAAGCGATGAGTACGATAAAGGATTAGGTTCGAATCATGGGTTCCGACACGAAACGAAATGAGTCGGAACCAATAAAAATGTTTTAAACCATGATTAATGGTGAAAGAGGCAAAATGGTAAATTAGTCACGAATTGGTTAAGAATTGGTGAGTTTTTCTTAAAGTTACCTTATAGCGTAACTAGTAATGGAAAATGGGTAAAAATGGAAATTTAGTCAAGTATCGACTAAAGTAAAATAAGTTTCAAAGGACACCCATAGCGTAAGCCGAATGGGTTAAAAATATAAGAAATTGACTTTAGAAAGAAAGAGATCTAGTGAGAAAATCCGAAATGGGTCGGATGTGTGATTGGTAATTAAAACCCATGTTTTGTTACATATGAAAATGTTGGGTTATGTAGGTCGAACGGGTCAAATGGTGGGAATAACGCCATTTGACAAAATCAACTAATGTGGTTGTCAAGTCATGTGTTTACAGGGGCGAATAGTAATTTGGGTAATTGCGTCGCCATAAGAATACCGGTAATAAAAGCAAGGTGTCGAAACGGGTCACTAGGTTGACTCGAGCCAGGTACGTATAAATAAGATTGTGGTTAAACATACATTTTTGGGTCAAATTAGTAGCAAATGCCCTTCGTCGTAAATGAGGGGCTAAAGTTGACTAAAATTCCCTTGATGGGTAAATCGGGCAAATGACCTTTAAAGGTTGTTAGAAATAAGTGTTTTGATAGATTAAATCCTTAGGATAAGTATTAAAAAGGATAATGTGGGACCTTAGCGTCCAACGAGTTGAAACGAGTATTTTTCGTAAAATGACATATTCGAGGGATAGAACTAGGAATACATAGTCTATCACATTAAATCCACCACAATCTTAGTTGTGGTGGAAAACTAATTAATATGGATGGGTGGAATTATGATGCATAAAAAGGAACGGACGTAAATTAAGTTTAAAGAGTGCATAAATACCCTTAACGGGTCAAAATAGAAGTATTTGTGAAACGGGTTAATAATGTGTAATAACCCATGATTTGAGCCTTGTACAATAGGAAATAATCATAATGATATGCTTACAAAAGAAACAAGGACCGCAAACAAGTTGTTAGATGAAAACATGAACGGGTCAAAAGTTGGTGAAAAGGGTAATAAGCCGAAGAGTTAAAAGTCTGAAATTTTATTATGTAGGATGATGGATTTCAACTCTATTAGATGGAGAATTAAATTACGGTCGCGTAGGAAAAAGAATCGGGTAAAACGGATCAATAACGAAGAAGTTATGGCCGTTTCCGTAAAATTGGGCATAGCTGAAAATGCAGGACCCAGATCTGAACTCGCTGGAAAACCACATCTGTCGCGCCACGCGACGGCTGACTAGAAACACGTCGCGACACGCGATGGTATGCCGCAGCCCGCGTGAGACTAGGGTGTCTCTGCCGCGGCCCGCGTGAGATCACAAAGCTGGCAAATTTAATTCTTTTGTCCGTTTTTGTATCCGGACTTGTTCTAAACCCATTTTAAGCTCGTATAACTAATCATTTCATGGTTTATGAAATGCAGGTATAATTTGGAACTCTGGATGATAATCAAGCTCAACAAAGAACCGAACACAATCAAGAATCAAGCTTCCGCATGACGTTTCGTTGTTACTTTTAAATGACGAACTTTATTACATTTTGTTCTAAACTTTTAAATTGTAAAAGTTTTTGATTACTCGTATTTTCTAAGAATACTTAATCGTATTTACATGTTTATTTTCGTTATTTATACGAAAATCTTTAAAATAATAACAAGGGTGTTACAGCGTGGCGCGGGGGAGTGCCTTTTCCAGCAGATTCAGATCTGTGTCCTACATTTTTCAGCAACAACGGTTTTTACGGAAACGGTCATAACTTCTTCGTTATTGATCCGATTTATGCGATTCTTTTTCCTACGCGTCCGTAATTTAATTCTCCATCTTATGGAGTTAAAATCCCACATCCGGATTAACAAAATTGCAGACTTTTAAGTCTTCGGCTTACTACCCTTTTTACCAAAAATTGGCCCGTTCATAATTTTATCACACCAACAAGTTGATTTGACCGTTAAACTCATGAAGTTCATTATTTCAATATATCCTATTATATTAATCTCAAATCACGGGTTTCTCAAGTGATAAAATCCCGTTTACGCTTAAATGCATATTTTGACCCGTTAAGGGTAGTTACGCGTTTTAGTCTAGAACTTGTGTCTTTCTTTTGTCACTACAAAAGTTCCAAATCTAATTAACTACAAATATTCCACCACAACTATTTTGTGGTGGATTTATCGTAATGAACCCCTTTTTCCCCAATTTTACCCATCGGTTGGTCATTTTACGCAAATGACCATCTTTGAGCATTTGACCAGCGAATGCACATTCCTATGACCTTTATTCATGTCTAATGATTCCATAATTTTTACGCAAGTTCCTAAACAACCCCTATGAGTCGTTTGCCCAATATACCCTTCAAGGGTGTTTTGGTCAACTTTAGTCCCTCACTTCACGACGAAGGACTTTCACTAAATATTTTGACCAAAATTGTATGTTTAACCAAAAAGCTTAGTTATACGTACCTGGCTCGGGTCAAAGTATTGACCCGTTTACTTAGCTTTTGCTTTGAATCTTATAGTTAAAGCAACGCAAGCTTGTGTTATTTCCTGTGATTACAAAACTCAACAAGCAATTATCAAATGTTATTGTCAAATGGCGTTACCCACACCAATTGACTTATTTAGTCAAATTGACCATTTGTCCGTATGAGATGGTATTTAAGTACCATATCATCCCCTTTAAACCTATCCCGGTTTTCCTTGTACTCGTTTTACTTAAAACCGTTTTTGTTTGTTCGTCACTACATGACTAATTTACCATTTTACCCCTTGTCCATAACTTATGATTTCTTACCATTTTCCCTTCGTTCCGACTCTCATTGAATCGTGTCGGAACATCCTATGCCAACCACTTAGTAGGATTCATATACTATACTTGCCATCATGTCATTTGTAAATAATGAAAAGGGGCGTAAGCTTTACTTACCTCACATCCGAACTACACTTTTCCTTTCCTTCTTGATTCGTTTGATCCGCTCCCTCATATCAAAAATTACCATTTATCGTATTATAGGTCAGTTTGACTTCTTAAAAGTCAAATGCCCATTAGTATACTAATTGCATATTCGAGTTCATCAACTAGTTTTAGCATTCTTTAATTACCCGGTAGGCGTTATCTTTAGACCACCATTTTAACCAAAGTTCTAACCACGTTCATCACATTTAGAACTCTTTTTAATCACATTTTGCATAGTAGCCAAAACATCACAATTAGGTGTTTTATCTACAAAAATTCTAGTTTCGAGCCTTCTTTTAGGCATTTCAACAAACACTTTAAGGGCAGAATTTTTACATGTTTATTTATCAAGTCTCTAGCTTATCTCTTAGCCCTAATTTCACATAAATCAACCATCTTACAAAGTTGTTAACTTCTATAATTTCTGAAATCATTCTAAAATTGTCAAATTATACTAGATCAACACTCTATTTCCTAGTGTTCATCAAATTACACAGAACCCACTAATCACCTACAATGGTGTTCATAGGTTTCACTAAAATTTCACATGATTTCAACTCGTATTTGTCTAGGGTTTGTCCCTAGACACTATAGTTGTTCCTAAATCATCATATGACACACATGCAACCATAATTTCAGATTTTCCCAATTTCCTGAGAATTTCAAGTTGAGAGTTTTCATGAAATTTTACATACCTTGTAATCCTCTTGTGATGAGGATCAATAATCTATGCTCGAATTTTGTTTTGGACCAGATTTGCACCTCCAATTTGAGAGTTTTAGTGAATTTTTAGGGTTTGAGAGTGGGGTGTCGCCCCCTGCTTATTCTTGATCGACCAGACCCCCAAATGGGGTGTTTGGTTTTTGTTTTAATTATAATTAGAAACATAAGTTTCAATTTTAACATCTTTGGCCCCTCCATTTTTCCTTAGTTCATAATTTATGTGTTTTTAACCCACTCATAAGTCACTATCTAACTAGGTTAGAATTATTCCTAGTTAGCTTAGTAGGTTCGGGAAGTCGTAACCCGTTTTACTTTAAGTCCCGTTAAATCGGGCCTTTTATCTTCCTATTTTCTTAAAAGCTCTTATTCACTTTAAATAAATATTAGGATTATTCAATTAAGTCCTAGAAACCAACAAATAAATTCGTTATGTTTAAATCTGAGCTGTCGGAACAGAATATTTGTCTTGATGTTTGTCTGTAATAATTATTTAACTGTTTGAGATACGGTATGGGACGTATTATTTAAATTGAATGGTAATGATAGTTGTTATGGAAACTTCTGGACAATCTGTTTCGCTCAGTGCCATGCCCCGATGATTCCGCAATCGGTTGGGCCTGACTAATTGCACAAGACAGTGCTGATCGCACAAAACTTGGGCCTGACTAATTGCACAAGATTTGGGCCTCACTGATCGCACAAGTCATTATTGATCGCACAAGTCCTCACTGATTGTAACACCTCGAAAATTCACGTCCTATAATATGTTGACACGTGTCATAAAGTTTAAACGTGTGAAAGAAATATTATGGAAGGACTAAAGTTGACAAATGTGGAAAGTATGTGAAAATACGTATTCTAAGTGTCAACTGTGAATAAATATATTGTACATTAACCTTACACGATGCTCATACCTTCAAACGAATAAATCATGGATCATACGAAGCTAAAAGTGAGTGATTTCAAACTACAGGGACCAAATGTGTCAACATGTTTAATTTATACCTCTGAGTGACCTTTTGACAAACCCGAAGCTTTGTAAATATTAAATATGCTCACGGGAATACACGATTTAAATTTCGTAAAGTTTCGTTAACGTATGAGAAAGTTATGATCAAATTCGTGTGCGAACGGTTAAAGCGTAAACGTGGAATGTTAGGACTTTTCGGGTGACAACGAAGTTACCGGGGGGGGCTAACAAAGTGGGTATATGTTTTAAAGCCTTTCTAGATTAATATAGAGGGTTTACAATGCAAGAAAAACAAGTGCCCGATCAAATTTCGAAGAGCCAAGGATCAAAATGCAAAATATCACAAAAGCTGATCTGGAGGGCCTAGCGCGACGCCAGGGGTCCCTAGCGTCACGCTAGGGGTGCCCAGTACCAGATTATTTGGGTTGTTGTCTGCCTTTGCCTTTCTGCTCGACCCCATCCGATTTTCCACATCCCTTGGCTCCTAAAACACCTCCTAAACATGTAGGACACATGTAATAATGTTGTGGATAGTTGTAGACCTTGTTGTCAAAAGGTTGTGGTGATTGAAACCATTATATAAAGCCATGAAACTTGCAACATTGTGATCATTCATACTTGCACTCATCTCTGGTCATTTGAGGAGCTTCCAAGCAGATCACAAGCCTCTCTAATCAACCATTAAACACTTGTAAGTAAGCCTAACCTTCTCTAATAGTGTTTAGCTTAGTTATTTAGCTAAAAGTCAAACTGTCGTAACTACGGTTTGACTTCGTGATTAGTTATAATTAGCTCAGTCTTTTGGCGAATTAAAATTACCGTTAAGTAGGTAATTATATGGGTGTTAAACCCCTAAAAGGGCACACAATGATTCCCATCCTAACTAGTTCGTTTGGCGAGTCAAAGGTGTCTTGAAAAAAAAAAGTCAACAGAAGCTTTAATCGGGTAATTAGCGATACGAGAGGCGTGTAACCTGTTATAACTTGGTAATAAGTATAAAAACTCGTCTATGCTTGTCCGTCTCGACAAATTTCTGTTTAAACCCGGTTCGGAACCGAAAGTCACATAGTTTGACTTTCACTTTGACTTTCAGTTCTGACCCGTTAAGGCATGTTTTAGAAATTCCTCAGAGCTTTAATTGGATTAGGATACATGTTAGAACAACCCTCTGTGATTACACACCTTGGTTCACTAGTTATCCAATTAATATGCATATTTCCGTTAATTGCTCATATGTTGACCGTTATGCCCTTATTACCTTAAAACGTGATTTATGAAAATGTAAAAGTGTAGAAACCTTAGTTACTGATATATAAACTTGTATGCAAAGTTTGACATCAGTTTGACTTATAGATTAAGAGTTATGCTCAATATCGCAAATCTAATGCTTTATGTTAATAAAATGGCGTAATTAGCGTATAGCCTAGTTAAGCCTACTTTTTGGTATCAAACTTAATACCCACTGATATAATATATTATTTTGGGATTTTTAAAGATTTTTAATTAATTTTAGGCTGAGCATAACTAGTAGTCGTAGGCTTAATCCGGTAATTGTCGGTTTTGCCTTACGGGCCATAAAATGAGTTTTACTTATCAAAACGACTCCAAACCTTTTGCTACTGATCACATATGATAAATAATTTATTTTAAGCCTTCTGGAAATATAAAAATATCAGATTTAAGTATAGAACCCGGAAATGGCCTTTAATCGCCATAATTAGCGTTTTTAACGCATGGTATGTCTTAGAATCATATTGGACATACCCGGGTTGATACCTACTGATATATGAGGCAAATTATGATATTTTAACAGTAAGCAAAGGTTGATTAACTCAGACTTCGTTTTTGAGCTTTCGGCTTATGTGAAATTACCAAAATACCCCTACGGGCATAGTTTGGTTAAAGATGATAAAATTCACATATATGCTTTAGCCTACTGTTATAACTCATCAAAGTGAGTATGTTTGCTGTTTACATCAGACCTGTAACTCAGTTAAACATTTAAACTCTTTTACAACCTTTAAAATGACCAAACTACCCCTACGGGGCATAGTTTGTGTTTAAATTAGTTCGGGGCATAATGAAAGACATCCTACTGATGTCACAACATATTTGAAGCATATTAACTTAGGAAACCTGTATATGGCTCTTACGGATACCCGTTACGCTTATTTCGCGTTCGGTTCGGTTTATGTAACAAGTTTACATAAATTAGCCGATACGGGTCAAACCTTATCGGTTTTATCTCAAAATCCAGAATGTGAATAATAAACCCATATTAATCAAGTCTCCGAACTTGTCGGGTCTAAATCACATTCTATCCGGTCTCCGCTTAATTGTGCGTACGAACCGTATCTTTGAAACTAGCCGGTCTAAGCTTAAGCTTAATTAAAGACCCGTTAGGATTCTAATAGGTTATTAAAAACCTTCGTTCCAGATTAGGAGCCCAGTAAAAGCTATCTGTACTTGCTGATTTGATATACGGCTGGGATTGAATTTATATTTAGCTCAGGTAAATACTTTTAACTTATTTTCCCTATACGGGCTTGGGTTACGGTACATAGCGTACCGCTTGATCGGGCATCAAATCTCCACGCTTAGTGGGTAGTTGAATAATTTGATCGGCTCGTTTTAAACAGATTTGTTTACTTTACAGCCTTTGGGGGGTTAATGACCATGTCCCGGATATCCCTGGCATCTTCTTACGAGATTGGCCACGACCTGAGCACGGGGTGTAGGCGTACACCGTCCGTGTATAACTCATTATAGTGGTGTGTCTATTAATCTTTAACCCGGATACGTTCCGGGCTACTGAACGCATAAGTAACATGTAATTCGTTCACAAGATTATCATATTAAATAATTCTCCCAAGTTAAAGAGATTAATTTTGCCTCTGTGCATTTTAATCAATGTGTCAAGATATTTTGTGCCACGTGCATTCAAAACAATTTACAAACTCTTTTTCCAAAATGAGTCAGTTGAATGTATTTACCAGTGTAAACTGACGTATTTTCCAAAAAGGCTAAATGCAGGTACTATACGAAATTGGCTGGATATGTCTCCTTAGCATCAATAGAAGTCTCGCAAGCTTAAGATGCCTAAAAGTCTGTTGAACTATTGTTTCCATTTTATGTTCGATCCTTCTGTGGATAAACTTCCGAATATTGTGACAATTGATATTACAATAATAAATTCGGTTGAACTATATTTTCAATTGCTTCCGCTGTGCTTAATAATATTGTGTTGTTTGACTATTACGTTGCCAACCATGACGTCACGATACTCCCCACCGGGCCCACCGGTGACACGTGGAATTCGGGGTGTGACAAGTTGGTATCAGAGCCAACACTGAGTGAATTAAACACTAGCCTTAGTGTTTAATCTCAGTTACACAATTGCACAATTCTAAACCTTCCGAGTCTAGACTTAACTTAGGAATATTCTCAAATCCTAATATGGAAAATTTTTGCTTCCAAAATTTTTATATATACGTCGCCAAGCGAAGAAGCTGTAATAAGAATTCTCCATATCTGGAGCCTTGGAATGCTGAGCTTCGTACCGCGACCAGGATGAAACGTGCAACCTCGGAGAAAGCATTCAGGGATTGAATGAAGAAGAAACTCCTTTTGTTGAAGATCGTTTCCTTATTAGTCCTTATAAGGACATAATTATATTTCAGTCCCTCCGAGGACAACATTATTTCTTTCAAGTCCCGCTTAGGGCAACGTTATACTTTTATTTTTATATAATGGAATGATTAAGTTTAAACTTTCATTCTAAATAAGAAATATTAAATAAATGGAAAAATAACATTTCCTTTTTGCAAGATCTACCATTATAATAAAATGGCAAAATCTAAAAGGGCAAGACCTAGCTTCGGGTCATATTAAGACCGGCAAAAATGGCAGTTCCTCAATTTAGATTCAGATCCATATTTACACCTCAATTTAAAAATTGTTCTGCGTTAATTATAAATTAAGAATCTTAAGTGTGAAACCTAGCCTTCGGGTCAATTATAAGACCGGGCCAAGATGGTAAGACCTGTTAAAAAGATTCAAATCATTAATTAAGAATCTTAAGTGTGAAACCTAGCCTTAGGGTCAATTATAAGACCGGGCCAAGATGGTAAGACATGTTTAAAAGATTCAAATCCCTGTTAACATCTTAAAACATGTTAACACTCCGGGCAGATGTGATTCATTTAAAATCACACACGTCATTTTAAATAGGATTCTTCAAAAGATTCCTAACCCAGTTTAATGATCTCTGAATCCTGGGTTTACGTCATCAATTAAGATGATCATATTTTAACCATACGTGGTAATATAGTGCCTACGGGCCTTGCTCATTTCTACATGAGCCAAAATACAGTGATAGCTATGACTCCCTGTCAGATAAAGGTAATGAACTAGGTTCAAACCTCAAATGCTTTGATTCTCTGAAATCATGGCTTATAATTTAAAAAATTGTCCTTGTGACTAGGCCTTTTGTGCTATTAAATAAAACTGTTATTGTTGCTTTGATTCTCTGAAATCATAAGCTTATAATTTATAAATGTCCATGTGACTAGGCCATTGGGTGCCACTAATAAAACTGTTAATGTTTTATAATTAGGATAAATTATAATAGAAATCCTAAATAAATATGATTAATAAATTAACCAAATATGGTCTCTGTTTACCATGGTTAATGAATTTCTCTAAGGGGCAATTCAGTAATAAACATCCCTTAGAAGGGAAGTGCCTACGGGCTATAGTTAATGTCCTCTGAGACTAAAGACAGTGGTAGCCTACAACTCCCTGTCAAGAAAAGGTAATGAACTTTGATTCAAACCTTAATGCCACGATTCTCTGAAATCATGGCTTATAAATTAAACTTGTCTACGTGACTAGGCCATTGGTGCTATTAGTAACTTATGAATTAGGATTTGTGATAAAAATCCTTAATAAAATAAATATCCTTCCTTCTCTGTCAGTATGCAATTGAAGGGAATCTTAAAGGTGAAACCTAGCCTACGCGGCCAAGATGGTGAAACCTACTCAAGGGATTCAGATCCTTGTTAACACCTAGGAATGTGTTAGCACTCTTGACAAATGTGATTCGAGAAAATCACAACAGTCATCATTATATTGGATTCTTCCAATTCTCAAATCTAGCCTAGTGATCTAGGAATCATGGCTTATATCATCCTATAAGATGATCATAATATAAACATCCGTTAGTGATAAAGTGCCTACGGACTAAACTTGTTGTCCGATAAGACAACGACAGTGGTGGTCTTTGACCTCCTGTCTAAAATGTTGGACTATGTCCAAACATAATAGTCTATATGATCAATGCGATCATGACTAATATCATCTAGTACGATGATCATATTATTTAACATCCTTTAGTGATGTCTTGCCTACGGGCTATAATATATTGTCCATTTGAGACATTGACATTGTTATCTTTATGATTCCTTGTCTAAGGTGGTGAGCTATGCTCAAGCCAAATAGTCAATATGATTAGTGCCATCATGACTTATAGCATCTAATAGGATGAACCAATTATAAACATCCATGAGTGATGTTTTCGCCTATGGGCCAAATTATACTGTCCAAGTGTGACAAAGACATTGTGATCTTTACGATTCCCTGTCCGAGGTGGTGAGCTATGCTCAAGCCTAATAGTTTATATGATCAATACGATCATGACAAAAATCATCAATACGATGATTAAAAATTTTAACATCCGTAAAGATGTTTTGCCTAAGGGCTATATTATATCGTCCAACTGAGACAAGGCAATTGTAATCTTTTGTGATTCTTTGCCAAGGGGGTGAGCTATACTCAATTCCCATAGTCTATACTATCAGTGCGATCCTGACTAGTATTCTCAGTATGATGATCATAATATTAACATCCCTCGTGATGAAATGCCTGCGGGCTATACTTTATTCTAGTGTCGGTAAGACAAAGATAGTAGTGATCTTTATGATCCCCTGTTCAGAATGGTGTGATTATACCCAAACCCAATAGTCAATATGATCGATGTGATCATGACTAATATCATTAGATACGATGGTTATATATAAACATCCATTAGTGATGTTGATTGGCTTATCTTTCTGCCAAAAGAATCGTCTTCCCAGACGATGACAGTTGTAGTCTATGACTCCCTGTCCAAAGGTGAAGAACCACGTTCAAACCTAGAATCCCTAATCTAATAAGATTGCGGCTTATAAATTAAGGTCCTTGGTGATAGACCATCAAGTTGTGTTTTAAAGTCATTCATGACAAGCCTATGTGCTATAATTGGTCATTCGTGACAAGTTAACATATTAAATGTTAACATTCCTGGTGACATGCCTTTGTACCAGATTGGATGAATGTCCTTATAACAAGGCCGTTTGTGCCATATCTAAATGTCCTGTGTGACAAGGCCTTCGTGCCGTATAATCATTTATGTCTTTCATGACTGTGCTTTATGCCATATTTTTCTACGTCCCTCGCGACAGGCTTCTATGCCATGTATGTATATAAATATATAACCGAAGTCATGAAAGGCTAGCTTTTAAGCTATTTAAAATCGTCCTTGTGACAAAGACAGTTGTGACATTATGGTCCCCTGTCAAGCAAGTATTTGACTCACTCCAAACTTTGCATGCCATTGATGGTCCCGTTGTGACCTAGGCTAAATATAATGGAAATACGTTCAAATAACATTCACTATGAATGTTCGGAACATAATAGCCCATACGGTTTATGAATGCCGTGGCTAACCTAAGTCAGGTCATCAGGATGAGGACTAATAATGGTTAAATCTTGGTGATTAGTACCAAGTTGCGAGTATGGAAAACTCGGATGAGGTAGACGAAAGTCGCAATACTAATAAGGCGACGAAAGTTAATAAAACTACAAACGTAAACCTATATATCAATGGAGTTAATCTCCAGGCTGTGGTTGACGCAACAGATGGAAGAACCATAGAAAGGTCATGAGACAATCCAAAGAGCCGAATGCTTCTCGCTCTAAATCTCATTCAAAACCATGTTTAAATTGCTCATGAGGAGATTTTGTTCACACTTCGTATATGAAGGATGAACCAAAGAAGGAGGATAACTCCAAGAAATCTGAGAAAGAGAGCGAGTACAGGCTTAATAAAAAGCAACGAAAGTTCAGTAAGAAGCCTGTATACCTCTGAGACTACTTCAGCATTAATAGATGGATGTTTTATATCCATTAGAAATCATTTTTGATGTCCTAGTTCCGTTAAATACAAGGACTCAATATAGTGATAAAAGCAAGCCCATATTGTGGGTAATAAGAAGCAATTAATTATCAAGACTCCTTATGAGACAACTCTCATAATTACACGTATCCGTGCGATTAATTAATATTAAACATAAAAAATGGTGGAACTGGCCGTCCCCGGAATCGAACCCGGGTCTAGGCCGCACCCTTTCGCGCGCCTAGCCAACTGAGCTAGGTGCCTAGTTTGTGAAACTTCCATTATTGATTTAATATAAGCACTCGTACAATAAACTTCCTTATCATTTATCAATGATAATTTCTGCTAAGTGTCCTGTTTTTAATACAGGCAATAATAAATCTTCATGAACCATAAACTTAGCAAAAAAAAAAAAAAATTATCATCCACAAGGTATAACTACCAAGGAAACCATAGTAACCGATTCTTCTAGTATCGGCAAGGAATCCTTCCAAAAATCTAAGAGTACTCTTTCTTCGCATAGAGTACGACAACATATGTTATTTTAATTATTTTCTCATTGTTTTTCTATCGCCTGCGAATGCCAAACTATGTTGGACAAAAGTGTCATATGAGGATTGGCGTATCCTAGTGTGTCCCATAGATTATTTCCATGTCTGATCAGCATGGAGGTTTAATACATGGAACCCTAAGATATCCCAATGATCATATTGTACTAAAGTCGACTAGTAGTATTCAAAGAAGATATCCAAAAATGGAAAAAAAATTTTAAGTAAATGTTCCCGACTAAGGAATTCGTGGACTTATAACATAAAGGTGTCACTTATTTGACACGAGCAATGATGGATGAACTGGAGCCTGAGATATGGAAAATCTATATAGCCTCCTTGTATCTTAATTATATTCTCAAAAGTTTCCCCTGCTTACCTCCTGGAAGACAGGTAGAACTAAGATTAACATCCCGCTGTGGGCTGGAGTATTATGAAAACTCCATATTGATTATGGACTAATCGAAACCTTGATTAAGTAGGTTTTAAGACATAGGCTCGTATAGCCTGACTCAATATTCTGAGGGTTTTATATTATTAAATAAGAAAGACGGTTCATATTACTTACGTATTAAAAGCCGCAACCCTAATTAGGCAACGATTAAGAAATTGCCATCAGCTACCCAGGATCTAAGGGCAAATTGTTGGTGGATAGGCTTGAAAAAGTCCGTAGCCACCCATGTAGCTAAATGCTTGACATGTGCGCAAGTCAAAACCAAGCATCAAAAGCCGTCAGGCTTGCTACAACAACCTGAACTTCCTACGTGGAAGTGGGAAATGGTAACTATGGATTTTTACCAAGTTACCCAAGACAAGGAAAGGAAATGATACGATATGAGTTATAGTTGACAGACTGACTAAGTCCGCACATTTCCTACCCATCAAGGAGACTTATAGCTCCGATATGTTAGCCCAGTTATACGTTGATAAGATTGTAGCCCTACATGGCATACCTGTGGCCATTATCTCTGACAGAGATACTAGATACACGTCACATTTTGGAAGAGTTTCCAACAATCTTTGGGCACACGTTTGAATTTTAGTACGGCTTATCATCCTCAGACTGACGGTCAGAGTGAGCGCACTATTCAAACGTTGGAAGACATGCTGCGTACATGTGCAATCGATTTGGGTGATAGTTGGGATAAGAACTTACCATTAATCGAATTCTCCTACAACAATAGCTACCACACCAGCATAAATGCTGCGCCTTTTGAGGCATTATTTGGTAGAAAGTGTAGATCACCCGTGTGTTGGGCGAAAGTTGGAGATGTCCAATTATCAGGACCAGGGATAGTGTTCGAAACAACGGACAAGATTGTCCAGATTCGTGACCGTCTCAAAGCTGCCCGGGATAGGCAGAAGAGTTACGCTGATCCTAAGCGTAAGGATTTTCACTTCGAAGTAGGTGACAAAGTCCTACTGAAAGTGTCACCCTGGAAAGGAGTGATGCGGTTTGGTAAGAAAGGCAAGCTAAGCCCGAGATACATAGGACCTTTCGAGGTTATCAAACGTGTCGGGTCAGCTGCCTATAAGTTAAACTTACCGGGAGAGCTCAGTGGAATTCACAAAGTGTACCACATCTGCAATCTGAAAAAGATGTTTCGCTGACGAATCACTGGTTATATCACATACAAATGTGCATATAGACGAGAGCTTAAAAATTTGTTGAAAAACCTTTGTCGAGTAAAGATCGACAGGTAAAGAAGCTTCGAAGGAAGTATGTACCTATTGTTTAGGTCAAATGGGATGCCAGTAGAGGTCCCGAATACACGTGGGAGGTTGAATCCACGATGAAAGAAAAGTACCCTTACTTATTTCAGTAAATCTCGGGTCGAGATTTATTTTAAGGGGGTGAGGATGTAACACCTCGAAAATTCACGTCCTATAATATGTTGACACGTGTCATAAAGTTTAAACGTGTGAAAGAAATATTATGGAAGGACTAAAGTTGACAAACGTGGAAAGTATGTGAAAATACGTATTCTAAGTGTCAACTGTGAATAAATATATTGTACATTAACCTTACACGATGCTCATACCTTCAAACGAATAAATCATGGATCATACGAAGCTAAAAGTGAGTGATTTCAAACTACAGGGACCAAATGTGTCAACATGTTTAATTTATACCTCTGAGTGACCTTTTGACAAACCCGAAGCTTTGTAAATATTAAATATGCTCGCGGGAATACACGATTTAAATTTCGTAAAGTTTCGTTAACGTATGAGAAAGTTATGATCAAATTCGTGTGCGAACGGTTAAAGCGTAAACGTGGAATGTTAGGACTTTTTGGGTGACAACGAAGTTACCGGGGGGCCTAACAAAGTGGGTATATGTTTTAAAGCCTTTCTAGATTAATATAGAGGGTTTACAATGCAAGAAAAACAAGTGCCCGATCAAATTTCGAAGAGCCAAGGATCAAAATGCAAAATATCACAAAAACTGATCTGGAGGGCCTAGCGCGACGCCAGGGGTCCCTAGCGTCACGCTAGGGGTGCCCAGTACCAGATTATTTGGGTTGTTGTCTGCCTTTGCCTTTCTGCTCGACCCCATCCGATTTTCCACATCCCTTGGCTCCTAAAACACCTCCTAAACATGTAGGACACATGTAATAATGTTGTGGATAGTTGTAGACCTTGTTGTCAAAAGGTTGTGGTGATTGAAACCATTATATAAAGCCATGAAACTTGCAACATTGTGATCATTCATAATTGCACTCATCTCTGGTCATTTGAGGAGCTTCCAAGCAGATCACAAGCCTCTCTAATCAACCATTAAACACTTGTAAGTAAGCCTAACCTTCTCTAATAGTGTTTAGCTTAGTTATTTAGCTAAAAGTCAAACCGTCGTAACTACGGTTTGACTTCGTGATTAGTTATAATTAGCTCAGTCTTTTGGCGAATTAAAAGTACCGTTAAGTAGGTAATTATATGGGTGTTAAACCCTTAAAAGGGCACACAATGATTCCCATCCTAACTAGTTCGTTTGGCGAGTCAAAGGTGTCTTGAAAAAAAAAAGTCAACAGAAGCTTTAATCGGGTAATTAGCGATACGAGAGGCGTGTAACCTGTTATAACTTGGTAATAAGTATAAAAACTCGTCTATGCTTGTCCGTCTCGACAAATTTCTGTTTAAACCCGGTTCGGAACCGAAAGTCACATAGTTTGACTTTCACTTTGACTTTCAGTTCTGACCCGTTAAGGCATGTTTTAGAAATTCCTCAGAGCTTTAATTGGATTAGGATACATGTTAGAACAACCCTCTGTGATTACACACCTTGGTTCACTAGTTATCCAATTAATATGCATATTTCCGTTAATTGCTCATATGTTGACCGTTATGCCCTTATTACCTTAAAACGTGATTTATGAAAATGTAAAAGTGTAGAAACCTTAGTTACTGATATATAAACTTGTATGCAAAGTTTGACATCAGTTTGACTTATAGATTAAGAGTTATGCTCAATATCGCAAATCTAATGCTTTATGTTAATAAAATGGCGTAATTAGCGTATAGCCTAGTTAAGCCTACTTTTTGGTATCAAACTTAATACCCACTGATATAATATATTATTTTGGGATTTTTAAAGATTTTTAATTAATTTTAGGCTGAGCATAACTAGTAGTCGTAGGCTTAATCCGGTAATTGTCGGTTTTGCCTTACGGGCCATAAAATGAGTTTTACTTATCAAAACGACTCCAAACCTTTTGCTACTGATCACATATGATAAATAATTTATTTTAAGCCTTCTGGAAATATAAAAATATCAGATTTAAGTATAGAACCCGGAAATGGCCTTTAATCGCCATAATTAGCGTTTTTAACGCATGGTATGTCTTAGAATCATATTGGACATACCCGGGTTGATACCTACTGATATATGAGGCAAATTATGATATTTTAACAGTAAGCAAAGGTTGATTAACTCAGACTTCGTTTTTGAGCTTTCGGCTTATGTGAAATTACCAAAATACCCCTACGGGCATAGTTTGGTTAAAGATGATAAAATTCACATATATGCTTTAGCCTACTGTTATAACTCATCAAAGTGAGTATGTTTGCTGTTTACATCAGACCTGTAACTCAGTTAAACATTTAAACTCTTTTACAACCTTTAAAATGACCAAACTACCCCTACGGGGCATAGTTTGTGTTTAAATTAGTTCGGGGCATAATGAAAGACATCCTACTGATGTCACAACATATTTGAAGCATATTAACTTAGGAAACCTGTATATGGCTCTTACGGATACCCGTTACGCTTATTTCGCGTTCGGTTCGGTTTATGTAACAAGTTTACATAAATTAGCCGATACGGGTCAAACCTTATCGGTTTTATCTCAAAATCCAGAATGTGAATAATAAACCCATATTAATCAAGTCTCCGAACTTGTCGGGTCTAAATCACATTCTATCCGGTCTCCGCTTAATTGTGCGTACGAACCGTATCTTTGAAACTAGCCGGTCTAAGCTTAAGCTTAATTAAAGACCCGTTAGGATTCTAATAGGTTATTAAAAACCTTCGTTCCAGATTAGGAGCCCAGTAAAAGCTATCTGTACTTGCTGATTTGATATACGGCTGGGATTGAATTTATATTTAGCTCAGGTAAATACTTTTAACTTATTTTCCCTATACGGGCTTGGGTTACGGTACATAGCGTACCGCTTGATCGGGCATCAAATCTCCACGCTTAGTGGGTAGTTGAATAATTTGATCGGCTCGTTTTAAACAGATTTGTTTACTTTACAGCCTTTGGGGGGTTAATGACCATGTCCCGGATATCCCTGGCATCATCTTACGAGATTGGCCACGACCTGAGCACGGGGTGTAGGCGTACACCGTCCGTGTATAACTCATTATAGTGGTGTGTCTATTAATCTTTAACCCGGATACGTTCCGGGCTACTGAACGCATAAGTAACATGTAATTCGTTCACAAGATTATCATATTAAATAATTCTCCCAAGTTAAAGAGATTAATTTTGCCTCTGTGCATTTTAATCAATGTGTCAAGATATTTTGTGCCACGTGCATTCAAAACAATTTACAAACTCTTTTTCCAAAATGAGTCAGTTGAATGTATTTACCAGTGTAAACTGACGTATTTTCCAAAAAGGCTAAATGCAGGTACTATACGAAATTGGCTGGATATGTCTCCTTAGCATCAATAGAAGTCTCGCAAGCTTAAGATGCCTAAAAGTCTGTTGAACTATTGTTTCCATTTTATGTTCGATCCTTCTGTGGATAAACTTCCGAATATTGTGACAATTGATATTACAATAATAAATTCGGTTGAACTATATTTTCAATTGCTTCCGCTGTGCTTAATAATATTGTGTTGTTTGACTATTACGTTGCCAACCATGACGTCACGATACTCCCCACCGGGCCCACCGGTGACACGTGGAATTCGGGGGTGTGACACTGATCGCACAAGTCATTATTGATCGCACAAGTCCTTACTGATCGCACAAATTTGTTTTGGGCCTTATTGATCGCACAAGACTTGGGCCTTATTGATCGCACATGACTTGGGCATTACTGATCACACAAGATTCGAAACCTCATTATTTTAAGCTGTTTAATGTGACCTAAAAGGTGGTTTGCTATTAAACACTTGGTTTTGTTAATACTTAATTAATTAATCAGAATCAGATAATTTTTACAAAACCAAAATAGCTTAACTTGAATGAGCTTCTGATGTATCATTTTTGGCCAAAGCTGATTTAATACATCTATTTATTGTTCAAGTATTATAAAAGCTATGTTAAGTATGCATTACAAACGTGAAATGTTTTAATTCTGGCCAAAGCTGATTTAATTCATTTATGTTTAGCATGCTTAACAAGTGCATAACTAAAGTGATTGTCTCATTTCTGGCCAAAGCTGATTTGTCACGATTACTTTGCACACATATTTAAATGATTACACTTCTGGCCAAAGCTGATTTGTCTTCGTTTAAATAGAATTTTACTAAGTCTATTATTTTGATGTTAGTAATAGACAATATCACAGCTTCATAATTAAAATGGTCATTACTTATGCCTGCCTTAGTATAACATGCCCTTAGATCACATTAAGACTTCTTTCTTAGTATCATAATTCGCTCATCTTATTTCCACTATCAGCACCCAATCAGGGGATTCCATATTTGACTGGTGATAACTTTGCTGCATGGAAGGATGCCCTCATGCTTACACTTGGGCTGCTGGACTTTGATTATGCTCTAAGAGAGAATAAGCCAGCGGACCTTACTACTCAAAGTACTGCTGCTGAGCAGTTACTTCATGATAAGTGGACTAGGTGTAACCGCATGTCTCTCATGTTCATGAAGCAGTCCATTCATAACTCAATCAAAGGAGCTATTCCTGATTCTCAAGATGCTAAAACCTACTTGGCTTCTGTGGAGGATCAATTCAAGGGAACATCAAAAGCACACGCTAGCACTCTTATCCTCAAGCTGGTGACGACTAAGTATGATGGGAGGAGCGGCATTCGCGAACACATCATGATGATGCATGACATGGCCAATAAGCTGAAGGGCCTAGAGATGGAGATCAGTGATGGTTTTCTTGTTCACTTCATCATCACTTCGCTTCCTTCGTCCTATGAAGCATTCAAGATCAATTACAACACTCAGAAGGACAAATGGACGATGAGTGAGCTGATTGCTATGTGCGTGCAGGAGGAAGAGCGTATGAAGATGGATCGCACAACTGATGTTGCTAACTTCACCACCTCCAGCTCTAAGAAAAGGAAGAACACTTATCAAAGAAAGGATGCTTCTAAGGTCCAAAAGCCAAATCCAAATCCTCATACAAGTGCACCTTCCAGCTCTAAGAACTCCTTAGGCAAACCCTATTGCAAGTTCTGTAAGAAGACAGGACATAAGCAAAAGGAATGCCCTGACTTCAAGGAGTGGCTGGCTAAGAAAGGTAACGATTTTTTCATGATACTTGAGTCCTTTAATTTAAATGTTCCTGCTAATTCTTGGTGGTTTGATTCTGGTTCTATGGTTCATGTTACCAATTCACTTCAGGGATTCCTTACAATCCGGAAGCTGGGAAGAAAGCAAAGAACACTTAAAGTTGGAGATGATCGGGAATTAGAAGTGAAGGCCATAGGAACATTACAATTATTTTTGAAAACTGGTTTATGTATTAAACTTTATGATACCTTATATGTTCCTGAGGTAACTCGGAACCTTGTATCAGGACCAAAGTTAGACATGGACGGTTTTGTCGTTTCTCATGGTCATCGCAAACTCTCTATTCTCTATGATTCCGTTGTTTATGGTACTGGCATTCTGGATGGTGGTCTCTATAGATTAGAACTAGATGATAATTTTTCCAAATCTTTGTTGTCATATAATATTAATGAATCACTCACAAAGATGAAACAGGTTCGAGACTTAGAGACTTCATCTATGTTGTGGCATCAACGTTTAGGCCACATCTCAAGAGAACGATTAAATCGTCTCGTACAGGATGAAGTCTTACCTCCTCTCGATTTTACTGATTTTGGAACATGTGTCAAATGTCTTAAAGGCAAAATGACATTAGCGAATAAGAAAGGTGCCACTAGGAGCTCTAATTTATTAGAACTTATTCACACTGACATTAGTGGTCCTTATCAAATCGCTGGTATAACAGGACATACTTCATTTATCACTTTCATTGATGATTATTCTCGTTACATGTACTTGTATCTTATAAAGGAAAAGTCTGAATCTCTAACAACTTTTAAAGATTATAAAGCTGAAGTTGAAAAGCAATTAGATCGTCAGATTAAAGTTGTGAGATCAGATAGAGGCGGTGAATATTATGGAAGACATACTGATGTGGGTCAAGCTCCTGGTCCATTTTATGAGTTTTGTAAAGGCCAGGGGATTGTGAACCAATACACCATGCCTGGTACACCTCAGCAGAATGGTGTCGCTGAACGAAGAAATCGTACCCTTATGAACATGGTGCGCAGTATGTTAGCCAACACTAATTTACCATTATTCCTCTGGACTGAAGCGTTAAAAGCAGCTGTTCATATACTCAATAGAGTTCCTTCTAAGTATGTCCCTAAAACTCCTTATGAACTTTGGACAGGAAGGAAACCGAGTCTTAAATATATGAAAGTATGGGGCTGCATTGCTGAAGCAAAACTTTACAATCCTTTCCTAAGGAAACTTGACCCTAAAACAGTTACCTGCTTCTTTATTGGGTATCCTGATCATTCGAAGGGTTATCGTTTCTATTGTCCTTCCCATGTCACCCGTATTGTTGAAACCAAGCGTGCTGTGTTCCTGGAGGATTTCAAGGTCAGTGGGAGCAGTACTAACCCTTATGAAGAATTGCAAGAAGTACAAGACGCGGGGGGGAGAGACTCGTCGCTTACCATTACTCCGTTTACTCCTCTTGTACCCCATGCAACAACTGTACCTGAAGCCACTGCACAAACTCCATCTCCACAATCAGAACCCATTATACCTCATAACGAAGGCACATCAAACGCTCAAAACCAAGACAACGCTGAACCCGATAATCAACTCAGGAGGTCATCTAGGCAAAGAAGGCCTACTAATTGGGATGATTATGTTACCTACCTGACTGAAATGGATGCTGGAAAGCTCAATGATCCTGTCTCTTATAACGAAGCCATTAGCAGTGATCAGTCTTCTGAATGGAACAAAGCAATGATTGATGAGCTTGAATCCATGAAGAAAAATGACGTTTGGGATTTAGTCGAATTACCCAATGGTGCCAAACCTGTAGGTTGTAAATGGGTGTTCAAAACAAAACTGGATCCGAATGGGAACGTTGAACGCTACAAAGCGAGATTGGTTGCAAAGGGCTACACTCAGAAAGAGGGAATTGATTATTAAGAGACGTTTTCACCTGTCTCTCGTAAAGATTCATTAAGGATCGTTATGGCCCTAGTAGCTCATTTTGATTTAGAGTTGCATCAGATGGACGTCAAAACTGCTTTCCTTAACGGAGACTTAGACGAAGATGTTTACATGAAACAACCTGAAGGCTTTAAACCTGAAGGTCAGGAGCATCTAGTCTGTAAGTTGAAGAAATCCATTTATGGGTTAAAACAAGCATCACCTCAATGGTACCTCAAGTTTGATGAAGTCATGAAGAGGCAAGGTTTTATGAAGAATCAAGTGGATCAATGCACCTACCTCAAGATGAGTGGGAGTAACTTTACTATACTTCTCCTTTATGTAGATGATATTCTACTGGCAAGTAATAGTTTAGACATGTTGCATGAGTCGAAGCGGTTACTCTCGCATAACTTCGACATGAAGGATCTCGGAGATGCTTCTTACGTCATTGGCATCGAAATTCACCGAGATAGACACAAAGGGATCTTAGGATTGTCTCAAAAGACTTACATAGATCGTGTCCTTACACGTTACAACATGCAACAGTGCAAACCCTCAGTCGCTCCAGTAGTTAAGGGAGATGTTTTCGGTTCATTCCAGTGTCCGACAACAGAGGTTGAAAAGGAGCAAATGAGCCAGATACCTTACGCGTCAGTAGTCGGGAGCCTGATGTCACACCCTGGCTTTGCGGAAGCGTGGTTAATTTGGTGTGACTTCTTAATACCATAGCTTAACCATAACAAGCTATATGAATTAAAAACATGCAAGATCATCCATTAAGTTTTGAAAACCAAACACAATACCATTGTTTTAACCAACAACCTTAACCTTGTCCAACAGACGTTACAACTTGAAACATGACATAAACATGGTTTAAGGACTGTGTCTTGTCCAGGAAAGAGACACATCCCCTAAACCCCGGATGACCTTGGAAACTAGTGCAGCGGAAAACATGCCATACCGTGCCAGATCTCGTTAATTTCCTGAAATACATGTAAGTTGAAAAATCAACAATAATGTTGAGCGAGTTCATGTGTAAGTGAGTATGTAAAAACACTTGTGAGTATAAAAATAGTTGTGGTATGTAGCAGTGTAAGAGGACTTATGATCACCAATGGTTTGCAAGGCCACTGACATATGTGAAGTGCAAATAGGGAGACTCAAACCTAGCAGATTTCGCCACGGCAAAGTATGTGGACAAAGTCACCCCACGGTCCGTTTCTAGTTTGGCCGGGGGCTGGGCTCGCTACACCCAGATAGATCTACCGCTCCTGTCCCTCGGTCCCTCCATGAGGACTAATGGCCCCATGTTGTTCCTATCCACTCACATGATCGTATAACACCTCCTTACGTTAAACATACCGTTGTAAAGTACTCGTAAATCATAGTAACATGTATTTCACCCCCGCAGTTAAGTAAACTGAAAACAGTTAGAGAAAAGGGGGACATGAACTCACAGTGAATGCGCGTCTCTACCAAGTGTCTCCAATACAGTAAGCTGTGCAACGACCTACAAGTGCTAATTCTATTAGACGGACGGCCGTGCTTTAGCTTTATAGTTTGAGTCTTTGGGAAATAGTTAGACAACTATTTCGTGTTTATGTTCCGTATACACTTGGTAGTTATACTCCTTCCCAAGGATGGGGGATACAATACATGTGCGTAAGTTACGTTTTATCAATCTTGTGGTAATGTAATTACCGGTGTAACTTATATGTTAATGTGGAAGCGTTCGCAAAGTTTTGGAAGCATTAACGCTTGTAAATATTATTTTTACTCTAAAATAATATTTATGTATTTTCACAAAATAATCATAAACAGTGTTGTGACAAATATACTTATCACGTTATTATTTGTGAAAATCCCACCTCCGAATATTTAGTAAAATATAGTGCTGGCGAAATTTATGTTTCGAAAGTATGTTCAAAAATAGTTCTAACACTTGTTGTGTAAAAAGTCTAAGTGTTAGGTTTTTAGGAAAATTTCGCCAGAGTTTCCTCTGTAACTGGAGGTGGCCACGCTTTCAAGCGTATCATTTTCTTTTAACAAATCAATTCAACAATCTCCTTTATTCAATCAAACAATTTCCGACACATCAAACTAGTCGACAAGTATGTAAATCGCATAATCGCATGAACTTGCAGTTTTTCCGAATCTATAGTGTAAATCCCCTTTATATAAGTAGCTCTTTATATAAAGTAGTTTTAGTCTTGTAGAAACCTCATGTTTAGAGAAATCCGTCTTTACAACTTCTAGAAACAAGTGACAAATCTACTTCTTTGCCGGGTCTTTTTATTTCACAAGTGTTTACACACTTGTGGTTTATAAAACCATATTTATTAGTGTAAGATCCTTTCTTTAAAATACACGGTTTCTTAAATGTGTGGTTCTTTGAAGATACCACTTGCAAATACGTAGATCCGCTAGTTTTAAACACCATTGTACCGGTTAAATCACTTTTACACAAGTAAAATATTTTCACACAAGTTCATGTATCTTGTGTGGTAGAGTTTCGCCTTTAACCCTTGTATTTAGTAAAAAACGAGCTTATGTGAAGATACATGATCTTACAAAGTCGGGTTAAACGGAGATCCGAGCTACCACATCATAGATCGGGTCTAGATAAACACAAATTCCAATTACTACAACTTTTACACAACACATGTGTTATTAACCATCACTTTTATAGTTTTCACTAGACTTTTATGCATCAAAATGTATGTTTACGATGTTTAACCGACAATATTCCTTTTAACCACCACAGATATGTTCAAGAACAAGTTTTAAGTGTTATACCTCTAGCTCTAAGCTAGGGAAGATTCTTGATGAAAATCGCGTGGATAAAAGCTAACGGAAGTGGTCCTTTGTGTTCCGCTTGTTCCGAGGCTCCTAATACGTGACCTTTAACACTTGTAGGATGATGGAATGACTTGATGAAAGCTCGACGATGGTTGTGGGGCTGCTTGTGTTCTCGGCCGTGACTCAAGGAGAGGGGAGAGAGAGAGCTTTTGTGAATTGTTAAGTGATAGAGATCTTAGGTTAAATGCATGAACTTATAGACAAACATTTGGTGATTAACCATTGGGTTTAGTGTTGTGTAGATACTAGACATCCTTGATTAAAATAATCAACTTTAGTACTCTTGTGTTCCCCATGGTTGGGGCCGATTACAATGGGGGGGGGGGGGTATCTAGTTCGGTTACAAGTGCTAGTTAGGTTATTAGTTATGTTAAATAGGTTAGTTAAGTACCTAACCCGGTTACTTAGTGTGTAGTGTATTTTAGCGGGTGTTAGGGTAATCAGGGACCCTAACTGGCTCAGAAAAATATAAATAGTGAAAATAGTAATATTTTCATGTTCCGGGTAAAGTCCGGGTGTCCGGTTGGATAGTAATCCGTTAAAGTCTTTTGTAACGCTTTAAAGTGTCGTTATTACATTTTTAGTGACACAATTTGTTTTCCCGACACTTTAGAAAGTGTCTAGTAATATTTTCTCATGTTCTGGCACTTTACTAGTCAGCTAGAAGCTGGTTTAATTATTAAAGTGCTGTGTTTGGTACTTTAAAGTACGTTTTTGGCACATCCGAATCAGTGTATCTTATCCCTAGAGACGCGGTACCACAACCCTTATATCCCTACACTCACTACCAGTGTAGCCAAAATATATGAGGCTCTTAACAGGCCTTAGAGGCAGTATCTGCCTGATGCTGGTTATATCAGCATGTTTATTGTGTATCCGTTTAGTGCTACTGTGCTTTTTGTGCATCATGTTTGTCACTGAGGTGCCGTATGTAAAAATGTAGTGACAGCAAATAAAGTATGATGCCAGTAAGTGCATGTATCAGTATGCAGGTAGCAGTTTATCAGCTAGTTTCAATCAAGCACAGTAATCAAGTAGTAATTAATCATTAATTAAGTTGTACGGATACCTGGTTTAGTGTGGGTTGTCACATTCTCCCCCCGTTAAATAAATTTCGTCCCGAAATTTAAGTTCTGCTTGTAGAAGCAGGGTTCTTAGGAAATAAGTGGGGGTATTTCTCTTTCATCCGGTCCTCACGTTCCCATGTGAATTCAGGACCATGTCTGGCATTCCAACGAACTTTGACGAGTTTGACACTGCTCCGGCGGGTCTTGTTAACTTTCCAATCTGTGACCTCGACAGGTTCTTCTACGAAGTGGAGCGTGTCGTCAATATGAATCTTGTCGGTAGGAATGGCAACGTCAACTTGAGTTGGACTTGTCTTTAAATTGGATACATGAAATGTATCGTGAACACCATTCAGTTCAGTAGGTAGGTCCAACTTGTATGCTACTGTCCCAATTCTTTCCAGAATTCTGAAGGGACCAATGTAGCGCGGATTTAACTTTCCATGCTTACCAAAGCGTGCCACCCCCTTCCAGGGTGAAACCTTCAATAACACCATTTCCCCAACTTGGAAATCCACATGTTTCCGGTTTGGATCCGCGTAGGCCTTTTGTCTGTGGCGAGCGGCTTCGATGCGTTTAAGTATTTGTGCGATCTTGTCTGTCGTCTCTTGGACGATCTCGGGACCAGCAAGCTGCCTATCACCTGCGCCAGACCAACATAGTGGTGATCGGCACTTGCGTCCGTATAGGGCCTCAAATGGCGCGACACCAATACTGGTGTGGTAGCTGTTGTTGTATGAAAATTCGACCAAAGGTAAGTGTTTATCCCAGCTACCGCCCAAATCCATAACACATGCCCTCAGCATGTCTTCCAAAGTTCGTATCGTTCGCTCGCTCTGGCCGTCAGTTTGCGGATGGAACGCAGTGCTCAGATTCAATTGTGAGCCAAAAGATTCTTGGAAGGATTGCCATATCCTTGACACAAACCTTCCGTCTCTATCAGAGATGATCGAGAGAGGTACTCCATGACGTGCTATGATCTCTCTCATGTAAATTTCCGCAAGTTTACTAGTACTGTCTTTCTCCTTGATCGGCAGAAAGTGTGCGGATTTTGTTAGGCGGTCAACAATCACCCAATTCATATCATGGCCTCTTGGCGTTCTTGGCAGTTTTGTAACAAAATCCATTGAGATTTGTTCCCATTTCCACTTGGGAATCTCAGGTTGTTGCAGAAGTCCCGAAGGCTTCTGGTATTCCGCTTTAACCTTAGCGCACGTTAAACATTTGCTCACGTAAACAGCAACGTCGCCTCTCATCCTAGGCCACCAATAATAATTTTTGAAATCTTGGTACATCTTATCCGATCCAGGGAGGATAGAGTACCGTGACTTGTGCGCTTCGTCGAAAATAACTTCCCTTAATCCACCAAACAGAGGAACCCAAATCCTTTTCTCAAAACATAACGTTCCTTCCTCGTTTGGTACCAAAAGCTTCTCCATTCCACGGAGATATTCTTCCTCAAGGTTTCCCTTCTTGAGAGCTTCCTTTTGTGTAGTACGAATGCGCGAGGGAAGATCGGTTCGTATGATCATTTCCAAAGCCCTAACCCTTATGGGCTTGATTCTTTCTTTACGACTTAGGGCATCGGCGACTACATTCGCCTTCCCTGGGTGATACTTTATCTCGCAGTCGTAATCATTCAATAACTCAACCCATCGTCTTTGTCTCATATTCAACTCCTTCTGGTTAAATATATGCTGTAGGCTTTTGTGATCTGTGAAGATTGTGCATTTTGTACCGTACAGGTAGTGTCTCCAGATTTTCAAAGCGAAAACCACTGCGCCAAGCTCTAAATCGTGTGTGGTATAATTCTTTTCGTGCACTTTCAGTTGGCGTGATGCGTAAGCGATGACCTTTTGGTGTTGCATCAACACACAACCCAATCCCTGACGCGATGCGTCGCAGTATACCACAAAATTGTCGGTACCTTCCGGTAGAGCTAAGATTGGCGCGTTACAAAGCTTATCTTTCAATACCTGAAATGCTTCATCCTGTTTGATTCCCCAATCAAACGTCTTATCCTTCTGGGTCAGGAGCGTCAACGGTTGAGCGATTTTCGAAAAATCCTCGATGAACCTTCTATAGTAGCCAGCCAAACCCAAGAATTGTCGAATCTCGGTTGGCGTTGTAGGCGTTTCCCAATTCTTGATTGCCTCGATCTTTGTGGGATCAACATGAATTCCATCCCCATTAACCACATGTCCAAGAAACTGGACTTCGCGTAGCCAAAACTCGCACTTGGAGAATTTGGCGTACAGCTGTTCTTTCTTTAGCAGCTCCAATATGGTTCTAAGATGTTGTTCGTGTTCGGCCTCCGTCTTTGAGTAAATTAGGATGTCGTCGATGAATACAATCACGAACTTGTCTAAGTATGGCTTGCAAACTCTATTCATCAAGTCCATAAAGACTGCAGGTGCGTTTGTCAAACCAAATGGCATAACGAGGAACTCGTAGTGTCCATAACGAGTTCGGAAGGCTGTTTTCGGGATACTTTCCTCCTGTATCCTTAGTTGATGGTATCCAGATCGAAGATCGATCTTAGAGTAACAGCTTGAACCTTGAAGTTGGTCGAACAGATCATCGATTCTTGGCAGAGGGTACCTGTTCTTGATCGTCAGCTTGTTCAATTCTCTGTAGTCAATACACATGCGGAAACTTCCGTCCTTCTTCTTGACAAACAAGACCGGAGCTCCCCAAGGCGAGAAGCTTGGTCGGATAAAACCCTTGTCTAACAGCTCCTGAAGCTGTGTTGACAATTCCTGCATCTCAGACGGAGCAAGTCTGTATGGTGCCTTAGCCACAGGCGCTGCGCCTGGAACTAAGTCGATGTGAAACTCCACTTGCCTCTGAGGTGGCAGTCCGGGTAAGTCTTCCGGGAAGACTTCTGGATACTCCCTTACGACAGGGATGTCTTCGATTCTTGGCTCGGCAGCCTTCTTATCCACGATGTGTGCCAGAAAAGCAACACATCCTTTCTGTAAACACTTCCTTGCTTTCAAGCAGCTGATAAATCTTAGCGGTGTGTCACGCTTCTCTCCGTGAACCACAATTGTCTCACCATCATCAGTTGGGATACGAACAACTTTCTCGTGACATACTATCTCAGCCTTGTTCCCGGATAACCAATCCATTCCTACCACCACGTCGAAACTTCCCAATTCGACTGGTAGTAGATCCAAAGTAAACTCGCGTTCTCCCAATTCTATCACACAACCTCTGATTACTTCGTCGGCTCCAACTAACTTGCCATTAGCTAATTCGATCGAGTAGGGAATGTCTAACTTATTAGCAGCTAACCCAAGCATATTCTTAAATTCTAATGATACGAAGCTATAGTCGGCACCAGTATCAAATAAAACAGATGCATAGCGCTGATTGATAGGGAACGTACCCGTAACAACATTTGGATCCTGGCGTGCATCCCTAGCTTCGAGTTGGAACACTCTACCACGGGCCTGATTCAACGTTGGGCAATCCTTCTTAAAATGCCCGATTTCCCCGCAGTTATAACATCCGAGTCTCTGCCCGTTTCCATCCCCGTTTCCAGCTGGGGTGTTGTTCTGGTTGGCGTTGCCAGCCTGGTTTGCATTGTTGCCCCGGTTTCTGTTCCCTCCAAAATTTCCTTGTAGGCGGTTTCCATTTCCACCATGGTTATCATTCCTGTTTCCATATCCTCCCTGGCCTCCGCGGCCTGTACTAGCCCAACATGATTCCCTTGTGTGGCCCGGTTTTCCACAAGATTCACAAACTCTTATGTTACAAGGGCCAGTGTGGTGGCGTTGGCAGTTGTTGCATTTGGGCTGGGTGCCCTGGTACCCTTTTCCTCTCCTGGTACTGCCAGCTGATTTTCCTTTCTTTACTGCCATACTGACGCCTTGTTTGAAGTTTGAAAACTTCCTTTTGTTATCCCCTGAGGACTCAACGTGAGTCTCTGTCTTCTTTGCCTTGACTTCATCAAACTTGTTTAGACGAATCGCCTCCTCGGTGAGAGCCACGCTTAAATCGATGGCTTCAGTGATAGTTGCTGGTTTGGAGGAGGTTACCATGCTTATTATTTGGGGAGCCAAACCCCAAATGAAGCGCTCGATTCGCTTGTATTCAGGCGTAACCATGTAAGGAACCACTTGAGATAAGTCGTGAAACCTTTGGACGTATTCCGCAACCTTTGGACCGTCCATCTTTAAGTGCCAAAATTCAGTCTCCAACCTTTGAATTTCTGCGCGTGAACAGTACTTTTTGCGCATCAGTTCTTTCAATTCGGCCCAAGTCAGGGCGTAGGCGGCAGCTTCGCCTAGAGTTTGTACTTGTAGGTTCCACCAGGATAGGGCTCCATCTAGAAACAGCCCTGAAATGTATGTGACTTGCTGATCCTCAGCGCACTTGCTCATGCGTAAAACAGAGTCGGTTTTCTCAGCCCAGCGGGTAAAGGCAACTGCACCTCCTGTGCCATCGAAGTTAACTGGTTTGCAGTCCAAGAACTGCTTGTAGGTGCATCCTGCACGTATGTTAAAACATGTGTTTGGCATTAGCATCATTGCTAAAATCTCCAATTAGTTCATGGTAGGTTCGTATGGCGTGGTATTACCGTGAGGTGGATTGTTATTGCCTTGGTTAACACTTCCGCTCCCTCCTGGCTGAGATGTTGCGTACTGTGCTATGGCAGCTGCAATGACTTGCTGTAGCTCTGCCTCGTTAGTAGGCATTGGCATGGGCGTAGGGCGTTTTGGCGGCATCTTCTAAAAGATGGTTTAAGTTGGTTAGGCCATAGTAAGGCTCCGTAAATCAGTTCGTAATATAGTGTACGTATATAACGGTAGTAATAGTATAATCACATAACATCTCATGTTATCACATATCACAAATATCAATCACACAACATCCAATGTCATAAAATATAAACAAGTAATCAAGCGAATCCAGATATGGTGAGAAAACTGCGATTGCCATATAAATGAGACCACATCGTAAGTGTATACATACAATCATCAATCACTAGGGGCTACATCACCCCTGTCAAAAGCTACATCAGTATCAATACAATATCAAGTACATAACAAAATTCAAGTCATAACGTAGTCTCCCCAAAATGCTGTGCAGACAAAAAGCAATCGCCGCCTTCTCACCTCGCCTACCCAAGTGGCACCGATGAGCTCTAAGCAGATGGTGGTGGAGGAGGAGGAAAACGGGTATAAAACAAACGGCGCAACTGTAACCAGTCCGCCTCCATCGCCTGCTGTGTGCGAATAATGGAAGCAATCTGCTGCTCCAAAGTAGTAAGACGAGCAGCATAGTCAAGGGGTAAAGGTCGTGATGGCTGCAACGGAGAGGGTACCCGGCCATGGCACTGACATGGCTGCAGATGGGCTCTCTCCAACTCCTGTAGTCGCTGCTCATGCGACTCATGCTGGTATACAAAGGACATCAATACATCCTCGATGGTGTGGCCCACATGGAACCTGTGGTATGGATCAGTGGGTGGCATAGGGGAAAACGGTGCCCACAGCAGTGGCTCACGTGTGGGATCAAAGGGTGCCACACCAAAAGGAGCTGTAGTGGGTGGAAAAAAAGGAATCTGAGGCATGAAAGGCATGGGCATCGGTACATGCCCATCAGGGTGAGCTGAAGAGCCCTCTCCAGGCCCTGCTGGAGGTATAAACATAGGAACCTGAAACGAAAAGTCAGTATGTGGTGCATCAGGAATCTGTGGAGGGAATGGGGGAACGTCCTCGTCTGCCGGTATCCAGCCATGCTGTGCAGACTCATCCGGTGGATCCATATGTGCCGCGAACGGTGCATGTCCGGGCTCTAGGGGAACGGGATCAAATATGGGAGCAACAACAGGGTGAACGGGTGCCAAGTGCTCGAAAGGGGGGTCAACTGGTACAGCAACAACGGGTAAAGGACCAATGGGATCAACAGGAACATCTATGTGGTGATCGTCAGCAATGGGCTCAAAAGGTACATCAGCATGCACAGGGTCATGCTCTGGTAAAGGGTCAAGGGCGGCTGCCTGCTCAGGAGCAATGGCAGGCTCCAAGTCATCAAACGCCATGTCAAAATCAAAACCGGGATCAATCGGATCAAAAGGGTCAACAGGATCTGCTGGATCCTCCATCAACTCGTCAATCGGGACAAACTCTAAGTCACGGTCAGGATCAAATCCCGGGGGAAACACAGGATCTGAATCCCCCTCGTCGTCATGGTCAAAAACAAGTCCAGGTATAGGAGCAACAGAAAAAGCCTGGTCAGAATCGGACCCATGGGAGAAGTGCTGCGCACTATGAGCATGCGTGGGTACAGAAGCCACAGACTCAAAGGAGTCCGCGACTGGGGAATGTGCAGGTGACTCCGCAGCCGGAGCATCTGCGATCAGTAAGGGAGCAACAGCAGGTAGGGCCTCGCCCTGAGCATCCTCCAAAGGCTCCTCCTCAAACATATCGACGTCGTCCTCCTCGTCGTCGATGGGTAAAACAGGGTATGATGCAAGGGGTACTGGAGCAGGGATCACAACGAGTGGTAGATCCCCGGCTGGAAGATCAACTGGGAGCTCATCAATGCCGTCGGGTAAGGCGAATGGCTGAAAGTCATCGTCATCCGTGCTGGTGAAGTCTGACGTATAAACCTCGTGCTCCGATGACTCAATGTCGTCTGAAACGATAGGCCTCGGGCCTGTGGTGCCTGAACCACCAGTGTCTGCAGAATCCATGTGTCTGTAACATATACACAAACATGCACAAATAGTCAATCATAAATCAAGTAATCACATAAGTCATCGAGTAAGGCATCACATAATCCTCCTAGTCTTACTAGCCAATACCATCCAGTCTACAAGACTGCCCTATCCTTCACTTAAACCAAACCTCGATCCTCCAGACCGATCCTATAACAAACGCAATTTCATCCAGTCTACAAGACTGCTCTATCCTTCACTTAAACCAAACCTCGATCCTCCAGATCGATCCTATAACAAACCAACGTGCTCAACTACCTTAACCACCTCGATCCTCCAGACCGATCCTCAGCCCTCCAAGCTGAGCCTATAAATAAATAAAATGTGCTCAACATTTGTTTGTAAAAAGTGTGGATCTGGACTTAAGTGGTATGCAGAAAAATGTTTTCGTGAGAGCCCTAGTGATCATAGTCTAGACTCGAGACAGAATCCTAGTTCGCTATGATCAGAGCTCTGATACCAAGCTGTCACACCCTGGCTTTGCGGAAGCGTGGTTAATTTGGTGTGACTTCTTAATACCATAGCTTAACCATAACAAGCTATATGAATTAAAAACATGCAAGATCATCCATTAAGTTTTGAAAACCAAACACAATACCATTGTTTTAACCAACAACCTTAACCTTGTCCAACAGACGTTACAACTTGAAACATGACATAAACATGGTTTAAGGACTGTGTCTTGTCCAGGAAAGAGACACATCCCCTAAACCCCGGATGACCTTGGAAACTAGTGCAGCGGAAAACATGCCATACCGTGCCAGATCTCGTTAATTTCCTGAAATACATGTAAGTTGAAAAATCAACAATAATGTTGAGCGAGTTCATGTGTAAGTGAGTATGTAAAAACACTTGTGAGTATAAAAATAGTTGTGGTATGTAGCAGTGTAAGAGGACTTGTGATCACCAATGGTTTGCAAGGCCACTGACATATGTGAAGTGCAAATAGGGAGACTCAAACCTAGCAGATTTCGCCACGGCAAAGTATGTGGACAAAGTCACCCCACGGTCCGTTTCTAGTTTGGCCGGGGGCTGGGCTCGCTACACCCAGATAGATCTACCGCTCCTGTCCCTCGGTCCCTCCATGAGGACTAATGGCCCCATGTTGTTCCTATCCACTCACATGATCGTATAACACCTCCTTACGTTAAACATACCGTTGTAAAGTACTCGTAAATCATAGTAACATGTATTTCACCCCCGCAGTTAAGTAAACTGAAAACAGTTAGAGAAAAGGGGGACATGAACTCACAGTGAATGCGCGTCTCTACCAAGTGTCTCCAATACAGTAAGCTGTGCAACGACCTACAAGTGCTAATTCTATTAGACGGACGGCCGTGCTTTAGCTTTATAGTTTGAGTCTTTGGGAAATAGTTAGACAACTATTTCGTGTTTATGTTCCGTATACACTTGGTAGTTATACTCCTTCCCAAGGATGGGGGATACAATACATGTGCGTAAGTTACGTTTTATCAATCTTGTGGTAATGTAATTACCGGTGTAACTTATATGTTAATGTGGAAGCGTTCGCAAAGTTTTGGAAGCATTAACGCTTGTAAATATTATTTTTACTCTAAAATAATATTTATGTATTTTCACAAAATAATCATAAACAGTGTTGTGACAAATATACTTATCACGTTATTATTTGTGAAAATCCCACCTCCGAATATTTAGTAAAATATAGTGCTGGCGAAATTTATGTTTCGAAAGTATGTTCAAAAATAGTTCTAACACTTGTTGTGTAAAAAGTCTAAGTGTTAGGTTTTTAGGAAAATTTCGCCAGAGTTTCCTCTGTAACTGGAGGTGGCCACGCTTTCAAGCGTATCATTTTCTTTTAACAAATCAATTCAACAATCTCCTTTATTCAATCAAACAATTTCCGACACATCAAACTAGTCGACAAGTATGTAAATCGCATAATCGCATGAACTTGCAGTTTTTCCGAATCTATAGTGTAAATCCCCTTTATATAAGTAGCTCTTTATATAAAGTAGTTTTAGTCTTGTAGAAACCTCATGTTTAGAGAAATCCGTCTTTACAACTTCTAGAAACAAGTGACAAATCTACTTCTTTGCCGGGTCTTTTTATTTCACAAGTGTTTACACACTTGTGGTTTATAAAACCATATTTATTAGTGTAAGATCCTTTCTTTAAAATACACGGTTTCTTAAATGTGTGGTTCTTTGAAGATACCACTTGCAAATACGTAGATCCGCTAGTTTTAAACACCATTGTACCGGTTAAATCACTTTTACACAAGTAAAATATTTTCACACAAGTTCATGTATCTTGTGTGGTAGAGTTTCGCCTTTAACCCTTGTATTTAGTAAAAAACGAGCTTATGTGAAGATACATGATCTTACAAAGTCGGGTTAAACGGAGATCCGAGCTACCACATCATAGATCGGGTCTAGATAAACACAAATTCCAATTACTACAACTTTTACACAACACATGTGTTATTAACCATCACTTTTATAGTTTTCACTAGACTTTTATGCATCAAAATGTATGTTTACGATGTTTAACCGACAATATTCCTTTTAACCACCACAGATATGTTCAAGAACAAGTTTTAAGTGTTATACCTCTAGCTCTAAGCTAGGGAAGATTCTTGATGAAAATCGCGTGGATAAAAGCTAACGGAAGTGGTCCTTTGTGTTCCGCTTGTTCCGAGGCTCCTAATACGTGACCTTTAACACTTGTAGGATGATGGAATGACTTGATGAAAGCTCGACGATGGTTGTGGGGCTGCTTGTGTTCTCGGCCGTGACTCAAGGAGAGGGGAGAGAGAGAGCTTTTGTGAATTGTTAAGTGATAGAGATCTTAGGTTAAATGCATGAACTTATAGACAAACATTTGGTGATTAACCATTGGGTTTAGTGTTGTGTAGATACTAGACATCCTTGATTAAAATAATCAACTTTAGTACTCTTGTGTTCCCCATGGTTGGGGCCGATTACAATGGGGGGGGGGGTATCTAGTTCGGTTACAAGTGCTAGTTAGGTTATTAGTTATGTTAAATAGGTTAGTTAAGTACCTAACCCGGTTACTTAGTGTGTAGTGTATTTTAGCGGGTGTTAGGGTAATCAGGGACCCTAACTGGCTCAGAAAAATATAAATAGTGAAAATAGTAATATTTTCATGTTCCGGGTAAAGTCCGGGTGTCCGGTTGGATAGTAATCCGTTAAAGTCTTTTGTAACGCTTTAAAGTGTCGTTATTACATTTTTAGTGACACAATTTGTTTTCCCGACACTTTAGAAAGTGTCTAGTAATATTTTCTCATGTTCTGGCACTTTACTAGTCAGCTAGAAGCTGGTTTAATTATTAAAGTGCTGTGTTTGGTACTTTAAAGTACGTTTTTGGCACATCCGAATCAGTGTATCTTATCCCTAGAGACGCGGTACCACAACCCTTATATCCCTACACTCACTACCAGTGTAGCCAAAATATATGAGGCTCTTAACAGGCCTTAGAGGCAGTATCTGCCTGATGCTGGTTATATCAGCATGTTTATTGTGTATCCGTTTAGTGCTACTGTGCTTTTTGTGCATCATGTTTGTCACTGAGGTGCCGTATGTAAAAATGTAGTGACAGCAAATAAAGTATGATGCCAGTAAGTGCATGTATCAGTATGCAGGTAGCAGTTTATCAGCTAGTTTCAATCAAGCACAGTAATCAAGTAGTAATTAATCATTAATTAAGTTGTACGGATACCTGGTTTAGTGTGGGTTGTCACATTCTCCCCCCGTTAAATAAATTTCGTCCCGAAATTTAAGTTCTGCTTGTAGAAGCAGGGTTCTTAGGAAATAAGTGGGGGTATTTCTCTTTCATCCGGTCCTCACGTTCCCATGTGAATTCAGGACCATGTCTGGCATTCCAACGAACTTTGACGAGTTTGACACTGCTCCGGCGGGTCTTGTTAACTTTCCAATCTGTGACCTCGACAGGTTCTTCTACGAAGTGGAGCGTGTCGTCAATATGAATCTTGTCGGTAGGAATGGCAACGTCAACTTGAGTTGGACTTGTCTTTAAATTGGATACATGAAATGTATCGTGAACACCATTCAGTTCAGTAGGTAGGTCCAACTTGTATGCTACTGTCCCAATTCTTTCCAGAATTCTGAAGGGACCAATGTAGCGCGGATTTAACTTTCCATGCTTACCAAAGCGTGCCACCCCCTTCCAGGGTGAAACCTTCAATAACACCATTTCCCCAACTTGGAAATCCACATGTTTCCGGTTTGGATCCGCGTAGGCCTTTTGTCTGTGGCGAGCGGCTTCGATGCGTTTAAGTATTTGTGCGATCTTGTCTGTCGTCTCTTGGACGATCTCGGGACCAGCAAGCTGCCTATCACCTGCGCCAGACCAACATAGTGGTGATCGGCACTTGCGTCCGTATAGGGCCTCAAATGGCGCGACACCAATACTGGTGTGGTAGCTGTTGTTGTATGAAAATTCGACCAAAGGTAAGTGTTTATCCCAGCTACCGCCCAAATCCATAACACATGCCCTCAGCATGTCTTCCAAAGTTCGTATCGTTCGCTCGCTCTGGCCGTCAGTTTGCGGATGGAACGCAGTGCTCAGATTCAATTGTGAGCCAAAAGATTCTTGGAAGGATTGCCATATCCTTGACACAAACCTTCCGTCTCTATCAGAGATGATCGAGAGAGGTACTCCATGACGTGCTATGATCTCTCTCATGTAAATTTCCGCAAGTTTACTAGTACTGTCTTTCTCCTTGATCGGCAGAAAGTGTGCGGATTTTGTTAGGCGGTCAACAATCACCCAATTCATATCATGGCCTCTTGGCGTTCTTGGCAGTTTTGTAACAAAATCCATTGAGATTTGTTCCCATTTCCACTTGGGAATCTCAGGTTGTTGCAGAAGTCCCGAAGGCTTCTGGTATTCCGCTTTAACCTTAGCGCACGTTAAACATTTGCTCACGTAAACAGCAACGTCGCCTCTCATCCTAGGCCACCAATAATAATTTTTGAAATCTTGGTACATCTTATCCGATCCAGGGAGGATAGAGTACCGTGACTTGTGCGCTTCGTCGAAAATAACTTCCCTTAATCCACCAAACAGAGGAACCCAAATCCTTTTCTCAAAACATAACGTTCCTTCCTCGTTTGGTACCAAAAGCTTCTCCATTCCACGGAGATATTCTTCCTCAAGGTTTCCCTTCTTGAGAGCTTCCTTTTGTGTAGTACGAATGCGCGAGGGAAGATCGGTTCGTATGATCATTTCCAAAGCCCTAACCCTTATGGGCTTGATTCTTTCTTTACGACTTAGGGCATCGGCGACTACATTCGCCTTCCCTGGGTGATACTTTATCTCGCAGTCGTAATCATTCAATAACTCAACCCATCGTCTTTGTCTCATATTCAACTCCTTCTGGTTAAATATATGCTGTAGGCTTTTGTGATCTGTGAAGATTGTGCATTTTGTACCGTACAGGTAGTGTCTCCAGATTTTCAAAGCGAAAACCACTGCGCCAAGCTCTAAATCGTGTGTGGTATAATTCTTTTCGTGCACTTTCAGTTGGCGTGATGCGTAAGCGATGACCTTTTGGTGTTGCATCAACACACAACCCAATCCCTGACGCGATGCGTCGCAGTATACCACAAAATTGTCGGTACCTTCCGGTAGAGCTAAGATTGGCGCGTTACAAAGCTTATCTTTCAATACCTGAAATGCTTCATCCTGTTTGATTCCCCAATCAAACGTCTTATCCTTCTGGGTCAGGAGCGTCAACGGTTGAGCGATTTTCGAAAAATCCTCGATGAACCTTCTATAGTAGCCAGCCAAACCCAAGAATTGTCGAATCTCGGTTGGCGTTGTAGGCGTTTCCCAATTCTTGATTGCCTCGATCTTTGTGGGATCAACATGAATTCCATCCCCATTAACCACATGTCCAAGAAACTGGACTTCGCGTAGCCAAAACTCGCACTTGGAGAATTTGGCGTACAGCTGTTCTTTCTTTAGCAGCTCCAATATGGTTCTAAGATGTTGTTCGTGTTCGGCCTCCGTCTTTGAGTAAATTAGGATGTCGTCGATGAATACAATCACGAACTTGTCTAAGTATGGCTTGCAAACTCTATTCATCAAGTCCATAAAGACTGCAGGTGCGTTTGTCAAACCAAATGGCATAACGAGGAACTCGTAGTGTCCATAACGAGTTCGGAAGGCTGTTTTCGGGATACTTTCCTCCTGTATCCTTAGTTGATGGTATCCAGATCGAAGATCGATCTTAGAGTAACAGCTTGAACCTTGAAGTTGGTCGAACAGATCATCGATTCTTGGCAGAGGGTACCTGTTCTTGATCGTCAGCTTGTTCAATTCTCTGTAGTCAATACACATGCGGAAACTTCCGTCCTTCTTCTTGACAAACAAGACCGGAGCTCCCCAAGGCGAGAAGCTTGGTCGGATAAAACCCTTGTCTAACAGCTCCTGAAGCTGTGTTGACAATTCCTGCATCTCAGACGGAGCAAGTCTGTATGGTGCCTTAGCCACAGGCGCTGCGCCTGGAACTAAGTCGATGTGAAACTCCACTTGCCTCTGAGGTGGCAGTCCGGGTAAGTCTTCCGGGAAGACTTCTGGATACTCCCTTACGACAGGGATGTCTTCGATTCTTGGCTCGGCAGCCTTCTTATCCACGATGTGTGCCAGAAAAGCAACACATCCTTTCTGTAAACACTTCCTTGCTTTCAAGCAGCTGATAAATCTTAGCGGTGTGTCACGCTTCTCTCCGTGAACCACAATTGTCTCACCATCATCAGTTGGGATACGAACAACTTTCTCGTGACATACTATCTCAGCCTTGTTCCCGGATAACCAATCCATTCCTACCACCACGTCGAAACTTCCCAATTCGACTGGTAGTAGATCCAAAGTAAACTCGCGTTCTCCCAATTCTATCACACAACCTCTGATTACTTCGTCGGCTCCAACTAACTTGCCATTAGCTAATTCGATCGAGTAGGGAATGTCTAACTTATTAGCAGCTAACCCAAGCATATTCTTAAATTCTAATGATACGAAGCTATAGTCGGCACCAGTATCAAATAAAACAGATGCATAGCGCTGATTGATAGGGAACGTACCCGTAACAACATTTGGATCCTGGCGTGCATCCCTAGCTTCGAGTTGGAACACTCTACCACGGGCCTGATTCAACGTTGGGCAATCCTTCTTAAAATGCCCGATTTCCCCGCAGTTATAACATCCGAGTCTCTGCCCGTTTCCATCCCCGTTTCCAGCTGGGGTGTTGTTCTGGTTGGCGTTGCCAGCCTGGTTTGCATTGTTGCCCCGGTTTCTGTTCCCTCCAAAATTTCCTTGTAGGCGGTTTCCATTTCCACCATGGTTATCATTCCTGTTTCCATATCCTCCCTGGCCTCCGCGGCCTGTACTAGCCCAACATGATTCCCTTGTGTGGCCCGGTTTTCCACAAGATTCACAAACTCTTATGTTACAAGGGCCAGTGTGGTGGCGTTGGCAGTTGTTGCATTTGGGCTGGGTGCCCTGGTACCCTTTTCCTCTCCTGGTACTGCCAGCTGATTTTCCTTTCTTTACTGCCATACTGACGCCTTGTTTGAAGTTTGAAAACTTCCTTTTGTTATCCCCTGAGGACTCAACGTGAGTCTCTGTCTTCTTTGCCTTGACTTCATCAAACTTGTTTAGACGAATCGCCTCCTCGGTGAGAGCCACGCTTAAATCGATGGCTTCAGTGATAGTTGCTGGTTTGGAGGAGGTTACCATGCTTATTATTTGGGGAGCCAAACCCCAAATGAAGCGCTCGATTCGCTTGTATTCAGGCGTAACCATGTAAGGAACCACTTGAGATAAGTCGTGAAACCTTTGGACGTATTCCGCAACCTTTGGACCGTCCATCTTTAAGTGCCAAAATTCAGTCTCCAACCTTTGAATTTCTGCGCGTGAACAGTACTTTTTGCGCATCAGTTCTTTCAATTCGGCCCAAGTCAGGGCGTAGGCGGCAGCTTCGCCTAGAGTTTGTACTTGTAGGTTCCACCAGGATAGGGCTCCATCTAGAAACAGCCCTGAAATGTATGTGACTTGCTGATCCTCAGCGCACTTGCTCATGCGTAAAACAGAGTCGGTTTTCTCAGCCCAGCGGGTAAAGGCAACTGCACCTCCTGTGCCATCGAAGTTAACTGGTTTGCAGTCCAAGAACTGCTTGTAGGTGCATCCTGCACGTATGTTAAAACATGTGTTTGGCATTAGCATCATTGCTAAAATCTCCAATTAGTTCATGGTAGGTTCGTATGGCGTGGTATTACCGTGAGGTGGATTGTTATTGCCTTGGTTAACACTTCCGCTCCCTCCTGGCTGAGATGTTGCGTACTGTGCTATGGCAGCTGCAATGACTTGCTGTAGCTCTGCCTCGTTAGTAGGCATTGGCATGGGCGTAGGGCGTTTTGGCGGCATCTTCTAAAAGATGGTTTAAGTTGGTTAGGCCATAGTAAGGCTCCGTAAATCAGTTCGTAATATAGTGTACGTATATAACGGTAGTAATAGTATAATCACATAACATCTCATGTTATCACATATCACAAATATCAATCACACAACATCCAATGTCATAAAATATAAACAAGTAATCAAGCGAATCCAGATATGGTGAGAAAACTGCGATTGCCATATAAATGAGACCACATCGTAAGTGTATACATACAATCATCAATCACTAGGGGCTACATCACCCCTGTCAAAAGCTACATCAGTATCAATACAATATCAAGTACATAACAAAATTCAAGTCATAACGTAGTCTCCCCAAAATGCTGTGCAGACAAAAAGCAATCGCCGCCTTCTCACCTCGCCTACCCAAGTGGCACCGATGAGCTCTAAGCAGATGGTGGTGGAGGAGGAGGAAAACGGGTATAAAACAAACGGCGCAACTGTAACCAGTCCGCCTCCATCGCCTGCTGTGTGCGAATAATGGAAGCAATCTGCTGCTCCAAAGTAGTAAGACGAGCAGCATAGTCAAGGGGTAAAGGTCGTGATGGCTGCAACGGAGAGGGTACCCGGCCATGGCACTGACATGGCTGCAGATGGGCTCTCTCCAACTCCTGTAGTCGCTGCTCATGCGACTCATGCTGGTATACAAAGGACATCAATACATCCTCGATGGTGTGGCCCACATGGAACCTGTGGTATGGATCAGTGGGTGGCATAGGGGAAAACGGTGCCCACAGCAGTGGCTCACGTGTGGGATCAAAGGGTGCCACACCAAAAGGAGCTGTAGTGGGTGGAAAAAAAGGAATCTGAGGCATGAAAGGCATGGGCATCGGTACATGCCCATCAGGGTGAGCTGAAGAGCCCTCTCCAGGCCCTGCTGGAGGTATAAACATAGGAACCTGAAACGAAAAGTCAGTATGTGGTGCATCAGGAATCTGTGGAGGGAATGGGGGAACGTCCTCGTCTGCCGGTATCCAGCCATGCTGTGCAGACTCATCCGGTGGATCCATATGTGCCGCGAACGGTGCATGTCCGGGCTCTAGGGGAACGGGATCAAATATGGGAGCAACAACAGGGTGAACGGGTGCCAAGTGCTCGAAAGGGGGGTCAACTGGTACAGCAACAACGGGTAAAGGACCAATGGGATCAACAGGAACATCTATGTGGTGATCGTCAGCAATGGGCTCAAAAGGTACATCAGCATGCACAGGGTCATGCTCTGGTAAAGGGTCAAGGGCGGCTGCCTGCTCAGGAGCAATGGCAGGCTCCAAGTCATCAAACGCCATGTCAAAATCAAAACCGGGATCAATCGGATCAAAAGGGTCAACAGGATCTGCTGGATCCTCCATCAACTCGTCAATCGGGACAAACTCTAAGTCACGGTCAGGATCAAATCCCGGGGGAAACACAGGATCTGAATCCCCCTCGTCGTCATGGTCAAAAACAAGTCCAGGTATAGGAGCAACAGAAAAAGCCTGGTCAGAATCGGACCCATGGGAGAAGTGCTGCGCACTATGAGCATGCGTGGGTACAGAAGCCACAGACTCAAAGGAGTCCGCGACTGGGGAATGTGCAGGTGACTCCGCAGCCGGAGCATCTGCGATCAGTAAGGGAGCAACAGCAGGTAGGGCCTCGCCCTGAGCATCCTCCAAAGGCTCCTCCTCAAACATATCGACGTCGTCCTCCTCGTCGTCGATGGGTAAAACAGGGTATGATGCAAGGGGTACTGGAGCAGGGATCACAACGAGTGGTAGATCCCCGGCTGGAAGATCAACTGGGAGCTCATCAATGCCGTCGGGTAAGGCGAATGGCTGAAAGTCATCGTCATCCGTGCTGGTGAAGTCTGACGTATAAACCTCGTGCTCCGATGACTCAATGTCGTCTGAAACGATAGGCCTCGGGCCTGTGGTGCCTGAACCACCAGTGTCTGCAGAATCCATGTGTCTGTAACATATACACAAACATGCACAAATAGTCAATCATAAATCAAGTAATCACATAAGTCATCGAGTAAGGCATCACATAATCCTCCTAGTCTTACTAGCCAATACCATCCAGTCTACAAGACTGCCCTATCCTTCACTTAAACCAAACCTCGATCCTCCAGACCGATCCTATAACAAACGCAATTTCATCCAGTCTACAAGACTGCTCTATCCTTCACTTAAACCAAACCTCGATCCTCCAGATCGATCCTATAACAAACCAACGTGCTCAACTACCTTAACCACCTCGATCCTCCAGACCGATCCTCAGCCCTCCAAGCTGAGCCTATAAATAAATAAAATGTGCTCAACATTTGTTTGTAAAAAGTGTGGATCTGGACTTAAGTGGTATGCAGAAAAATGTTTTCGTGAGAGCCCTAGTGATCATAGTCTAGACTCGAGACAGAATCCTAGTTCGCTATGATCAGAGCTCTGATACCAAGCTGTCACACCCTGGCTTTGCGGAAGCGTGGTTAATTTGGTGTGACTTCTTAATACCATAGCTTAACCATAACAAGCTATATGAATTAAAAACATGCAAGATCATCCATTAAGTTTTGAAAACCAAACACAATACCATTGTTTTAACCAACAACCTTAACCTTGTCCAACAGACGTTACAACTTGAAACATGACATAAACATGGTTTAAGGACTGTGTCTTGTCCAGGAAAGAGACACATCCCCTAAACCCCGGATGACCTTGGAAACTAGTGCAGCGGAAAACATGCCATACCGTGCCAGATCTCGTTAATTTCCTGAAATACATGTAAGTTGAAAAATCAACAATAATGTTGAGCGAGTTCATGTGTAAGTGAGTATGTAAAAACACTTGTGAGTATAAAAATAGTTGTGGTATGTAGCAGTGTAAGAGGACTTGTGATCACCAATGGTTTGCAAGGCCACTGACATATGTGAAGTGCAAATAGGGAGACTCAAACCTAGCAGATTTCGCCACGGCAAAGTATGTGGACAAAGTCACCCCACGGTCCGTTTCTAGTTTGGCCGGGGGCTGGGCTCGCTACACCCAGATAGATCTACCGCTCCTGTCCCTCGGTCCCTCCATGAGGACTAATGGCCCCATGTTGTTCCTATCCACTCACATGATCGTATAACACCTCCTTACGTTAAACATACCGTTGTAAAGTACTCGTAAATCATAGTAACATGTATTTCACCCCCGCAGTTAAGTAAACTGAAAACAGTTAGAGAAAAGGGGGACATGAACTCACAGTGAATGCGCGTCTCTACCAAGTGTCTCCAATACAGTAAGCTGTGCAACGACCTACAAGTGCTAATTCTATTAGACGGACGGCCGTGCTTTAGCTTTATAGTTTGAGTCTTTGGGAAATAGTTAGACAACTATTTCGTGTTTATGTTCCGTATACACTTGGTAGTTATACTCCTTCCCAAGGATGGGGGATACAATACATGTGCGTAAGTTACGTTTTATCAATCTTGTGGTAATGTAATTACCGGTGTAACTTATATGTTAATGTGGAAGCGTTCGCAAAGTTTTGGAAGCATTAACGCTTGTAAATATTATTTTTACTCTAAAATAATATTTATGTATTTTCACAAAATAATCATAAACAGTGTTGTGACAAATATACTTATCACGTTATTATTTGTGAAAATCCCACCTCCGAATATTTAGTAAAATATAGTGCTGGCGAAATTTATGTTTCGAAAGTATGTTCAAAAATAGTTCTAACACTTGTTGTGTAAAAAGTCTAAGTGTTAGGTTTTTAGGAAAATTTCGCCAGAGTTTCCTCTGTAACTGGAGGTGGCCACGCTTTCAAGCGTATCATTTTCTTTTAACAAATCAATTCAACAATCTCCTTTATTCAATCAAACAATTTCCGACACATCAAACTAGTCGACAAGTATGTAAATCGCATAATCGCATGAACTTGCAGTTTTTCCGAATCTATAGTGTAAATCCCCTTTATATAAGTAGCTCTTTATATAAAGTAGTTTTAGTCTTGTAGAAACCTCATGTTTAGAGAAATCCGTCTTTACAACTTCTAGAAACAAGTGACAAATCTACTTCTTTGCCGGGTCTTTTTATTTCACAAGTGTTTACACACTTGTGGTTTATAAAACCATATTTATTAGTGTAAGATCCTTTCTTTAAAATACACGGTTTCTTAAATGTGTGGTTCTTTGAAGATACCACTTGCAAATACGTAGATCCGCTAGTTTTAAACACCATTGTACCGGTTAAATCACTTTTACACAAGTAAAATATTTTCACACAAGTTCATGTATCTTGTGTGGTAGAGTTTCGCCTTTAACCCTTGTATTTAGTCAAAAACGAGCTTATGTGAAGATACATGATCTTACAAAGTCGGGTTAAACGGAGATCCGAGCTACCACATCATAGATCGGGTCTAGATAAACACAAATTCCAATTACTACAACTTTTACACAACACATGTGTTATTAACCATCACTTTTATAGTTTTCACTAGACTTTTATGCATCAAAATGTATGTTTACGATGTTTAACCGACAATATTCCTTTTAACCACCACAGATATGTTCAAGAACAAGTTTTAAGTGTTATACCTCTAGCTCTAAGCTAGGGAAGATTCTTGATGAAAATCGCGTGGATAAAAGCTAACGGAAGTGGTCCTTTGTGTTCCGCTTGTTCCGAGGCTCCTAATACGTGACCTTTAACACTTGTAGGATGATGGAATGACTTGATGAAAGCTCGACGATGGTTGTGGGGCTGCTTGTGTTCTCGGCCGTGACTCAAGGAGAGGGGAGAGAGAGAGCTTTTGTGAATTGTTAAGTGATAGAGATCTTAGGTTAAATGCATGAACTTATAGACAAACATTTGGTGATTAACCATTGGGTTTAGTGTTGTGTAGATACTAGACATCCTTGATTAAAATAATCAACTTTAGTACTCTTGTGTTCCCCATGGTTGGGGCCGATTACAATGGGGGGGGGGGGGTATCTAGTTCGGTTACAAGTGCTAGTTAGGTTATTAGTTATGTTAAATAGGTTAGTTAAGTACCTAACCCGGTTACTTAGTGTGTAGTGTATTTTAGCGGGTGTTAGGGTAATCAGGGACCCTAACTGGCTCAGAAAAATATAAATAGTGAAAATAGTAATATTTTCATGTTCCGGGTAAAGTCCGGGTGTCCGGTTGGATAGTAATCCGTTAAAGTCTTTTGTAACGCTTTAAAGTGTCGTTATTACATTTTTAGTGACACAATTTGTTTTCCCGACACTTTAGAAAGTGTCTAGTAATATTTTCTCATGTTCTGGCACTTTACTAGTCAGCTAGAAGCTGGTTTAATTATTAAAGTGCTGTGTTTGGTACTTTAAAGTACGTTTTTGGCACATCCGAATCAGTGTATCTTATCCCTAGAGACGCGGTACCACAACCCTTATATCCCTACACTCACTACCAGTGTAGCCAAAATATATGAGGCTCTTAACAGGCCTTAGAGGCAGTATCTGCCTGATGCTGGTTATATCAGCATGTTTATTGTGTATCCGTTTAGTGCTACTGTGCTTTTTGTGCATCATGTTTGTCACTGAGGTGCCGTATGTAAAAATGTAGTGACAGCAAATAAAGTATGATGCCAGTAAGTGCATGTATCAGTATGCAGGTAGCAGTTTATCAGCTAGTTTCAATCAAGCACAGTAATCAAGTAGTAATTAATCATTAATTAAGTTGTACGGATACCTGGTTTAGTGTGGGTTGTCACACCTGATGTATGCTCAAGTCTGTACTCGCCCAGATATCGCTTATATTGCTGGAATGCTAGGTCGTTATCAGACTAATCCTGGCCTAGATCATTGGAAAGCAGCTAAGAAGGTCCTTAGATATCTGCAAGGGACGAAAGACTATAAACTGACTTATAGAAGAAGTGATCATTTAGAAGTGGTAGGTTATTCTGATTCTGACTTTGCTAAATGCAAAGATGACAAGAAATCCACTTCGGGCTACATCTTTATGTTAGCAGGCGGACCTATCTCATGGAAGAGTCATAAACAACAGTTAACTACAACTTCCACAATGATGGCAGAGTACATTGCTGTTTACAACGCAACCTGTCATGGAATGTTGCTTAGGAATCTGATCACTGGACTCAAAATCGTTAATTCCAATGATGGCAGAGTACATTGCTGTTTACAACGCAACCTGTCATGGAATGTTGCTTAGGAATCTGATCACTGGACTCAAAATCGTTAATTCCATTTCTAGACCATTGAAGCTTTACTGTGATAACTCAGCTGCCGTTAGTTTCTCGAACAGTAACAGTTCGACTGGAGCTGGTTTATATCTCGATACAAAATATTTGTTCGTACGTGAACGAGTTGAGGAAAATAATCTTTGTATTGAGTATATTAGTACTAAAGATATGCTTGCGGATCCGATGACTAAAGGTCTCCCACCTAAAGTTTTCGAAGAACATGTATCGAATATGGGACTTATTAAAGACCTTGTTTAATGGCATATTGTACTAGCTTATGTTTTAATTAATGAAATGTCCTCAGTTTGATTTTGTATGTCTCTAACATATGTTCTGCCGGTGTAATGACATATAGACAAATATAAATACAAATCAGACGCTAAAGGGCTTATACATATTTTGATCGTAACTGTTAGGTTTTAAATTGAGGCTATAGTATGACTAATGGGGGTCCTGAGTCGAATGGTGATTCAACGACTGTATTTCTCTGCTATAGTTCTTGGTTTAAGGCTAAAATGAGTGTTAACTCCTGGCCAGGCTTACCTAATACTCATGATAAATGATTACTCGGCTAAGTGGGAGAATGTAAGATTAAATATATTATTAATGTAATATTTAATCTTGTAGCCTTTATAATCATTTATATTATATTAGATCAAAATATATTAATAACCTATTAATAATTAGTTGGTAATTGTTGATGGACCATATTACCCTTATTAACTAATTAGGTTTCCTCTTGGGTGTATAAATAAGGAGCTTATTAGAGAGTTAAAGGGTTACACAATTTAGTGAATCAACCAACCCTCATAACATCAAATTCGTCTCTCTCTCCCTAACCGAAATCAACCCTACTTTCGGTTTCATCACCATCATCACTTTACACCCTAAGGAGGAACCGGATCATCCTGACAAGTATGTCGAACTCAATGGCTGGATCTCTGACTGGATTCTCCACTGCTTTGAATGCTGTAACAGGTATGTTATTCATGTTTTCCATTAAGTTTAAAACAGAACTGATCAACAGGTTTGACTTTCTAAACAACATGCTACATTTTTAAATAACGTTTGTTTTAAATTATCATTTGCTCTGTTTCGCCACAACGTGCGACGAGAAAAAAACCTAGTGTTCTTTATCTACCATGAAGGCCGCTATTAGAAACTTGTGCTATCGTGAAAGAAATAGACTTTGTGGCGGATTCATTGGTTAGGCCCACTGAATGCAACAAGTTATTGATGCATTATATTGTAAATTATTCTGAGTTAAATTTTAATTTTTAACTTATAAATTATACTTTTACTTCAGTTGTTGATGTAACATGAGTTTGACTTGTATGATCTTTGAGCTCGAAACAAAAATGTTAATTGTTAAAGTACACTTAAACAACTTCTTTCGTATGACTACTTTGAAGAGGTAACAAATTTAACCAAGGATACCAATTTGAATAAACTTCTGATTTGAAAAATTATTACTTGATTTGTTGGTATAGAGAAGATTTGTATTCATGTAAAATTTTTATTCTAGTATTTACAATATGAAACTTTTACTCAACTGTTACTGCAAGTCCCTCGGATAAAGAACAAATAAATATATGTTCGTGTTCCACTGATTTAACCAACAACCCAACACGATTTACACCCAGGGTCGTCTTCGTTATGCGATTACATCAGCAAAACAGATCATTTATTCTACTGGGAAAATGGTTGAACTTCAAACATAATTCAAAAGTTGATGTCATATCATATAAACTTAACTACAACCCTTAGCCATTCATACAACCTTGGCTGCTCATAATCAGCCAACAAACAAAGTCAAATCATTAAACATTAACCAGCTAAGCCATCCAAAAAGAAGATAAGATTAACCACAAAATTAAAAGACATAGTCTCATACTATCTTATTACCCAGACAGGCTAAAAGAGACGACAACTATCACCAAAAAGAAAAAATCAAAAAACAGGTAGGATATTGCTTACAACCCAAAGAAAACGCCTCATCCTTGAGCGAGAGGCTTTGAATCGCTTACCAACAGAAAGGGTTTTAGTTCCTTCCTCCTTCCTTAGAGCCAGACTTGGTAGATGCTTTTCTTCTACCACGGTTACCCGTTGACTTTGACTTTGGTGGTGCAGCACTAGTAGTAGTACAAGGCTGGGAAGGACAGCCATTATGCCCGTTAACCAAAGCAGGGAACCCAACAGCAGGGATTCTGCACCAAACACGAATTCTTTCGTTATTCGCATGTTTTGAAGAGTAAATTGAAAAAGGAAAAGGTACATACCCAACAAGAGCACAGCAGACTCCTGCTTGGTCATGGAAGCATTACTACTACTATGCAACGAAAAGCGTAGGGCTTGATTCTCGGCCATATACCACTGAAGTAAAGAGCCCAATCTCCTGCATTCGCCTTCGTAGTACCTGCTCTTCAACTCCAGATCTTTGACATGCATCTTTTTCCTCTCTCGAGATCTTAGAGCCGCATCTCTGTTCCTCAGTTGCCTGCCACAAAAACACAATCATTTTCACAACTAACGGAAAGTCAACATTCACAATTTTTTATCACTTTTTATGCACACTCAGGGGGTGTTTGGCTTAGCTATTTGAAACAACTTATTGACTTATTGGCGCTTTTTCAGTAAGTCAAAATAATGTTTGGACAAGTGAAAAACACTTTTTGAACTAACTTTTTGTATAAGGTGGAAAAGTCCTAGCTTTTCATTATGACTTTTCCACCTTATACAAAAAAGTTGTTTCAAAAAGTCCTTTTCACTTGTCCAAACATTATTTTGAAGAAAAGAATGTCATGAAATCTTTAGAAAGAAGGAAAAAAAAAAAACAATGTTGTTAAGTATGTATGCAATGTTCAACTTAAAAGCACTCGAGCCCATATGGTTGGAAGAAGATGAAGCTCAGTAGTTATGCCGATTGCTTACGTTTTCGTGTTCGGCCCAAGTGACAAATTAATATACGGAATATCATCATCAGCCTACTTTTGTTATGCTACTTGTTTATTTATAAATACGCCATAGGTGATTGGAACCAAGATCATAGCTTGTGCATTGATTCAGCTTCTCCTTTTTATATCGATTTGATATTGATGCATCTAAAAAAATATTGTTTTCTCAAATTTCCTAAATCAAACACGGTCTCTTATAATCAACTAAGATGTATATATCCCTAAAACAATATTATTACATTGTTCAAAGATTATTAATCTTTTTTTAAGCATTTCATTGCATCATAGGAAACTCAAAATGGCATTCATCTAGATATCTGTGATTAGACCACATGATAACACAGAACCAATCCAAGTACGAGTGTTATAAGGAGATGAAAACCATACAATAAAGCAAAGAGCTATACACGAATTTCAACCAAAAAATGTCAGTCACAAAAAGAAAAATACAAGTTTGTAAAAACGAATTTCAGGGCAGAAACAAAAAGTAAATATATAAATGAATATGAATTAGTTAGGGCTAAATAAACATTAAGAAAAAGAAAAGTTGAAATTGGAAAAATAAAAATAAAAATACCTTTTCCGCTTCTTAGCGAGTGGATCATCATCGTCTTTTTCTTCTTCATTCTTGTGATCCTCTGCGGAATCGGAACAATCGACAACTTCACCGGATTTATCCTCCTGTAAAGGGGAATCAAGCAAAATACCATCAAGAAAGGCATCGGTAGGGAGTTGATCGTCGTCGTCATCCTTGAAAAGCAACTGCTCGATGTCATCCACCGACAGCGGAGGAGACTGGTTGTTCACAGCATCATCTGGTGGAACGATAACATCATCATCGGTTGGAAAAGTAAGATCAAAATCAAACAGATTGTCCCAATCTTCCATACGATGAAATTGAAGGTGCAACCTAATTGATGAGATTATTATTATTATTATTTAAGGAGGAGGAAGAGGAGTAGAATTACAGGGCGGAAGTTTCTAGGAAAGAAGAAAAACAAACAACTGAATTAATTGGGGATTTATAATATAATATTCTTCTTTACTCACCAAGGAAGGAAGAAAAAGGAAAAGGAAACACCGTGTTTTGCTTCGTCATTCCTCCAATTAGATTGCACCAACTCATATCACTTTTCTTTACAAATTCAAAAAAAAAAAATTCGTATCATTATTTAAGATTGGGATATAATCTTTATATTTGATATTGATACTAAAATTTTTGGTTCGATTCAATTAGGTTAATAACCAAACCAAATTTGGGTTAAAAATTTTCTTAGAAATAGATAAAATAAAGGTATAGATATACAAAATGGAAGTATATAACATGAAATACATGTAATGGATGTATAAAAGTTATAAATATATGAAAACATGAATGATTCGGTTCTGGTTAATTTCAGTTTATCAAGGGTACAAAAAAACCAACAAATGATTTTTTGTTAATTTAGTTTTCGGTTAATTCGGTTATTGGTTGATTTCAGTTCGGTTACATTTGCTTTCGGTTCGGTTTCAGTTAACAATTTAGTTATTGACCATCTCTAGACATTGTTAATCACTTAACATATCAAGATTTTTAATGAAAAAAAACTTTAACAGTATTATACTCAAACTAAAGTAATAAAAAAACTCATTTTTATGGCATAGATTTTTATAACAAAAAATATTAATATATTAAGGAAAGGGCTCCCATTCTAGGCCTTTAAAGTTTAGGTGCCCCAAAAGAATTTTATAGCCCCCAATATTTACAATCACCCTTCATTGATTTACAAATTTCCATTTATGTTTATTCATGATATTATACAATGAAGTTATCGGTTCATTAAAAGCATACACTTTGGAGGTCTAAAGTGATATCACCCATCAGATTGTATCCCAAAGTATGTGTTAGAGCAGTAGCTGTTCCAGTTTGTTTAAGCTATTTCATGGTATAACTTGGTGTTTTGCTTTGTAAATGCTCAAATGGATCCCTTGAGTATGAGGCACTTGTTAATTGTCAAGATTAGAGTTTGTACAAACATACATCACCATTAGGCACTAGAAGTTTCAATCTGTTTTATTATATATGATCTTTTTTCTTGATTGCACCTTTTTTTTTTCTCTCGATAATTTGGAAATACAAATGGAGACAGACTGGCGGATTCATGTAATGGCCAGAGGCAGGAAGGTACCCCAGAACATTGCCCAACTAATGTAAAACATACTAAAAATTAAGCCAATTGTTGCCGGAGTTAAGCGTTCTGACCCATTTTGGTTAGAACTCGTTTTGAATGGAACCAAATTTATACTTTTTTTAACGCGCTTTGAGGCTGGTCAAAAGGAAAACATCTGATTGGTTCTTCTTTCACCTTCAATTCATCTTTGTCACTGAAAGACAACACAACTTAAGATACGTTGTCACAAAAGCCGATTTTAACATCTGATTGGTTCTTCTTTCACCTTCATTTCCCAAAAAATATATTTCCTACCTGGTGTTGTTGATTAGAATTATCTAGCTTTACATTAATATGAATTGTTTTGAACTACAAAACAGTAAATGAAACGACGTACCTAAATAGTCTCCCATTGTACCACACTATCAGGGCCATTATCAGCCACCGCACTGATATCCTTGGAACACGGGGTAATGCCTTGTTACCGAACAGAAATCTCTGGTTCGACTCTGGGACAGTAACCTCTGTTGTGCAAATAGTTTTGGTTGCAGAAGTTAGTTTCCGAACAGGGATATGGTTGGTGCCGCAAAGGAACTGGATGAAGAGAGGGCGAAAAAGAGCGTGAGATAAAAAAGTAACTTAAGGTAACAAGTGTGACATACCCCTCTAATTAAAAACCACCCAATATTAACATACAACTATAATGAGACAAGAATAACAATGCTTTCCACATTCATACTTAATGGGTTTTTTTGCATGATAAAATGAACAAGGATGTGAACAACTTGAATCAGGCTTTATCACACAAATGCACAATGCACAAGATAGTTATTATTCAAACAACAAAGCAATATCACACAAATGTAATGTAATGGGACGAGATACAAGATGAAGAGATCATCTGAGACTGCTTGGAGGAAAATGTCGTAACGGGTTCTCCCTTAGTAGCTCTGTCTCCCTGTTTCAAAACAAACGTAACCATTGGTAAGTCAAACTTGTCTCAGTCACACCAAACCAAGGTTACACACCTATTACTTACTTTTTGAGGTCTTTACCATCATCGTTGTCTCTAAGCTGCACGCTTCCACCCCCGTTGCTTACAACATGAGAACTGAAAAGACATTTAAAAGTAGATTAAATAGAGGATTCTTCCACCATTTAATCATCCTAATCGATATTCTCAACTAACTTACAAAACATGAACATACAAAAGCAGAGGGTACAATATGTGGTGAATCCCTTTTTATGACAGCTTACTATTGTTTTGTGTGGAAAACATACTTATTAATTGCGAATAGCGGCTATTAGCGACAAGCAACGTATACGCTACGTAGCGATAAAATAGCAGGCGCTATTTTATGTTTAGCGATACACTAGAAGAAATTTTTAGAAATATATTATATGCATCTTACATCCAAATACAGTGTTTCTATACATATATTTAATAAAAACCTAAAATCCAGCTATTGTATAATGTATATTTTATCGCTATTTATATTAAAACCAAAAAACCTGAAATTCTGCTATTTACTCGCTATGGAGGCGCCAAAATCAGGTAGCGATGAATGAGCGCTTCGCTATGCTATGCTATTCGCTATAGGGCTCGCTATGAGCGCTATTAACAAGTATAGTGGAAGAGTGGCCAGATGCCTAACTTCATTAGCAAGCGGTAACAAATTAGTATACACTCACTCTGGACATTCTTCGTCTACAAAAACCTCAATTCGAGGAGGGGGAGGGGCGGCTCTACCAAAAGCTCTCTGGGGAATCTGAAATTTTAAAAAAAGATTCATCATTGATAATTATAATAAACACAATTGACACTAAGATGTGTGTGTAACCAACTACCTTATTTGAGGTCCACTTTGAAGGGATGGCATTATTCTCTTTATTTCTCTCGGCTCGTGCTCCTAGAGTGTGCCAAGTTGAGGGCTTCAACGATGAATCGGATCCATGCAATGAGCTCTTGCCAGTCTCTTTAAATACCTTGAGTGAACCCGCTTGACCCCTAACAACAACAAAAAGAAACTCACAGTTTACACGTATTACAAACAAAGTTACACTCGCTGACTTCATTGTTTACACTCACCCTTCTTGCTTTGGTCTTTTTCTAGCGATATCAAAACTACTTTCCTGAGTGCGGTTTCCTGGAAGGTGATTAAGAAAACATAAATGTATATTTAATATTTATAAAAATATATATATATATAGGGGAGGGTTTAAATGAGAACGCTAAATATTGTGAGAACCGTGAGAACAAATGAAAAAACCGTGAGAACTTGGTCAAAAACAATTCAAATTCAAATTTTTTTTCTACACTTATCATTATTATTCGAATATAATGTTAAAAATTTAATTTACACGTTTAAATTTACGTGAATTCGTAAATAAAGAAAATTTACACATGTGTAAGTTTGCCATTTACACATGTGTAAATCTGTTATATTTACACATGTGTAAAAAATCTAAAAAAGAGTGATTTTGAAAGGAGAAATGAATTATTTGATGTTGTAAATTCTTTTTTTGATGTTGTATCTTAATTACAATGAAATTTGTATTAAAAAAATTGGTTTTAATTGGTTTTTTCATTCGTTCTCACGGTTCTCGCAATATTTAGCGTTCTCAAGATAACCCTCCCCTATATATATATATGAATGAGTAAAGGAGGCGTATTTGAGATTTATGTATTTTGTAAACGATAAGAAAGAAAGAAGAAAATCACCACTGTCTGCACGGGCCAAGATGGTTCCAAAGCTTCGCGCAGGTTGACGCGCATCCATCACTTCCTCCTATGGATTTTTAAACTTACACATCAACACAAACTAATTCAGATAACAAAGAGGCTGAAAATAAATGTTATTGACATACTTCGCTGGCTTTTGGTCTACTCATTGAACGAGCAAAAAACTTCTTGTAAGCTGCTTTTAGCTTCTCAATAGGTTGAGCGTTCCTGTTACAAGCAATGAATATGTTAAGAACTTAGTTAAGTCAAAAAAAGTCATATTTCATTGTCTTAACTATGCTGCAACATAATGAATTATTCTGTTCCAAAATCAGGCATGATATCCTATTTATAAATTGCTACCATTATAAAAAAGAATAGACAGACAGAACCAAATTAGTTTGAAGCACACGGTAAAATAATTTCAACACATGGTGAATGTGAACTATTTAAAAAAAATAAAAAATTTAGGAGAACTTATTTAATAACACTTATTTTGAATCAAACCCGAAGGTTCATTGACATTAATGTGGAAAATAAGAGACTGTGGATAGAAATACAGAATGATCAAGTATAATGATGACGGAAATCTACGTGTGAATTACATTTAATACAAATCATAAACAAATGCAATTAAACAAAAATGCCCTCAGATTAATCATATCTAAAGATTTCATGCTGATGTCTTACTTAAATATAGCATATATGCAATTACACTAAATCAGTCAATCAGAATATACTGCAAAACTATAGAGTTAGATTTCATGCTGATGTGTTTCTTAAATATTGAATAAATATCCTATACAATATGATTAGAAGCCAAGGAGTTGGATGGTAGAGAGTAAAACAGACCTAGATATCCCAGACTCGTATATCTCATTTGCAGTTTTGATTTTATTCTTGGACTCCAGGTGATTAGCATACGATATGTAAAAAAGAGAATGCGTCTGGCCGATTTTATTTGTGTCAAGAAAACTGTAAACAACTTCTGCATCATCACAATTTTCAGCCTGCAATGCAAATTTGAGTGATTACCATACATAAGGGTAGCTTAAGATAGGACAAGAAAGAAAGATAGGTACTCACATACTCCAACCAGACTTTAAGATAACGAAGATCGGTTTTATAGCGGTCTTCATGCCAAAAGGTCCTTACACATTGTTCATAGATGACCACCAACCCTGAGCAGTCTCCACCAGGGGGAAAGGCATCTTGAATCCACTTGATGCAACTGGAAAAGGTTATTGTACTTATTTATTATTAGAATAAAATACATAAAAGTAACATTAAAATGAAGATGGAGCTTACTGAAGCCATGGTTGTAGAGGATCTTCACCTTCGTACTCATCGATGGCTTTAATCATCTTCCTGATAAAATTAAAAGAAACAACAATTAGACATTGCTCTTGTAAAAAAGAAAAAAAAGTAAAATTGATGATTGATACCTTCGGGTTTCGATGAGAGAGTTTCTGATTTGAATGTCGGAATTGGATTTGAGGGAGTCGTTGAGGAGTTTAACATCGCGTCCTCTCTTGAGAGGTCTGACATTCTCCTTGAAGAGTTCCCATTCGTTGCCGGTTTCTTGTTTGGAAGCTAAGAACGCCGTCTCTGGATCCATAACCACCGGCATAGCATCCTCCATGGCTCTGACCTTCGAAATTGCAAACCCTAGATTGATTGATTGATGTTCAACGGTCAACTTCTTCTCGTTTTCTTTTCTCCGTGACTGTGGCTCTTCATTTCAAATTTTGAAATTATAGGATAGGATCCGAGCGTCGTCTTTCTGTTCTGTGGACCAGCCCAACTACGGCCCATATCTAATAAAGGGCATTTTATTTTTACTATTTTACTCATTCAATAATTCAATTTACGTAATACATAACTTTCTAACCCACGTACGAAAACATGTCATGTATCTCAATAAAATAAGGCCCAAACTATCTACACTCTTGGTGTGTAGATAGTCACCCTAAAAAGGTGTTTTTTGTCCTTATGTGCACACCCTGCAGTGTCGAACTGTGGCCAAAACGTGGCATTTTGGCCCGGTTAACCAGACAAAGACTGACGGGTGTCTGACGGGTCTGTTGACCGGACCAAAACACCGAACTTTGGCCGCGTTTTGGTCCTGTTAACCAGACCGGGTGTCAGTCTTTTGTCTAGTTGACAGGACCAAAACGCGGCCAAAGCTCGGCGTTTTGGTCCGGTCAACAGAACCGTCAGAAACCCGTTAGTCTTTGTCAGGTTAACCAGATCAAAACACCGCGTTTTGGCCACAGTTCGACACTGCAGTGTGTGCATATAAGGACAAAAAAACATCTTTTAAGGTGTGTAGATAGACAAATGGGTGTGCCAATAGGTACACCCAATAATAAAATCTCAGTTCACCCTTAATGAATTAGGTGTGTTTGGAGTAAGTTTTATTTTTCAACTTAATAAAGATAATAATGAATTAAAAAAGTTGAGGTTATTAGTTTGAATAAGCTATACAATTATACAATAATGGGTGGAGTTCCATTAATAAAGGCAAAACTTTTAAAACACCTGAGTTAGGAAGGGAAAGGTTTTGGATTCAAGTCCTACAAACAACAGTGGATTAAAATAAATTGACCGTTCAGAAAAAAAATAGCTATACGTTAAAACTGAAAGGAAAAATATAAGCTAATCCAGACACCCACTTAAAACAAAATAAATTAAAGGGTAAATTACACTTTTCGTCTTTTATGTTTGTATCGGGTTGCAATGGATGTCTTTTAACTTGAATGATTACAGTCACAATCTTTTATTTGGAAAATTCATTACAACTTTCATTCTTTAGCACTAACCATGTAAAAATTTTCAGCTAAATATGTTAAAGGGTGGGTTACTCATTTTACTCAAAACTATCATAAACACCTACTTGTTCCAAATCAGAGGTAGGCAGTCCTATTTGCTCTACAGCAACCAAAAAGTTCTTAACATTTTCGAAACATTGATGAATAGATGCTTACCACACTTGAACATCAATCAAATCAACTCTAACTAAAACTAATCAAATCAAATCAAATCAACCTACCACACTTGAACATCAATCCTAAAAAAAGCAAAATCAACCTATCGCACTTGAACATCAATCCAAACAAAAAACACACGACATTTCACATCATTCACTCATTCAAACACCAAACTTCCAAAACAAATCAACGAAAAACTGAACTAAACAATCAATCACAGAACTAATAACATTCAGTCATTCCGACATCAAATTATGAAAAAATCAACTAAAATATTAACTAAATAAGCAATTCATCATATGGAACTGATAAAAGAGTACGAACCTAGGGTTACGTAAGCTCATTCAGTAGTATACACAACTGAAACTTGGCAATAAAAGGTTCTACAGGGAAATGAAAAGATGGAAACGATGTCGTAACGGGAAATCAAACATCATAAACATGTTTTTGAACTCAATTACGAATTCCTAAACATCATAAACATGTTTTTGAACTCAATTACGAATTCCTAAACATCATATGAGTGTCTTGAGTTTCAACTTGAAAAAATTTACCCCCAAATTAAAACAATTATCTGCTAACTTACTAAATAACCATGAAATGGTAAACAATTGCTGGATAATTTTAAACATCAAATCAGATATGCAAAGAACCACCCAACATCTCAATGTCAATCTCGAAGTTTGTGTCCGGATTGGTGGTCTGTGTGACGGTGACAAGTGGTGATAGTGGTCACAGGTGTAACAAGTTTTCCAAATAAAGAACTATGACAGTTATTTTTGAAGTTACAAAAATAAAATAAAATGGAATCTATATAATCTATAACAGGAGATGAGAGGCTGATGTAAATCTGCATATGTGTCAACTCCTAAGCTATGCCACGTGTACATGCTGATGTCATAATTCCGTTTTTTATTAAGATAAATTACTGATTTTTTAGGAGGGAATTTCAAAATCAATTTCAAAATTCAAATCATAATTTTAATCCTCTTTTCTCTCAAATATAGTCATGCCTTCATTTTCAAAATCAAACCATAGTCATCTTCACACCTCTCTCTCTCTCTCTTCAACTCGGAAGAACATCGAAGCCCTAACTCTGAACAAATCAAGCTCTAAAAATGGCTATCAAATCGGTGGTTACAGCCTCATCGTTGACCGGAGAAGCCTTTGAATCAGTCGACGTTGACTTCTCCGACTCTGATTCCAATTTGTGGCAGGTTATCGACGCGTCTGATTCCGATGACGGAAACTTCAGTTATGGTGACGACACCACCACTGACGATGAAGACGACGACGTCGTTCCAGCTGTTGATGATCTTCTTCAACATCCGTTTAGATCTCCGTTGTCTGATGTTTCTATGTAGTCTGTTGTGGAAGAAATTGCTCATCGGTTGCAGGTAATTAGGTTTTCAGTGTTGAGGATTTGTTAAGTTTTTACTCTGATTGTTGGTGTGTGTATTTATGTGTTTTAACTTCGAGACCGTGAATGAAATATGCTTCTTATTGTGTGATTGTGAACAGAATCTGATCCGTATTGTTTGGTTGTGTGTGTGTGTGTGTGTTCGTGAATGAAATCTGATCCTTATTGTGTATGTGTGTGTGTGTGTGAATGAAATCTGATCCTTAGTGTGTGTGTGTGTTCAGTGTTCTCGAATGAATTTGATCCTTATCGTGTGTGTTCGTGAATGAAATCTGATGTTTATTGGCTAAATGTAAAAACAAAATGGTTATTGGATTGTTTGTATGGTTTGAAACAGGGAGATCATGTGAATAACATATTGGCTGAATGTAAAAACAAAATGGTTATTGGATGTTTTTAAAAACTTTATTGATTTAACTGTTACAAAATCGACACATGTGGGCAAGCTTTTGGCAAAAGTTAGCTACGTTTGTACTATTAGATATAGATACATGCCATAATTGGCGTAGAATTAGCAACTTTCACAATCAGTAACACTGTCGTTTTAATTACATATTGTCTTGATTTGAAGTGATCAAATTATATATACTAATGTTCCCATTAAACTGACATGTACCTTAAACCCCTTTTGTTGTTGCTAAACTGACATGTACCTTAAACCCATATGGCACCTCTCTTTATGAAGCTGGGCATTTCTGTGAACAAAGATGGTTAAAGGAAATGATCAGAACGACAATGGAGCGAGCAAACAAAATGTTTGTTGATTACAATGAGGTTAGTGGATCATGCTTTTCTTGCCATTCCTTATTTTTTTTAAGTTTGGGAATTTGGCTGTACTTTTTACTCCTCTGTTTTTCATTCTTTCTGACATTCATGTTTAAATCCTTGCTTACTCGTATTTTAACAGGCCATATGACCATGTTACCATAAAGGATAAAGGATATGAAGGCCAACTAGCATTCATGCCTTGATAACAAAGTTGGATTTAAGGTGAGATAATATTATTGTTTCTTTGTTTAATGAACATAAAGTTACTTCTACGGTATGAATGATTTTGATATTAGATATTAGATATTTTAAAATTTGTCATGAGAGATGTATGGTGATATATACAAAAGGTAACTAAAGTTTCAAGTTTCTTAGATTGCATACCGTCTCATATATAATTTTTTAATATCATTATCATATTTAATCGATTTGTAGTGTGTAGACAATGGGAAGGAATTTAATTTGCAATTAAAGCAAACACTATTACCAGTGGCTAGATATACTCTTGCTACCGGGAATTGGGGGGCAAGAGAATGCAGCTGGGACAAAGGCTGGTGTTTTACAAGTGTTACAAGACATTACTATGACTAGCAAGATGGTATATCATAGTTATTATATTGTATTTTTGTAAAGATATTAAACATTTAAGTTCTTATTACCTTTGAATGTTGTATTTTAGGTGAAAGAATAGAGTGAACTTCATGTGCAGCCTCACAAGGTGCTCATGCTTCTGCTCATGTGAGTAGAAGTCATCAAGATCGATTATTGATCTGAAGCACTGATGGACCAAGAGCAAGTTTGTGTTTGCTGCACGTTCAAAGACTTCTGAAACCATCTTAAGTCGGTACTACTTTCATAATTTGTAATATCTTTTGTTCAATCTTAGGTGCGATCTTTTATACAGGTTAGTATTGCCACTTGGTTTTGTTCAAAGAAATACATCATTTGGTAGGAAAGCGAATTAACAGTATGCATGTGATTGATATTCACCAATTTACACATATTTTAATCCCCCATTTTATCCCCATATTATGCGTTTTCGGCCATAAAACCGTGAATCGGATACTTAATCATGTATACTTTTGTTTACAGGCCTAAAACAGCATGCCAAACAAGATGATGGTGAAAACGAGGACTTTCCGAGCGAAACGACAAAGCTGCGAACATTCTGTGAAGATTCTGACCTGGGCATTTGGCACAGCCGTGCAATGAATGGCACGACCGTGCGGATCCGACAACATAGCCCAGCCTGGCAGTGCACGCCAGTGCGATCCGGAGTGCAAGCCTTTCTCGGAAAGGAACGATCGTGCGGATGGAGGCACTCCCGTGCAACCCCGACGACCAAGCCAAGCCTGGAAATGCACTGCCCATTCAGATGTCCTTGCCACCCTAACCCGGAGATGCACGATCGTGCCACCGATGGAACGACCGTGCGAGATCGAAGACCGGTCAAGATAAGATGATGTCACATGGTATGGTGAACAGTGACTCCAATGATTCAAAAAGTGAACGGTCGTGCAATGAGTGGCACGGCCGTGCGATCGCAAAATTATATAAAAAACAGACAGCAGCATTCTGTTTGGAACTCTGGATATTTTGGGAGCTCTTCAAGCTCCGGAGGCATTAGCTTTCACCCGGATTCATGCCACATTGTGCCGATTAGCTCCGTTATCTTCCGGATTCTTAATCTAGTGCTTGTTTATGGTTTGATTCTCTAATCTTTCCATAATTTTGTTAATGTTTCAAGCATTTAGATTAATGTTTTATGTATTATTGTAAGCCTTTGGGCAAAAACACTACAATCCCTTGCTTAATTATAACCATTAGTATGTTAATTTTGTTTGTAATGACACTTGGAAGTATTTTCTATGTTAATCTTTGATGATTAGTTTGCAACCTTGTTTATTGATGTTGATTTCTTGATTATGAGTAATTATGTTGGATGATTAGTATTTGGTTAGTTGAGATAGTTGAAAAATGAAGCTTAATTAATCATGTATTAGTAGACTTTAAACTTGGTTAACTAGTTTAGCTTGGTAAAAATGTGTGCACCATGATACTAGAAATGGTTAGTGGTTTAATAAAATGTAATTATTGTTAATCAAGAAAGCTTTCCGTCACGTAAGGACCTTAACGGGTTAAATGGTGTTGTTATGAATTCTTGCCATGAATTGTTAGCTTAGTTAGTAGTTTAGGCCAAAATTGCTATCTTGGTGAATTTATTTGCAAGATTTGTAAAATGAACTCGGTTGTGATTTAATCTAGTTTATGCTTGTCTCGGTGGTTGCATTGTGTTTATCGGTGTCACTTTCCTTGATTAAGTGAGGTTAGAAAACTCCTAACGGATGACTAACTTATTTTTAAGAGATTTTCATAGACATTTATCAATTGCACGTTAAAGAACAATTTTAGGTGGTTAAAGTGTGTTTATCGTTTTAGCTTTCCGAATGATTGTCATGTTAGGATTCCCGAAACGGATACTAATTGTCTTGAAAATGAAGAATTGACCAAATGTTTCTAGTGACAAAACCGACTTAATTCACATGCTTTGGTTGTGTATAAAGTAAGGCTATATATTTATTTTCGTATTTGAAGTCTATTATGTTTTTATAAGTATTTGATTATGCTTATTTTAGTCTTTATAAAATTACACAACTTATCTTTCTTCCGTTAATTTAATGACAAAGGTTTAGTATTATTCCTCCGTCCACTTCCTTGGATCGATACTTGGTTCTTACCGATACTTTACTACATATATGACGGGGTACACTTGCCTCTTTCGTCTGTGTTTTGATGTTGAAGTATAAATCACTTTTATAAATTTAAAACCGAATCGTGTGTAATTTCATTATAAAAATATGTATATACGCGCACACGTCAAGTTTTTGGCGCCGTTGCCGGGGATGTGGCGAGCTTTAGGAACGACCCGAGTCATTATTTTCATCGGTGTATATATTTGTGAATATTTGTGAATATTTTTGTGATTATTTATTCGTTTATTTATTTGTTAATATTTCTTGTTTTAATTTAATTTATTCGTTTTCAATATCATTTTTGTACACTTGTAAATTTTTATTCCATTTATTTGTTCGAATTCGAATTTATTTATTTATTTATTCTTTGAGTTTTCGGCTTTGAAAAATCATTTTTACATTAGTCGATTCGATTATTTTTATTGCTTTAATTTTTATAAAATTTTGGGCCCATTTTCAAATTTTTATAAAATTTTTCAGCCCCATTTATAATAATTCTGTTTCATTTAAAAAAAACAACATTATTATATTAATAAAATATTCATTGTGTCAATTTTTCGTTTGCAGGTTGATGTCCTCAACCCCCGCTCCCGATCCTGTTGAGCCGTCAGACAAACCCGAGCGTGATCTGAGGAGGCGTATTCGTGATAGATCCCGCGCGGTAGCGCTGCTACTCGCAGATGGTGAGCCGGAGCAGGTGGTACCCGCTGAAGCCGAGGGCTCAAGGGTAGCAAGAAACGCAATCATGGCGGACGACGAGCGACCTTTGAATGAATCGAATCAGCCCGGCGGGGCAGGCCTGGAGCCGAGTATCCTACAGCCTACTATAGATGCACCTACATTTGAAATTAAATCTAGTATAATTAACATGGTGCAGAATTCGGTGCAGTTTGACGAACGTGAGCATGAGGATCCCGGAAGACATATTACTGCTTTTCTCCTTGTTTGTTCGACGTTTAGGATTAGAGGTGTTTCTGAGGATGCTGTTCGGTTGAGGTTATTTCCATTCTCATTGCGTGACAAAGCTAGAGCTTGGCTTATGACACTTCCAGCTGGGTCCATCAGGACCTGGAATGAGCTGGCGGAGTTATTCATGCAAAAATACTTTTCGTCTGAGAAAACAACCAAGTTGAGAAACCGGATTGTAACCTTTCGCCAGGACGAGGGAGAGTCGTTGCACGTGGCCTGGGAGAGATTAAAAGATTTGTTGATTGATGTTCCACATCATGGCTTCTCCAAGAGACAGCTGGTCTTGATGTTCTATCAAGGGCTTAGCTACCACGCGCAGGAGAGATTAGACCTGAATGCAAGAGGCGATCTAGGAAGGAAGACGCCGAATGAAGCGTATGATATCATTGAAAAAGCTGCGTTGAAGTCTAGATCGCGTCGCGAAGGAGATGGAGGCCGGGCAACATCATCATCATCAGCACCTCGCCCAGGAGTTTACACTGTGGACAATTACACGGCCATTACTGCACAAATCTAGGCTCTTGCAGCGAAATTCGATAAGTCCCAGATAGTCACGCAAGCTGGTTCAGGATGTGACCAGTGTGGAGTGTCACACGAGCCTGGTGCGTACTTCCAGGGAGTCGTGTATGAGGGCCACGAAGAAGTGGATTTTGTGAGTAATCAGGCGAGGCCACAGAACAACCCTTACAGCAATACCTCTAATCCCGGATGGAGGAATCACCCAAATTTTAGGTGGCGAGCGAATGTGGGCAATCAAAACCCATTGGGATTTACTCAGCGCACTCCAGTGCCAGAGCAGGCTCAGGGTCAGCAATTTCAGCCATACAACCAACCTTACCAGCAACGTCCATATTCGTATCAGAATCAGGGCACTGGGAGTAGTTCCCACCAGCAGGCCCCTCAATCTAGTTCCAAGCTGGAGGATATGATGGCTCAGCTTCTTACTAGCTCCTCGAGTGCAAATCAGTTGGCAGAAAAACGATACCAACAGAGCGAGGATCGTTTTCTATCCCATGAAGGAGAAATGAGGAGTCACAAAGCCTCGATTCAGAATATCGAGAACCAGGTTGGTCTGCTGGCCAAAATGATGTCGGAAAGACCTCCAGGTGGTCTTCCGGGCAATACAGAGCCAAACCCGCGCGGGCATGTGAATGCGGTCATGACCAGGAGTGGTAAGACTACCGGACCAGACATATCGGACTCATCACCGATCATTGGAGCGGTCCCGACTGATACACCGGACGAGGTGCAAGCCAGGCTACTCCCAACAAGTACAGTACAAGTCCAGGAGCCAGTCAAAGATTACACTCCCCCAGTACCTTATCCGGGCAGGCTGAAGAAGCAGAAAAACGAAGAACAATACGGGAAGTTCCTTGAGTTGTTTAAGCAACTACACATTAACATACCGTTTGTTGAAGCCTTGGCCCAGATGCCAAAGTATGCCAAATTCTTAAAGGACATCCTCTCGAATAAACAGAAGCTCGAGGATATATCATGTGTGGTGATGAATGAAAGTTGTTCTGCCGTTCTGCAAAACCGTCTGCCCACGAAAATGGGAGATCCGGGCAGTTTCACGCTCCCTTGTTTGATTGGAAACATGTCTGTTAGCCATGCATTGGCTGATTTGGGAGCAAGTATCAACCTTATGCCCTATAAGGTTTTTACTAAACTGGATCTGGGTTAGCCGTCACCCACTAGAATGAGCATTCGGTTGGCAGATCGTTCGATCAAGTATCCGCATGGATTTGTTGAAAACATGCTTGTTAAAATTGATAAATTTGTTTTCCCCGTGGATTTTGTTATTCTTGACATGGACGAAGATTCAAGAGTGCCTTTGATACTTGGACGCCCGTTCCTCAATACTGCGAGGACGATTGTTGATGTGGCAGCTGGCCAAATCACGTTCCGAGTAAATGACGAGCACGTGACATTTGATATTTGATATTAAAAGATCAATGCAGCATCCGTAAAGTCACGATGACATGCTTTACTATGTCGACATTGTCGATGCATGTGTGTGGTCTCATTTTCAAGGAACTATTGACGAGATTGATTCGGACACACGTCTGTCGTGTGGGGACCTGATTGGCATTACGCAGGAGGGCCACGATTTCGAGCAGCCAGTCTATCAGATTGGTGACGATGGTTCCCAGAGTTTGGAGAGGTTTCTAGAAATTGGCCATGTAGAAGAAGAGAAAGCAAAACCTTCGATTGAAGATCCGCCGTCTTTGGAGTTGAAAGAACTCCCGCCACATCTTGAGTATGCATTTCTGGACGAGGAGTGTCGCTTATCGGTCATCATTTCGGCATCATTGGAAAAAGATGAGAAGAGTCAGCTTCTCGAGGTTCTTAGACTTCATAAGAGAGCAATTGCGTGGAAGATTATGGATATCAAAGGCATCAATCCTTCTTTTTGTACTCACAAGATTCTGATGGAAGACGAGTACAAACCCTGTGCACAGCATCAGAGGCGTTTAAATCCGAATATGCAAGACGTGGTGAAGAAAGAAGTGATTAAGTTGTTGGATGTCGGGTTGATTTATCCTATATCTGACTCTGTGTGGGTGAGTCCAGTGCAGGTAGTACCCAAGAAAGGGGGTATTACTGTAGTCTCAAATGACAGGAATGAGCTAATTCCTACCCGTACCGTCACTGGGTGGCGAGTTTGCATTGATTACCGCAAACTCAACGATGCCACTCGAAAGGATCACTTCCCGCTTCAATTCATCGACCAGATGTTGGAGCGTCTGTCTACTATTTCTTGGACGGGTTCTCTGGGTACTTCCAAATTCCTATTGCTCCTGAGGATCAGGAGAAGACTACCTTTACCTGCCCCTTCGGCACATTCGCCTACCGGCGTATGCCTTTTGGGTTGTGTAATGCACCTGCGACCTTCCAGAGATGCATGGTTGCAATTTTTCATGACATGATCGAGGATTCTATGGAGGTTTTCATGGATGACTTTTTGGTATTTGGGGATTCCTTTGATCACTGTTTGGAAAATTTAAAGAAGATGTTGAAGAGGTGTGAAGAGACGAATCTGGTCCTAAACTGGGAAAAGTGCCACTTCATGGTGAAAGAGGGCATAGTTCTGGGACATAAGATTTCTCGTGCTGGTATGGAGGTCGATCCAGCTAAAGTTGACGTTATTTCACGACCTCCGCCTCCTACCTCTGTGAGAGCGATACGGAGCTTTCTTGGTCACGCGGGGTTCTATAGGCGATTCATCAAGGATTTCTCAAAAATCGCTAGGCCCATGACCTGTTTATTGGAGAAAGACGCTCCGTTCATATTTGGAGATGATTGCTTGGGAGCTTTTGACCTTCTCAAGCAAAAGTTGATTGAGGCCCCTATTTTGGTTGCACCTGACTGGAGTCTGCCATTCGAAATTATGAGCGACGCGAGCAATTTAGCTATAGGGGCCATTCTAGGTCAAAAGAAAGAAAAGCACTTTCACCCGATCTATTATGCGAGCAAGACTCTTCACGACGCTCAGGAGAACTACACCACGACTGAAAAAGAGCTCTTGGCGGTTGTTTTCGCATTTGACAAATTTAGATCGTATTTGGTGCTTTCAAAAACAGTTGTGTATACTGATCACGCAGCCATAAAATATCTTTTCAGCAAGTATGATGCAAAACCGCGTCTCATCAGATGGATCTTATTGCTGCAGGAGTTTGATATTGAAATTCAAGATAAAAAGGGTGCGTTGAATGTAGCGGCTGCCATCTATCTCGGTTGGAGCATGGAGACATCAAGGACATGCGTTGGGATTCAATCAATGACAATTTCCCACACGAGTCGTTGATGGGCGTTGAGATATGCGATGAGTCACCTTGGTTCGCCGACTTTGCGAACTATCATGCTTGCGGGATTCTGATTAAAGGGTTGACTCACCAACAAAAGAAGAAATTCTTTTCGGATGTCAAGCACTACATTTGGGACGACCCTTTCTTATTTAGGGTTGGTGCTGATCAGGTGATCAGAAGATGCGTTTCAGGGAAGGAGGCGACCGATATTCTACGCCATTGTCACGAGGGACCTACCGGAGGCCACCATGGAGCCAATTTCACTGCCAAGAAGGTGTTGGATTCCGGGTTTTATTGGCCAACTATTTTTCGTGATGCGAAGAGTTGGGTAAAAGCGTGCGATGCCTGCCAGAGGGCGGCAAATATATCGGCACGTGATGAAATGCCTCAGAACTGGATACAAGTATGTGAAGTCTTCGATATTTGGGGGATAGACTTCATGGGACCATTTCCCCCCTCACGATGAAATAAGTACATCCTGGTAGCGGTTGATTATGTATCAAAGTGGGAGGAGGCACAGGCCTTACCCACCAATGACGCCAGGGTGGTCGTGAGATTTTTGAAAAGTTTGTTCGCTCGGTTTGGTGCACCGAAGGCGCTTATCAGTGACAGAGGGACTCATTTCTGCAATACGCAGCTTGAAAAAGCTTTGTCCCGCTATGGTGTGCATCACCGTTTATCCATGCCCTATCATCCACAGACGAGCGGGCAGGTGGAGGTCACAAACCGGGGACTAAAACGGATCCTTGAGCGGTCAGTAGGTGCAAACCGCAAGGATTGGTCGGACAAACTAGACGAGGCGTTGTGGGCTTTCCGTACGGCTTACAATACCCCTATTGGGACTACTCCCTTTAGGCTTGTATACGGAAAAGCGTGTCATTTACCGGTGGAGTTGGAGCATAAAGCGATGTGGGCTCTAAAAACCGCAAATCTGGACTTACAAAACCGGAGGTGAAGCCCGGTTTCTTCAGATTCATGAATTGGATGAGCTACGACAACATGCTTATGAAAGCTCCGTGTTGTACAAAGATCGCATAAAGAGATTGCATGATAAACGCTTGAAGGACCACAAACAATTCCAAGCGGGCGATCTTCTTCTTCTTTACAACTCGAGGTTGCGTTTATTTCTGGGAAAATTACATTCACGTTGGACAGGACCATACACGGTAAAAAAGGTATTTCCTTATGGGACTGTTGCAATAGAGAACGCGGACGACGTTATTTTCAAGGTAAATGGTCATCGTTTGAAGCTTTACGTTGCCGGACCGATCGAGTCGGCGGTGGAGGTTATCGAACTCCATGCCCCGCACACATCATAAGTGTGGGGAGGAGAGTTTACGCTACTGACTCGTGGATTAAAAATGTAGCAAGAGCGTCTTTAGCGCTTTAGGGGTAAAATCGTCCATTTTTATGTTTTTGTCGTTTTAGCTTAATTTAGGTGTGTTTCGTAGTTTCCGTAAGTTTGTACAGTTTTTAAATATGCCGAGCGTAGGGTCTATGTGGGAAAAATGTTAGATCAGTTTGCGGATGGTAAAAATGGCGAAAAGTGGTCGATTCGGCTGCTGAAACTGCATTCTACAGCAATCAGACATATCTGCAGATCTCGCACGCCCGTGCCACAGACCGCACGCCCGTGCGATTGCGGGCTGACCGACACCTTGAGTCGCACTCCCGGTGTAGTTCCGAGATCAGCGTGCCAGGATAACACATGTTCGGTGACACACGACCGTGCGAGAAGTCGCACGACCGTGCGAAATGGCTAAGGGCAGTTTGGTCATTTGTCCGTATAAATACCCTTATCTGCAGCCTCCATTCTCATTCGTGAAAAACCTAACTGCACCAGCCGTTCCAGACCGATTTTCTTCAAATCGCACTATTTTTCGCACGGTTTCACGGATCTTTTCGCACGGTATGTTCTTTCTTTTTGATTTTCTGTTTCATCCAAGTTCTAGGTTAGATTCGTTCGATTTCTTCAAGGCTTTTTAGGGTTCCCTTCATAAACACAAGCGAAACCCTAACCCTTGTAAGATTGTTGCGTTTCGTGAGCATCCGGTCGGATTTCCAACCCCTGTTTGCCAAAAATTTGATTATTTTCGGGAAAATCAGGCTGTTTAGAGTTCAGGGGTTCGGATTCTGCAAAAACATGGTCGCACGGTCGTTCCACGGATGGAACGGTCGTTCAGTGCCGGTGTTCACAAGGATTTGTTATGGTCTCGGTGATGCACGGTGGTGCCGTTGATTGCACGCCGTGCAAATCCGACTATCGCCGACCACCTTTGCTCTTTCTCGGTGACGCACAACCGTGCGGTTGGTCGCACGCTCGTGCCAAACGCCCAGATCAGCGAGACAGTAGCTTCATAACTGTGTGTTCGGCTGTTCCGAATGAAATTTTTTCTGTTTCTCCTGTTTTAACTGTCTCCCCTCATGCAGATGGATCATCCATTCCTACAATTCGACCCTGAGGACGAGAGGGAAAGTCTTTGCATCCCAAAACTTCACTCATTGTGGAATAGGCGAGGGCAGTTTGGCATCCCTAGAAGACTAGACTGGGATGTTATGGCTGATTTAAATCAGCGCGACCGACTCGAAAACATGCTAACTATTCCGCTTTTGCGTTTGGTCGCCATCGACTACCCAATCTATCGAGAGCTTACGATAGAATTCTTCACGACCTGTTTATACGACAAGCCAAAAGCGCATAAAGTTCCAAACTTCCGCTACAGGAATAGGATAAATTTCAGATTGGGTGGACGTTGGCATAGTTAGACAGTGGGAAGATTGGGACGAAGACTAGGAATCTACACCAATGAAGACATGGATTCTGAGTTCTTTACAGATCAGTTCACCTTCCCCAGCGAACAAGAAAGGGGCGAGTTTTGGGCGAGAATTGCAGTTGGAGACCCATATGATCCTAGGATGTCAAAGGCTTCAAGGTTACGAGACCCTTTGCATAGAGTCATGCATCACATCATCAGCCATACCATATGCGGGCGCATGGACAGTTTGGGAAACTGTCCAACACTGGATCTTGTCTTTCTTTATGCGCTAGCGGAGGGGGTACACGTCAACCTCGCTGCGCGGATGGCGGAGTACTTTGTGAATAGTTCTGGTAGGACCAACAGCAGTCAAATACATGGCGGTCAGTATGTGACCGAAATCGCTTACAACATGGGGTTAATGACTGATGAGGTGCTTCAGGGACTTACTTTGGTGACCGAGGGTATGTATGTTGACATCCGCTCCTTGAAAGCGATGGGACTTATTGCAGAGACAGATCACGGGGATCGGTTGATGTAAGGACTCTCAAGAATGACCCAATTTGACCCGTAAGTGAAAACCCGAACCCCTGGAAACCTACTGTGCATGAAAAACTAATAAAAACAAGAATTGTGGGTTTTAGGCGGGCCGCGTAAGGGTTAGCTTAGCCTTACGCGTGCCGCGTCAAGATGTAGTTTGACCGGATAAGCATCCGAATCCACGTGTCACACGCGTGGCAAGTCTACTAATGACAACGTAGCCCTAGTCTATGAATAGGTGCCCCTCGCGGCCGCGTAAAGATCGAGTCAAGGTTCACGCGGCCCGCGTGAACCCTAAATTTCACCTATAAATAGGTTGAGCTACAAGCAGTCCTCTGATTTCGAAACAATTTCACAAAAACGAAGTTCTACTTCCATAATTAAAAATTTACTTTCATATTAGCGAGGCGCTGCTACGATACCGGGTATTAACTCGATCGCTGCTACGATTCAATGTCCGATCGATTAAAACTATCCGATGAATGTTTAAGTGCTGCTCAAATTGGGTTTATACTTTGTCATTCGTCTTGAATTCGATGGATGTTTAAGTATTGCACTTTGTCATTTATCGTGAGGGTTTAATCTCGTGAGTTATCGTAAATGCTGTATTAGTTACTAACCTAGTTCGTATGCATTGTTGTTTAAATTAGGTTATCAGGCTAATCAGTAGGCTAAACTCTGCCCGTATAAATCTGCAAAGTGAGTCATTCTCTTTTATCAAAAATATTTTACAATACTCCTTTTTCAAATGTTATAATTACAGGGATTAAGTCGTGGTTATCTTAATCACTGGCTAGTGGGGTATTGTGCACATTACTAATTTCTCACGGTTAGGCTAATAAATCCTAACAGTGATAAACGTCACTGCTTGGGGTGGGACCCAATAGTGGTATGACCATCGTCACCAGGTGACACGGTGCCAGATAAAAATAAGATAGAAGCCATTGTAATCACTCTTATGCTGTAATTTATAACTACGTGTCATTTTAACAAAATGAATGATTCACCAGTATTTCCCCGCTGACAAAATATTTTTAAAACATGTTTCAGGCAACCTGCTGTAAATCAAGGAAAACGTGCTACGGAGCACTAACAAGCTTGAAGAGGTGGGTCAGTTAAAATGAATAAACGTGTTTTAATAAATCAGGGAATTTCCTAGTAAAATTCCTCTATTGTAAATTACGGGGTTTATCCCGAATTATGAAATAAAATAATCGGGCATTTTCAAGTTTTAAAAGATCCTGTTTAAAATCTTCCGTTATCGCATCAATTAAATACCACGGGTTCCTGTCCCGCGGCTCCTGGCCGGGTCAAACAGGGGCTGGGGCCGTGACAGGAAAAGGTGGTATCAGAGCCACTGATTTAAGCCAATTAAGTATTTAAGAAAATACTTAATTTTTACTGATTGCCATTTTGTGATTACGTGTTTTATTATTTGAATATTTGTTTACAGTATGGGTAAACAAAGACTTTCGGACATCTATCATAAATTAGATACTTCACCAAAAGCAAAAGGAACTTCATCCTCAAAATACCCAGTAGATACTGAGGAAGGAATATTTGTCCGTAAGGCACAATATGAGAAACCACTTTCTCCTAATAAGAGAAGTTTGATTATTAGGAAAAGTCAAGAGAAAATGAGGAAGTCACAACCAAAAGAAGTGATGCTTCCTAAGAAAACCCAGGAAATAGGCAATAACCCACCATGGGAAGATGAATTAGATGAAAAATGGGCAGATCTCTATATGTTAGCCATTGTAGCAGTAAATGCAAAATTTTAAATACCCTGACCCAGTATTAGCACCCATATCACTTACAAGCCAGAAACTCTAAGGAAAATTTCACCCAGTAAATAAATAAGTTTACAATAAACCCTAGTATGTTTTAATTTTCAGTTGTCCTTTATATTAAAATTAGTCATACGGTATACAATAATACTTGAATGTTTTTCTGTGAAATTTTATTATAAAATTTTAACTTAGCATTTTGTGTGCATTTTTGCATATATACTAAACAGCATGAATGAGTTATCTGAAGCCCTTCATGTCACACCCCAACCGATGGCGGAATCATCGGGGCGCGGCACTAGGCAAATCAGATTGCTCAAGAGAATCCATAACAACTATAGTGCGATAATATTTAATACATTCGTTATCCCATACTAACAAATAATACGATCACATAAGTTATCACAGATTTCTTGTCCTCTCGAACAATACAAATCCGATAACCTAGATTTTAGTTGAGTTTCTAGACCTCCTAGCTTGATTTAATATAGTCTGCGATCTAACCTGCAACATATGTTAAAAATATTTGTCAATACAAAAGTATTGGCGAGTATACAGGTTTGTTATGTATAGCGTAATAGACAAAAAGTGTAGCGAATTTCCATATGCAAGAACGTAACACACGACATATATACTCACAAAGCTGATACTACCAACTAAGTCCTCGATGCTCGAATATGCGATGGCAAACTAGACCCCGTCGGGCGCAATAGTACTATACTAGTCATGGTGGGACGTCGCGAGTATAAGCCCTAGCACATATGCAACTAGCATCACGTATATCTATGCATAACAGTTATTCGTAAATTCGATTGATTGAATAATTCATTTGATAAGTTCGATTTGCTAGAAACGTATGTTACGCCCAAAATACGATTAAAAAGGGTTCAAGTATACTCACAGTGCGTATTTAGCGGGGATGAAACTTGATTGGGTCGGTTGCGAGCACATCTGCGTTAATCGTTGAAGAATAGAGTAAACGATGTACGGTTAAGCGAGAATAGCCTTGAAAAGTCATTTATTTGGTCGGATGGTGCTCATCCGTCCGGATGACATGTTATCCGTCCGGATGACAAGTTATCCGTGCGGATGGCATGTGATCCGTGCGGATGGCATGTGATCCGTGCGGATGACACGTCTGTTTCGCATTCTGAACACTGTTTTTTAGTGTTTATCGGAAGGAATACGTGCGGAGTTACCGGGACAGTGTAATTTTGCACTAACACACGAAATTTCCATAAGTTCCGACCCGCTCTAACGGCCGGGAATCACCCCGCTCCATCAGAACTGGCCGTTCTTGACGGTTTCTCGTGGTTAACTCGAAATCGCACAGTTCCTTGGCTAGATACACAGATTTAGGTGAGATTTGTTATCAAAACATGTGGAAATCACCCAGATATGAGTCGTTTATGGTGGGATGAGGTCACAACTTGAAGTTCATAAGAACTCTTGGTGACATCACCTCAAAACCCCTCAAATCAGCAGATTTCACGGTTAGAAATTGAGTTTTAAAAGATAGAATGATGTAGAATGGAGTGTAGATCATAGAAGTACAAGTTTCTAGGTTGAAATCTTACCGGAATCGCGAGGAATCGAGAGAAAAGGGTCTTGAAGCGTGTCTGGTCGAGTGGGAGCTGTCACATCACTTAAACAGCGGTGTGACAGGCTATTTATAGGCAACAGAGAGGCTGGAGTGGTTTCGGGTCGGATGGCCCATCCGTCCGGATGGCTATCTGTCCGGATGGGCCATCCGCCGTCCGGATGGCCCATCCGTCCGGATGGCCCATCCGTCCGGATGGCCCATCCGTCCGGATGGCTATCCGTCCGGATGGCCACTCCGACGCGATGGATTTCTCCGTTTTTTAGCGTTGCGATCGACTTTGAAGTGCGTGCTTTTTATATTATTATTATATATACCTATAGATATCACTAGGGGTCGTATTTACGTATCCATAATCCACAATTTCGATAATTACAGCCGGTTTTCCTTTCGAGTATGCGATTATTAGCGACGTTTCACGGCCATCAAGGAGGGTAGTATAGGTCCTTTCTTGATGTCATCGTGAACGTTATTGTGTTTTGTGCCACAAAGTCTGACAGGGTACCACTTACTGGTATTGTCATCATCGTCACGATGACTGGAGCTATAGCACTCACCCGGGAGTCTTTGTTAGCGTTAATTGTCTGCGTTTCGACACATCACGGCCACCGAGGAGGGTAGAATAGGTCCTCATTCAGTGCCATCGTGAGTGTTAGTGTTCGTGATGTAACGTAGTGATAATATATTGCGAAAATAAGCGATTTATCCTTCGAATAGCGATGTATGCGATATAGTTACATTATGATCCGAATCTCTGGTGCTAGGCGTAACGAGTATATCGAGTAGTAACAACGCACGAAAGTGCGGGTTGTTACAGTCTCCCCTACTTTAGGAAATTTCGTCCCGAAATTAATCCATTAGGTAGACCTTTGGGAGTTGATCGTGTATGAGTAGCGATACAGCGAGTGATTTGACCGAGAGTTGACAAACGAGAGCGTTTCGAATAAGAGAGATCGAATGTGATAGCGAGAAGGCGACGTAAAGACAAAAGTAATATTCCACAAGTTGGCGTTCCAAAGTACCTCGTGTCACGGGGATTTGTTAGTTTGATGCGATTGAAATTTTAAAGTACTTGCAAGGTTTCTCATGACGTAGGGTTAACTGAGTCGATCGTTAACCAACGTTACAAGAAAGTTTAAGTTTTAAACATTTTAAGGAGTTCAAGATGAAAACTGAGGCTACGAAAACTCTTCTATGGCATGGGTTCAAGCTGAACTCGATGTTGAACCAACGTCTCAAGAAAGTCTTGTTTTTGAAATTGCAAAAGGTTTTAAGGAAAAATTAGACTCATGAAAGCTCACCTTGAACATGGAGTTAAGCTGATTCGATGCTACCTCCACATTGAGAGGAATTTCACTTGTTCCATGGTTTTAATAAAAGTTTTATAAAAATCAGTTTTAACCGTTTGAAAAGGATAATTTAGCATCAAGCCCCACTTGGCACCTTCCCACGGAAGTTTGTTAATATATTAAAACACTTATATATAGGAAGTACCAGCGGCGTGTCCACCATGTTTTGCCCATATTACTTCCGTTTCGTGAGGCGGTGTCATGTGCGCCGATTATGACACGGGTAGAATTGCGTTTACTTGGCCCAATCGATAGAAAATCAGACCGAGCATAGGATAGAATCGAATAGGTTAATCCGGCGAGTTTAATTGCGAACGTAGCTACAACAGCGTGCGTCGAGCGATAAGCGAATAGCGCGTTTTCGATTAGATTCCACTTTAAAACCACATGGCACGTTTCCACGAGAGTTTGCTAACATGGTGAAACACCACGTTTAACCAAGTTAGTTTTGCCTCGTGAAGCGATGTCACGCGTACTAACACCACACAGACTGTAACGAACACCAACGAGCGAACAAGCGGTACACGATACACGAATAAGCGGTAGACTATACACGATAAGCGATAAACGATTAGAGGATTAAGCGAACAATACAACACCAGTGATGACGGCGATGATAAACGAATTACGAAAATCGGTAGTTGTTGCGTTGCAAGCGATGGTAGGTATGCGGTTCGATTTACGCGGTTCAATTTGATTGAATAACACTACAGAGTTTACTAACATCGGGCCCCACATGGCCTTTTTCCACGAAAGTCCGCTGATATGACTAAAACACCTTGCTTTAACCATATGAGTTTCATCTCGTGAAGCGAGGTCATGCGTGCTAACTGAACACAGATATCACAGATAACGGTATAGCGATAGATTGAGACACAGTAAACGATATAGGTTCACGTGATAAGCGATAGAGGTTGCGAGATACACATGATAAGTGATTGGCTGAGCTTGGTTTCGAATAAGCTTAACGTCTCGTTGCGACGCATCACGATTACCGAGGAGGGTAGAATAAGTCCTCACTCAACAATATCGTGAGCGTTTATGTACTTGATGAGATTTGTTGCAACAGACTCACGACCAGTCTTGCGTCGATGCAATTGCCCTGCGAGGTAGACTCCCCAGAGTCCATCGATGAGGTGATTGCATTGCGTTTGCAGACTTACGACAAGTCTTGCGATGATGCGATTCAGTTGTTACGCCTTGCGATTGAGTGTAGTGTGTTGAAAATAATCACAATAGTATAATAGGTCTAATAACGTTCAACTCCACGTGGCACTTTCTTCACGGAACTTCGGTAGTATGATAAAGCACACCTTGCTTGACCCCTACTACTTAGATCCCGTGGTTTGGTGTCATACTTCATCGTAACGCTTATGGCACCTTAGAATTTACTACGATCTCCGTGCACTGACCCAAATAATCCCGTGTGCACCCGTGATTAATCGTTCCTTGCACGTTTATCGTACCTCATTCTAAGAGTGTAGTGAGGGTAAAACACATTATTTCGTGATATAGTATATAGTATGTGCGTGATTCTAGTCTACGTGCGACGATTAAAGAGTGAAAGAGAGAACGAAGACGAGAGTTAACGTTACACATAGTGGCGACATCAAGTGATAGAGTAGGTTCAAAACTTAGAAATTAACGTCGAAAGCGTATCATTACACTTTATCCTATGCTTGCTAGATGTCTGATGCTGAAAACTTTTGCTGGAGCTGTTGTTGTTGTACTCAAGTTCACGGTTCGAGGCGGCAGTTGTGGGTGAAGTGACCGTAACGATTGCAGTTATTGCAATAGCGACAGTCAGCCCCAACTGGATGATGATAGGTACACGAGTAACACTGAGGATGAGCTCCAGTGTAGGCTCGTTTTAGAAACATCGGAACTGTTCGAAGAGGTTTCGGTTGCAGCAGTTCGGTTGTTGATGAGCTCGGGCTTGAAGTCTTTCGTTTGCGGCTGGGTTTGTCGGTGTCCTGCGAAGAGGTGTCGTCATTGGAGGATTCGTCTGAGGACTCACTTGCAGAGTCTTTGGCTGATTTGTCGTTGGAAGAACCGTCGGCAGATTTTCCAGAAGAATCGGCAGCAGATTCGTCAGATGAATCGTCAGCAGATTCATCAGGAGAATCGTTAGCAGATCTGTCAGATGAATCGTCAGTAGATTCATCAGGAGAATCGTTAGCAGATTCGTCAGGAGAATCGTTGACAGGATCGTCTGAAGGATTAATGCCGATCGCTTGATAAGATTGCTTGACAGGATTCTTTGAGAAGAACCCTTCCATGAGTCGTTTGTTGTTGATTTCTGCGGCTAAGCGGTAGGTTTCTTCGATAGTAGCAGGTCTTGCAGCTTCGACAAAATCACCCACACACTCAGGCAAGCCGCGAATATACTTCGAAATGGCTTTTTCTGAAGTGTTGACTTGGCTCGGGCAGATTATGCTAAGCTGTTTGAACCTTGCGGTGTAGCCAGCATTGTCACCTTTGGTTTGCTTGATTTCCCAAAATTCGTTTTCTAGCTTCTAGATTTCGTGAGGGGGACAGTACCCTTTCTTCATGAGCTCTTTCAGCTCATCCCAAGAGAGAGCGTAAGCTGCGGAGATTCCACGTTTGTTACGTTCGACGGTCCACCAGTCGAGTGCTCGTGATTGAAATACTCCGGTAGCGCAAGTAGTACGGAAACTATCGGGACACCCGCTTTAACGAAGGGTAACTTCGATAGAATCGAACCACTGGAGTAGTTGAGTCACACCTCCTTTGCCCGTGAATTCCATCGGGTCACAGGCTTTGAAGTGTTTGTAAAGAAAAGCAGATTGCGGCGCTTCCGTCTTGGAGTCTTCCGAGGCTCGAGAGTTGCTGAGAGAGTGCACACGAGCGGCAATTTGAGGAATAAGCTTAACCACTTCCTTAGTCACAAGTGATGCAATCCTCTTATCGGCGCTTCGTTCGGCTCTTCTCCTAGCTAATCGTCTCGAGGTAGAGTTGTTGGAAGGCATCTAGACAGGAAGAGACTTGGAATGAGATTCGATCATAATGATTTTTGAGTTTTGCGATGCGATTGAGCGTGTTCAAAACTTGATGCGATAGTATATTAGTATGCGAATCACATAGGAGCCACATAGGAAACACGAAATTCCTAAGTTCTCACACAATGACTTGTTGGTTTATACGTGTATATATATATATATTTATATAGATGTAACTTGTAATCATACACATACAGGTTGATTTAGAATATGCGAGGACGCGTTGAGGTGAGAAAACGATAGCGAAGGCGATAGATTATGCATTAGTTTTGTTGCGAACATTCGGGTTTCGTTTTAGATTGCGATGGCTGTGCGAATTGTGCGTTTATAAAGTAGGGAGTGAAAATCGTTAAATCGAGAAATCGATAAAGCGTAAAGTTTCAAAACGTAAATAAGTTTCCAACCAGTTGTAAGATTGGCGGGTCGTATGATAGAGTGCCTTGGGTGTTTAGGCGTCGACTACCCAAGGTGACCCAGCTATATTTAACAAGTTCGTGCGCGCGCGTTGACCTAGAAGACTCCATGCTTCCACTGGGATGCAGCTCATGGCATTCGTCTTCCTAGTCATCACGTGGCTCGAGTTATCATGATAGTCGAGTCCTTGGTGAGAGCTTTTGAAAACCAATTTAGAGAGTGGAACGACTTATTAAGGTACGGGTTTCACCCCTGACTTAACAGCTCCGCTCCTAATTGTGGTTATACTCTTCGAATAAATTCTCGAGCTCCACTAGATTTCGAAATGGAGACTTTCGTCGAGATGTGGATGTCACTCCTAACTCGATGAGAGGTTCTCGTGCTAGAAAAATGCGCTGAGTGAGCAATCCTATAGAGAGTTCTTGGTTTTCACGCCTGATCTCGACTGGATCGCTCGATTTCGTTATGCGAGTATTTTCGAAAACATGTGTATTGTGTCGGCCTTAGGAAAGGCTAAGTAGTATTTCAGCCTTAGGAAAGGCTTCTTCGTGTGAAGCTGTAGTGCGCGGTGTTCACACAAAGTTGTAGCTTTTAGCAATTTCGATCGGGAGTATCAAGTAGGCCCGATACAAACCCCACTAGGTTCGTACGAGTCGGCCTGTTGGTACTTAGACTATAGACTAGGTCAATTTCTAAGACGTCGACCCGGACTAGGTCGAGTCTGGCCTAATTCCCTATAGTTATGGCTCTGATAGCAATCTGTCACACCCCAACCGATGGCGGAATCATCGGGGCGCGGCACTAGGCGAATCAGATTGCTCAAGAGAATCCATAACAACTATAGTGCGATAATATTTAATACATTCGTTATCCCATACTAACAAATAATACGATCACATAAGTTATCACAGATTTCTTGTCCTCTCGAACAATACAAATCCGACAACCTAGATTTTAGTTGAGTTTCTAGACCTCCTAGCTTGATTTGATATAGTCTGCGATCTAACCTGCAACATACGTTAAAAATATTTGTCAATACAAAAGTATTGGCGAGTATACAGGTTTGTTATGTATAGCGTAATAGGCAAAAAGTGTAGCGAATTTCCATATGCAAGAACGTAACACACGACATATATACTCACAAAGCTGATACTACCAACTAAGTCCTCGATGCTCGAATATCCGATGGCAAACTAGACCCCATCGAGCGCAATAGTACTATACTAGTCATGGTGGGACGTCGCGAGTATAAGCCCTAGCACATATGCAACTAGCATCACGTATATCTATGCATAACAGTTATTCGCAAGTGATAATTCGATTGATTGAATAATTCGTTTGATAAGTTCGATTTGCTAGAAACGTATGTTACACCCAAAATACGATTAAAAAGGGTTCAAGTATACTCACAGTGCGTATTTAGCGGGGATGCAACTTGATTGGGTCGGTTGCGAGCACGTCTGCGTTAATCGTTGAAGAATAGAGTAAACGATGTACGGTTAAGCGAGAATAGCCTTGAAAAGTCATTTATTTGGTCGGATGGTGCTCATCCGTCCGGATGACACGGGATCCGTGCGGATGGCATGTGATCCGTGCGGATGGCATGTGATCCGTGCGGATGGCATGTGATCCGTGCGGATGGCATGTGATCCGTGCGGATGACACGTCTGTTTCGCATTCTGAACACTGTTTTTGAGTGTTTATCGGAAGGAATACGTGCGGAGTTACCGGGACAGTGTAATTTCGCACTAACACTCGAAATTTCCATCAGTTCCGACTCGCTCTAACGGCCGGGAATCACCCCGCTCCATCAGAACTGGTCGTTCTTGACGGTTTCTCGTGGTTAACTCGAAATCGCACAGTTCCTTGGCTAGATACACAGATTTAGGTGAGATTTGTTATCAAAACATGTGGAAATCACCCAGATCTGAGTCGTTTATGGTGGGATGAGGTCACAACTTGAAGTTCATAAGAACTCTTGGTGACATCACCTCAAAACACCTCAAATCAGCAGATTTCACGGTTAGAAATTGAGTTTTAAAAGATAGAATGATGTAGAATGGAGTGTAGATCATATAAGTACAAGTTTCTAGGTTGAAATCTTACCGGAATCGTGAGGAATCGAGAGAAAAGGGTCTTGAAGCGTGTCTGGTTGAGTGGGAGCTGTCATATCACTTAAACAGTGGTGTGACAGGCTATTTATAGGCAACAGAGAGGCTGGAGTGGTTTCGGGTCGGATGGCCCATCTGTCCGGATGGCCACTCCGACGCGATGGATTTCTCTGTTTTTTAGCGTTGCGATCGACTTTGAAGTGCGTGCTTTTTATATTATTATTATATATACCTATAGATATCACTAGGGGTCGTATTTACGTATCCATAATCCACAGTTTCGATAATTGCAGCCGGTTTTCCTTTCGAGTATGCGATTATTAGCGAAGTTTCACGGCCATCAAGGAGGGTAGTATAGGTCCTTTCTTGATGTCATCGTGAACGTTATTGTGTTTTGTGCCACAAAGACTGACAGGGTACCACTTACTCGTATTGTCATCATCGTCACGGCGACTGGAGCTATAGCACTCACCCGGGAGTCTTTGTTAGCGTTAATTGTCTGCGTTTCGACACATCAATGCCACCGAGGAGGGTAGAATAGGTCCTCACTCAGTGCCATCGTGAGTGTTAGTGTTCGTGATGTAACGTAGTGATAATATATTGCGAAAATATGCGATTTATCCTTCGAATAGCGATGTATGCGATATAGTTACATTATGATCCGAATCTCTGGTGCTAGGCGTAACGAGTATATTGAGTAGTAACAACGCACGAAAGTGCGGGTTGTTACACTTCAGAATCTCAATCTTTATCCTGTGAAAATAGAAGTTTCCAAAGACTTTACTGGTTACTTACCCGATGTGGAGGAACCTATGGAATTTCAAGCTCCACCTCCGGAGAAACCAAAGCCTAAGAAAAGAAGAAGATTTGTAGGATGGAGGCGTGTGCGCAGGAGGAAACCAGCAACTAGAAAGATTCCCAAAATAGAGAATCCCATTGATAAAGGAAAAGGAATCGAGATTGCGGAAAATGCTAGGCAAGTGGAAATGGAAATTGGGGAAAGTTCTAAGCAAACTGAAGAATTACCATTACAGGATGAATTAGATCGCCTACTGGCAAGTTGTGATATCATTAGACCTATCAACACCAACCTCTTCCCTTATCCTGCTGAAGCCCAACTTCCAAGAAACTTGGAACCAGCCATTCCAGACCCTCTAATCCACACCCATCCTTTAGGAGAAATGGAAGAGTGGTGGACTAACGACTGGCAGTTTCAAAACCTCCTCAATAACCCTTATACCTTTTCCCTCAGTTCGACCCAGAACCTATACCAAACCCACCAATGAGTAATGAAAATTTAGCTGAACTCTGCCACTTGGCGAGGAGCAGGTGAATGCAGGGAATAGGATCCGGGAAGTGGGAGAACAGATCTCCTAGAAGTACGACGAGAGGGAACGTCGTTACTGAAGTGCCAACTGACGAGGGCTAGTGTGACTGGAAAGCTGTGATTGTATAATAATAATAATAGTAATAAAATATAATCTTGTAAAATAACCTAAAAATAAAACCTTTGTAAGATAACAGTGTGTACGGATGCATAATATAATATATAAAAATGGAAGTCGAGAAATCGACAATTTTGGCTATACATGTGTTGTGAAATTATGTGATTGTTTTGCATATAATTATTATTTATTCTATGTTAATAATTTATATATATATATATATATTAATTACCAGATGGAACCTGCTAATAATGAACCAGTTAATGAAGTGAATCAATCTGAGCAAAACCAAGGAGATCAATTTATGACTAGGCAAGATATCGAAAATATCGTTGCTCAAGGAATAGCCAATGCTATTCCAGCAATCCTTGCTGCTGCTCGAAACCCAGTTGAACCTCAACAAATTATTCCTAGTAAACGTACTCAAGAAGATAACTTTAGTAATAGCGTAAATGGAGGCGGTAATCATACTAACAACGATAATGAGATACGACAAGCCCCAATTCTCAAAAGAATGAAAGCTGCAACGCCTGGTTGCACTTATAAAGAATTTCTTGCTTGTAAACCAACTGAATTTGCAGGCAATGAAGGGGCGACTGTGGCACTGCGATGGTTGGAGAAAACTGAAGCAGTAATTATGATAAGTAAATGTGCCGAAGAAGACAAGTGTAACACCCCGAAAACGGGTTTGGTAATTAAACCCCGTTAATACTAAAATACGGGTAACGTACCGTTAGTAGTAAAAATAACCCGACAAATATTTGGATTTAAATAAGAAATCCTAATATTAAATAAAAAACGAATCAAAGTTTTAAGGAATTAAGTTTATAAGAGCCTGAGTTAACGGGACTTAAAATAAAATGGGTTATGACTTCCCGAACCCAGTAAGCTAACTAGGAATAATTAACCTAGTTAATAAGAGGGAATGTTACTAGAAATAAGTAGGTTATGGCCTACTTAATAACTAACCAAACTAGAGGGACTTAAGTTGCAAACAAAGGGACTTGATTTATAAAAACTAAAAATCAAACACAACACACACTTAGTGTGTGTGTGTGTGTGTGTGTGTGCGTACGACCAGGGACAAGAGCAAGGAGCTCAAAACCCTAGTTCTACAAATTGGTCAAATTGAAGCTCGAATCAAGATCCAAATCAATGCATGAACGCGTAGAAACGATCACCAAGTCAAGGGGATCGTGAGGTATGTTGAATTTCTAACATTCTTGAAGTTGTGAAAATCGATTAACCTTGCATGATGCAATCTATGTATGAATCGTAGAGGCTATGGCCGAATTAATGAAGTGTCATTGCTTAGGAACAAACCCTAAGTAGAAATTTGAAGAAAAATTTGCTATGATTTGAATAATTTGATGGATTACTACACTTAGACAAGTGGGTTTGGATTATGTAGTGAAAATGATGATACACACATGTTAAAATCATCATATTTAATAGTTGAAGCAAAATACTTGAACAATTTACAAGTTTGAGTATATGATCATAATTGCTATGAAATGGGTTTAGTTTAGTTGATTTGATGAAATTAATGTTGTATTGGTATTTATAAACGCCATACTAACTCGTATGAATGAACTACTTGAACAAAATAGGGATTTTGTTAAGAGTTCATAATTGATTAGAAGTGAGTCTTGACACAAGAATTAAACTCATGATTCATGATTGAGTTTAAAGAGAAAAATAGTCAAAGAATCATAAGGTGTGAAAGTCATGATTTGGAATGACTAATCTAACAACCTTGTGAATAATGAATGATAGTTGGCGCTTAACAAGCTAGGTGAAGCTTGGGGAGAAAGCGGGTCGAACGAGTCAAGCATAAAGGAAAAGTGTATTCGGAATGCAAGGTAAGTATGGCTTACACTAGTCTTATATTTTAGAATATTCTCTTATCGTATTAGTTACGAATAAGATAAATACATAGTTGAGGTATGATGTTTTGACGGGTAGACGTACGGAACAAGAAAGTCGAGTATGACAAGAGACCATGTTGATGGTTTAAAAAGGAGTTAAATCGGTAATTCGATCATTTTATGACAAATGGAAAATGAACTTTTAAATGGTTACCTTATAGGGTAAACCAAAACAAACAATAAGGGTAAAACGGTAAATTGGTCACGCGTCGACCATAACTATTGGTTTTAAAAGACACTTATGAAGTAAGCCTTAATAGGCTGAAAAGTATTAAGAAATAGATTTATGAGTAAATTGACCATACGGTGTAAACCGGTACAAGTTATGTAGACGAGATGATAATAAATCCATCTCGCAAAAGTAAACGGTCATATAGACCAAACGGGTCAAAAGGTGAAAATATCACCCTTTGACAATATTGGCTAATATTTTGTCGAGTTGCATGATTACAGGAATAAATATCGATTGAATGTTGACATCGCTATTACTTAGCGGCTACTAAGGCAAGGTATCAAAACGGGTCAATATATTGATTCGAGCCAGGTATGTATAATTGGTCAAATCATCATTAGAACTTGAAGTTCAATGAGGGCTAAACGAGTTAAAATGGACATTGGGTTATCTTTGAAGTAAACCGAATAATTTAAGTTATTGTCATTGTGTTTTAAAAACATGATGGCTATTTAAACAAGATCCTAGTTTAAAAAGTGGAATTTTGGTCAATTACGACATGAAAAGTCCTTTGTTGTAAAGAAAGGGTTTAAGATGACTAAAACGCCCTCGTAAGCAAAATCGAGTAAATGAACCTTAAGAGTTGTTTAAAAACAAGTTATATGATCAAGCAAATACTTTGAATAAGTATAAAGAATGAAAAGGGTAAATCTTGGGTCAAATGACTCAATATGGGTCTTTGCCGTAAAATGATAGTCCGAGGGATAAAACTCGGAATATATGTATCTCCACATTAAATCCACCACAAATATAGTTGTGGTGGAAGACTACCTGGTAAGAAATGTGGAAATATAAAGTTAGATACAAATGAAAGCGATTTTAGGCTTGAAAGTGCTTAAATACCCTTAACGGGTCAAAATAAGCATACGAGCGAAAACGGGTTTAATTGGGTAATAAACCTGTGATTAGAACCTAATATGGTATATAACATTTATTTGAAGAAGTGTAGGGGATGTAGGAATCAAACAAATATGTTTGTTTGATAAAATGCGTAAACGGGTAAAATTTGATAAAAAGGTAACGAGTCGAAGGCTTGAAAGTCTCAAAATTTATTTATGTTGGATGTTGGATTTTAACTCCATAAGATGGAGAATTAAATTACGGACGCGTAGGAAAAAGAATCGGGTAAAACGGATCAATAACGAAAAAGTTATGGCCGTTTCCGTGAAATCGGGTTGAGCTGGGAATGTACAGCAATAGCTGAAGGCAACAGTCTGTGAAAACAAGGGCTAGGCGTGACGCCTAGGCCCTTGGCGTCACGCGACACCCCTAACTCCGGAAAATGTTTAAATTTTGTCATTTTAACCCCTGTACTTGTTTGAACTTAATATTTGACTATCAAAACTAACTTTTAAGTTGGTTTTGATCATAGGTGATCGCCAAGAGTGCTCGGATGAAGATCAAGCTCGATGAGGAACCGAACATGATAAAATACAAGCTTCTGCGTGGCGTTTCGTCGTATCTTTAAAACGACGAATCCAATTACATTAAGTTGTATTTTTGAAATGTTGTTAACATGTGGAAATGTTAGTATGAAAAGTTTATGTAAAGTCACATTTTAGCATTTAAATGTGTATTTTATTAATAAAATCTTGATTTATTTAGTCGGGTGTTACAACAAGGTCATGTATGTGTCGCATCTTTTTAAAGAAGGGGCACTAGAATGGTGGAATACGGTACTTCAAGCCAAAGGAAGAAATATGGCCTATGCCATGAGTTGGGAAGAATTTAAGCAGCTAATGGAAAGAAAATTTTGTCCCGAATATGAAAAGGAACAAATGGCGAATAAGTTCCTGAACCATCGGATGATGGGTGTAGATTGTCGAGGGTATACTTTGACATTCTTCGAGTATGCGAGAGTAGTACCAACCCTGGCCTCGCCAGAACCAGTGCTTATTTCCCGCTATATTTAGGGATTGATTGGCGAAATCCGTAATATCGTTAAAGCTGCGAGACCTCGCACTATTAACGATGCGGTAGAATTAGCTAACACCCTAACTGACGAACTGGTACGCACAAGAGAAGAGAACCAGAAGAAGGAAGTAGCTCGAAAGATTACCCACGGATTCCGTGTGGGTAATAGTGCCAATTTCAAGAGAAAAGGAGCTAGGCAATCTTCCACTGTTCCATTTTGCAATGCTTGTAAAAGAAAGCATTTTGGAAGATGCAAAGGGTATTGCAATTTCTGCAAAATCCCAGGGCATCAAGAAGAAGATTGCAGAAAGAAGAAAGCAACAGTTTGCTACAACTGTGGAGAAGCTGGACATTTTAGGCCAGATTGCCCGAAATTGATCAAACCAGCTGATAACAAAGCTAAACCTGCAGAAGGAGCTTCCAAGAAGAACGTAAGAGCCTTCCAGTTAACTACTCAGGAAGCCGAGCTAATCCCTGACGTGATAGCTGGTACGTTCCTAGTTCACAACGTTTATACAAAAGTATTATTTGACTCTGGTGCAAACCAAAGTTTTATAAATACTTCATTCTGCCAAGCTCTTAAATTACCCTTGACCAACCTTAGGCAGATTTTTACAGTCGAAACAGCAGATGGGAATTCTGTTAACATAGATAAGGTTTTGCGAGAAGGAAAGATAGAACTCTTAGGTCACAAATTTTCTGCAAACCTGTTACCTATGAATTTAGCTGGATTCAATGTGGTATTAGGAATGGATTGGTTAGTAGCCAACCATGCTCGAATTCTTTGTGATAAATATGCCATAGAAATATATACATCTACAGGAGAGGTAATTTTAATTACAGGAGATAAACCACGAAAGCCACTAAAATTCATTTCAGTAATGAAGTTGGCCAGTTATTCAAGAAAACAAGAAGTAGTGTATATGATTTCAGTAATCATTAACATGAAAAATAAGGAACTTAAGGAAATTCCAGTAGTCTCAGAATACCCAGACGTATTCCCAGAAGAACTCCCAGGATTACCACCAGACAGGGAAGTAGAATTTAGGATTCATCTAATTCCTGGAATTACACCGATAGCCAAAGCACCTTATCGGTTAGCACCCACTGAAATGTTAGAACTGAAAAAGCAATTAGATGAATTGCTCAGTAAAGGATTCATACAACCTAGTTCATCCCCTTGGGGAGCACCCGTGTTGTTTGTGAAAAAGAAAGATGGGTCGATGAGAATGTGTATCGATTATAGAGAATTAAATAAGGTTACAATTAAGAATCGATATCCATTACCTAGGATTGATGACCTCTTTGATCAACTTCAAGGAGCTAGATATTTTTCTAAGATCGACTTACGCTCCGGATACCATCAATTGAAGGTACAAGAAGAGGACATACCTAAAACTGCTTTTAGAACAAGGTATGGTCATTACGAGTTTACAGTCATGCCCTTCGGACTAACGAATGCACCTGCGGTATTCATGGACATGATGAATCGGATCTGTAAACCATATTTGGATAAATTTATAATTGTCTTCATCGACGATATACTTATTTATTCTAAAAGCCATGATGAACACTGCCAGCACCTGCATGTACTCTTAACTTTGTTAAGAAAAGAAAAGCTTTACGCCAAATTTTTGAAGTGTGAATTTTGGCTACAGGAAGTGCAATTTTTAGGACACATGGTGAATCACGAAGGTATTCACGTAGATCCATCCAAAATTGAAGCAATCACTAAATGGAAAGTTCCACAACCAGCTATGGAAATTAGAAGCTTTTTAGGATTAGCTGGATACTATAGGCGCTTTATTAAGGATTTTTCTAAAATAGAGGTGCCATTAACTAAGCTAACCTGTAAAGTAGTTAAGTTTGAATGGGGACCTAGGCAAGAAGAAGCCTTTAAGATTTTAAAGCAAAAGTTAACAAACGCTCCAATTCTAGCCTTACCAGAAGGAACAGAAGATTTTGAAGTTTACTGTGATGCTTCAAAGCTAGGATTAGGATGTGTGCTAATGCAACGCAAGAAGGTAATTGCGTATGCTTCAAGGCAATTGAAAAAGCACGAAGAAAACTATACGACTCATGACTTAGAATTAGGAGCCATAATTTTTGCCCTTAAGATTTGGAGACATTACCTGTATGGAAGTAAGTTTACTGTCTACACGGATCATAAAAGTTTAAGGTACATATTTGGGCAAAAAGAATTGAACATGAGGCAAAGGAGATGGATGGAAATCCTAAGCGACTACGACTGTGATATTCAATATCACGAAGGAAAGGCAAACGTAGTTGCAGATGCCTTAAGTCGTAAGTATCATGAGAAACAACGACGAGTTCGTGCTCTTAGATTAAATCTATAGTTAGATTTAATAGAACAACTGAAAAATGTTCAAGAAACAGCAATCAAGGACGATGCTGAAGGAATGAAAGGACGAATAAAAGAATTAGAGCAAGGAAATGATGGAATTTGGAGATTCCACAAGAAAAGAATTTGGGTACCTAAACAAGGAGATTTAAGAAATAAGATAAGCTCATAAATCTAGGTATACCATGCATCCTGGTAACAATAAAATGTACCAAGATTTAAGAAATAATTTCTGGTGGATAGGCATGAAAAAGGACATAGCTAGATATGTTTCTAAATGTCTTACTTGTTCACAAGTTAAGGCAGAACACCAGAAACCTTCGGGTCTACTACAACAATTAGAAATGCCTGTATGGAAATGGGAGCTCATAACTATGAACTTTGTTACTAAGTTACCCAAAACCAGAAAAGGTAATGACGCGATTTGGGTAATTGTGGATCGATTAACCAAATCAGCTCATTTTCTACCCATGAAGGAAACCTTTAGCATGGAAAGGTTAGCCAAGTTGTATGTAGACGAAGTAGTAACCTTATATGGAGTTCCACTCTCCATTGTATCAGATAGAGATAGTCGTTTCACTTCCCATTTCTGGACAAGTTTCCAAGAGGCAATGGGAACCCGACTAAATTTAAGTACTGTGTATCATCCACAAAAGACGGGAAAAGTGAAAGGACGATACAAACCCTGGAAGACATGCTCCGAGCATGTGTAATAGATTTTGGTGGAAACTGGGACGATCACCTACCTTTGATCGAATTCTCCTATAACAATAGTTATCATGTAAGCATTGAAGCTGCCCCATTTGAAGCACTGTATGGACGAAAGTGCAGAACTCCGGTTTATTGGGCAGAAATAGGAGAAAGTCAATTATCAGGTCCTGAAATCGTGCAAGAGACCACCGACAAGATTACTCAAATCAATGAAAGACTGAAAACTGCTCGAGATCGTCAAAAGAGCTATGCCGACAATCGACGCAAACCACTAGAGTTCCAAGTTGGAGACAAGGTACTCTTGAAAGTTTCTCCTTGGAAAGGAGTAGTACGGTTCGATAAGAAAGGAAAGCTAAGTCCAAGGTACGTAGGACCATTTTCAGTGATCCAACGTATAGGACCAGTTGCCTATCGCTTACAACTACCAGAAGAGCTAGCTGGAGTACATGACGTATTTCATGTATCCAACCTCAAGAAGTGTTTATCGGACGAATCACTGGTAGTACCTCTTCGGGACATAGAGGTAAATGAAAAATTAAAATTCATAGAGAAACCACTACAAATAGAAGACCAAAAGATCAAGTTTCTCAAGCACAAGCGACTAGTGCTGGTCAAAGTAAAGTGGGATTCGAAACGAGGACCCGAATACACTTGGGAGCTGGAATCGGAAATGAAGTGAAAGTATCTTCACTTATTTCAATAAATCTCGAGGACGAGATTTTAAATAAGGTGGGGAGGATGTAAGGACTCTCAAGAATGACCCAATTTGACCCTTAAGTGAAAACCCGAACCCCTGGAAACCTACTGTGCATGAAAAACTAATAAAAACAAGAATTGTGGGTTTCAGGCGGGCCGCATAAGGGTTAGCTTAGCCTTACGCGGGCCACGTCAAGATGTAGTTTGACCGGATAAGCATCCGAATCCACGTGTCACACGCGTGGAAAGTCTACTGATGACAACGTAGCCCTAGTATATGAATAGGTGCCCCTCACGGGCCGCGTAAAGATCGAGTCAAGGTTCATGCGGGCCACGTGAACCCTAAATTTCACCTATAAATAGGTTGAGCTACGAGCAGTCCTCTGATGTTGAAACAATTTCACAAAAACAAAGTTCTACTGCCATAATTCGAAATTTACTTTCATATTAGCGAGACGCTGCTACGATACCGGGTATTAACTCGATCGCTGCTACGATTCAATGTCCGATCGATTGAAACTATCCGATGAATGTTTAAGTGCTGCTCAAATTGGGTTTATACTTTGTCATTCGTCGTGAATTCGATGGATGTTTAAGTATTGCACTTTGTCATTTATCATGAGGGTTTAATCTCGTGAGTTATCGTAAATGCTGTATTAGTTACTAACCTAGTTCGTATGCATTGTTGTTTAAATTAGGTTATCAGGCTAATCAGTAGGCTAAACTATGCCCGTATAAATCTGCAAAGTGAGTCATTCTCTTTTATCAAAAATATTTTACAATACTCCATTTTCAAATGTTATAATTACAGGGATTAAGTCGTGGTTATCTTAATCACTGGCTAGTGGGGTATTGTGCACATTACTAATTTCTCACGGTTAGGCTAATAAATCTTAACAGTGATAAACGTTACTACTTGGGGTGGGACCCAATAGTGGTATGACCATCGTCACCAGGTGACACGGTGCTAGATAAAAATAAGATAGAAGCCATTGTAATCGCTCTTATGCTGTAATTTATAACTATGTGTCATTTTAACAAAATGAATGATTCACCAGTATTTCCCCGCTGACAAAATATTTTTAAAACATGTTTCAGGCAACCTGCTGTAAATCAAGGAAAACGTGCTACGGAGCACTAACAAGCTTGAAGAGGTGGCTCAGTTAAAATGAATAAACATGTTTTAATAAATCAGGGAATTTCCTAGTAAAATTCCTCTATTGTAAATTACGGGGTTTATCCCGAATTATGAAATAAAATAATCGGGCATTTTCAAGTTTTAAAAGATCCTGTTTAAAATCTTCCGCTGTCGCATCAATTAAATACCACGGGTTCCTGTTCCGCGGCTCCTGACCGGGTCAAACCGGGGCTGGGGCCGTGACAGTTGAAGGGGCTCAACAACGAGGTCTGGGACCCAGAGCCACAGGCGGAGGATGAGGATGAGGAGATGGGAGAGCAGCACGAGCAGCATGAGCCACACTCACCACCACACTCTCCACAGCAGCACCACTCACCACAGCATCAGTACTGGCCCCCCGACATCCCTTCGTACCCAGAGCTCTATGGCCAGTTTCAGCAGATGCAGGTCAGTCAAGAGCATTAGCGGGCCAGTTTAGAGCGGCTGCATGTTAGTCAGGAGCAACTTCGGGCTAACCAGGAATCGATTAGGATGAACCAAGACTTCATGCGCCAGGAAGTGCAGGTTGGGTTCTCATATCTTTTCGGGGGTCTGCACAATGCCTTTCCCAATTACTTTCAAGAGCCTCCACAGTTCCCATTCGGGAACCCAGGCGGTTATGGAGGGGCAAGCCCATCCAACACGGGAGGAGATGCGGGTGACGATGACGAGGAGTAGGTGGAGTTGTTAGTTGGTGGTTATCATGTTTTAGTACTTTATTTTTCGGGTGTTCATTTTGGCTACTATTTCAAACACCTGCGGATATGTACTTTGTTTATTTCTGACACTTTCGTATGTTTCCTTTATTTCATGTTTGGATATTTAGTAATCCTTTTATGTATGTAAATTATGGTTTGTTTGAGTTGTTGGTGTACTAAATGTCTGCTGATTACGTCATTATCAAGTCTTGTGTCTAGGATTGTTTGAATGATTACACAATAGGGTTTAAGTTAGGGTTTTTATGTTTTAAACATGAGATTTTGCTTGAGAGGGTATGTGTTTGCTTGAAGCGAAATCAACACAAGAGATTTCGCTTGAACAGTCTCAAGCGAAATCATGTTCTCTATATATAGGTGTGTGGGTCATTTGAAGCGACATAAGTTGTAAGTGTATGTGAGTCGAGGTGCTGCTGAACTTTTGTCAGAAATTCATTGTAAAGACTCAGAAGGCATTAATAGAAAGAAAATTAAGAAGAACAAAGCTGTTATGACTTTATGTGCATTGATTCCGCCTTTACACATGAAGATGAACATCCTTAACTGACGGTTTAAGGTCGTAGAACGGTCCAACAAGTGGTATCAGAGCTCAGGACGAGGAGTTCATACCATAGCAGCGGATTTTCTTCTTTCTACTCTTTTCTTTTTACATTTTTCAGATCTGAACAAGTTCCAACGGTCGAAATGGTCTGATTTTCGAGTATAACGTGTAAAACATAGTATTAACAAAGCCTACAAAGATTCAGACTAAAATTCAGATTAAAACATGTTAAAATTGACCTAAAACTGAATTTCGCTTGAAAAGTGTTCGAAGGATATATTTGTTTTCGCTTCAAAATCAGACTGTTTGGACTATTTCGCTTGAACTTCTGAAGCGAAATAGTGTTGTGATCTTGGATTTCGCTTGAGTTCATCTGAAGCGAAATAGAGCTGCTGGTTTTCGCTTGAAGTTTGAGTTTCAGTTGAAGCGAAATAGATCTTGTGGGTTTTCGCTTAAAGGTTCTGATCAGTTGAAGCGAAATAGTTGATTTCGCTTGAATTAGTTTTGTTAGCAGATTTCGCTTGAACAGTATTACAGTACTGATTTCGCTTGAAGCTGATTACTTCAAGTATTTCGCTTGAACTTGTTGATTTTTCAAAACCTAAAAATTTTCTAAGTGTTTGACTGATTTTTCAGGTATGTTCACGATGGATGATATTTTCTTGAACCCGTTTAGCGATATGTACGCATTCGCAGGAAACTCGGGAGACGATACTTCTTCAAACGATGTAAACAAAAGTCCACCGAAAGAAAGAAAGAAGGAAGCTTGGGAGTCCGAAAGCGCATTTGGAACATTTAACAAACCTCCTAAACTGATGGCTATAGAAGATTATAGCAGGTGGGCAACAAAGTTCGAAGATTGGTTGATGGCATTTGCTTTTCCGTGCTGGAAGAGTATGAAGAATGGTTATGCCCAAGGGAAGAAGAATGGTGAAGCATTAAGATCAGCTGAAGAAATTGAAAGTTTTGTGGCCGAGCAAAAATGTGTAGCATTATTGTTTCAATCGGTGCGTGAAGACATCATTTCGCTGATAGATTACTCAAACTCTAAAGACTTATGGGAAAAACTTGAAAAGAAGTGTCTTGGAAGCAAAGAGATTGTAAAAAATAAAAAGAAACTTCTTAGGAAAGAGTTTGATATGTTTGGTTGTCTTAAAAATGAATCGGTGTGTAAAATGATTGAAAGGTTCGGTCATCTGAAGTTGGAATTAGCAAGACATGATATCAGATATTCTGATGATGAGCAAGTAGACAAGTTGTTCGATTCGTTGCCAGACGAGATGGAGTGGAGATATTATGCTCTCATGCTTAAGAACACTATTCCTTCTGAATTGTTAAAACCAGATTTGGTGATTGAGAAACTTGAAAGTCATGAGCTAGAGCTGAAGAAAACATTTAAAGTCAATAATTCATCTTATCAGCAAAATCTGGATCTGTACTATCCAAAAAGTTTGATCCCGAAAGCTACTTCTCCAAAAACTGCATTTTCTGCTGAGAATGTTTCTCCAGCAAGCAAAGAAAGTCAAAGCAATTCAAGCAGTGGGAGCCATAGTGGTTATCACAGTGGATCTACGTCTTCTGCAAATCATTCTGATGCGAAGTTTTCTTGCAATATCGCGATAGATCTGAAGAACGCACAGAATTTTGACGAGGAGTCGGCCAAGCAACAAATGGTCTTTCTGGCGTCTGTTTTGGAATCCTACGAAGGGTTGGTGGCTGGAAAAATCGGGAATACAAATCTGACAAAAGAAGACTACGATCAGATAGACCCTGAAGAAATGGAGCTGATTGACATTCGTTGGGCAATGGCAAGTGCAGTTCGACGTGCACAACGCTTCATGGAGATTACAGGGAGAAAAACGATTGGTGGTCCGTCTACAAAACTGGGGTTCGATAAGTCAAAAGTGACATGTTTTAAATGTAAGCAGAAGGGTCATTTCAAACGGGAATGCAGGAATGCGTATGCTGATGAGTCAGAGAATCCGTTTTGAGATGATTATTACAAAAAGGCAATCTACCATCAGAATAAATCTGAGCCGCCTAGATTGAAGCAGTCTGAAGATAACAGAGATAAATCAAGGGCTCTTGCTGTGATTTATGATGATGAGGGGTATGATTGGAGTAAGGAAGTTCTACCGGAAGAAGATGCGGTGGGTTACGCATTTATGGCAAGCAATGATGAACCTATTAAGTGGAAAGATGATCGTACTGAAGAACAGAAGTATCAATACCGGAAGATGGTTGCTGAAACCAAGATTATCAGACTTTCTGGTATCTTTCTGGAAGCTAGAAGAGCAAACAGATGGGATCCAGATAGAGAGTGCTATCTTGATAGGTATGGCAACATTGCGATTGATGACAAAACGCTAGATATCGAAGCCATCATCAAGGAGTACAAAGAAGAGGATGAATATTGGCAGCACAAGTGGTGGGGAACACCAACGTCAAAGATGATTGAAGAAGAGAAAGAGAAAGAGAGAAAGGAGAAAGAGGAGAAAGAGAAGAAAGAAAAGCAGGTTGATACAGGCATAATTGATACTACGCAAGAGTTGACAGCTGAAAACCTGGGAGTGATGGCTGACAAAGTGCTAGCTTCAAAAGCACTTGAGGTAGATCCTAATTCTGTTACTGAGTCAAAGGGATCGGTCAGTTAAAGTGTGTCAACGAATGCGTCAGGTAACAAAATTGATGGAAATGCTGACTGCAAAAATTGTACCAAACAATGCAATTTTTGTAGCACTGTCACGTATCTTAACAATGAGAAAATTCAGAATCTGACAACAAAAGTTAGAAATGTTGAAAATCAGATTCTCGATCGTGACAAACTGTAAGAGCTTCAACTGAACGGATCAAAGAATTAACAACTCAAATTGAAAATGATAAAACTGAACGTGAGAAAATAAAATCTGAAAATGAAAAGTTAATTCTTGAAAACCGTCAGATTTCTGAAAAGTTTGAGAAATTGAAAAACATTGTCAAAGATAGTGATGATCGTAATGGCAAAACATTTAAAGAAAATGAACATCTAAGAGCTGTTTTGAGATTAAAAGAAGAATCGATTAATGAACAACTGGATCAAATTGCTAAACTGAAACTTAAAGTTCAAGAAGCTGAAATTGAGAATGAACGAATCCAGTTGAAGCTTTACAGCTATAAATCGGCAAGCTTTGTTTTGCAGCATATTGTTCCTAAACCTATAGGGAATAACAAAGATGGCGAGGATGTGTTTTCTGATGGAATGGGTGTAGGTTTTCACAAAGTTCCACCGCCAATTTTAGACAACTACACGAAAAAGCAGTCTAGTTTGGTGGAAATTGAGGAAGAAAGTGAAGTTAAACTTCCTGAAAACATTGATGTCACGTTTACATCTTCCAATGACGAGGGTGTCCAAAGTGATGTGGTGAAAAGTGTGGTAGACCAAGTGCTTAAACCGGATTGTGACACTTCTGAGGAGGATGGGTGTTTTCTAGACAGATACATTCCGAAACAAAAGTCCAAGAACAACTTAGATGAAGAATCAAGCCTTGTCATGTACAAGATGATGGGTTCGGATAAGTTGTTTTCGGATTCAGAGTTTCCAATAGAGAATGTTAACATGAACAAATTGACAAATGTTTTCAAACTTGTTGAAGTCGAGTTGTCAGCAGTGAATAATCTGAGTCGAAAGAAAGACAAGGTTTATAACAAGAAAACTGTTTATTCACCACGTTTTTACAATAACAATCGGAAAAATTGGTCGGGTGATTATCGGGGTGGAAATAGTTATCGGAAGAAGAGTTTTCAAAACAAGAGGTTTACAGAAAAGAAGGTGTTTGTGAATGGTTCAAATTCACTTTCTGATGAGGAAAATGAAATTTTTTCAAAATCAAATAAAGAGTTCTTTGAGAAGAGAGCTTCACAGGCTCAGTCTGAAGGCATGAGTCGAGTAGCTGATACTCGTACTTGTTTTAGATGTGAACAAGTTGGTCATATTGCACGAAAGTGTACATATGTGAAGCCTAGGACTGAAGCTGTGAAGGTTCAACAAAAGAAGATTGATGTGAAGGGTAAAGCACCAATGTATGTTGAGAAGAAAGTGTTTGAGAAGCAAAACGTTAAAATCAACAATGTAAAAGCAAAAAATGAACCTGTAAAGAAATTGGTAACTCAAAATAACAAGTTTTATAAACGGGTTGCATTAACTGAACAAATTTGGAAACCAAAAACTGAAATGAAAATTTCAACTTCTGAAGTGAAAAAGGCTGAAGAATCAATTTCGGTTGATTATGATGCAAATTTTCCACCTTTGAAGGCTGAAAATTTCAAAATTCAAATTGCGAGAGTCAAGGCTACACCTAAGGCTGATGAGGCCTGGGTGGACACCATGTTCGAATAAGCAGTTTGAATGGCCGGAGCTTCCTGGTTCGCGAAGCATGAATCGGCATCTTTCTTGAAGTTGTTTAAATCGTAGTTTGTTTTGTGCAGGATCTTCCACAACTGATATCCAGATGGATTATGGATAGTGGTGTATCTCGACATATGACAGGAAAAACCGCGTTGCTGTATGATGTGAGAAACATTAATGGTGGTTATGTGGGATTTGCTGGTCATGAAGGTGGTCGAATTGTTGGTGAAGGAACGTTATCCAATGGGATTGTAACGTTTGAGAGAGTTAACTACATCACTGAGCTGGAAAACAATCTGCTTAGTATCTCGCAGATTTGTGACAATCAGTATACTACTCACTTCACTGATAAAGAGTGTTTGATCTTGAAACCTGGTTTTGTTATCCCTGAAGAATGGATTATTATGAAGGCACCTAGAGTGAATGATTTATATGTGTTAGACATGTCTGTAGCAACTACAACTACTGGTCAAGCACATTGTTTCGTGTCTAGAGCAACTGAGAAAGAATCAAGATTGTGGCACCGAAAGATGGGGCATATACATTTTAGAAAAATGAATCATTTGGTGCATAATGATTTGGTATTGGGAGTTAATATCAAAGGTTTTCATCTGGAAGGGGAGTGCATTAGCTGTGTCAAAGGCAAGCAGAAGAAAAAGTCACACCCTACAAAGCAAGTCAATTCAGTTTCGAGACCTCTGGAAAGACTTCACATGGATTTGTTTGGTCCGGTGAATGTTAAAAGTGTTACAGGAGATTACTATTGTTTGGTCGTTACTGATGATTATTCCAGATTTTCGTGGGTTTCTTTCTTGAAGACAAAAGACGAAACATTTGACAGTTTGATGGGGCTGTTCAGGAAAATAGAAAATCTGTACCAAAGGCGTATCAAGAGAATTCGAAGTGATAATGGTACTGAATTCAAGAACAGCAAGATGGAAGAATTTTGTGATGAAAGAGGTATTTTGCATGAGTTTAGTGCTCCGTACACTCCTCAGCAGAATGGAGTCGCAGAACGCAAAAACCGGACACTAATCGAGACGGCTAGAACTATGCTCGCAGATTCAAAGTTACCGATTAATTTTTGGGCTGAAGCTGTTTCTGCCGCATGCTATACGCTCAACAGGGTTCTTACTGTCAAGAAGTTTAACAAAACATGCTTTGAGCTAATCAATAACCGCAAACCGAATTTGAAGTATCTAGAACCGTTTGGGTCACCTTGTACGGTTATAGAGCCTCATGGAAAGTTTGGTCCGAAGAGCATTGAGGGTATATTTGTTGGTTATTCAAATCCGTTACGACGTGTCTTCGTTCCAAGTGAGAAGCGGATTATTGAAGCTGAAAATGTTGAATGTCAAGGTTATACTATGCCGCCGCAGAATCCTGGTGATTCATGGCGTTATCATTATGACAAACTTTGGGATTCGTTTGACATGAGAGAAGAATCAGAGGATGATGAAGATTTCTTTGATGAGTTGGATATTTTGCGTGAATATGAGTCGCAGCTAAGGTTCCCAGCTGAGTATTCGTGGAGACCACGGGAAACTTCAAATGACGATGAAGCAGGTCCAAGTAATGCTGGTGAACATGATGATGTCCAACAGAATGAAGTTGCTCAGGATAATCAGTCGGCTCAGAATGATAATCTAGAAGCTGAAAATATGCCAGTATTTGATCATGGTGATTCAGATTCAGATTCTGAGGGGGAGCAAATTCAGATTTCAAGTCAAACAAACCAAGTTGGTGAACAAGATGCAGAGCAGAATGTTACTAATCTGGAGGGAAATGTAGATGTTCAAAGCGAAGTGATGCCGCGAACTTTTTCATATCATCCAGAGGAGTTGATCATAGGAGAATTGCAAGCTGGAGTTCGCACTCGAAATCAGATTGATAAAGGGCTTACATGTTTTTATACAAAAGTGGCTCCTTTGCAAACTGAATTCTCATTGAGTTGTTTTATCTCGCAGGTTGAGCCAAGAACTTACAAAGAGGCGCTTACTGAAGACTCTTGGGTCAATGCAATGCAGGAGGAACTTAGTCAATTCGAGAAATTGGGAGTGTGGAAGTTAGTTGATTTGCCGGATGGTCAGAGAAAAATTAACACCAAGTGGGTGTTCAAGTGTAAGAGGGACGATAGAGGAGTTGTTGTAAGGAATAAAGCTCGACTCGTTGTTCAGGGCTTTAGTCAACAGGAGGGGATTGATTTTACCGAAGTCTATGCTCCTGTGGCACGACTAGAGGCAATCAGAATTTTTCTTGCATTTGCGTCTTGGAAGAACTTCAAAGTTTATCAGTTGGATGTTAAATCGGCGTTTCTTTACGGGAAGGTTAAAGAGGAGGTTTATGTTGGTCAGCCGCCGGGCTTTACTGACCCAATCCACAAAAACAAGGTCTACTTATTGGACAAAGCGCTGTATGGTTTACACCAAGCCCCGAGAGCCTGGTACGAGACTTTGTCTCAACACCTACTCGCTAACCAGTTCATACGTGGAACAGTGGATGCCACTCTCTTCACTAAAGTCGTTGATGGTCATCTTCTGATAGTTCAGATTTATGTGGACGATATAATTTTTGGGTCGACAAATGAAAATCTATGCAAAGATTTTGAATCAGTGATGAAGCAGAAGTTTGAAATGTCATCAATGGGGGAGATGAAATTTTTTCTGGGTTTACAAGTTGAACAACTTCCTGAAGGAATTTTCATTCATCAGTCAAAGTATGTTCATGATATTCTAGAGAAATTTGGGATGTCAAGTTCTACTCCAGCTGCTACCCCACTTGCAACAAATCATGGGATTCACCCAGATCTCACCGGAGACAGGGCTGATGAAACATTTTACTGTTCCATGATAGGTTCTTTAATGTACCTAACTGCTTCACGTCCTGATATTATGTACCCAACGTGCCTCGCAGCAAGATTTCAGTCTAACCCGAGAGCATCGCATATGATCATTGTGAAGAGGATATTGCGCTACCTGAAAGGAACTCCTTCATTGGGGTTGTGGTATCCTAGAAAAGGCGATTTTACGCTCGAAGGGTATTCCGATTCGGATTTTGGATGCTGCAAAGTCAATTCAAAATCAACAACTGCAGGATGCCAGTTCTTTGGTTCTAGATTGGTTACCTGGCAGTGTAAGAAACAAACGTCTGTGGCGTTATCTACATGTGAAGCGGAGTATGTTTCTGCTAGCAGTTGCTGCTCTCAGATCTTGTGGATACAGCAACAGATGCGCGACTACGGTTTGCAGTTTCTTAACACACCTCTTTTTGTTGATAATGAGGCCGCAATAAATATAACAAAGAATCCAGTACATCACGCTAAAACTAAACACATAGAAATTCGTCATCACTTTATTCGTGATTGCTTTGAGAAAAAGTTGATACGAATTGAGAAAATCCACACTGACGAACAGAAAGTTGATTTACATACCAAAGCTTTTGATAAAAATCGGTTTAAATATTTGTTAAAACTGAATGGTATGAAGCTTCTGTCGGTGTCGGATGGCATAATTGGCGTTGATGAGAGTACTGTTGCGGATGAAGACGAGAAACAATCTGCAATGGTTTGTCGAATTTTTGCTTGTTTTGGTATTTAGGGGGAGTAGATGTTTGTACATAGTTTATTTTCAGAAAATACAAAAACAGTAAAAAATGCAAAAATACAAAAACATGATAAAATCTGAAAAAGAGCTTGTGTATATAGGGAAAATGATAGTACATCAGCTAGACGATTACAGTATGCTAAAGATTTGAAAAGTATAAAAGAGTTAAATAATCTTACTGATGATGTGTCGATAGGTTTTCGTACATTTAGTAGATTTATTCGGGATATAAACCTAAAATTCAAACTTGTGAATTCGTGGGGAACACTACTTGGATATATAGGTAACCCCTGAAATCTTGTTTGAAAGGTCTCTTAATCTGATATACTAGGTCTTTATACTCTATGATGTCTGGGGTATTATTCCGGGACTTTTGCTGAACGGTGGTTCTGACCTAGTCCCTGGCTAATACTTGCTGCAATGCTTGAAACACAGCATTAAACCCTCAGCATGCTGAAACAATAAAATTGATATATGCTGCTGTTGTAAGCAAAAAGATCCTCTAAAGGGGACACACCGAAAAGTCGAAGCTGATATCTCTCTGCGTATACGGAAGTATCGATCTGAGATCCCTCGGCTCTCGCATACCTAAATTATATACAGATATCATTGTAGTATTCTCACCTGTAAGACTGATTATTGAGATTCTGGATACGAGAGTATATTCAAGAGGTGGGACACATGAATGATCTAAGTTCTTAATTCATCTAAATCGTATCCTGAGTAATTTGAAATTTGTGTGGGAATTTAAGATGGATCAGTATATCGACAATCGAGGTAAATTGTTTAAGTCTGTGTATGAAATGTAGCTTAACGGTACTTGTGATTTGTCTGAAAAAGCTGATATGATTCCCTGACACGATCTTCAAAAATATGTTTGTAAATAGTTTACTTAGTTTATTTTCTGCAATTTAAGTTTTCTGTATTTCATTTCTTAGTTTAGATCACTTTGATAAAATCCAAAAAGATTTTATTTCTGCTTTATTTTAGACAAACCAAAGTGGAGAGTTGATTGTTGAATTCTCAGATGTTTGAAGCAGATGCAGGAGATTCTGGACTGAAGAATGAGGAGAGCTTACTTTGTAGAAGTTTGAATTGTTTGTAAAGTCAAAAACAAGTTCATTAACTTGATACTTGTTATTGTTAGAAAATGTTTGAAATTGTTGTTTTAAAATCAGTATTGATTCGTCAAAAGATCAACCAAGGTCATTAATTTGGACTTGGTAGATTAATCAAGTGATCAGGGTCATTAACTTGAATCTGAATACTTGAGTGGATTATTAAAGCTGATTGAGTTTGTGTTTTATTGTTGAAAAGATAGATTGGTTATGTTTATTGGTTGAGTAACAGGATTGAACTTTATCATTCCCACGGAAGCTTATTGACAAAGCTTGAACCAGATATCTCAGATTCTAGCATAGTGAGAGGGGGAGTCTGTGAAAGGGGGAGTCTGGATCAACAGTCAAAGGGAAGATTGAAGTTTAAAGTTTAAAGCTTGAAGATAAAGATTGAAGAGAGTTTTTACAATGTTTGAAGATTGATAAAGACAAAGACTTGAAGCCAAAGACTTCATCAACATCCAAGGGGGAGTCTGTTGGTGTACTAAATGTCTGCTGATTACGTCATTATCAAGTCTTGTGTCTAGGATTGTTTGAATGATTACACAATAGGGTTTAAGTTAGGGTTTTTATGTTTTAAACATGAGATTTCGCTTGAGAGGGTATGTGTTTGCTTGAAGCGAAATCAACACAAGAGATTTCGCTTGAACAGTCTCAAGCGAAATCATGTTCTCTATATATAGGTGTGTGGGTCATTTGAAGCGACATCAGTTGTAAGTGTATGTGAGTCGAGGTGCTGCTGAACTTTTGTCAGAAATTCATTGTAAAGACTCAGAAGGCATTAATAGAAAGAAAATTAAGAAGAACAAAGCTGTTATGACTTTATGTGCATTGATTCCGCCTTTACACATGAAGATGAACATCCTTAACTGACGGTTTAAGGTCGTAGAACGGTCCAACATGAGTTTAGGTTATCGCTGCTTCTGTTTTGTTTTGCTTTGCTGTGTGACATATTACAGGTTCTTGAAGCAAGTCTTTGATCGGAGCACATGACAGAATCAACTTTGAAGTCTCGTTGCATCAAAATCATCTTCAGGGGAGTATTATTCTCCTTTATCTCTATATTTCGGGTTTCGCATTGGGGACAATGCGAAGTTCAAGTGTGGGGAGGGGTTTTACTTGTTGACTTTGTTTGTCCTAAAAAAAATCAGAAAAATCAATCAAAAATTTCAGTAATTTGTATATATTTTTAGCAAATAAACCGGTTGGTTGTGTTTTAGAAAGCTTCGGATATGATAAAAAGCCGGCAAGCCAAATAAATTTTGAAAAAGAAAACTAGAAAGCGTGACAAACAAAGAAAGACTTACATGTTAATTTTCACACTGTTACCCATTCCTTCCGTTATGTGAGCATATTTGAGCCTTGAAATTGTTATATATTTGTTCATTTCGGATGTAGGAGTGAGCCGGATGTCATGTGTAATTTAGAACTTGTCACTAGCATGCATGTTAAGACCATGAACTTGCGAAATTGTGTAGAAGTGATAGAGGCACCTAGAAAACCCCTTTGTGTTAGCCTTGTTCTTTGTGTTGTGTTTCCCGTAAACCTTACATTACCCCTTAGGATTAACCATGTCGAGCCTTCCCCGTGTTTCCCTTTGTTTACCCAACAAAATCACCCACTTAGCCAAATTTAGCCTTTTTATCTTTAAACCTTTAGTGTTAAAACTCGGCCAAAAGCATCGTTTAACTAGCGCTTCTTGTAGTTAATTGTTCATTGTACAAATCCATTAGATTAAGTTTGTGAAAAAAACAGAAAATAAAACACCCTAAAATAGGGTGAAGTCGACGAAATTCGAGCAATTTTGAATGCTAAAATGATGAAATATCGTTGATAAGCTCGTTGTCGTAAAAGTCGCCTTTTTAAGGCGTTTGTATGTTTAGTTGTATTATTTTGCGCTTGTTAAACGTAACTACCGAGTTTTAACCATTTCGTCACTTTAAAATTCCCATTCCATACTCTTCGCCCAAGCCTATTGTTAAAACCCGTAAAGACCTCTTGATTTGCACTTTTTCGCATGTTAGTTGGCGGAGATGAGATCAAAAAGTGAACGGTCGTGCAATGAGTGGCACGACCGTGCGATCGCAAAATTATATAAAAAACAGACAGCAGCATTCTGTTCGGAACTCTGGATATTTTGGGAGCTCTCCAGGCTCCGGAGGCATTAACTTTCACCCGGATTCATGCCACATTGTGCCGATTAGCTCCGTTATCTTCCGGATTCTTAATCTAGTGCTTGTTTATGGTTTGATTCTCTAATCTTTCCATAATTTTGTTAATGTTTCAAGCATTTAGATTAATGTTTTATGTATTATTGTAAGCCTTTGGGCAAAAACACTACAATCCCTTGCTTAATTATAACCATTAATATGTTAATTTTGTTTGTAATGACACTTGGAAGTATTTTCTATGTTAATCTTTGATGATTAGTTTGCAACCTTGTTTATTGATGTTGACTTCTTGATTATGAGTAATTATGTTGGATGATTAGTATTTGGTTAGTTGAGATAGTTGAAAAATGAAGCTTAATTAATCATGTATTAGTAGACTTTAAACTTGGTTAACTAGTTTAGCTTGGTTAAAATGTGTGCACCATGATACTAGAAATGGTTAGTGGTTTAATAAAATGTAATTATTGTTAATCAAGAAAGCTTTCCGTCATGTAAGGACCTTAATGGGTTAAATGGTGTTGTTATGAATTATTGCCATGAATTGTTAGCTTAGTTAGTAGTTTAGGCCAAAATTGCTATCTTGGTGAATTTATTTGCAAGATTTGTAAAATGAACTCGGTTGTGATTTAATATAGTTTATGCTTGTCTCGGTGGTTGCATTGTGTTTATCGGTGTCATTTTCCTTGATTAAGTGAGGTTAGAAAACTCCTAACGGATGACTAACTTATTTTTAAGAGATTTTCATAGACATTTATCAATTGCACGTTAAAAAACAATTTTAGGTGGTTAAAGTGTGTTTATCGTTTTAGCTTTCCGAATGATTGTCATGTTAGGATTCCCGAAAGGGATACTAATTGTCTTGAAAATGAAGAATTGACCAAATGTTTCTAGTGACAAAACCGACTTAATTCACATGCTTTGGTTGTGTATAAAGCAAGGCTATATATCTATTTTCGTATTTGAAGTCTATTATGTTTTTATAAGTATTTGATTATGCTTATTTTAGTCTTTAGAAAATTACACAACTTATCTTTCTTCCGTTAATTTAATACAAAGGTTTAGTATTATTCCTCCGTCCACTTCCTTGGATCGATACTTGGTTCTTACCGATACTTTACTACATATATGACGGGGTACACTTGCCTCTTTCGTGTGTGTTTTGATGTTGAAGTATAAATCACTTTTATAAATTTAAAACCGAGTCGTGTGTAATTTCATTATAAAAATATGTATATACGCGCACACGTCAAGTTTTTGGCGCCGTTGCCGGGGATGTGGTGAGCTTTAGGAACGACCCGAGTCATTATTTTCATCGGTGTATATATTTGTGAATATTTTTGTGATTATTTATTCGTTTATTTATTTGTTAATATTTCTTGTTTTAATTTAATTTATTCGTTTTCAAGATCATTTTTGTACACTTGTAAATTTTTATTCCATTTATTTGTTCGAATTCGAATTTATTTATTTATTTATTCTTTGAGTTTTCGGCTTCGAAAAATCATTTTTACATTATCCGATTCGATTATTTTTATTGCTTTAATTTGGCCCATTTTCAAATTTTTATAAAATTTTTCAGCCCCATTTATAATAATTCTGTTTCATTTCAAAAAAAAAAAACAGCATTATTATATTAATAAAATATTCATTGTGTCAATTTTTCGTTTGCAGGTTGATGTCCTCAACCCCTGCTCCCGATCCTGTTGAGCCGTCAGACGAACCCGAGCATGATCTGAGGAGGCGTATTCGTGATAGATCCCGCGCGGTAGCGCTGCTACTCGCAGCTGGTGAGCCAGAGCAGGTGGTACCCACTGAAGCCGAGGGCTCAGGGGCAGCAAGAAACGCAATCATGGGGGACGACGAGCGACCTTTGAATGAATCGAATCAGCCCGGCGGGGCAGGCCTGGAGCCGAGTATCCTACAGCCTACTATAGATACACCTACATTTGAAATTAAATCTAGTATTATTAACATGGTGCAGAATTCGGTGCAGTTTGACGGGCGTGAGCATGAGGATCCCTGAAGACATATTGCTGCTTTTCTCGCTGTTTGTTCGACGTTTAGGATTAGAGGTGTTTCTGAGGATGTTGTTCGGTTGAGGTTATTTCCATTCTCATTGCGTGACAAAGCTAGAGCTTGGCTTATGTCACTTCCAGCTGGGTCCATCAGGACCTGGAATGAGCTGGCGGAGTTATTCATGCAAAAATACTTTCCGCCTGAGAAAACAACCAAGTTGAGAAACCTGATTGTAACCTTTCGCTAGGGCGAGGGAGAGTCGTTGCACGCGGCCTGGGAGAGATTTAAAGATTTGTTGATTGATGTTCCACATCATGGCTTCTCCAAGAGACAGCTGGTCTTGACGTTCTATCAAGGGCTTAGCTACCACACGCAGGAGAGATTAGACGTGAATGCAGGAGGCGATCTAGGAACGAAGACGCCGAATGAAGCGTATGATATCATTGAAAAAGCTGCGTTGAAGTCTAGCTCGCGTCGCGAAGGAGATGGAGGCCGGGCAACATCATCATCATCAGCACCTCGCCCAGGAGTTCACGCTGTGGACAATTACACGACCATTACTGCACAAATCTCAGCTCTTGCAGCGAAATTCGATAAGTCCCAGATAGTCGCGCAAGCTGGTTCAGGATGTGACCAGTGTGGAGTGTCACACGAGCCTGGTGCGTATTATTCCTCCGTCCACTTCCTTGGATCGATACTTGAAGTCTATTATGTTTTTATAAGTATTTGATTATGCTTATTTTAGTCTTTATAAAATTACACAACTTATCTTTCTTTCGTTAATTTAATGACAAAGGTTTAGTAATATTCCTCCGTCCACTTCCTTGGATCGATACTTGGTTCTTACCGATACTTTACTACATATATGACGGGGTACACTTACCTCTTTCGTGTGTGTTTTGATGTTGAAGTATAAATCACTTTTATAAATTTAAAACCGAATCGTGTGTAATTTCATTATAAAAATATGTATATACGCGCACACGTCAGTGATGCACTCGAATAATTTGAACCTAATTTCTAAATAAAAATTCTAATACAAATTGTTTGTTGTTATATTTGTAGGATATAATATTTCAGAGAACACAAGCAATTGGAGTCACTTTCATGGGTTTTGAAAGTGCTCAAACAAAATGCTTAGAACACTGAGGTTAGTTACAACCACCATGAACATGTTTTACCGATATCCCACCGCGATTACCAATATCTCAAATATCGGTGCTTGACCGATATCCGATTTTTTTACCGCATTAACTGCTTAATCTACAATAAAACTTAAGTTTCTGTATTGCTTAATGTATGTTCAGGATTGGCATTAAGCCGGCACAAGGGCGTATTACAATGATGCCGATAGGGACACCTAGAGTACCTTATAGGGTTCCTGGTGAAGGAACCTGGCAATGGGTTGATCTGTGGAATGCCCTTGTAAGTTTGTGATATTTTGATTCTTGAAACGCCCAGAAATTAACTGATATTTACACTCTCTTTATATAATGGATGTTGCTGTAGTATCGTGAACATGTTATCTTTATTGGGCAAAACATAGATGAAGAATTCAGTAACCAAATACTGGCAACAATGTTGTACCTTGACAGTGTGGACAATTCCAAAAGAATGTATATGTACATTAATGGCCCTGGTGGTGATGTGAGTTCTTAACTTCTTTCTCACCATAATAGTCACGTTGGAGGATGTAGAAAATTCTTTTTAAAATGTTATGTTCCTTTTGAAGCTTACTCCAAGCATGGCTATTTATGACACGATGCAAAGCTTGCAAAGTCCGATTGGCACCCACTGTGTGGGTTATGCTTATAATCTTGCTGGCTTTCTTCTTGCAGCTGGAGAAAAGGTAATTTTGTTTTCATTTTCGACAACAACATTGTATATAGATGGTTGTACTGTACAATTACCAATGCGCTGTTTGGGTTAAGTTTTTATCTATGTTCTTAACTATCTTGGAATATTAAAGGGTCAACGATTTGCAATGCCTCTTTCGAGAGTTGCTTTAGAGTCGCCAGCTGGAGCTGCTCGTGGTCAGGTTGGAACATATCATCATGTCAAGAAAGTTTTGCCGTCAATACATAACAATTAACGTATGCTCAACTCTTGTATTTTTTTCTACCAAATGATGTTGTACAGGCTGATGATATTCAAAATGAAGCGAACGAGCTTTTAAGGATTAGAGATTATCTTTTCAAGGAGTTGGCTGAAAAGACAAGTCAACCTGTGGAGCAGGTATGCTACAAATTTATTTCACTAAAACATTTTAAGTGCGTATATGTTTTACTGTTCACTAGATGAGAGTTTAGTAGTTGCAAATATTTTTGATGATTTTCATTGGTTTTTTGTCAACCTAAATAGAAAATTGGTTTTAACAAGCTGGTGTTTGGGTATTTCATCCATTTTATCATCAATTTATATAATATTTTTATTATCATGTAGTTCATCGGTTGCCGAGAAAGATGCCAATCATCTTCCAAAAGACGAAGATTTGAAACATTTATGGCGTCTTGTGGAGAAGAGAGACGGTGGTCCGCCATGGAAGCATATGATGGATGGCTCAACCGCAACCATGACCTACCAAGCATATGATGGATGGCTCAACTGCCATTGGAGCAAGTGTTGTACATCGGATACGCAAGGTGAGTCAAGTTCTATTGATCTTTAAGGCGAGTCGATCTTCATTGATATTTCTCATTTACATTTGGGTTCTTACATCTCGATCCAGTTTCCGTTGTTTTGTAGTGATAGAGAATACATAATCGGCAGATGGATTTGGGAGTTAGAAGGATGTTTTTTATTGCGTCACAAAGGTACCACAAAGTCCCGATTCTACCGCCTCTAATAAATATACATGCTGTCATTGTTTCTTGATTTATGGAGTGCCATGCTCTTCGGTCCCAAGAAAGCAGAGACCACGACATATGCTAACTGGTTATGCAATTTTGAGTTTCGGGGCATTGATAGTGTTGGGCTTTTTGATGTATCAGGATAGGATGGATGCTTCAAGTGTGGCACTTGTCTTGATTGGGCCCGGTAGCGTTGATCAGGTGTGGATATGTACCCGTTGTCTGTGTTGATTATCTTGATTTTGATTTTTTTCTTTTACCGTTGACAATTTCAATCCATTAACTTACTATTTGGTTGATTTAGGCTGTATATTATCTTAAATGGGTCAAATATATTGTTTAGAACTTAGATATATTTGGTTGATTTTTTTTGTTGATACAGTCATATATATTGGAATTCATTGGTTTAGAACTTAGAAATTCATTTGGTTTTTGTTTCTTTTTTTCAGTTAAAATTATTGACAGAGGAACGGTTTTCCATGGCGAGGTTCAAAGGAGAACAAATTTTGATTTTATCATAGGTTAGCATTCTTGAATCTTGATGTTAGATAATTGGGTTAAGGTAAAGAACATCCACCATCTTGCTCATCTTCTTGATTGTGAGTACATGGTCTGCATATATTACTTTGTACAAAATTTACAAATAACAGAATGGACCATATGGGTTACGGGTTAAAATGAATCCGGACTAAATGGGCCATTTTGTTAGCAGCTGACATGGGTCTGGGCCAACAAATTCTGTTTTTGGATCTATACTATCTATAAAATGAGATTAGCCGTTGACCTCGATTTGCATACGTGTCAACTAATTAGATATGGCACGTAGGTTTTGCTGCACGTGATGTTGCCACGTAGGTTTTACGGCAAACGTACTTTATTATTACGGGATGTGTGATATAATAAAGGAGTTATTGCTAATCTGTTATTTTAGCAAGGTATATATCCCCTTCCAGTGATGTGCTTGTGAAATATTGATGCTTTAATGATTTGTTTATAGATTAAACCATTTGATTGCGTTTTGTTATGTTATTGATGTAATTAACTTTCGGTTTTTGTTGACCAGTCTTTCAAAATGGATTGTTGACTTACGATAAAGAGCGGCCTGCACCAGACTCATGAAGGTGTAAGATATCCGAGAGTTATTCCTCCGCAGAGCTGGGTTTCTGTGCTGCTGTTATTATTGCAGTTGAAGATCAATACCTGGGTTTCTCATGCTAATTTAAACTGCATCAATCACAGTGTGCTAACACATACTGTCTTTAACATTGTTTTATAAAGATATGTAACTAAACGCAAACAATTTAAATGATATATTATAAAAAAATACAAGGATAAAAAAAAGAGTTAAATGCTTGGTTGGTCCCCGTGGTTTACAAAAATTGCAGACTTGCTCCTAGTGGTTTACTAATTACACGCGTGGTCCCAAAACTTGTCAAAAATGCACTCGGTTGGTCCCCAGCCCTAACCTCAGTTAAATTTCTCAGTTAACTATGTGTGAAATGACTATATTACCCCACCACAACCTGCATCATCTTCATCACCATCTCCGGCGACCTGTCGGCCGTCCGGTTTCTCCAGCGAATCAGAGACTTCATCTTCACATGACAAAGACCACACCCGAACATGAACCCGAATCGACTAGCCCAAAACCGTACCGTCACCCGAGCCGAAACAGAAGCTGAAACTTGAGCCAAAACTAACTCCCCGTTTTCTCTCTCCGGCTCGCTGATTATGTCGCCGTCGTCGCCTCCACTACCGGAAATCACAAAACCTCACCGGCTAGTCGCCGGCCGTCGAGCCACCTGTCGGCTCGTCGCTTCCCTGTTCCGATCGGAGCACCCATCCGCCACCACCATCACGCGCCGCTACCAACTGTCGCAACCCCCGATCCCTGATTCCCAGGAATGGGTGGACGCGAGCTCAGAGTTTCGGTGGTATCAGTTATTTAATCTTGCAGCGGAATTTACATCAGGACCGTAGTTAGGAAATGTTTATCAGAGTAAAACCACCATATTTGATATTAATGATAACATGGGTAAAACCCAAGTTTCTTATTACAATACATTTATAGGGACAATCCCTATTTTATTGAATTTAAAACATCGTTTATTTGGTAACTTTTATAGCCACATTTTCCCAAGCCTTCATTGCTCTCCAGCTGGCTTTTTACTAATTGGCTATCACATTGGGTTACCTGAAACGTGTTTTAAAAACATTTGTCAATCGGAAATACTGGTGAGTGAATCCCAGTTTAATCAAGTTTAAATAAAAGTCACAATGAACAGTATTGAGAGCGATCACATTGTTTATGTCTACACAATTACTCCATCTAGTACTGTCAACCCTGACTTGTGGGTCATATTACCCATTGGCTAACTCATAGTCCAATGGTAACGTATTGTCATCCTCGACTTACTACTCACAGTGTAGTACATTTTGTATACAAAACCCCAACATACTGGCAGTAATTGAAGAACTACAAAGACTCAATCACCACTTAATCGCATTGTAAAACATTTAAGGTTTTGTAAAACATTACAAAAAGGTTAACAAAAAGAGGATAAACTCACATTGCTATCTTAGACTTCGCGTAAGGGTTTCCTGGGAATAATCTATAATTTACACAAATGTACATTGATTAGTATCATAACCCTTTGAAAATATTAATGATACCCTCCCCGAGACGGCATTCCAACAACTACGTCGGGCAGAACCACGACAGTTGTTACGGAACCCTAAATCAATCGGGCAGCGTAACTATTACGAAACTGGGGTTATAATACTTACAATGGAGCAGAACCTCGCTAATTAGGGGTATAATACCCAACTATAATGCCTCTAATTCAGAAAGTGAGATTGAGATTTGAGAAATGAACGACGGAAAGTGAAACCCGATGGCCTTCTTATATAGTGCTGAAACTTGGTCTCCACGCGGCCCGCGTAAGGGAAGACATATGGCTACGTGGCCCGCGTTGACTCCGGTCAACTGACTAGCTTGTCCCGGTCATGATCTAGACCCGCCACGATGTTGACGCGTGTCAGCTCAGGGCTGCGCCACCATACAGCACACTCGCGGCCCGCGTGAACTTAATCTGGGTCTTACGCGGCCCTCCTGAACTAAAGAAATCAGACGAATCAGGTCTAGACCTTCATACCGCCCGCGTAAGCTTGAGGTGAGGTCCTACGCGGCCCGCCTCAGCTTAATATTCAGATATTATATTTTATTTCATATGTTATAATATATTTCGGGCTCAGTTTTCACATACGGGGTGTAATTAAAGACATATAAGGGTATTTTAAAATATACTAGAGTGTTAGAAATATTATAAGGGTGTCGGAAATATTTATGAGGGTGTTGGTTTTACCGAGGGTTGTTACACCAACTGTGGTGGCCGACCGGTCACCGTAGAGAGGGAGGAAGAAGGAGAGAGGGTGACCGAGAGGGTGTTTGGCTTGGGTTATGTATGTGTGTTTGAGTTGTAGTTAAGGTTCTGTATGTGTATGTAGAGGATATAGGGTTTCTTCATGGAGAAGATGATGAGGATCTGGTTATGTGTGGCTGGAATTTTTCAAAAGTGTTAGGATTTTCTTGTGTGGGTGTTTAGATAGAGTTGCAGAGAAATGGAAATTGAGGGGATAAGGTGTTCTTTAGGTTGAAGATGAAATCAGAGACTTCATCTTCACACACCCACAAAAATGATGATGGTTAGGGATGAGCATATGCCACCGAATACCGATCCCGTACCGATCCCGATCGGTATCCACTTTTTGGCGTTTTCGGTATCGGTACGGTACGGTATCGGTATTATACCGATACCGACCCTCAAAATACGGTATAATACCGATACCGTACCGTACCGATACCTAACCGACATGTTTCGGTATCGGTATCGGTATCGGTACCTAGTTTGGGTGAAATTCGGGATCGGTATTAGGCGGTATCGGTATCGGTTCGGTATCGGATACCGATATGCTCATCCCTAATGATGGTGATGCAGATTTTTTAATTCTTAGTTTTAGGTTTTTAATTGTTCAAGGGTAATATAGTCATTTCACACATAGTTAATTGAGAAATCTAACTGAGGTTAGGGCTGGGGACCAACCGAGTGCATTTTTGAAAAGTTTTGGGACCACGCGTGTAATTAGTAAATCACTAGGACAAGTCGGAAATTTTTGCAAACCACAAGGACCAACCTAGCTATGTGGAAGGAGGGCTCTGGTTTTGAGGTTTTGGTCAATTCCCTCCTTTCCGATACTGGAGAAGGGGTCGTGCGTGGTGGGGAGGCACAACGGGAGATAGCTGAGGAGGTTAGCCCCAACATCAAGCAATGTCTCAGGAAAGTGAGTGATGGTCACTTCACTGCTGCAGTTAAGGTGTTGTGTTCCAGTGGGGTTGCTCCCCGGGGGAATCTACCATGCAAGCCCTTATCGACAAACATCCCTTCGCACCGCCCCCGAACCTCCCTTCAACTCCTCTTTCACAACCTGCGTTATCCGTGGATGAAGACTGCGTACACAGGTGTGTGAAATCTTTCCCGAAAGGGACATCTTGTGGGCGAGATGGCCTGCGGGCCCAACACCTGTTGGACGCTCTTAGCGGCGAGGGGTCGGTGACGGCCTCGGGACTGCTTACTGCCATCACTGTAGTTGGTAAACCTTTGGCTAGGGGGGTTATGTCCTAAGGTGCTCGCGGATTTTGTTGCTTCGACGCCCCTTGATGTGGGGTAAAATACACATATTTGTCCCGTGTAAATTTTATAATTATTGTATAGTTTTTAGTTGTTTTTATTTAGTTTAGTGTTATATTATATTATTTTGGTGTTTTGCTAGGCCCTGGTGCAATTGGAGTGAAAACGAGTAATATGGAAATGACCAGCCAGTTGGACATAGTAGAATGCCAGCGACCGAAGTAAAATTGCCGCTATTCTCCTTGATTGGGCCGAACCCACTATCTCTATATCATTATTAGAATATACTGGGCATCATCACAAAAGGCAGCCATATTGGTGGATTATTATTATTACGAAGAGTTATGTCATCATTATTAGTCAACAAAAGAAATATAAAAGTTGCATTCAAGAATTCATATACTGAAGACCAAAATTAAATAAACATATGACAGATGGTGATGTCACGAAAATGGCAAGAAGTTCATGCAATTAAAAGAGAAGTGGAATTACAAATCATATTAATGGATCAATTGTAATAACCGTTGTGCCATCGCCTATCAATTAACTATGTGGGCCAAGCCCAGACGAAAAAGAAAGCAAAGACAGAAAAGGATTTTTGGGCTATTATTGATTCTCGACAACAGCAGAGGCCAATTATTATTGATTGGTTTCGAAAATATAAGGGGAGTGGAACCCTACGACAGAGATCATCAGACTTTAGAGAGGGGGCACATCAGAGGCAATTACGAATTTGTGAGTTCTTGGAGCATTCTTGGCAAGCAATTGGAGATTTCAAGGCAAGGGAATCATTGGTACGAGTCGAGAGCGAAGAATCGAAGAATCTATCGGGTTTTCTAATCCCTTGCTTTGTCGATTACTTTCTTGGAACTTTGTTACAATGAATTCATGTTTAGACATCTTTGTTTTGTTTTCATTTACTGAGATGCTTGGCTAATTTCATAAACCACCTAGACTTGATGAATGGATTAATATAAAGATTTTACCGTTTTTGTTATTTGCATGATTGTTATGGGTGATTGTGTTTAGTAAGAGGTTTGATTTAATGGTTTGATGTGTATGCATACTTTGAATTGGTTTATTGTTATTATTTGCTTCATATGATTCTTAGTGACGGTCTATATCACAACATAGAGTCATATTAGGGTTTCGGTGAGTGTCTATATCACGTTAGAAAACCTTCACTCTTTAGGGAGAATTGGCCAATAACCCCTAGAAGTAAGTGGTAATAATTTGCTAAGTCTTAGTGTTCTACTAGTCCTAATACCTGGAAAGTGAGGGGCTATTGGTAGGTCTTACCCGGCGAATTGCTTTAGATAGGCCTTGGAAAAGGTTATGTCTTGGTTTACCTGTCGGTTTTATTAGTCTATCAAGTCAAACTAATTACTTCAAACTACCCTAGATCTAGGATTGGAAAATAATAGGTCAACATTAGGGTACTTACACAATAATTAGACAATTGGAAAAGCGTCTAATAACCGGTAGGATTAACGGCCTAGGTAGCTCCACAGGTTTCTCCTTGAGAAGGGTCGAGGGGCCTCGATGGTTCTTAATAGGTTTAGTACTTTAAGATCCCGGTTCCATAACTCATGCATTTAACTTAATCGGTAATCTCTTAAAAACAATCCAGGATTCTAGTCTAGGTGGTCCCGGTCTCATATAAGAAAAGTCTTCAGTCTTTATTCGTTTTTAGTCTAGCTCTAGTTTAATTTAGTAGTTTAATATAGATTTCCTAGTTTTCCGTAACCCCCCCCCCCCTAACAATTAAACAAGTCTTAGTCGTGTCTGTCAGCGTCTAGTCTACGTGATAAATAGAGTCTCGTGGTTCGATATCCGGACTTCCTAGGTTATACTACATTGATCGGTACACTTGCCGATTGTGTGGTTTTAGGTTGAGTCTAGAATTAAAGGTTTATAGTGTCTAGTTTAGAGAGTCTAATATAGTTTATTTTTATAGTCTGTTTAGCACACATCAAGTTTTTGGCGCCGTTGCCGGGGACTCTTGGCAATCGCGTTTTTTAGCTTTGATTAGACTTAATTGACATAATCTGTGCTACTTGTCTTTTGTTTTGTGTTTTCGTGGTGAGTCTTGTGAGTCTATCTGTGTTCTGTATATTGAGTCGTAGGAGTCTAATTTTTTGTGTCTTCTATTTTTTCCGAGTTTTAAATATGTGTGAAATTTGTGGAGGGCCCCATTTTACAGTTAAATGCCCACAATATGAGGGGTCCTCTGCGTATTATTATGCTAACCCCTATGTGCAGCCGCAGACATATTATTCACAGGGGTATTCCTCGTACCAGTATGAGGAACCGTATCAGCAGCCTCAACAGCAAAATTTTGGAGTAAATGAGCAGGACCAGCTGAATAGGATAATGGGGTTGTTAGCTCAACTGGTAGCTACGGATGAGACTACTCATAAAATGTTTCAAGAACATGAAGTCCTGTTTCAAAATCACGAGTCTATACTCTCAGACATTCGATGTTCAGTAGAAGAAATGTCTAGGAAATTAGAAGAAGTAGAAGAAACGGAGAAGAAGGGCATCATCGATTTTGGCTGTGAAGAAGATGAGATTATGATGCAAATGGCTAATTGCGGGATATTGAGAGAGGGTGTGGAAGAAGTAGAAGAGTGGCAGGTCTACCAGGAATCATTAGTTAAGGAAGTAGATGTTGAAGAGGGATTAGATTTAGGAGATTCCTTAGGTAGTCTGTTGGATGATGAGGTAGAAGTTGAACCTGAGAAAATAAGTGAACCCACACCGCACGTAGAAATTAAGTGTGGGGATCTTCCCAAGGAAGTAGAGGAAATGGTGGAAGATGAAGAACATCATAGCTGGCCCGTGGTAGGGGTAACTGAAGATTTAAGGCCACGGGAAAGGGCAAGAAAGAAAGAACCTGGAAACCGGAGATGGTTCTGGGTCGGAAGATGGGCGAAACAGAAAATGGAGCAATTAAAGTGCAAGCACGACCGCTCTTATCGTTACATGCCACGCATCCGGTCCCTTCCAGGTAAGTTTAAATATTGGTGGTCTGACCCGTTTAAAATTTTCTAAATATTTCGTTATTCCGCCCTTAAATGTTTAACGGTTTTCGAGGATCGGGTGGAATTAAATGGTTTAGACCGGGTTCAAATCAAAGAGAAACCTCCTGATTAAGTTCAAGTGTGGGGAGGTTTTGTAGAGTTTGTATTTTTGAGTCTTTTATTTTGTATATTGAGTCTTATTTAGTAGTGTTTGAGTCGTATTTTGTTTAGAGTCGGTATTGCTTTGGTTTTTGTTTGTTTTTTGATTATGCAGGTTTGAAGATGTACCACCCGTACTCAATCTCCATTCGGGTGATTTTGGAGCTGCTTTTCAAATTTCAGGCATTTACTAAGTATACCAGTCAGTGTCAAAGCCGATCGCGAATGAAATGCTATACGATCGAGCTGGATTGGACGAGAGTTAGGAGCATACGCGTTGTTATTTAACCAGCTAAGTCCTTTCCATTTATACCCTTAGTTTTTTATTTCTTATTTATTTTTTAGTTTTTTTTTAGTCGGTTTCCATCTTACATTGAGGGCAATGTAAAGTTTAAGTGTGGGGATGGGAACTTTCGTTTAGTGTCTAGTTAGTAGAGTCTTGAGTCATAAAAATCAAAAATAAAAAAAAAATTAAAAAATTTCAAAAATAAAAAAAAAATTGAAAAAATCAGAAAATGTCTTTCGAAAAAAAAAGAAGTTTGCAATTAAAGCGGAAAGTGATAGAAAAGATGAATTTTTGCTCGGGTTCGAATAATAATAATATGAGATTATAATAAATCGAGCTTGCGTCTAGTTTGGGATATGTGGATAGGCCCGGGTTTGGTTTTAAGTCCCTTTGAGCTAATATACCTTAATTGTCGGTTTGCTAGTGGGTTCTCGCCTGGGAAATATGGGAAACTAAAACTGCCAATAATAGTATAAGGGGCACCGTTATAAGTTAAAACCGTTAGAGTTTGTGATCTTGCGAAAAAAAAAAACAGAATAAAAAGTGAGCTAGAAACTAAATGAAAGTAACACAGGTCTATGTAATCCGAGTTGGGGATAGCGACTCTACAGCCGGAATGCCTCTGGGATGTGTGAAATCGAATTGCCGATTAAAAGTACCGAAACCTAAGTAATCTGTGGTTGGGGATAGCGACTCTACAGCCGGAATACCTCTTGGTTAGGGAAATCATCGTCTAGACTCACGAGAGAGAAAAAAAAAAAAAGAAGAGCAAGAAGCAAAGCAAAAATAAAAAAAAAAGAAAAAAAAGAAAAAAAATTTGATTGTAAACTCTCTTGGTTTTGATATAAGACGGTTGGGAATTGGTCAAATGATCGTTCCTTTAGTCCTATAAGCTTGAGGTGGGAGTAGGTGGACTGTAGATTATAGCGTGAGACCCTAGGTAGACTGACCGCACTTAAATTAAATTCACATGATAAGGGCTTGAGAACGGACTTGGGTTTAAAGGGACAAATATATTCGCAATCGCGGCTAACGCAAGTTTTGGTTTTTAATAAAATATACATATACTTTTGACCCAAGTGATTATTTGTCTCTGATTCGTTACATAATTCTTTTTCGGGGACGAAAAAATGTTAAGTGTGGGGATATTTGATGTAGGGTAAAACACACGTATTTTGTCCCGTGTAAATTGTATAATTATTGTATAGTTTTTATTTAGTTTTAGTATTATATTATATTATTTTGTGTTTTGGCAGGTTCTGGTTCAAATGAAGCAAAAACGAAGTAAAATTGCCGCTATTCTCCTTGATTGGGCCGAACCCACTATCTCTATATCATTATTAGAATAAACTGGGCATCATCACAAAAGGCAGCCATATTGGTGGATTATTATTATTACGAAGAGTTATGTCATCATTATTAGTCAACAAAAGAAATATAAAAGTTGCATTCAAGAATTCATATACTGAAGACCAAAATTAAATAAACATATGACAGATGGTGATGTCACGAAAATGGCAAGAAGTTCATGCAATTAAAAGAGAAGTGGAATTACAAATCATATTAATGGATCAATTGTAATAACCGTTGTGCCATCGCCTATCAATTAACTATGTGGGCCAAGCCCAGACGAAAAAGAAAGCAAAGACAGAAAAGGATTTTTGGGCTATTATTGATTCTCGACAACAGCAGAGGCCAATTATTATTGATTGGTTTCGAAAATATAAGGGGAGTGGAACCCTACGACAGAGATCATCAGACTTTAGAGAGGGGGCACATCAGAGGCAATTACGAATTTGTGAGTTCTTGGAGCATTCTTGGCAAGCAATTGGAGATTTCAAGGCAAGGGAATCATTGGTACGAGTCGAGAGCGAAGAATCGAAGAATCTATCGGGTTTTCTAATCCCTTGCTTTGTCGATTACTTTCTTGGAACTTTGTTACAATGAATTCATGTTTAGACATCTTTGTTTTGTTTTCATTTACTGAGATGCTTGGCTAATTTCATAAACCACCTAGACTTGATGAATGGATTAATATAAAGATTTTACCGTTTTTGTTATTTGCATGATTGTTATGGGTGATTGTGTTTAGTAAGAGGTTTGATTTAATGGTTTGATGTGTATGCATACTTTGAATTGGTTTATTGTTATTATTTGCTTCATATGATTCTTAGTGACGGTCTATATCACAACATAGAGTCATATTAGGGTTTCGGTGAGTGTCTATATCACGTTAGAAAACCTTTACTCTTTAGGGAGAATTGGCCGATAACCCCTAGAAGTAAGTGGTAATAATTTGCTAAGTCTTAGTGTTCTACTAGTCCTAATACCTGGAAAGTGAGGGGCTATTGGTAGGTCTTACCCGGCGAATTGCTTTAGATAGGCCTTGGAAAAGGTTATGTCTTGGTTTACCTGTCGGTTTTATTAGTCTATCAAGTCAAACTAATTACTTCAAACTACCCTAGATCTAGGATTGGAAAATAATAGGTCAACATTAGGGTACTTACACAATAATTAGACAATTGGAAAAGCGTCTAATAACCGGTAGGATTAACGGCCTAGGTAGCTCCACAGGTTTCTCCTTGAGAAGGGTCGAGGGGCCTCGATGGTTCTTAATAGGTTTAGTACTTTAAGATCCCGGTTCCATAACTCATGCATTTAACTTAATCGGTAATCTCTTAAAAACAATCCAGGATTCTAGTCTAGGTGGTCCCGGTCTCATATAAGAAAAGTCTTCAGTCTTTATTCGTTTTTAGTCTAGCTCTAGTTTAATTTAGTAGTTTAATATAGATTTCCTAGTTTTCCGTAACCCCCCCCCCCCCCCTAACAATTAAACAAGTCTTAGTCGTGTCTGTCAGCGTCTGTCAGAGTCTAGTCTACGTGATAAATAGAGTCTCGTGGTTCGATATCCGGACTTCCTAGGTTATACTACATTGATCGGTACACTTGCCGATTGTGTGGTTTTAGGTTGAGTCTAGAATTAAAGCTTTATAGTGTCTACTTTAGAGAGTCTAATATAGTTTATTTTTATAGTCTGTTTAGCACACATCACCCCTAACCCCTTTGTTGAAGCCTGGTAATGGGATTCGCCCCATTGCTGTGGGGGCAATTTGGAGAAGATTAGTCTCCAAAGTAGCCATGAAGAAAGTTGGGAAAGAAGCTGTTAAGTACTTGGGGGACTTTCAATTTGGGGTGGGGGTCCCCAATGGGGCGGAGGCGGTGCTGCACAGCGCTAATAGGTTTCTTAATTCTTTTCATTCAGATGGTTCGCTGGCCATGCTTACGGTTGATTTTTCCAACGCTTTCAACTTAGTTGACCGTTCAGTTTTGCTTCGCGAGGTCCATCGCCATTGCCCCTCCATATTCCCATGGGTTCAATTTCTGTATGCTCAGCCTGCTAGGCTATACGTGGGGAATGATCGCATCGGGGTATTCACGGGGGTGCAGCAAGGGGATCCCTTGGGACCTTTGCTTTTTGCCCTAGCCTTACACCCTTTAGTGCTCCAGGTGCAGGAAAACTGTAAACTCCCCTTCCATGCTTGGTACTTGGATGACGGGACAATTATCGGGGACGCTGTTCAGGTTGCTAAAGCTCTCGACATCATCGGTTCGGAGGGCCCAGCCTTGGGGCTACGGCTTAATATTAGAAAAACTGAAGTATTTTGGCCGACATGCAACGGGGTGAAGGTCCGGCCAGGGCTTTTCCCCAGTGAGATTGGGAGGCCGGAGAAAGGTGTCAAACTGCTAGGAGGGGCAGTCAGCCGTGATGCCAGTTTTATTAGTGGTCTAGCGGCTAAGAGGGCAACGCGTGCTGTTGACATTATGGGACACCTTCCCTTGTTGCGGGATCCTCAAAGCGAACTCCTCTTGCTTAGATCTTGTATGGGGGTTGCAAAGTTACTATTTGGTTTGCGAACTTGCCAGCCCCCCTTTGTGGATGATGCTGTTTCAGGTTTTGATAAAGGTCTTCGGGAGGCAATAGAAGACATTGTCGTATGTGGGGGTCCTTTTTTTGGTGATCTACAGTGGCGAATCGTGACCTTGCCAATGAGGCTTGGTGGGTTGGGCCTTCTCTCGGCCCGGGATGTGGCTGCCTATGCCTTTGTGGCTTCCAGGTCTCAATCTTGGGAGTTGTAGGACCACATCTTACGTAACAGTGGGGTTGCTAACACTGATCCGGATTATGCCAGCGCCTTGGAACGCTTGCATGAATCTCTACCTGACTTTGATCTCGGTGGTTTCTCTAACAAGGACACCGCCCCCAAAAAGCCACAGAAAACTTTGGCGAATGCCCTTTGTTGTCGAATCGCACAAAGCTTGGGAGAAGATTTCCATTTGTCACCCCGCCAGAAAGCCGTCATTGAATGCCTACAGAGGCCTCACGCTCAGGATTTCTTAACTGTTATTCCTATTGAAGGTTTGGGTCAACGTATGTCAGCGGTGGAGTACCGGTCAATCCTTAAGTACCGTTTGATGATCCCCATGTTCCCGAATGATGAAACTTGCCCAGTCTGCCGTAAAGCATGCCTGGATAAATACAGGGAGCATGCGTTACACTGTAGAGAGTTGCCGGGGTTTAAGTATCGCCATGACTTTGTGCGAGACGCGTTAATGGATATTCTCAGACGAGCAGGGATCTCGGCGAAGAAAGAGGCACCAGTTAATTTTCTTACAGACCCGTCGGAGGGGAGATCCACCCTACGCCCAGCTGACGTGCTAGTTTTTGGTTGGGAGGGCGGGAAACATGCTTGTGTCGATCTCACAGGTGTATCCCCACTAGCCGGGTTCCGGGAAAATGGGTTTGTGGCGGGGCAAGCGGTATTGAAAGCAGAGTCAAAGAAGGTGGAAAAGCACGCGAAAGCTTGTGAGGATAATCAACATGCCTTTGTCCCCCTGGCGTTTGACACGTTCGGCTCCTTGGCGCCGGAGGCAGTTCGGTTTTTGTCTAGAGTTCAGCGTGTGGTCCATAGCAACTTTTCGACCCCTCAGGGGCGGGGCTTTATTTTTAGTAGATTAGGGTTTTCTATTCAAAAAGGGATGGCGGCGCAGTTTGTTGCTCATCTACCTGCTATCCTTATGTAATTTGCCCTGATGATTGGAATGAAATTATAAAAAAGTGTTTTTTAAGTAAAAAAAAAAAAAAAATACAAGGATACGAAGGGAAAGGAGAGAAAAGCAGACATCCAAAATGAATGTCGAGGTCTCCTCCACCTCCAGTTTCCGTTGTTATTCCGGACTATTTGCCAAATCACCACTCACTTTATCTCAAGATCAATTCAGTCGCTGCCGAGCTTCATGGCAAGAGGTTGCTACTATTCCTTTTCATCTCTGATTCTCGAAAAATTGCTTTTATTTTCATCAACAAACTGTCAATTACAATCCTCTCCTCTGAGATTAAATCATAGTAGATAGTGAGTTGTAGGTATGCCCTGAATGTTACAAATCACTGCCTGCCATAGCCCCAAGCATCTAAGTCTAACAAACATGTAGTATTAGGGTTCAACTGCTTTCATTACTTACAAGGATGAATATTCTCACTTCCCCTTATACCAACAATTAAGTGTTAGTTTGTAAGGAAACAGGGCGGAGCTTAACCAAAAGTTTCACGGGGGTGGTGGTGGTGTTTCCTATCGTTATGTTTCGGGTTATATGTTCGGGTCGGGTCAAACAATAATAACTCCAAATAATACTACATAATCTTCATTCATTCAATTGAGGCGTTCTTACACATAAAAAAATAGCTAAGCATTGTTTAACAACATGAAGACCAAATATTTATAATGATGTGAGATAAATATTAAGTACCTGGACGAAAAATTACAACTCGGCCCAACGATCTTTAAGATAAATGATAAATACCTTCAAGATAAAAAATAACCCTCAACTTTGATTTATATATAAAGTAGTAACAAACTTTACTTAAAGTTTATACACAATTATAAAACTTACTAATAGCCCGTTCTTCACATTTTTTAACTCAATACAAAAATATGTATAAATATTTTTGACAATAAACTTGGTAGGGGCAGGGGATTTTAAGGCAAAATAATTGGCGGGGGCGGACCTATATTTTTTTTTAAATTTTCGAACGAAATATTGGAAATATTACACTCCTAACCGAAACAGTGGCAGAGCTTTTACTGTTGTCAAGTTTAGATGATAAATGCCGTGTTTGTTTTGTCATATAGCTTGCTGGAGTAGTAGTTTTCTCAGCTATTCCTTTCACTGCTGTTAAAGCCATCGCCAACAGTCCCCTCGGGGAGACACTTCAGAGACGAATGCAGGAGAAAAAGCAAGTTGCTCTTCAAAATGCTTCACTCTATAAAGCACTCGCAGAAAATGCAAAAAAGGACAGGTATATATATGTGTATTTGATACATAGTTTAATGAGACAGTTGCAGAGTATTAAAAAGGTTGTTCTGGATTTCTATCACAGCTTTTGGTATGGAGAAGAAAGGCCTCGGTGGCTTGGCCCCATCCCATTTGAGTATCCTACCTATCTTGACGGTGATCTACCTGGTGATTACGGGTTTGATATTGCAGGCCTCAGTCAAGATCCTGTAGCTTTCAAGAGATACTACAAGTAAACCACATTCTTACTTTTTACTACTTTTGCTATGCTATCAAACATGTAACAATATTCACTTGCTACTTGCAGTTTTGAAATTTTGCATGCACGTTGGGCTATGCTTGCTGCATTGGGTGCTCTCATTCCAGAGCTATTAGACCTTGTTGGCGCTTTCCATTTTGTTGAACCTGTGTGGTGGCGAGTCGGATACTCAAAGCTTCAGGTAGCCTGTCGCATGCCGTTTGAACTGTTAAAGAAAAAATGTATACCGGTTCGCCAATTGACTTTTAATGGTTGACTTGATTTTATCCCCAGGGTGAGACACTGGATTACCTTGGTATCCCAGGGCTCCATTTCGCTGGAAGTCAAGGAGTGATTGTTATAGCAATCTGCCAATTTCTTCTCATGGTAACCTTCATCATCTTTCAATCAAAATACTTCTCATAGTTTGTTAAGGAAATATATGTCTTTACAAACTGTTCATGAACACTCACCGAACGAGATTTTCAGTTCGTGTTTGTTCGTTTAGAAAATGAATGTGTTCGTGTTCGTTTGTTAATTTTAGGTAACGGACGCAAATAAACGTTCATGAACACAAACGCAAACTAATGCTCATGAACAAAATATATAATACACTGATACTTATTAAATATTTTATTTGTCGGAATTTTGAAGTATTTAAATAAAATAAAAAAATTGAAAACACTAATAAGCTATCGAACACAGACGAACATAAACGAATGAACACGGCCTCTGTTCATGTTCATTCATTTAACTAAACGAACGATTTTTCTGTTCATGTTCGTTCATTTGTTAAACGAACGGACACAAACAAACTTCCCGCCAAACGAACTATTCAGTTCATCTGCTGCCCTAATGGTTCTTAAGTTTTGTACTTTTGTGTATATATGTGATTTATGTGTTGGTGCAGGTTGGGCCAGAATACGCAAGATACTGTGGTATAGAGGCTCTTGAGCCATTAGGAATATACCTGCCAGGTGACATTAATTATCCAGGTGGCGTGCTCTTCGATCCGTTAAACCTTTCTGGAGATCCAGCTGGTTTTCAAGAACTGAAGGTTAAAGAGATTAAAAATGGACGTCTTGCAATGGTCGCCTGGCTAGGGTTTTATGCTCAAGCAGCTTTGACTGGTAAGGGACCTGTGCAGAACCTTGTTGACCATATTTCAGACCCTTTGCATAATAACATAATATCATTGCTTGGGTCTCTCTACAAGTAAACACAAAAAGTAATGTCATCCTGCTGGTGTATATATATTTGGTCACTGATCTGTCTGTCACTATGTTTATATTCAACTGTAAAGCATAATATATCAGTATATTGTGGTTATCACTTGGAACATGGAAATGTGGCGTACCAATTTAAAGAACAAAAAGTATCCATCACACAGCCATTAATCACATAGTTTTAGGATTTTATTAAAATTCATGACTACATTGTATAATTATAAGCTTGAATATATATGTCAAAATTAAAAATTATTCTTCAAAAATTCAGTAACATCTATACTATATATACTTATGCTTACTATATAATAAAATAAATCAATGTGACACGTGTCATTCATTGGAGACACATATTTTTAGGTTTTCCCGCTTTTCTTTCATATCGATCTTCTAATAACTGTAGATAATATTAAATAGAAAAATGTTAATTGAATAAAAAAAATATAAGATAACATCAAATGTATTCGATTACTTAAAAGATTATACACATGTATGAGATTTTTTACTATTATTATTATTTTCATTATTTCAGCAGTTTGCAGAAGTAAAAAAACAGTCTTCTTCACTGCAGACATTTGGTCAAACACTTCTGCTACAGATGTCTGCAGATATGGTCCGCAAACTGCAGACGTTTTACCTCAGAAAAAACAAACAGCACCTTAGCACTATATCGATTACTTAAAATTTTTATATATAAGACTTCATCCAAAATTATATTTATTTAATATACTATTAACTCAAAATTACATTTGTTCAACTCGTGTAATACATGGAGTTTTTAATGATTTAACTTTTTTATTATTTGTTATATAAATTACATTTATTCAACCCATACAATACACGAGATTATTAAAGATATAATATTTTTTATTATTTAATATTTAAAATTACATTTATTTAACCCGTATAATAAATAAGGTTTTTAAAGATATAATATTTTATTATTTAGTATATAAATTAGATTTTTTACTATTAATATTATTTTGTTATTTATCTAATATATGGAGTACTTAAAATCTATATATGTAAGCCTTTATCCAAAATTATATTTATTTAATATACTATTAATCCAAAATTACATTTATTCAACTTCTGCAATATACAGAGTTTTTAAAGATTTAACTTTTATTATTTGGTATATAAATTACATTTATTCAACTCATACAATACACGAGGTTTTTAAAGATATAATATTTTTTTATTATTTAATATAAAAAATTACGTTTATTCAACCCGTTTAATAAATGAGGTTTTAAAGATATACTGTTTTATTATTTAGTATATAAAATTACATTTATTCAACTCGTGTAATACACGGGGTTGTAACACAATATATATATAAAACATTATATTTATAAATTTTAAACTTTAAAAACTATATTGTTTTTTTTTTTTAACATTTTATCATCGTAATCTTTAAATTCTAAACTTTAGAAACTATATATTTTTTTTGTAAGATTTTATCATCGTAATCTTTTTCAAAAAATTAACATTTCAAAATTCTCTCTAACTATATTTTTTTGATAAATTTAAATTTATAAAATTTTCCCTTTAATGACAAGTGAAAAATAATTAAAGACATAATAATACTTAATAAATAAAAAATTTGACATTTAATAAAATGTTATAATATACTCATTTAATAAAATTTGACATTTAAAAATTTGACAACTAAAGACATAATAATACTCATTTAATAAAAAATTGACATTTAAAAAATTTCACAATTAAAGACATAATAATAATTAATAAATAAAAAACTTTATTATAATATATACAATTCGTTTTTAAAAAAAAATTGACATTTAATAATACTTATAAAAATTTGACGTTTTATAATATACACAATTCATTTCATAAAAATATGAAGTTTTTAATAATAATACTTAATAAAAAAAACATATGCACATTTTTTATTAAAAAACGATGATACTTTCTTCTAATAACAAATGGCGTTTTATAATATTACACATTTTTTATAACAACATTTTATAAAAAGTCTATTAATTATCTTATATAAATGTTTCACAACTTTCACATACTAAAACATCCATCAATTTAAATGAAGTTCCATGTGTACATCCAATCATTGGGCAGTTGGCTGACACCAAATGATTGACATTAATTAGATGAGTATGTTCATTTTCAATCATATAGAGCTATGAGGGGCATATGGGTGGGTCATTTTAAGTCGTATTGGGCAATGATGGGTGTATAGGGTTAGAGGAATGTGTAGATACCTTTGGGGGATGTGTAGATACATGTTTTTTTCCCTTAGGCCACCCGGGGTGGTTACCATTTTGTGCGTGATAGAATTTGTTCACGCGTGAACAATAGCAAAACACCACCGCCGCCCCATAAGTTTAACGAGTGGACGTTAAATTGCGTTAACATTTTGACGCGTTATTTTTTAATGGTTGTGATGGAAATTGTTGGTTGGGGGGAAATTGTTGGGTGTGGTGGCGAGTGATGGACATTTCCACTAAAAAAAGGTTGTGAGTAGTGGAATAAAGGTCGATGACGTGGCGTAACTTGATTGGAAGTTGTGAGTGATAAATGGGTGGTGAGTGATGAGTGATAACCACCCCTACCCCTTAGAGAAGTATACTATTTAGTCTTCCTAATAAATTTGGAGAAAGACAACAAAATCTTTACTTTATTATGAGACATTTAGGACTTTATTTTTCGATTTTATATATAAGAGATTTAATATGCTATATATATATTTTTTTTTGTTAACACGTCAATGTGGGTAAGAAAATAGGAAAAGGAAGGGATCTGATTCCACATCGCAAATGGATAAAGACCTCCAAGATGGCAAGATTTTCTGTAATTAGTCTTTATTTTACAATTTTATATGTTGTATAAGTACACATCAGAGTCTTTATTTTCCCATAAGTTGAAATCCTAGCCCAATGATAAATTCAAGAGAAGGCTATTATTATATAATAAGAGGGACACTCTTTTAGCAATAATAAATTAATTAATTATACAACAATTAATGATACTTTGTTTTACATCATCGATCACATCTTATAGTTTACAACAGTATAATGCATATGTATGGGGTACAACCTAGCTTTAATTTCAAACGAGTATATGACAATGATTAATAAAAAAAAAGGGTAATTGCACGGTACCCCTGACCGCGGAAGGGATCTCCCTTCCCAGTTCACCACCCGACAAGGATCCCTGGCGGCAAATACCCATAGCCATCAAAGAGGGGTAAGAAACATGTTTCAAACCCGAGACCTCGAGTGTCCTCGGTCCGGCTTTAAAGCGGGTGTCGGTGGCCACCAAAGTGACACTAATGGGAATTGAACTTGGGTCTCCATTGGAGAACCCAAGTCACTCCACCACTAGGCCACTTGTGGTGGTTAATAAGGGAACATGAATATAGAAAAAAGTAGGTTTGGAAGGAATTTGTTGGTTACATTCTTCTGGTTCCATAACTGCAGCCAGCTGGACTCCTGGTGGCGTTCTGAACCAGAGCCTCTCCAACCCCTTCCCCTATTCCGTCAATGAGTCCCCCGATGAACTCAACCACCGCCTGTGAAGCGAACCGGACGGCCGGTCCCAGCACCCCCGGCTTCTCACTGCTCACTTTGAGCCCCTTGATCAAGTCCTTGGCACACACTGCATGGAGATGATACCCGCAAACCCTGCACCCGTATAGGCGCCCAGACCTCTTTCTGTTGCACTCTCCACAGGGCTGATCGTCCGGAGGCAAGAGGTTCAAGGGGTGCCTGTGCAGAGATGGGTAGTTGATCTGGTCAGAAAGCATAGCACAACATGGGTGCATCTGGAAGTGGCAGATGTTGCATCTGAACATAAACCCTCTTGTTGCCTTTCCACAAACATCACATGTGGGCCATCGAATCCCACCTTCATCAAACATATAATTATTAATAAGTTAATATACGAATGTATTAATTAAGAACATATGAAAAGAGAGAGATCTTAAGTTGTGTACCTGTTTTAGGTTTGGTATAAAAGACAAGTTGGTGGTGAGCATGAAGGGGGTGGGCTTTAAGACAAGGAGGGGACAAGGCACAGAAATCATGAAGCTGGAAATCACACATCTGACATGCGAACCTCTTGCCCGCACCGCCTCGCTCTTTGCAGCCAGAGCAAGTGAAAGTATCCAGCAGGTTCACCAGCGCGATGGGGTGGTGAGAGTGAGTGAAATGGTGCATCACCTGTTGAGATTCATCAGGAGAAGTCGGGAATAGGTCTAGGGAAATAGACCTTTTATAACGATCGCCCAATGGAGCAGCGTTGTTATTCGTCTGCTGAAATGATTGAGACGTTCTCAAGGAGCTCCTCTTGTTCATTGTTGTCGAAAGATGAGGGTAGATGGCTGAGGAAATGAATATTTATGGTGCTTCAAAGTACTATTTCATGCAAGGATGCTTTACTCAATTAATTAAGGGTGAGGATCCACAACAAATCAGTCCCATCAGTGATCATTTTACACTTTTCTATACATATTTACACAACTAGTCTACAATTTCAACAAAAATGAATTTACATGCCAAAATTAATCTGTTTTAATTAAATCTCAACAATATATATAGTTAAAACTTAAAACCCCGTACGTGCATATAACCAAAAGGGCTAGTGGTATCAGGATGTGTAAATTTGTGCCACTTCCTACGACTTTAAGGGTCTCATATTGGACAGTTTAGGATTGTAGAATTTGATTATTGTTTGAAAATAAAATTCATATTGGACAATGATGTAGTTCAGGATCGTAGTTTTTATGACCTTATTGATGAAAATGAGAAGATGATCGAGTATGTTCCGGTTTGAGTTTGTGTAGCAATGGTCTAGATCTCAACGTAGGGTATAAAAATCTGACTGTTAAAATGAGAAATTTTAGTTTGAGGCGCGCATATGTTTGCCACAAAGATCTCTTTGCATGTGCTTCTTTCTCCTTTTGTTAATTAGATACTTACAGCTCAACAATAAAGTCATGTAAAAGTACGAATGCATGTTTTTGTATAACAAAAGTCAAGTAGACAATAGACATCTACTCGTATAACTAATTGATTCTGATACCTTGGTTTCTTACTTAGGTGGTTCACGATTTTTTTTTTAAGAAGGAACATAAAGAAACCAAAGCTCAAATATTTTGTCTAAAAGAAAGAAAGTTTTGTCAATTGAATTGAAATCTGTAATTTTTGGTTTGTTAAATTGTTAAAAGAAGTTAAAAATATATAGGTAATCTAATATAATCACTGCGGCAAAGAGGATAGCGGCAGTGATAATCTAATTACGTAGTTTACATTCTAGAATAACGTGAAATGCTTGTTAACTTTAATGTATAAGACATACTTTAAAGAAGGAGAAAAGTAGATACTTAGCGAACTATCACTAGTGCTCTAGTGGTAGCCACTGATATTTTAGTTTCATCTATGATGGGTCCGGGTGAGTTTTCCCATTCAGGTCTTAGGTTCGAGTCTGGGTGATAGGGGTTTCTCATTGAGGGGTTTTAAATTGAGGATCTATTGTGTGAGGGGCTCTCCAGCGCGGATCCAGTTAAGAAAGCGTATACTAGACTTCCCGACATTCACGAGTAATCGACACCTTTAAAAAAAGTAAATAATTAATGCTATATGTTCACTACTTTTTCTTTCTCACCCCAAGGAAGTATTTTTAAACAAAGTGATTATTAAAGAATAATGATATTTTCATATCATATAGGATATGCGAAACTAGGTGGAAAATATAAGGTACCTTGTGTTGGAAGTATATTGGAATAATGACTATAGGTGTATAAAAGTAGGAGGAGAAAAGTACGATTGTCTAAAAAGATATTCTTTATAGAAGTTGACAATGAAATTGCAAGAGGAAAAACAAACTAGGATTATACTTAGAACAATCACAAACTTTTTTATTCAAACCAAAGAACATAAAACCAGTTTAACTAAAGCTATAACACAACCTAAAAATGAAGAATGTGGTTTATAAATGTATCATGATTGCTTAAAAGGATATTATGTCCAAACAGGAAGTTTTCGTCGAAAGTTTATTAATTGCGGATATTACGGATTTGATGGAAGAGTGAATAGATTGTGGTTTATAACAATATGAGGAAGAGATCTCATGTATCATGGTTGGTTAAACCTAACATTCTGATTGGAAAGTGTTTCGAAGTGTTTGGACCCGTTGCGGCTAGTTTACGCTAATTAACTAGTTATATGCGCAAACACGGGTCCGAATGGTCGAATCGGCCTTATGACGAGTTCAACATGTCAAAACAAGTTTATTTATGTTATATGATCAGTCTTGATGTAATAATGTTGACTATATAAGTTTTAAACCATTTTATACCAAAAAGAGCATTTTTGACCTTTTAAAATTATATATAGTTGACTCGTCATTTGACTCACCAAACCGAATGACCATAAGGTATAATCTCAGAGGATTATTCTGTATATTATTATGGCCATACAATTAGGCTTGATTGGATCCTAAAGTTGATCAAAAGGGTTAGATTTGAAAGTCAAAGCAGAAGTCAAACCGCTTGACTTTCAACTGGGAAATGAGCTAAACTAGAAATGACGAGTTAGACATGCTAAGGCATGTCTAATAATATTATATAAACTGATTTGGTTTCAAAAGTTTAGGTTTTAATACTTAAAAACTCATTCGTCGCAAAATGCAATTTTATGCATTTTTTACCTTTATTTCATAAAAGTTTAACTCATCATTTCGCCTACTAAACATGATGATCAGAGGGTCTAATCGCAAGCGATAAACACCTTCATTATTACGATCACGTAGCAAAGTTCATTTTGAAATTTGACTTGAACAAAAAGGTTGGAACCGAAAGTTAAAACAAAAGACAATTTGCTTGACTTTTAGCTCATAACTAGCCAAATAAAATGAAATAGATTAGGAGAAACACTTGTGTTTGGAAGAAGGATTAGAACTCAGTAAAAGGAGGCTCCAATGACTAGAGCAAACTCCAAGAGTGATTTAAGAAGTGAAGAATGAAAGGTGTGAATAAAACTCAAGAACATGGACCTATTTATACTCATGAAGGATCAAGGAGGTGTTGCCAAGTGTTTGATGAGGTGTTATGATGTTGATTAGTGTCCTAACAAGTGTCAAGACCAGAATGAAGGTGACAAGATTCGTGCTAGGTGTCAACACATAGAGAAAGGTGGCAATTCTTGGTGATCAAGCAAAAGTTTTGCTTCTGGGGACCCCTTACGGACAGCAAGAGATAATACCTTATGGTCCGCAAGTCACTCTGATGCAAAAATTTTCATTTTGTGACAGTTTTTGGCCCCTGGACCTTTATTATCTGATTTTTGACATTTTTAACCCCTCTAAGTCAACAATCGTTAGCATAAACAGAAGTTATGATTGTTGTGACAGTTAAGATGATCACAATGGAAGAAGATAAAACAGAAATGGAAATATATGCAGCAAAATAACAAACTTTTTTCTCATAAGAATGAGAGGAATGCTTTTATGATTATGATTTTAAGCTAAGCACTTCTAATAATGGATGACAAATTGTTTGGAAACCTCTGTTGGGCAACAACAGAGGTTGGAAACAATAGTAAATCAACAGTCATTAGGATAAACAAAAGTTATGACAACAGACGATACCTTTCAGCAGTTGTTTTCAACAGTGGTAAATGAACAGTCGTTAGGATAAAAATTTGTTTCATAAGAATGAAAAGAATGATGAACAGTCGTTAGGATAAACAGTTGTTCGTTAACATCTGTTGACCCATAGCAGACCTTTGTGGCTTATTTCAGACATTCTTCATTAGCAGATGCTCTCTTTTGCCAGACATTAGCTACAACAGACCTTTTACAACAGCAAGTATTGACTCTTTGTAATTTGGAAGATCAAATTCTTCAACAAACTCTTATTGATGATCAAATTTTATACATTATTTTGTCTTTACACTCATCTGTTCACCCATAAACCAACCTTTAATCCTATTAAACCTCTGTTGACTTACCAAACATCTGTTCACACACAATTCAACATCAACATAATCTAAATCAAACTCAGACACAATTACGCATCTACATCAATATCGGTCTGCAATCCTCAGATGATATTCAAAACTATATAATAATACTTATGCTTGCTAAAATAAGTAAAAGTAAAATGCGACAACAAAGATTAGTAGGATTAAAATTTATTTATTTATTCAGCAGTGGTAAATCAACAGTCATTAGGACAAACAATTGTTTCGTAAGAATAAGAAGAATGATGTCACCAGCATGCTTATACAAAGATTACAATTACAATGTTCAGCTAGTGAGCAACATCTAATAGCCTAACAAACTCCCAACATCTGCTATTAGCCTAACCACTGCTACTATGAAAACCTCTGTTGAGCAACATATTTTGAATATCATCTGTTGTTCATTAGGATAAACAGTTGTTTCGTAAGAATGAGAAGAATGATGTCAGCAGCATGCTTATACAAAGATTACAATCACAATGTTCACCTAGTGAGCAACATCTAATAGCCTAACAAACTCCCAACATCTGCTATTAGCCTAACCACTGCTACTATGAAAACCTCTGTTGAACAACATATTTTGAATATCATCTGTTGTCACGGCCCCCGTTCCAGTTTACCCGGTTCAGAAGCCGCTGAACAGAAAACCCGTGGTATTGATGTTTAATTAGGCAGCGGAAATTTTAACAGGATCGTGAAAACTGAAAACACACGTTTATTTTATTTCCACTTTTGGGATAAATCCCGTAATTTACAATAAAGGAATTTCTCTAGGAAATCCCCTGGTCACAAAAACACGTTTATTTATTACTGAGCCACTTCATTCAAGCTGGTAGTGCTACTCGGCACTTTTCCTTGTTCATAGTAAATCACCTGAAACATGTTTAAAAAGATTTTATCAGCGGGGAAATACTGGCGAGTCATTTAATTTGTACAAAACGACACATTGTCATAAGTTACAGTATTAAGAGCGATTACAATTGCCACTATCTTATAATTAGCTGGTTCAGTTGTCACTCGACCGGATCTATCACTGTGGTCATATCACTATTGGGTCCGTTCACCCAAAAGTGACGTATATCACTATTTAGGTCTGTTCACCTAAAAGTGAGAAAACAGCAGTAATGTGCACAATACCCCACTTACTGCCAGTAATTTAAGATAACAAAGACTTAATCCCTGTAAAATATAACTGGAAAACATTTAGGTATTGTAAAACATTTTTGATAAAAAGAGAATGACTCACATTGCAAGTTTAGTTGGACAAAGTTTGCCTACTGATTAAGCCTGGTAAGCTAGTTAAATAATGCAAATGAAACTTGGTTAGTAACTTAATACAACATGTATGATAACTTCACGAAATCAAAACCCTCACGACGAATGACAAAGTATAGCCCGAATTCAGGCAGCACTTAAACATCCATCGAATCGGTTTCAATCGATCGGACGTTGTATCGTAGTAGTGATCGAGTTATTACCCTGTAATCGTAGCAGCGTCTCGACACTCAAACACACGATTTTAAGCTAAATTTGACGTTTTTGAAAGAGTTTTTCGAACACAGAAGAAAGGCCATGCAACGTCAAATTTATAGCTGAAAATTGAGTTCCTCGTGGCTCGCGTAACCTGAAGGGATGTCCTTCGCGGCCCGTGAGGGCCACCCTAGCTACTGCTAGGGCTGCCGTGTCACACCCTAGGTCTGCGACGTGTATGACACATGGCACTAAAGCTTATCTGGAGTTTTGCCTAGCTGTCGCGCCCCGCGTTGATCTTCCTTGGATTTTTCGCGGCCCGCGAGAAATCATAAAAACTTGATTTTCTTGATTTTTCATAGAGCTTAGGGTTTTAGGGATCCGGGTCTTCACTTACGGAGTGTCTTGGGATATTTTCGTGCAAGTCCTTACATCCTCCCCACCTTATTTAACATCTCATCCTCGAGATTTACTGGAACAAGTAAGGATACTTTCGCTTCATTTCTGATTCCAGCTCCCACGTGTACTCAGGTCCTCTTTTCGAATCCCATTTTACTTTGACTAGCACCAATCTTTTGTGCTTGAGGAACTTGACCTTTCTGTCTTCTATTTGGAGTGGTTTCTCTACAAATTTTAACTTTTCATTTACCTCTATATCTTGAAGAGGTACTACCAGTGATTCATCAGACAAACACTTCTTGAGATTGGATATATGAAACACATCATGTACCCCGGCTAGTTCTTCTGGTAATTGTAATCGATAGGCAACTGGTCCTATTCGTTGGGTCACTGGGAATGGTCCTATGTACCTTGGACTTAACTTTCCTTTCTTACCGAATCGAACTATTCCTTTCCAAGGAGAAACTTTCAAGAGTACCTTATCCCCAACTTGTAATTCTAGCGGCTTACGTCGATTGTCTGCATAACTCTTCTAGCGATCTCGAGCCGTCTTCAGTCTTTCTTTGATTTGATTTATCTTGTTGGTGGTTTCCTGTACAATCTCGGGACCTGACAATTGACTTTCTCCTATTTCTGCCCAGCATACTGGAGTTCGGCACTTTCGTCCATATAGTGCCTCGAATGGGGCAACATCGATGCTGGAGTGATAACTATTGTTATAGGAGAATTCTATTAAGGGTAGGTTGTCGTCCCAATTTCCACCGAAATCGATTACACATGCTCTGAGCATGTCTTCAAGGGTTGAATCGTCCTTTCACTTTGTCCATCTGTTTGAGGATGGTATGCAGTACTTAAATTTAATCGTGTCCCCGTTGCTTCTTGGAAATTCGTCCAGAAATGCGAAGTGAAACGACTATCCCTATCTGACACAATGGAGAGTGGGACTCCATGTAGGGATACTACTTCTTCTACGTATAACTTAGCCAATCTCTCCATACTAAAGGTCTCCTTTATTGGCAGGAAATGAGATGATTTGGTTAGTCGATCTACAATTACCCAGATTGCATCGTTACCTTTCCTGGTTTTGGGTAGCTTAGTAACAAAATCCATTGTTATTAGCTCCCATTTCCATATGGGTATTTCTAATTGTTGAAGTAAACCTGAGGGTTTCTGGTGTTCTGCCTTAACTTGTGAACAAGTTAGACACTTAGAAACATATCTAGCTATGTCCTTTTTCATTCCTATCCACCAGAAGTTATTTCTTAAATCTTGGTACATCTTGTTATTACCAGGGTGCATTGTATACCTAGATTTGTGGGCTTCTTCTAGAATCTTATTTCTTAAGTCTCCTTGTCTGGGCACCCAAATTCTTTTCTTATGGAATCTCCAAATTCCACCAGTCCCTTGCTCTAATTCCTTAATCCTTCCTTTCATTCCTTCAGCATCATCCTTGATTGCTGTTTCTTGAAAGTTCTTCAGTTGTTCCATTAAATCTAATTGGAGATTTAACCTAAGAGCACGAACTCGCCTTTGCTTTTCATGGTACTTACGACTTAGGGCATCGGCTACTACATTTGCCTTTCCTTCGTGATATCTAATATCACAGTCGTAATCACTTAGGATTTCCATCCATCTTCTTTGTCTCATGTTCAATTCTTTTTGCCCAAATATGTATCTTAAACTCTTATGATATGTATAGACAGTAAACTTACTTCCGTACAGATAATGTCTCCAATCTTAAGGGAAAAAATTATTGCTCCAAATTCTAAATCATGAGTTGTGTAATTTTCTTCGTGCTTTTTCAACTGTCTTGACGCATACGCAATTACCTTTTTACGTTGCATTAGCACACATCCTAATCCTAATTTAGAAGCGTCACAGTAAACTTCAAAATCTTCTGTTCCATCGGGTAAGGTAAGAATTGGGGCGTTTGTTAACTTATGCTTTAGAGTTCTAAAGGCCTCCTCTTGCTTGGGTCCCCATTCAAACTTAACTGTCTTACAGGTTAGCTTAGTTAATGGAACAATTATCTTAGAAAAGTCTCTTATGAAGCGCCTATAGTAACCAGCTAATCCTAGAAAACTTCTTACTTCGGTGGCTGATTGCGGGACCTTCTAATTTGTGATTGCTTCTATTTTGGAGGGATCTACGTGAATGCCTTCGTGATTCACCATGTGTCCTAAACATTGCACATCTTGTAGCCAAAATTCACACTTTGAGAATTTGGCGTAAAGCTTTTCCTTTCTTAGCAAGGTTAAGAGTACATGCAGATGCTCAAGATGTTCGTCCTGGCTTCTGGAATAAATAAGTATATCGTCGATGAAGACAATTACAAATTTATCCAGGTACGGCTTACAGATCTTATTCATCATATCCATAAATGCAGTAGGAGCATTTGTTAATCCAAAGGGCATAACTGTAAACTCGTAGTGACCATACCTAGTCCTAAAAGCAGTTTTAGGTATGTCTTCCTCCTGTACCTTCAACTGATGGTATCCGGAACGCAAGTCTATCTTAGAAAAATACCTAGCCCCCTGAAGTTGATAAAAAAGATCATAAATCCTTGGTAATGGGTATCGATTCTTAATTGTAACTTTATTCAATTCCCTATAATCGATACACATCTGCATCGAACCGTCCTTCTTTTTCACGAACAACACAGGTGCTCCTCAAGGGGATGAACTGGGTTGTATAAATCCTTTGCTTAGTAATTCATCTAATTGCTTTTTTAGTTCTAACATTTCGGTGGGTGCTAGCCGATAAGGTGCCTTATCTATTGGTACAGTTCCAGGAATTAGATGAATTCTAAATTCTACTTCCCTATCGGGTGGTAATCCAGGTAACTCTTCTAGAAATACATCAGGGTATTCTGATACTACTGGAATTTCCTTAAGTTCCTTACCTTTAGTGTTAATGATTATCGAAATCATATACACTATTCCTTGCTTTCGTTTATAGCTAGCAACTTTCATTACTGAAATGAATTTCATTGGTTTATGTGGCTTATCTCCTGTAACCAAAACTGTTTCTCCTGCTGGTGTGTGAATTTCTACGAAATTTTGATCACATAGGATTCGAGCATGGTTGGCGACTAACCAATCCATTCCTAACACGACATCGAATCCGGCTAATTTCATAGGTAGAGGGTTTGCAGGAAACTTATGGCCTAAGAGTTCTATCCTTCCTTCTTGGAGAACCCTATCTATATTAACAGAGTTTCCTTCTGCCGTTTCTACCATATAAATCTGCCTAAGTTTGGTTAAAGGTAGGTTGAGAACCTGACAGAATGAAGTATTTATGAAGCTTTGGTTTGCACCAGAGTCAAATAATACTTTTGCGTAAACTCCATGTACAAGAAACGTACCAGCTATCACATCAGGAATCAGGTCTGCTTCCTGCGTGGTTAGTTGAAAGGCTCCTGCATTCTTTTTATTAGTTCCTTCGGCAGGTTTAGCCTTGTTATCAGCTGGCTTCACCAATTTTGGGTAGTCGGGCCTAAAGTACCATGTTTCTCCGCAGTTGTAGCAGATCATGGATTTCTTCCTGCATTCCTCTTCTCTATGCCCCGGAATTTTGCAGAAATTACAGTACCCCTTACATTTTCCAAAATGCTTCCTTTTACAGGTACTGCAAAATGGAGCAGTGGAGGATTGCCCGGTTCCCTTTTTCTTGAAGTTATTACTATTATTATCCCCACGGAAACCTTGGGTAATCTTTTGGGCTAACTCCTTTTTCCTGTTCTCTTCTCTGGTACGCACCAACCCGTCAGTCAAGGTGTTGGCCAATTCGACCGCATTGTCAATTGTGCGGGGTCTCACAGCTTTGACTATATCATGAATTTCGCTAATTAGTCCCCAAATATAGCGAGAGATAAGTACCGATTCTGGCGAAGCCAGAGTTGGTACAATTCTAGCGTACTCGAAAAATTTCGAACTATACCCCCGACAGTAAACATCCACCATCCGGTGGCTTAGGAACTTGTTTGTCATTTGTTCCTTTTCGTAGAAGGGACAAAACTTTCTTTCTACCAATTCCTTAAATTCTTCCCAACTCATGGCATAAGCCATGTCACTTCCCTTAGCTTGTAGCACCGTATTCCCCCATTCTAACGCCTCTTCCTTGAAAATGTGGGATGCATACATTACCCTATCTTCCTCTGTACACTTACTTATTTTAATCACAGCTTCGGTCTTTTCCACCCAACGTAGTGCGGCAGTCGCCCCTTCATTGCCTGCAAATTCAACTGGCTTACAGGCAAGAAATTCTTTGTAAGTGCAACCAGCCGTTGCTACTTTCATTTTCTTAAGTAATGGGGCTTGAACCACATTATTATTATTGTTGCCGCCACCGTTTACACTGTTACTGAAATTATCATCGCGGGTGCGTTTGCTATGATTAGCTTGGGAAGGTTCAGCAGGATTCTTAACAGCAACGACAATTGCTGGGATAGCGTTGGCTATTCCCTGAGCAACAATATTTTCAATATCTTGTCTATTAAGAAATTCATCTTCATTGTGTGGTTAAAATTAGTTAACTTCGGTTGCCGGTTGGTTTATTGCGTTTTCCATCTGATAATTAACAAGATATATATATATATATATATATATATATATATATATATATAAATTATTGTCACAATTTGGATAATAATTAAACACAATAAGGCAATCACAACACAATTAAGTCAACACATATAGCCAAAATCGTCGACCTTGCGACATTTATATTTTTATATAATAGTATGCATCAATACACACCATCTGTTTTACAAAGTTTTTATTTTAGTTATTATTATACAATATTATATTATAATTATTATATAGACTGTGATATATATTTATTATTATTATAAATTTTTTCAGATATTATTATTATTATACAAAAACTTTTTAACTTCAGTTAACTGGCTTCTCAGAGATGACGCTTCCTCTCGTCGTACTTCCATGTGATGTTTTCCCCCAGTTCACGAATCCGATTTCCCGCCTCCACCAGTTCCTCGCCGTAGCGGCGTAATTCGGCAACGTTCTCCGAGCTCATAGGTGGGAATGGTGCAGGTTCAGGATCAAACTGGGGAAAGTAAACATTTGGGTTATTCATAAAATTCTGATAATGCCAGTCACTTGTCCACCATTCTTCCAACTGCCTGGTGACAGGTTGAGGGTTAACAATTGGGTTCGGGATAGCAGGTTCCAAATTGATAGGAAGTTCTGATTGGGCAGGAAAATTGAAAAGAGTTTCATCAGTAGGTCCGAAGAGGTCACAGTTTGCCAGTTTTCTATCTAGCTCTTCCTAAGGTGGCAACTCCTGGGCTTGCCCTGAGCTTTCTCCTATTTCTTTTCCTTTTCCCCTGTCTGTTGGATCCACCGTTTTCTTCACCTTTTGGGCAGCGGGCTTCTTCCTTCTTCTTCCCCGTTTCCAGTCTAGCAGCCTTCTCCTCTTTTTGGGTTTGGGCTTCTCCTGAGCTTGGAATTCTATTGGTTCTTCAGTGTGCCTGATAACCGGAAGGGTTCCCGGTAACTTCCATACCAGCAGAATGGATAGTGAGGTTCTGAAGAACTTCAGACAACTCATTCATGCTGTTGGACACACACATAAGGAAAACACAAAATTTTCAAATTAAATTTTAATTATGGAATAATTAATTTTCATAGAAGCACATAATTGTAACAAATATTTAAGTGGCTTAAATCAGTGGCTCTGATACCACATTTTTCTGTCACGACCCCCGTTCCGGTTTACCCAGTTCAGAAGCCGCTGAATAGAAAACCCGTGGTATTGGTGTTTAATTAGGCAGCGGAAATTTTAACAGGATCGTGAAAACTGAAAACACACGTTTATTTTATTTCCACTTTTGGGATAAATCCCGTAATTTACAATAAAGGAATTTCTCTAGGAAATCCCCTGGTCACAAAAATATGTTTATTTATTTACTGAGCCACTTCATTCAAGCTGGTAGTGCTACTCGACACTTTTCCTTGTTCACAGTAAATCACCTGAAACATGTTTAAACAGATTTATAAGCGGGGAAATACTGGCGAGTCATTTAATTTGTACAAAACGACACATTGTCATAAGTTACAGTATTAAGAGCGATTACAATTGCCACTATCTTATAATTAGCTGGTTCAGTTGTCACTCGACCGGATCTATGACTGTGGTCATATCACTTTTGGGTCCGTTCACCCAAAAGTGACGTGTATCACTATTTAGGTCCGTTCACCTAAAAGTGATAAAACAACAGTAATGTGCACAATACCCCAGTTACTGCCAGTAATTTAAGATAACAAAGACTTAATCCCTGTAAAATATAACTGGAAAACATTTAGGTATTGTAAAAAATTTTTGATAAAAAGAGAATGACTCACATTGCAAGTTTAGTTGGACAGAGTTTGCCTACTGATTAAGCCTGGTAAGCTAGTTAAATAATGCAAACGAAACTAGGTTAGTAACTTAATACAACATGTACGATAACTTCACGAAATCAAAACCCTCACGACGAATGACAAAGTATAGCCCGAATTCAGGCAGCACTTAAACATCCATCGGATCGGTTTCAATCGATCGGACGTTGTATCGTAGCAGTGATCGAGTTATTACCCTGTAATCGTAGCAGCGTCTCGACACTCAAACACACGATTTTAAGCTAAATTTGACGTTTTTGAAAGAGATTTTCGAACATAGAAGAAAGGCCACGCAACGTCAAATTTATAGCTGAAAATTGAGTTCCTCGCTGCCCGCGTAACCTGAAGGGATGTCCTTCGCGGCCCGCGAGGGCCACCCTAGCTACTGCTAGGGCTACCGTGTCACACCCTAGGTCTGCCACGTGTATGACATGTGACACTAAAGCTTATCCGGAGTTTTGCCTAGCTGTCGCGCCCCGCTTAGATCTTCCTTGGATTTTTCGCGGCCCGCGAGAAATCATAAAAACTTGATTTTCTTGATTTTTCATAGTGCTTAGGGTTTTAGGGATCCGGGTCTTCACTTACAGATTGTCTTGGGATATATTCGTGCAAGTCCTTACATCTGTTGTTCATTAACATCTGTTGGCCCATAGCAGACCTTTGCGACTTCAGACATTCTTCATCAGAATGCTCTCTTTTGCCAGACTATAGCTACAACAGACCTTTTACAATAGCAAGTATTGACTCTTTGTAATTTGGAGGATCAAATTCTTCAAAAAACTCTTATTGATGATCAAATTTTATACATTATTTTGTCTTTACACTCATCTGTTCACCCTTAAACCAACCTTTAATCCTAACCACTGTTACTATAAAGACCTCTATTAAGCAGCATAATTTGAATATCATTTGTTGTTCTTTAACATCTGTTGGCCCATATCAGACCTTTTCTTCTTCAGACTTTCTTCATCAGCAAATATTCTCTTTTACCTTTTATAGCTACAACAAACCTTTTCCAACAGCAAATACTGATCTGTTTGTAATTTTGAGGAGCAAATTCTTCAAAAAACTATGTTGACTTACCAAACATCTGTTCATACATAATTCAACATCAACATAATCTAACAAACTCCCAACATCTGCTATTATCCTAACCACTGTTACTATAAAGACCTTTGTTGAGCAGCATAATTTGAATATCATCTGTTGTTCTTTAACATCTGTTGGCCCATAGCAGACCTTTTCTTCTTCAGACTTTCTTCATAAGCAAATGTTCTCTTTTACCTTTTATAGCTACAACATACCTTTTCCAACAACAAATACTGATGTATTTGTAATTTTGAGGAGCAAATTCTTTAAAAAACTCTATTGACTTACCAAACATCTGTTCACACATAATTCAACATCAATATAATCTAACAAACTCCCAACATCTGCTATTATCCTAACCACTGTTACTATAAAGACCTCTGTTGAGCAACATAATTTGAATATCATCTGTTGTTCTTTAACATCTGTTAGCCCATAGCAGACCTTTTCTTCTTCAGACTTTCTTCATTAGCAAATGTTCTCTTTTACCTTTTATAGCTACAACAGACCTTTTCCAACAGCAAATATTGATGTGTTTGTAATTTTGAGGAGCAAATTCTTCAAAAAAAACTCTTATTGATGATCAAATTTTATACATTATTTTGTCTTTGCACTCATCTGATCACCCTAAACCAACCTTTAATCCTATTAAACCTCTGTTGACTTACCAAACATCTGTTCACACACAATTCAACATCAACATAATCTAAATCAAACTCAGACCTAAATAAGTAAAAGTAAAAAGCAACAACAAAGATTAATAGGAAAACAATTGCATTCATTTATTCATGACATTAAAATATCAACAATTACATAACATACTAAACAATGAAACTTTCAAATCTAACAATAACAACAAGAATTAAGAAATTTTAGCTTCAACTCCATCGATTGCTGAACCTCTCGATGTATATCCTTGAGCATCGCCATGAACTCCACATCTCTATCACCGCACTCTATATTACAGACAACACAAAGGTCACGAATGGAAGTTGAAGGCATCCGCATCAGGTTTCTGGAAACCTGCTCTCTCGTAAACAGACCAACATGCAGTCCATCAAAACATCTCTTCAGCTCTTGAAGAGTAGCCCTATCCTCATACACCTGTTCCTCAATTTGCCTGATAAAGCGCTGCTTTAAATCATCAGACCCTGCAGAAGTGTATGACGCCATTTTAACTTATATATTACTCAAGTAATGTGAAAGAATGTTATCTTCGTAGCAAAAAGTAATGAAAAACAGGTGAAGTGGCAATGTGTTTATATAGTGAAATATCTAACAGCCCAAGATATCAGATTTAAACTCATCGTACATTTAAGAATCACACCAAGAAAAACGTGTAATTTTAATATAAACATATAAATTTATGTTTCAAAACACCAGCCTTTTAATGCAAAAACCTTTTCAAACCCCCAACTTTTATGGGAAAGCTATAAAATTAAATATCAAGAAACCTAAGGGACAAATTTTAAAGCTTCAAAGAAAAAAAACAGCCTATCTTAATTACAATTAACCTCTTCATTTACCACATAGACGCGTTTTAAACACTATAAAACACCGATGATAGTTTGATTCAAAACATCAACAAATTGTCTTACAAATCAATGTCTGTAAAAAACAAATCAAAATCAGTAAATCTAACAAAAATATAGATGGCAAACAGATGCTTCTACCTCTGGTCAGACACCAGCGATGTTAAAACACAATTCTCGATCTGGTCACTCAAAGGAAAAAGATCAGATGAGGAACTAAACAGAAAAGTCGGCATAATCAGTGACAATAATTACAACAAAAACATGGAACAGCATAGCATTACTTGATGATATCCTCTACTCTCCTCCATCAGATTTCCAGAAGAATGCATAAGAGTTTATGTCACAAATACTAAAACAGGATCAGAAAATCTGCGACATGCTAACTGTTATGGGTGAATTTCTGCTTATATATCCTGATTAATATTCTGGCTTTAATTGTTTATTTGTGATCAGGATACCGGATTAGGATATTGGTAACATCCTGATACGATATCCTGGTACTAACCAATTAGCTCACGTGCAGATTGTTGTAACAAGCTTCTAACGGCCAGGAGGACTTCTTCCCCTCAAGACTCGGGCAAATCGGTTGGGTTATAGACGTTGAACCCGGAAGAAGTGGACTACAACCTTTACTTGAGGAATATTCAAAGCATCCCGGTTTAATAGGGTAGTTAGTTATTTTCGTTTTACTATAAATGGATTGATCGGATCAGGTTAAGGCACACACTTTTATGCACACTTTTACTCTCTTGTTGCAAACAATCACTACACTCAAAACTTGTACTCGAATTACGTTGTAACACCTAGTCGATCCGCATTATATCCTGCACTGTATCCTGATATTTGAAGTAATAGAAGAACAAGGCAGCTGCGATTGTCAGCTCCCGAGGTTTTGTGCCGACGATCTAGATTGATCAAGGGCTTTCCTCGTACATCATGTGTCACACTTTACATTTTCGCTCATTGTTTGATCATAAATACAGCTCTATATCCTGAGCCGTATCCTGAAACTGTTTTTGCAAATAACTTAATCAACATATTTTCAATACACATTTCTAGCACACTACCTCACTTAACTAATTTGATCACTTAATTGCTTCGGTAATTGTTGACCAAAACAATTTGGCGCCCACCGTGGGGCAAGTGGTGCTATTTCTACTAAAAACTTTTGCAAAATCATTACTTGGTTTTCTATTTTCAAAACTTTTTGCTACACTATTTTCAAAGGCCTCGAGATCAAACATGAGTTTTTCCACCATGTCTGCTACGACCTCAGCAACAATTGGTTCGGTGCTTCCACCACCTCCTCCGAGAATGCAAGCCTCTTCACAGGGAACTGAAAGTCATGTGGCTCGGGATGTTATCCCCGCTCGCAATATCCAGGGATCTGGTCCTGTTTTGGCTTCTAACGAAGAAATTCTAACTTTGTTTGGTAGTGTACAGGAACAGATGAGGCAGCAACAGGAAACTAATCAGATGCTGATAAGAGAGATACAACTCTTGAAATCCGGCTCGAGTAGGCCTGCTGAAGATACTGTCACTCCCTTGCAACCCAGGGCTTTGAACTTCAGTTCTGCATTTTATACTGAGGATAACCGGGGGAATATTGTGCCTAGCCATTCCCAGAATCATACTCCTGAGATACCTTCTTCAGTAAGAGTATCAACTGTAAGAAGCTCAGGATATGCTTCAGGATATGGCCAGAATCCCCAAGCTGGTAATGTATTTAATAATAATAATACTCTTGCTACTAATGGTGTTGGATCTTTGCAGGATGCAGGTATGACATCAGCATTTTCCAGGGAGCTTCAAAAACTGAAGGATATGATATCCAGTGTACCTAGGGTGGTTCAGCCAATTCCTGAAGTGTCCCAGGACAGCCACAGGATATCCCGGTTTGCATATCCCATTTGTGATGCTGAAATCCCAAAAAGATTTCAAACCCCCAACATGAAACTCTATGACGGGACTACGGATCCTGAGGAGCATATTGCCCAGTATAGGGAAAGGATGGAAATCAACCCTATCCCTCCAGATCTCAAAGAAGCATGCTTGTGCAAGGTTTTTGGTTCTACCTTAACAGGATCAGCCTTGAAATGGCTCTTAAACGTTCCTCCTCACTCAATTACTTCATTTGCTCATTTAGTTAATTTATTTAATAGTCAATTTTCTTGCAGTCGGAGTTTTGAGAAACTAACCAGCGATCTTTACAGGATAACTCAAGGACCTCAGGAATCCTTGAGGGATTATGTGAACAAGTTTAGTCGGGAATCCTTAGATATCCCACATCTTGATGTTGCAACAGTTGTGCAGGCTTTTAAGATGGGATTACAGAAAGATTCTCAGTTTTACCAGGATCTTGTAATGAATCCCTGCAGGAATCTGGACGAAGCTCGTAACAGGGCTTTGAGATACATTCGCCTGGAGGATGATAAAAAGATGCAAGAGAGGATGAATTCATCCACAACCTATGAGTTAACCAACAGGAAATCAGAATCCTCGTATAAACCATACCGCTCTAAACCGTATGGCAGAAATGATGGCAAAAAAGTGAATGTTGTTGAAGACGAGGATCCTGAGGAGTATCCTTAGTTGTCTGAATATTGTTTTTCTGTTAACATACCTGAACTGATGTATGCTATGTAGGGTTTAGGAGACAAAGCAAGGTGGCCCCGAAAGAATCAACAAAAGGCTGATTGGAAGGACAAGTCCAAGTGGTGTGCCTTCCATGAGGATTTCGGGCATTTTACTGAAGATTGTATCGCTTTGAGAAAGGAAATAAGCTATCTCTTGAGTAAGGGATATCTGAAGGACCTCTTGGGAAGAAAGAAGAATAAGGGCCAGGATCCTGAGAAGGATCATGAGCGTGCAGCATCACCTCCTGCGGATGCAAAAATAATTAACTTTATTTTAGGAGGATCCAACATCTGCGGCACATCGTATTCTGCGGCGAAAAGACACGCGAAGGAAGCCAAGGCAGAGAGGGGAGATAAGCCAACAAGAATGTCAACCCTCACGACTGACAAATTCATCACCTTCGACAATGATGACAGGGATACTGTCCAGGATCCCCACCATGATGCTTTAGTAATAACGTTATATGTTGCTAACCATTTTGTACGCAGGATATTGGTGGATAATGGCAGCTCAGTCAACATAATTCAGCTGGAAACATTGAAGAAGATGAATGTATCCCCAATGGATATTACTTCAAAGTCCACTGTGCTCGTTGGTTTCAGCGGAGAAGCTAGGAATACCGTAGGAGAGATAAAGTTACCCGTGTATATTCAAGGGGTCAACTCAATGCAACGCTTTTGTGTCATGGACTCTCTATCCTGCTATAATATTATACTAGGAAGGCCTTGGATCCCTGATATGAAGGCTGTTCCTTCAACCTACCATCAATGCATCAAGATCCCTACTCCTTGGGGAGTTGTCAAGGTGGAAAATGATCAACAGGAAGCAAAGGAGTGTTATTCTTCTTCGATGAAATCCTCAACAAAGCCTAGTGCAACATAGCAATTAAAGATTCGAGGCCAGGATATCATGGAGGCTTCAGAACAGGATGTAAAGAAAGTTATCCCGGATCAGAATAATCTGGATATCTCGGTGCTCGTGGGAACCAATATCCCTCAGGATATTGAAGATCGATTGACTAATTTTTTGAAGTGCAGGATGTCAACATTCGCGTGGAAGCACGAGGATATGACAGGTATTTCCAAGGATATTATAACACATAAGCTCGGTATTGACAGGTCGTTCAAGCCTGTCCAACAAAAGAGAAGGAAATTTGCTCCAGAGCGAAATATGATCATCCAAGAGGAAGTTAAAAGACTACTAAGGAGCAAGATGATTAGGGAAGTGAAGTTTCCTAAATGGCTGGCGAATGTAGTTGTGGTGAAAAAGAAAAATGGGAAATAGAGAGTTTGTGTAGATTACACAGACTTAAACAAAGCTTGTCCCAAAGACCCATTTCCTCTTCCTCATATTAACTCAATGGTGGATGCTACTGCCGGCCATGAGATGTTAACCTTCATGGATGCATCCTCAGGATTCCAGCAGATCCAAATGGAGCCTTCAGACCAGGAGGATACTGCCTTCATGACACCGACAGGTATATATTGTTACACTGCTATGCCCTTTGGTTTGAAAAATGCAGGTGCAACATATCAAAGATTGGTGAACATGATGTTCAAAGAAAAGCTGGGGGACACCATGGAGGTGTACATCGATGATATGGTAGTAAAATCTAAGAAGGCTGAGAATCACCTCCAGGATATTAAGGGAGCATTTGATATCCTGGATCAGTATAACATGAAGCTAAATCCTGCTAAGTGTCATTTTGGAGTGGGGGCAGGAAAGTTTCTAGGATATATGGTGACTAAAAGAGGGATAGAAGCGAGTCTGGAGCAGATTAAAGCTATCCTGGATATTAAATCGCGTTCAAATATGAAGGATGTTCAACGGTTAACAGGGCGAGTAGCAGCATTAAACAGATTTATTTCAAGATCCTCGGAGAAATGCAAGGAATTTTATGATATCCTGAAGAAGAATAAGAAGTTTGAATAGGGAGCAAAGCATGAAGCAGCCTTGCAGGATTTGAAGCGGTATCTTTCAACCGCACCTCTATTGATGAAGACTGAGGATGGTGAACCATTATCCCTGTATCTTGCAGTATCAGGGAATGCAGTAAGTGCTGTCCTTGTAAAGGATCATGAAGGTCAGCAATATCCTGTTTATTATGTTAGTAAAAGTTTATTAGATGCTGAAACTAGGTATTCTCACTTAGAGAAATTGATACTAGCCATAGTTATGGCATCAACGAAACTTAGACATTATTTTGAAACACATAGGATTCACGTTAAAACCAACTATCCTATTAAAAATGTGCTTAGGAAACCCGAGATGTCAGGTAGGATGGCTAAGTGGTTAGTGAAATTAAATGCCTTTGATCTAGTGTATGAACCTAGAAGTGCCATAAAGTCTCAGGCTTTAGCTGACTTTGTGGCTGATTTCAGTAGTGATATTCAAAATGAAGTAGACCTAGAAGTACAACAGCTAGGAGAAAACTTAGAATCCTGGACGTTATATACTGATGGTGCATCCAATGTAAGAGGTGTAGGCTTGGGTATACTACTAAAATCGCCACAGGGGGACATATTACCCCAGGCTATTAGATGTGAGTTTCCTGCCACTAATAATGAAGCAGAATATAAAGCTTTAATTGCAGGATTAGAATTGGCTAAAAGTATGAATATCAAGAGTTTGCAAGTATATGTTGATTCTTTGTTAATTACTAGTCATTTTAATGGAACCTATTCAGTTAAAGGTGAGAAGTTAATCGAGTATCTCGAAATTCTCAAAAAATTAGCAGGATATTTCGATATTTTCACACTTGAACAGGTACCAAGAGAGGATAATGCTGAAGCTGATGCCTTGGCAAATGTAGGATCATCAGTCAGGATACCAGAAGGAACCCAAATACCGATATTACATATCCTATATCCTGCGACGGATCCTCAGGATAAGGAAGTAGTAAATGTTCAGGATCCTGATGAAGAATATCATGAGGAGGATCCTAAGTCTTGGATGGCTCCAATCATGAGATATCTCAAAGAAGGACACATCCCAAAGGATGAGAATCCTAAGGCCTTTAGAATGAAGGTATCACGATTCACTATTATAAATAATGTCTTGTATAAGAAATCTCTTGCAGGACCATATCTGAGGTGCTTGGAGGATCCCGAAAACAAAGAAGTGCTTCAGGATATACACGAAGGGGATTGTGGTAACCATACTGGGGCAGATCGTTATTCTCAAAGGTATTAAGAAAATGATATTATTGGCTGACGATGAGAAAAGATGCTCCAGAATATGCTCGAAGATGTGATGCTTGTCAAAGACACAGTAACATATTACATCAGCCGGCTGAGCCACTTTATCCTATAGCTTCACCTTGGCCATTCATGAAGTGGGGAATGGATATAGTAGGAAAATTGCCAAAGGCTCCAGGAGGAAAGGTCTTCATGCTGGCAATGACTGATTATTTCTCTAAGTGGGTCGACGCTGAAGCATTTGTTCAAGTCAAAGATCAAGAAGTAGTATCCTTCATAAAAAGGAATATCCTGACTAGGTTTGGAGTACCAGCTGAAATAATTTGTGACAATGCATCTCAATTTATAAGTAAGAGGACTACTGACTTTTGCAAGAGTTGGGGAATCAAAATGATCACATCCACCCCAGTACATCCTCAAGCAAATGGGCAAGCAGAATCCTCAAACAAGATAATTGTCAACAATTTGAAGAAAAGGCTTGGAGCTAAGAAGGGAAGATGGGCAGAAGAATTACCCTTTGTTTTATGGGCTGATAGGACGACAGTGAAAAGTGCAACGGGCCAAACCCCATTTTCCTTGGTATTTGGAGCAGAAGCGGTGATCCCGACAGAAATGGCAATACCAACAGCAAGATCCAACCTCCGGGATCCTGAGCAGAATCCTGAAGTCCTATGCCAAGAATTGGATACTATTGATGAGACGAGAGACGCAGCAAGGCTAAGGATGGCAGCATATCAACAGAGGATATCTAGAGCATATAACAAGAATATAAGGACTAGAAGGTTTAAGGTTGGGGATTGGGTATTGAGAAAGGCTTTTTAGAATACTACTAATCCTGCCGATGGAAAGTTGGCTCCGAAATGGGAAGGACCCTATGAGATTGAATCAGAATCAGGAAAAAGGAGCATACCGACTCAAGAATATGGAGGGGGATATGCTACCAAGATCCTGGAATGCTATACATCTAAAGCTCTATTTCAAGTGAGTTTGGAATTTAATTCTAACTCAGGATGGTATGGATTCTATCTCTTTTAATATATCATTTTATTATTTATTGTTTTGAACCTATTACTGACTTAGGCATCAGAGGGGTGTTAGCCCACCTTAGCTTACACTTGTTTTGCAGTATATGCTTCGGGATATAGCTCCATGATACACACTCAGGATATTTCGAAAGACTAGAGGATTGGCCCCCTCTCTCACGTTTAAGGGACCCTGATCCCTTTACAGGTTTAAAGGTATTCACCTTTCTCTCGAATTGGGTTTAAACACCCCACCTGGAGCGCAAGTTATCTAGGGATAGTTCAAGATAGCGGGATCAGTCCATGTAAAAGTGGCTGACAAATTCGTTATTGTTGGCTATATCCTGGATCCTAAAGGTATATGAGGATTGATCACCCTCTCTCACGAAAGGGTATTTTCATACTCTCTAAGGTTTAAAGGTTATCACCTTTCTAAGTCTTGGAGTTTATACACTCCCGCCTGTAGCACACGAAAAATTGGGATTTTCCCCAGGATACCTATGGGTTTATCCCTAGGATACTAAGGATTTATCTCCAGTATGTTTTTGGGTTTTACCCCTGTAACACAAGAACTGTCCGAACAGTTAGAACTTGAACTCAAAAATTTTCTAAGTGTTCGAAGACTTCATGCACAGGGGACATTCCTCCTAAGGCGATTGTGTGAAGCTCAAAAGATCAAATTTGGACCTAGTGTGCTAAGTATCTCAGACTGGGGACATCTTAGTGGAAGAAATTGCAAAAGGATTGAAGTTTGATACTAGGCTTATACTCTATTCCTGGTATGATCTTTCCTTTGTGAACTCTACATAAGTTGTTTGAACTTTCGAAGCTATGTTTAAAGGCTTAAATATCCTGATTAGGGTATATTCTTAGGATATATTCTCAAAATCTGTTTTCGGGATATATTTCGGGATATTTGATTGCAATATTTGGATATAATGCCTGGATTTAAAATCAAAGTTGAGTTCATGACAAACAAGTATTATCAAAACGGATCTTGAAAAATAAAATATTCTTTATTCTCTAAAGACTTTATCTAAATTATTTGAAAAACCCAGCTTGGCGAAAGTCTTCGTAGATACCGCCGAGTATGTTGATCAGGATATTTTCAAAAGATAATTTTGCAAAGTTGAAGTCTAAACTAAGTAATGCATGACAAAAAGAAATTAAAAAGAGAAGCAAATAAGTGGTGTTATCTAAAATAAGCGATACTAGTCGATAACCAAAGGCTTCATCCTAAAACTTAGGACCCATCCACCTTTGGTTATCGAATTGTTTTAATGCTGGAAAAGAAATTGTTCAAACAAACATAACTCTCAAATTAAAGGGAAATGAGTTTTAGGAGGCGACGCCTTCTTCGTTCATCGCATTTTCGACAGCATCCGTGTCACACCCCCAAATTCCCACCTAGGGTATGTCCCAATTAGGAGTGCGACAATCCAACAACGAGCCACTAATTATATCAAACGCATTCAATTAAAAGATAAAGTACTTGATTGTAAATAAAACACTGTCTGTAAGTTTAAATGAAAACCAAAGTAGTCAGCGGAAGCAGAGTAAATAGTTGGAAACCCAAAGTAATGTATCAGAAATCAATAAGGTAAACTCGTCCAGTAAGACCATGCCCACTCCAACTTCTCCAGACAGCAAGTCCCAATGCACAACAGCTAACGACCTACAAGCATGCAAACAAGTGTGTCAGACTACGCTGGTGAGTTCAAAGTTTTGTTACCGAGTTTAGTTACCAGTCTCATGTGTAAAACAGTTTAACAAGATGATTTGTTGATTTGATGTCTCGTTGTTTTGATGATTTGATGTTGTTATTACTCGATTACCGAAATGGCTACAAGATATGAATGCCCAACCCCAATGCCTCTATCAAGGCATTGGTCAAGTGGTCGAGGTAATTAGCTCAACTAATAACCTCGAGAAGATGTAAGGGGTCTTACGTGATACAAGATGTGATTGCCCAACCCCAATGCCTCTATTAAGGCATTGGTCATGTTTTAAGGAAATTAGTTCACGCCCGTCCTCCTCGGACGGTGTGAGGGTGCCAAACCTAATAGCGCTATCAACTAATAACCTCGTTGCCTTTCAGCAACTGCCGGTAGATGTAAGGGGTCTTACGAGATAGATACTGAGTACAATAACAAACATCCCATTAAACACGCATTCCTCCTCGGAACGTTACCCGTTATCCCTCCCCGGGATGCATGCTTGAGAAAAGAGCAGTGAACTCACCTTTGGTTTGCTCGGTTAGATTAAATGCTCGTTAAACAGTTGATTAATCAAATCCTATCGTGGTTATCAAAAGCAGTCAGTTTCACGAATTCACACAGTACACATCCATTACACGTATTGCACAAACAAGGATCAACATGTAATATCACATATGACATACCAGCTTTCTATTCATGGTACGGTACAATACAAATTTACATAACACCCATTCGAATTGCATCCATGTAGATTTCATATTTTACAACTTTCACTAACAACACTACATAATGTACCATTCAGCATTCGGTCCATTATAATGGCAGCCCACCATCATGTAAAGCCCACAAATAACACATATAATTACTCACACATATTCAGTTAACACATACTTGTAGGCCACTATCATGTTTCACGAGAATTATAAGTTGTTTGCAATTAGAATTTTATCATTCTTTCAATGCTTCATGTGACCTTACTTACCTTCTGACATTAATCCACTTAATATGATACATCACATGGCCTCATTAATAAGATCTCTACAACAATTACAAGTTATGATAGGACACAATCATTACACCTAGTCTTGTAAACACCAAAGATACAAGGCACATGGCCGCTATTTTCTTAACATATCACATGGTGGCATTATTGATCCATATTCACTATTAAATGAACTAACATATAATTCATCATCATTTTAAGTTCCTATCTTGTGCACATTAAGAGGTCACAACAGTCCCCTTATCCGATTAATATGTAACAACCGTTTCACATTACTACCTTATCATGCCACATATTGAAATGACTAAAGCATATCAATTTATTCCACAAACATAACACCAAGCATAACATGTATTCGATAACAGCTCTTTTCATGCACATAATCCATTGAAGTTTTATTCGGTAATGCTCGAAACAACGTTCTAAAGCAGTCTAGTCATGTGATCTAAGAAACGATCAAGTCATGCAATCATGAATAACCTCGATATGGGTTTTATATACGTGATTGAGGACTATAACATCATTAACAATCGAAACAGCCAAGTCGTATACTCAACACAACTTAACATCACAGTTCATGCATATCAACAAGTAACCCTAATCCGCTTATAGTTCTACTCATCACATTTTCAACATATAAGTAAACACACAGCATGAAACGAGTAGGTGAAGATTACTAACCGATAATCTAATCAACCAAGATACAGCCGAAACAGGAGAGGGGAGCCTTGTTACTGCCGTCGCTTGGGGTGAGAAGTAGGGTTTTTAATTAATTTTGTTGTTTTCCCCTTTACAATCTACGTATACACATCTATATATGAAAAAGAGATTGGGTCGGTTGCACATGAATTGGGCCGAGACCCCATGTTAACGGCAAACAGTGATTGGGCCAGACCTATATCGTGGTTTAGAAGTGGTTATATTCCCAGTATGTGTTTTCGGGTCTGGATTATAACGTGTGTTACGAGAGTAGCCCAATTCAAACGACTAAACAATACACTTAACGGGTCCGTAATTCAAGCATACAATCAGATACTCGTTTCATGAATTACAACTCACACGTACACAAACATTTAATAAGTTGAACGTAAATACACAGGTTAACGTTTGTGAGATTTATGCGGTGCTAACCTGAATATTCGGGTTGTCACAATCCGTTTCAGGATCAGCTTGAACATCCCTCTCAGCTTCGCCACTAGCACCAGTTGGTTTTTCAATCGCTTTCGAAGATCCTTCAGCTGCGGGTTTAACAGGATTGCCGCCGAGACTCCTTAGCTTTGTCTCCCAGGCATTGACATCCCAAGAAGGGCATTCGAAGCCCAGTGTCTTGGCTTCGTGAGCCATCTTTAGCCTGGCCTGAAGAAGGGAAGTGACGACAGAACTTTTAAGGCCTTCCCGGTAGCTGATCATATCCCGTTCATGCTGAGCATGGGCAGCGTCAAGGTCGGCTTGGGCCTCAAGAGCGGCTTTGTTGAGGGCGGCCTGGTGTTCTTGGATCATAGCCTTAAACTTGTCCTCGTAATGCCAAGATTTGGCAGCTGCAATCATGCCCTGGTCGGAGATGGTGACCTCGGCTTTCTTCAACTTGGACTCGAGCATCTTGTTGAGCCCACAGGATTCGTGGTATAAGTGAACCAGACGTTCGAGACCCTGCAAAATAAGAGAACAGGTATTAGCCTTAATAAACATTCATAACCAGCATATGGTGCAGGATATAGGTCAAGGATACTAACCTGGTTGAGAAAAGAAGTCATGAACCTGCTTGCCTCAATGAACCCATGATTTTCATAGGGAAACGTGTCAGAAATGGTAGGTAAGTCGGTCTCTTTCCTTTTACGAGAACTGGAACTCCGAGGCTTAGTAGCTGGCGAAGGCTTGGGAATGATGATGGCTTTGGAGCTGCTGGGCTTGGATGAGGCCATAGCCTTGGGACTGGGCTCCTTCTTGACCTGGACATGATCGGAATAACTGTCCAGCTCATCAAGGTCGAAAACCTCTGGGATCTTGTCTGGTGCTGCATAAAGGGGAAGTTTTACATCCTTATTAATCTTCATTATATTACGCTAATCAGTTATTTATGAAATAACTCTTACCAGACATTTCAGATGATGAATATTGACTGGAACTTGGGATATGTGTAGTAAAACTCCTGTCACCCGCCGGTAACTGGTAAACTGCTTCGATTCTTTTTTCAGATTCCGCAGTAGGGGGAGCTACTTCCGTAAAATTCACTACATAAAGATCGAATAAGAAGATATTAGCGCGGGATAAAAGTCTAGAAGTATCTAGGGATATTGTTGACCCTACCGGTGGTTAACCACTCCACCGGAAGACTAGCACCCTCATAGATGGAGTCTCGTTTGACGAAGAAGAATTTACGTTGCCATCCATCCTCGTTCTTTGTGGCTTTAAGTATAAGGGGTTTGCTGGAAGTTGAAAAGAGCAAGAACCGACTGGATCCGTGTGATCGGAGGCGGTAAGCCATCGGCATATCCTCGATGCAGAGGTAGGGACAGTGAAGATTTTTGATTTGGTTGAGCACAATCAATACTCTCCAAACCATGGGCATGGTTTGGGCAAAGGAAATGCCAGTGGTTCGGAAAAATTGCATCATAAATTCAGGAAATGGATACCGAAGACCAAGCGAGAAAGGGTATGCCGGAAAACAGACCCAATCGGCAGAAGAAACGTCTGATCGAATTGACCGATCAAATGGTCTAAAAACCGTACCATCGGGGAAAGCGCCGGAGGCTCTCAACGCTGCAATGTATGCATTGTCAAAAGCACAGATCTCCTTCTCGGGATTTTTGAGAAGGTTTTGCTGAAAGAAGGATTCCGACGATTCACCGGTTTGAGAGTGGACTCTAGTAGCCATTGGAAGAAGAATAAAATTAACAGAAAATGAGGAAGGGATGAGTGAATACCTGGAGATTCTGTTGATGATATCTGGTTCTCGAACAAGAAGAGAGAAGATATAGGGGCGTAATAGATATCCATCGAGTGGAAAGTGCGTTGGAAGTTACATAGTGCTATCTTGACCGTCGTCTCGATTTAATAACCTCGATTTGCGAGATAAAGTTTTAAAATATATCCGTTGGATTGGTATACCAACAGATATATTTTGGGGACAATTGTTATGGGTGAATTTCTGCTTATATATCCTGATTAATATTCTGGCTTTAATTGTTTATTTGTGATCAGGATATCGGATCAGGATATTGGTAACATCCTGATACGATATCCTGGTACTAACCAATTAGCTCACGTGCAGATTGTTGTAACAAGCTTCTAACGGTCAGGAGGACTTCTTCCCCTCAAGACTCGGGCAAATCGGTTGGGTTATAGACGTTGAACCCGGAAGAAGTGGACTACAACGTTTACTTGAGGAATATTCGAAGCATCCTGGTTTAATAGGGTAGTTAGTTATTTTCGTTTTACTATAAATGGATTGATCGGATCAGGTTAAGGCACACACTTTTACGCACACTTTTACTCTCTTGTTGCAAACAATCACTACACTCAAACACTTGTACTCGAATTACGTTGTAACACCTAGTCGATCCGCATCATATCCTGCACTGTATCCTGATATTTGAAGTAATAGGAGAACAAGGCAGCTGCGATTGTCAGCTCCCGAGGTTTTGTGCCGGCGATCTAGATTGATCAAGGGCTTTCCTCGTACATCCTGTGTCACACTTTACATTTTCGCTCATTGTTTGATCATAAATACAGCTCTATATCCTGAGCCGTATCCTGAAACTATTTTTGCAACTAACTTAATCAACATATTTTCAACACACATTTCTAGCACACTACCTCACTTAACTAATTTGATCACTTAATTGCTTTGGTAATTTTTGACCAAAACACTAACCGATCTGAAAAACAAAAGAGAGAATGAAATCACATGGAGAAAGGCGAGAGTATATGAAATCCTTGCAAGTGTTAACTGTAGTTTGTAATAGTTTATACATTTATATCTTTCTATGTATATGCATTTAATTTAATACTATCAATATGAACGTTAGCATACTCTAAAATGTGACTGTTAATAAAAACTATCAACATTATCAACACTTGTTTCTTCATAATCAAATTAAACTACAGTTAATACAAATAAACCACAAACCTAAAATGCAACTCTCCCATCAAAGAAGGTAACACATATAACTTTTCAAGATGTTGCAACAATCTATCTATACTTTCTATAAAAGGAGAAAACCAAGTGACATAAGAAAATCTTCGTGTCATTTAACGATGTTGGAACAATGCAACTCTCCCATTAAAGAAGGTAGAACATGCAACTTTTCACGATGTTGCAACAATGATATTGCAACATCGATGTTGAAACGTTGATGTGTGAAACAGAGCTTCACTGAAACAACGATGTTGGAACAATGATATTGGAACAAAAATATTGGAAGGATAATGTGTAAACAGAATCAACAAATGTTCGAACAAAGAACTGTAATCGGAGATTAACCGGCTGAATCATGAGAGCTATGCATTTGAGAGATAGAGATATATATATATATATATATATATATATATGCTCGCAAATATGAGTGGGAGAGATGAATTGAAATTTGAATGTGGAGCCAGATTCATATATAGTTTGAATTTTGAATTTGGAGCCAGGATTTTGAATTTTGAATATGGGTAGAAGTTATGGGCAGAGGTTTGAAGAGTGTATAAAAGTTGCCCTTTTGTATGTGGGCAGAGGTTTGAATTTTCAATGTTGGGCAGACCTTTGAAATTTGGATGTGGGCCAGACCTTCGAAAATTATAGAGATTTCATATATTAAGGTTTATGATGCAGTAATGACATAAGAAAAGCCTTGTTAGACAGCCTCTATGGCTGCCACCTCAGTTTTTTTTATGTCACTTGATTTTCTCCTTTTATAAAAACTATAAATATATGGCTTTATGAGTTATGCCTTTCCTTTTTACTTATTTCCAAAATTTTGTTTCAAAATTATTTACAAAAAAAATTATTAAACAATACGCAAGTTGTAATCATGGCTGCACCTAGTGTAGTTGATTTTTTTTCTTTTATTTGTTATTCATTAAATGGAGGTAGTTTACTTCTCAAGTTTAGCTCAAAAATGATTATTTAAGTTGTTGTTTGCATTATTATTCAATATATACCTTAAAATTTTGTTGTATAATCTTTTACAACAATATATATATAGGGTTAGGATTTAGAGAAAATGGTGGAAAGTGTGAGAACGGTGAGAACGCTTATGGATCATCCGATCAAAACAATCTATGGACTAGATTGGCGCGGTGGCGTTTTCGTAAATAACATCAATTTTATTACGTGGACGCGCTTCATTAAGGGTAAAAGCGTCTTTTGACTACTCCAAACAAAACACCATCTCATGAAAATAAAACGCCAAAACAAAAATCACACACCATTCTAACTAAAAACACCATTATATATAAAACGTCAAACTTAATTATAGTAAAATCCCGCCTAAAAAAACCGCCAAAAAATCCTATATATACAACAACTCAGACCTTCAATTAAAAACACACACAAAAACCCCAAACGTCATATTTAATATATACCATTCGTCTGATAAACGCCAGAAAACCCAAACATCAAATATATTGTTGTCAATCAACTGTAGCTGCATGGGATGGACAAAATTGTCAGTTATCTTTCTTAACTGAGTATTAACAATGTTATCCATCACCATACAACAACACTTTATTGATTTTAGCATTATCAAATTTACAGTTTTTAGATGGTTTATTTTGTGGCGTTCTTTTTCTCGGTAAAACGCCAAAAAAGATAACATTTTGGCTGAAAGGGTGTAAACTCAATAACATTTTGCTGCATGAGATGGACAAAAAATATAGAAAAAAAGTTGATTTCAGACTTTGTGTTTCCAAACGGCGACAAAAAAACCACTTCAAAAAACAAAAATAAAAAAAAATCATACGAAAAGTTGAAACAGCCAGTGAAGATGCTTCAAAAGAAGAAAGAGACTGGTGACAGTGAAGATTTGGAAGATCAATATTTATTTTGTTTAATTTTCTTTTTCAGTTGATTGTTATATAATAACAACGCCATATCTAATAAAAACGCCAAAAAGCCAAATGTCTTACACCTTTGGCGTTTATCAAACCATCATAAAATTACTTTGGAAAAGTATTATAAAAAACCAAAAAAAAATAAATAAATAAAATAATAAAATAAATAAAAAACAAACTTGAAAATGTAACTAGAAACAGTAACTGCAAATCAGTAATACTGAAGATAGGCAAAATTTATTATATTAGAATCTAAAACACCAAACTTGAAAGATGGGACGTGTTACGGACTTCAGAGATAAAGCTTGTCAAAAACAATAATTACAAACAGTAACTGAAAAGACTAATATTTTATTATAATAACGCACCGCCTAACTTAGGCGCCAAAAAGAGATCCTATAAAATGATACGTGTCAGCAACTTCCATTTGATCAAACCAAAAAAAAAAAACAAATGCCAATACTACTAAATACCACTCACTGTAAAACGCCAAAAAAAATCAAAGATAGCTAATATGCTTTCTTGGATATTCAGTATTGTTATTCGTGAAGTTTCACTGAATGAATTGTTAGCGGAGGCGAGTAACTCAGTAAGATTTTGCTGCATGAGATGGACAAAAATTCAAGAAAAAGATACTGATGCCAGTCATATGGCATTTTGTATTTTTTGTTATTGAAGAAGGCTTGGATGAGGAGAAGAGATCAATGACACTTAAGAGTGGGTTGATTATAAAGATGAAGATCAACATGAAGAAAAAGCGAAAAACCCACCCGCACGTCATAGATCTATGTCCCCAAACATCCACAAAAAAGACACTTCAACAGACGAGCAGACAAAATAAACAAACCGATGAGTTTGTTAAGTTTTACATAAAACGCCATATTTTTTGTGACAGTTCTTGTACTATTTAAGAACAGAGAGACTGATGACAGTGAAGAGAGATCCGATTAGGATTTTTAATTTAATTTCTTCGCTTGTATTTTTTTTTTAATGTGGCTGAAATATAATCTAACAATTGTAAAACGCCAAGATAACACAAACGCCAAAATGTTTATAAAAAATAATAGAACAATGGGCCATCTTTTTAAAACGCCTTGAAAAACGTCATTCAGATAGATTTCCTGACCCACTGGGTTCCAATGGCATACGATTTGAATAAACGCCATAAACGCCAAAATGTTAATACAATGAATCCATTAAAACACCATTAATTATTGAATTTGGTTAACGCCAAAAATCTTAAACCCCAAAAATTAAAACACTATTCGAAAAAGCGGAACTGGAAAAGCAGAAGATGAAAGGACAAAAAAGCCCCTCCGCCCTTCTCTATGCCGCGTGACACGTGTTGGGGCAGGATGCGTTCTCACCGTTCTCACACTTTTGAGCGTTCTCATTTGAACCTTCCACTATATATATAGTGTGAGAAAGCATCCTGGCCCAACACGTGTCACGCGACATAGAGAAGGGCGGAGGGGCTTTTTTATCCTTTCATATTTCTTTTTTTAAACGCGTGTCACATCTCGTTTTCATTTTTTGGCGTTTAATAAATACGCGGCGTTTTTTATTGTTTGTAGATCAGGAACATAGTAAATATTTTGGCCTTTTTTTTGTTTTTTAAAATCAGGATGCATGTCTATGATGTAAAAAACATCAGTAATTTTCTTGATGTTTATTATATCAAGTAGGATATAGGTCTATAATGTGACAGACAATTATGGCTTTTTGAAAATATAAATAAATTCAATTTTCCATGTAGTGGCTTTTAATATAATAAATGTTTGGCAATAATGTTACCGTCTCTTCATTTGCTGTTTAGCAATTACTGTTTCTTTCAATTTCATTTGTGAATTAGTGTTGATTTTTCCAGTAATACTTGTTTGGCGTTTTTGGTGTTTTATAGCAACATCGTGCTTTGCTAGCATCCGTTCTATCAGTTTTCACACTATCAGGCGTTTTGGTGTTTGTAGTTTTTGGCGTTTTATACTCAATTTCTTTTTATTAGTAGAGAATTAAATAATAAACAACAGAGATTTCGATAACAAACAATAGAAAATGAAAAAAATTTTAAAAATTATAATCTAATTTCTCATCCAAATCTTCTCTGTCATCAGCCTCTTCTACTTTAAGCTTTTTGGCGTTTTGAACCTGTTTTTGAATTCCTTATGTAGATCCTTATTTTCCTACATAACGTCTGTCTTTAGAAGATGCTTATTTTTTGTAACATCCTTTATTGTGGGTTGATATATACTTGTTTGATGACATGTTGAAGACCAACGCCTGCTCTAATGTATTGATCTCTTCATGCCATTAATATATCCATCAAGAACAAAGTGACATGATGACATATCAGTTTCATCAGTCTATTTTTCTTGAATATTTGTCCATCTTATTCAGCAAAAACTTATAGAGATACCCACCTCAGAGAAGAATCCATTCAGTGAAACTTCATTCAACACAATATTCAATATAGAAGAAACGAGGTTCCGCATCTGTGGCTTTTTTTAACTATTTTTGGCGTTTTTAAAGTGAATGGTTTCTATGAAATATGGCGTTGTGTTTTTGGGGTTGTGATTAGTTGATTGTGCATAGACGTCTCTCTTATAGGATGTTTTTGGCGCGTAGTTTAGGCAGTATTTTATTTATAATAGATGATATTAATAAAGTAGCCGTCTTTTCAGTTACTGTGTATTTTTACTGTTTTTTTTTCAGTTTTTTTTTTTTTAAGTTTTTATGGTCATAGACTTTCTATCTCCCAAGCTTGGCATTTTTAATGGCTTTAAGTAGTTTTTGGCGTTTTTTTTTCCATTTTTAGCTTTTAATAAAACTTCTGCAAATTTCTTTTATTATAGTTTGGGGGTTTTTGGCGTTTTACTACATTATGGCGTTTCATAATCATTATGACTGTTTGGCGTTTTATTATTATAATGTTTTTTTTTGTTCTTAGCTAAAAAATACATAACAAACAACAGAAAAAGAAAATAAAAAAATAAAAATAGAAACAATTCTTCTTCCAAATCTTCACGGTCATCTCTTTCTTCTTTCAAACATGTTCAGTGGCGGTTTGGCTTTGTCATGCTTGTGTTTTTGTGGCCGTTTAGAAAGACAAAATGACATGAGTTTTTGGTTTGAATATGGATCTTCAAACCACTCATCAGTGTCATTCGTCTCTTCATGCCATTTTATGATTTGTCCATCCCATGCAGCAAAATGTTATTTGAGTCACAACACCTCAGGGAAGAATGCATTCTCTGAAACTTTGGCGTAGAACAATATTTGAATATACAAGAAATGATATTTGCCATTTTTGGCGTTTTACTGAGGAAATAGTGTATATGAAAGAACCGTCGATTTTTTGGAATCTTTGATGTTTGAGTGTTTTGGCGTTTTCTAAGATGATTGGTATATAGTAAAATATGGCGTTTTTTGACTAGGTGTGTTTTATATTTTTGGGGTTTTTTGGCGTTTGTAAGATGAATGGTATATAGTAGAAAATATGGCGTTTCAGGTTCTTGGGGGTGTGTTTTTATCTCTGGGATGTTTTTGTTTATATAGGGCTGTGTTTTGGTCCGTAATGGCATTTTATTCATTAGTATGGCGTTTTGGTATAGAAGTATAAAGACCTTTTTACCCTTAATGAAGCGCGTCCACTTAATAGAATTCGTGTTATTTACGAAAACGCCACCGCGCCAATCTATTCCATAGATTGTTTTGATCAGACGATCCATAAGCGTTCTCACCATTCTCACACTTTCCACCGTTTTCTCTAAATCCTGACCCCGTATATACATATATAGAGTGGGAGTTGGCTAGAAAGCCTTATTTTCCTAGAAAGTCTAGGAAGCAATCAGAACGTGACATGTGGCATTGAGGGATTTTAACTAAAAGGGCAATTGTGTAATTTGACATTTTATTTTAATTTTGGAATCTATATCTCATTAACTAACTATGCACGATTTTATGGTAACTGAATCTCCATGATTTGCGAATTACTAAATATCAATCAAATTCTCATTCGTTCCTTTCACGATCTTGATCAACTATCTTCGTAAATCATATTTTACGTAAGAGATAGTTATAGCTTCAAACACAATTCTTGATTGCAGAGATGGTAAATACATGTAACACCCCGTGTTTTCACAAGTCAAAGTCAAGGTCAACGTCAACGATCGGTTAAACGGATTTGACTTGAATAATAGGAAGTAACAATGCGATAAAGTTAACTAATCGATATTTGTAAAAATCGATATTTGTTAACCGCTATTTGTAAAAACGGATTTGACTTGAATGTGGAGAAAGTGTTGTACCTTGCAAAAATTGATATTTGTTAACCGCTATCAAATCAACGTACGACTATGAATAATAGGAAGTAACAATGCGATAAAGTTAACTAATCAATAATCAAGCTATGCTACTCGACATCGAATCATGATACGAACCGCAACTCGACTTAATCTGGTTAATTATACGTGTGTGTGTGCCTTATGTGTTACTTGTGCGTGTTTATATGTGTATGTTGTGGAAATCAATCGAACTCAATCGAAACTCGAAACGCAATCAACTCGAACTCGAATCGCAATCGAACTATGATAATTAGTGGAGAAGAGATTATGCAAGACATGAAGTAGTTGGGACTGAAAGTAATTTGACTAGGAAACCCTATCGTAACGAACCGCTCGCAATCGAAATCGAAACGCTAAAAATCGTCGCGTCAAACACTCAACCCAAGTGCCATCCGATCGGATAGCCATCCGATCGGATAGCAGCCTCACCAACCAAACAGATGCCATCCGACCCAGATGTCATCCGACCGGATGGTCAATCCGGGCGGTGTGTCATCCGATCGGATAACACTTTCCTCTTTTGGAATCCTATAAATACCCCTGTCATTTTCATTCTTACCATTTCTGGAAACTCTCAGTCCGAACCAGTCGTGCTCCTCCCCTTTTCTTCGATTTCTCTCAATCCAGGTAAGATCTCGCCCTAAATCTTGTACTTTCATGATCTACACGCACTCCTACACCTTTCTATCTTTAAATCTTAACTTTTAACCGTGAAATCACTAGATTTCGGGTGTTCTAGGGTGACGTCATCATGTGTTCTTCAAGAACTTCATGTTTTGACTTCAATCCACCAAGAACAACCAAGATCTAACCGATTTTCACGCAAACATACAAAGATCTTGTAAAGATCTCGACACAAGAATGGTGAAAAAGGATTGAAAGATGGTTTTAACTTTCTTTCAACTCTTTTACACTCAAAACACTAAAAACACTCAAAACCGGTAGAATCAGATTCTGGTCTAGTCTCCTACTCACTCTTAGTGTTGTACTGGCTCAGATCTGAATTCTACACACGAGACTACCGATTTCAGATTAAACAAGAACAACCGTACTGAGCCGGTAACCGGCCGAACTAGGGTGATTCCTGGTCGGTCTGGTCAGATTCTGCTTTCAGTAAGTAACCTCATTACAAAGCCGCCGTCCGACCGGATGACTATCCGACCGGATGACCATCCGAACGGATTGTCATCCGCACGACTTGTCATCCGATCGACCGACTTGGAAGACATAGATACTTTGATGTTTTCAAAATGCTACAACGAAAACTTCAAAAGTCAAACCATCATACACAAACACATCCTTCTTGTAGGAAGAAACAATCCACTCGAATAGTCATCTGACCGGATAACCTATCTGACCGGATGACCATTCGAACGGATTGTTATCCGCACGGATTGCTGTCCGCTCGGATTACCATCCGATCGAACTACCATCCGACTCACTCGTACCTTGTGTCGTTTTACGCATCACTTATCGTTATACAACTTAATCTATTCAGGCTAATCTTACTCGCTAAGCGTTCCCTTCAATCCATCAATCGCTGTGAGTATACCCGATCCCTTTTTGCTTTCAGCACTTTTGGGTGTTACATGCGTTACAACTATTCAAACTACAATAATCACACTAGTTCAGTTTCTGGGTCACATCGTTAATAGTCAAGGTATTCATGTCGATCCTACGAAGATTGAAGCTGTCAAGAGTTGGGTTACGCCTAAGAACCTGTCTGAGGTTCGTTCTTTTCTCGGACTAGCGGGCTATTATCGAAGGGTTCTCGAAGATTGCTGTGCCGCTTACCGCTCTCACTCACAAAGATCAGCCTTTTGTCTGGGGAAACAAACAAGAGACTGCCTTTCAAACCCTCAAACATAAGCTTTGCAATGCTCCTGTTCTCACTCTACCCGACGGAAACGACGATTTCATTGTCTACTGTGATGCTTCCAACCTTGGTCTCGGTTGTGTCCTCATGCAGCGGAACAAGGTTATAGCTTACGCGTCTCGTCAGCTCAAAATCCACGAGAAGAACTATACAACCCATGATCTCGAGCTAGGCGCGGTTTTTTTGCAATAAAGATTTGGCGACACTACCTATATGGTGCCAAGTGTACGATCTTCACCGATCATAGGAGCCTACAACATATCTTTAATCAAAAGGAACTTAATATGCGTCAACGCCGATGGGTAGAACTTCTCAACGATTACGACTGTGAGATCCGTTATCACCCAGGCAAGGCGAATGTTGTTGCCGACGCACTCAGCAGACAGAGTTATCTGCTTAGCACCCGTAATGTTCAAGCCCGACACGATCTCGAAACCCTCATTCGTGAAGCTCAGCATGCGTGTTTTTATGAACGCACTCTGAAGAGGGAACGAATCTATCACGATGGAGCCCAACTTGTGAGCAAATCCAATGGGATATTCCACTTTCTGGACCGAATCTGGATCCCTAAGCGGACCAATTTGTGACAGATCCTGATGGACGAAGCCCACAAATCCCGTTACTCTATTCATCCCGGTGCTGACAAAATGTACCAGGATCTTCGCTACAGATACTGGTGGCCCGGCATGAAAAGGGATATTGCCCTCTACGTTGGAAAATGCCTAACTTGTGCTAAAGTCAAGGCTGAACATCAAAGACCCTCTGGCTTACTCGAACAACCACCAATTCCTATGTGGAAGTGGGAAAGTATAGCTATGGATTTCGTAACGAAGCTTCCACACACGTTATCAGGTCACGACAGCATATGGGTTGTTGTTGACCGTTTGACTAAATCAGCTCACTTTCTGCCGATACGAGAAGACTACAAGGTAGAACGATTAGCCCGAATCTACACCGACGAGATCATTTGTAATCATGGGACGCCTCGTGACATCATCTCTGATCGTGATGCTCGGTTTACCTCGCGACTGTGGGAAACATTTCAAGAAGCTCTAGGTACAACTCTCAATCTAAGTACCGCTTTCCACCCACAAACCGACGGTCAGACTGAAAGAACGATTCGTACTCTTGAAGACATGCTCCGTTCGTGTGTCTTAGACTTCGGTGGTAATTGGGATAAATACCTGTCGTTAGTCGAATTCTCGTACAACAACAGCTATCATTCTAGCATCCAAATGGCACCATTCGAGGCATTATACAGAAGAAGATGTCGATCGCCTATTGTATGGCACGAGATCGGTCATTCGCAATTAATCGGTCCTGAGCTACTACAAGAAACGACAGACAAAATTTTCCAAATTCGAGACAACCTAGTGAAAGCTCGGGACCGACAGAAAAGTTACGCCGATAAAAAGCGCAAGCCCCGTGAATTTGACATTGGTGACTACGTACTCCTAAAGGTATCACCTTGGAAGGGTGTAGTCCGATTCGGCAAAAAGGGAAAACTCGCGCCTCGATACATTGGACCTTTTAAGATTCTGGAAAGAATCAGATTGTCGCCTACAGACTCGAACTACCGGAGGAACTTAGTAACGTCCACCCGACTTTCCACGTGTCAAACCTCCGAAAGTGCCTAGCCGACCACGACCTACATGTCTCTCTCGATGTCCTACAAATAAACGAAACATTACACTTCGTGGAGAAGCCTGTCGAAATCATGGATCGCCAAACCAAGCAGCTCAGACGCTCTCGCATTCCTATTGTGAAAGTCCAATGGGAAGGCAAACGAGGCGCAGAGTTCACTTGGGAACTCGAAAGCGACATGAAGACGAAGTACCCGTAGTTGTTTAGATAGAGAAGCTAGAGAGAGAAAGTGACATTGTGATTCTAGTGCTTTGTACGATTCCATATCAATCTAAAGAATCACCGATTATAGTACGTTCTTGTGTGTTTGATCACCTTCGTGTACGGATTCCGCACGTCACGCGTTCAGTTCGCAATCGTTTCGGAGTCAAAACCGGTCTGAACAGAAAGTTTTCAAACGTGATTCACGGTGTGGTACGACTTACAGCTTAATTTCGAGACGAAATTCCCTAAACAAGGGGAGGCTGTAACACCCCGTGTTTTCACAAGTCAAAGTCAAAGTCAAGGTCAACGTCAATGACCGGTTAAACGGATTTGACTTAAAGTAATCTTTTTATTTTAATTGTATTATGTGGAGTAAGTGTTGTACCTTGCAAAAATCGATATTTGTTAACCGCTATCAAATCAACTTACGACTGTGAATAATAGGAAGTAACAATGCGATAAAGTTAACTAATCAATAATCAAGCTATGCTACTCGACATCGAATCATGATACGAACCGCAACTCGACTTAATCTGGTTAATTATACGTGTGTGTGTGCCTTATGTGTTACTTGTGCGTGTTTATATGTGTATGTTGTGGAAATCAATCGAACTCAATCGAAACTCAAAACGCAATCAACTCGAACTCGAATCGCAATCGAACTACGATAATTAGTGGAGAAGAGATTATGCAAGACATGAAGTAGTTTGGACTGAAAGTAATTTGACTAGGAAACCCTATCGTAATGAACCGCTCGCAATCGAAATCGAAACGCTAAAAATCGTCGCGTCAAACACTCAACCCAGGTGCCATCCGATCAGATAGCCATCCGATCAGATAGCAGCCTCACCAACCAAACAGATGCCATCCGACCCAGATGTCATCCGACCGGATGGTCAATCCGGGCGGTGTGTCATCCGATCGGATAACACTTTCCTCTTTTGGAATCCTATAAATACCCCTGTCATTGTCATTCTTACCATTTCTGGAAACTCTCTGTCCGAACCAGTCGTGCTCCTCCCCTTTTCTTCGATTTCTCTCAATCCAGGTAAGATCTCGCCCTAAATATTGTACTTTCATGATCTACACGCACTCCTACACCTTTCTATCTTTAAATCTTAACTTTTAACCGTGAAATCACTAGATTTCGGGTGTTATAGGGTGACGTCATCATGTGTTCTTCAAGAACTTCATGTTTTGACTTCAATCCACCAAGAACAACCGAGATCTAACCGATTTTCACGCAAACATACAAAGATCTTGTAAAGATCTCGACACAATATTGGTGAAAAAGGATTGAAAGATGGTTTTAACTTTCTTTCAACTCTTTTACACTCAAAACACTCAAAACCGGTAGAATCAGATTCTGGTCTAGTCTCCTACTCACTCTTAGTGTTGTACTGGCTCAGATCTGAATTCTACACACGAGACTACCGATTTCGGATTAAACAAGAACAACTGTACTGAGCCGGTAACCGGCCGAACTAGGGTGATTCCTGGTCGGTCTGGTCACTTGGGACAAAACGGAGTTCCATTGGTTAACACGTCGTCACCACGTCTCGATAAAACGACAAACAACCAAAAACGACCAAGTGTAGGACGAGCAGGACAATCAGGACGGATTACTGTCTGGACGGATTACTGTCCGATCATATAGGTCATCCGAACGGATTGTCATCCGAACGGATCACACTTGGGTCCCACCTTCAAAACAATCTTAACTGAAGTTTGAGTATCGACGAATTGCAGTCCGATCGGACGACCATCTGACTGGATTACTCTTCGGATCATGAGATACTAAGACTTTAAAGACTTGAACAATTTTCAACGTGTTCAATGACAAGGTTGCCATCCGATCGGATTGCCATCCGATCGAACGACACTTTTGTCATGAATTTGCTTTCAGTAAGTAACCTCATTACAAAGCCGCCGTCCGACCGGATGACTATCCGACCGGATGACCATCCGAATGGATTGTCATCCGCACGACTTGTCATCCGATCGACCGACTTGGAAGACAGAGATACTTCGATGTTTTCAAAATGCTACAACGAAAACTTCAAAAGTCAAACCATCATACACAAACACATCCTTCTTGTAGGAAGAAATAATCCACTCGAATAGTCATCCGACCGGATAACCTATCTGACCGGATGACCATTCGAACGGATTGTTATCCGCACGGATTGCTGTCCGCTCGGATTACCATCCGATCGAACTACCATCCGACTCACTCGTACCTTGTGTCGTTTTACGCATCACTTATCGTTATACAACTTAATCTATTCAGGCTAATCTTACTCGCTAAGCGCTCCCTTCAATCCATCAATCGCTGTGAGTATACCCGATCCTTATTTGCTTTCAGCACTTTTGGGTGTTACATACGTTACGAATATTCAAACTACAATAATCACACTACTCAATACTATTTGAACGCTAACCGTTAATGCATGTTATACGTGGCTTATGAATGCTTGTTTGTTATGTTTACACATGGAATGCTGTCTACCTGCCTTAGCAACGATAGTACTATAGTTTGGACTCAGCACCCGTTCACACGGGGGTTGTTAAGGATCATTTACTTGCATGGATTACGGTGGTAATCATGTATTGCGAACTGCCTCGGGCAGTCAACCCGCAGTCATTGGTATCGATGGATCTATGTCGATAACTAACGTGCTTCATTCCTCTATGTGTACGTGCTGGTTATGCGTAAACGAATTCGAACTCTATATGCTACTATCAAACTTGTATGCTCACCTTTACATTATATGTATTGACTTTATTTTAACGTATGTGACAGGTGCTTAGGACGCACACTTGGTAGGAATTTGAAGCTAGAATAAAGCTCTAGAACCCAACAAATAGTTGTCTGTAGTGGTCAAACTAAGGGTCTCTAGAAGCAGATAAACAATTGCTGTCTATTTAAATCTGAGTTGTCGAAACAGAATAATTGCCTGGATTTTTGTCTGTAATAATTATTTTGCTGTTTGAGATATGGTATGGGACGTATTATTTTAAATTGAATAGTATTGATAATTGTTATGTAAACTTCTGGACAATCTGTTTCGCTCAGTGCCACGCCCCGATGATTACGCCATCGGTTGGGGTGCGACAGATTGGTATCAGAGCACATAACTATAGGGAATTAGGCAAGACTCGACCTAGTCCGGGTCGATGTCTTAGAAACCTAGTCTATAGTTAGGAACCAGCAGACCAACTTGTGCATATCTAGTAGGGATTATGTACTAGCTTATTTATGCTACACTATCACTACACTCGAGTTTACAGCTATAAATAGGCGATAAAGTCGAGATTAGGCTTGAAAACCACAAACTCCCGACTAAATTGCCTAAGTAATGCTGTTTTATCAACTTTTTTTTTATAACGAACGCTTATTCAATGGGGGAAATTATACCAAATCAGGAGTGAAATCCATTTTTTGATGAATAATCTCCTCTACTTTATCAAAACAGGGACGAAGTTGTTGAGACAGGGGTGAAACCCTAACCTTGACGACTTGTTCCGCATATTTTACAAAACTCTCACTAAAATCTCAACGGACTCCAACGACCTGAAGTCACGACATGACTAACGGGAATCGTGTCAGACGCCCAAGAATCGAGGCAAGGACACAGTCCTGAAAGTCGAACGTAGGCAACAAGTCCTTGCGAATAGTTGAATCGCTTTGGGTAGTCGAAGTCTACTAGCCGCAGACAGTCTATCTCTCGATTTTTATGTATTTCAAGCCCTGAACATGCAACTGTTGACTTTGATAATTCATCGATTTTATGAGTTTATATGTGTTTTACCTGTTTATGTGTTTAAATTTTTGGAGATTTACTCGATTTTGCTTTCACTTCGATCGACACATACGACTCGCATTGCTTTTCTATCTCAAACCGCTAATAAATCGTTGAATTGTGGACAACCTTAGGCTACGGTAAGCTATTCGGTATACTAAAACGCGATCGCTATGGTCGAATGATCGCAAGCTTTGAATGATAGGTTTCTGTATTCTGACTGCCTCTTGTGTGAAAATGCCTCTGTGCTCTATGTGCTTATGTGTTAATGTGATTCTGTGCTCTACGTGCCTATGTGTTTATGTGGTTCTGTGTCCTACGTGGTTATACGTCCATGTGATTACGTGATATGTGTTCCTGAGCTTTAGTAGTAATAGACGTGTGAGGTGAGATTCGAATACATGTGTTGAGTCTTGTGATGGTGTCTGTTGCAGACAATGTCGTCTGGATCCCGTCACGCACTTTCTCGTCAGGAAAAGAGAGATAAACGTCTTGCTGCCATCATCGCTAAGAGCGTGGCAAAGGCCGTGAGTGATGTTTATGAGAATGCCAGCAAATCGTTTGAGGAATCGAGAACCGAAGCTCCAAAAGCTGCCGCAAGGCCCTTCAGTTTCAAGCAATTCAACTCGTGTGGGCCAAAGGAATTCACTGGCGAAGAAGGTCCCACTGCATTATTTCACTGGTTTGACTCCATTGAGGTTACTCTGCGACAGAGTGGTTGCCCTGATGACCTCCGTACTCTGAATGCTACCGGCGTTTTCCAGTCCCGTGCACTAGACTGGTGGACGGCCGAGAGGAACAAGCGAGGAAACGATGCAGCCTACGGTCTGTCGTGGGACGAGCTCAAGGAAGTTATGCTAGAGGAATTCTGCCCTCCTCACGAACGTCAAAAGCTAGAAGATGAATTTTGGCACATACAGCAGAAGGATGGAGACAATGCTGGCCTTACAGCTTGTTTCAAACAGCTCAGCATTATCTGTCCCAACCAAGTCAAGACTCCAGACATGGCGATCAAGAAGTACATCCGGGCCCTGCCCGACTGCGTCGCCGATTTCGTGCAAGCGGCTAAGACTACGACGATCGAGGAAACTTATCTACTGGCCGCTGAAATCAATGACAAGCGGGTTAAGGCTCGTGTCTGGGATAAGACTTCAAAGCATCTGCATCAAGCTACCGCTACCACACCAACTGCTGAACCAACCACACCAAGCAACAAGAAGAAGAACAAGAGAAAGAACAGCTCCAGCAACAAGAACTGTGCGATCACTGCTACACCGGTTCAATGCGTACCAGCTCAACAACGTCAAGTAGCGGCGCCTGTGACCAATGCACCTCCTGCTAAACGTGCATACACTGGGCCACACCCGCTCTGCCCTACTTGTACCTACCATCACCCTACTGCCATTCCTTGCCGTTTCTGCGCTCATTGCAATGTGTACGGGCATTTTACTGCTAACTGCCGCATCCGACAAGCTCCTGCTCATCAAGCTCTCCTCACTGCCCCACAGGGTCAACAAGCCCCTCCGGCAGCCGCAGTCAAAGCCAGAGCCTGCTTCGCATGTGGCGATCCGAACCATTTCGCCAACATGTGCCCAAACAGGGTTGTGAAACAAGAGCCCCAGCAGCAACAGCCTCAACAGCAGCAGCAACAGCAACAACAGGCCACACGCGCCAAAACTTTCAACATCAACGTGCGCCAAGCACAAGCCGACAACAACGTGGTTAATGGTATGTTCCTTATGAATGGTATTTATGCATCATGTTTTTTGATACTGGAGCCGATAATTGCTTTGTGTCGTTCGAATTCGAGAAGCTCCTTAATCGTAAACGCTCCAAACTCTCCTCGACATTCGACGTTGAAGTCGCCACTGGAAGAACCGTCGCCGTCAATTCTGTTCTTCGTGATTGTACTCTTGAGCTCAACAATCACATTTTTCCAATCGACCTCATTCCGATGCAACTCGGAAGTTTCGACGTCATAGTAGGCATGGACTTTCTCCGCGAAAACCATGCTGAAGTTGTGTGTTACGATAAGATGATTCGATTTTCGCTCGCGAATGGTGATCTAATGTGTGTATACGGTGAAACTGCCTCGAAAGGACTCAAGCTCATGTCGTGTGTCCAAGCCAGCAAGTATCTCCGCAAGGAATACAGAGCTTTCTTGGTGAACATTGTAGTAGCAGAGAAGGAAAAGAAAGAGAAGAAGGAAGTAAGAGACGTTCCTGTGGTTCGTGAATTTCCTCATATGTTTCCTGATGATCTTCCAGGTTTACCGCCAAGTCGTGATATCGACTTTCGTATCGACCTCATTCCTGGAGCGAATCCTATTGCCAAAGCTCCTTATCGACTTGCGCCATCCGAAATGCGTGAACTCTCAAACCAACTCCAGGAATTACTTGAGAAAGGCTTCATTCGCCCGAGCACCTCTCCATGGGGCGCTCCAGTCCTTTTCGTCAAAAAGAAGGACGGATCGTTCCGGATGTGCATCGACTATCGGGAATTGAATAGAGTTAACTATCAAGAACCGTTATCCCTACCTCGCATCGATGACTTGTTTGATCAGCTACAGGGCGCTACGTGTTTCTCGAAGATCGATCTACATTCAGGATATCATCAACTGCGCATACAAGAGGAGGATATACCCAAAACCGCATTTCGCACCCGATACGGCCATTACGAATTTGTTGTAATGCCTTTTGGTTTAACCAACGCACCAGCGGTCTTAATGGATCTTATGAATCGCGTGTGTAAACCATATCTCGATCGTTTCGTCATCGTGTTCATCGACGATGTCTTGATCTATTCCAAGTCGAAGGCCGAACACACGCAACATCTACGTTTGGTCCTCGAGTTGCTCTAGGGGAATCGAATCTATGCCAAATTCTCCAAGTGCGAATTTTGGTTGGAGGAAGTTCAGTTTCTGGGTCACATCGTTAATAGTCAAGGTATTCATGTCGATCCTACGAAGATTGAAGCTGTCAAGAGTTGGGTTACGCCTAAGAACCTGTCTGAGGTTCGTTCTTTTCTCGGACTAGCGGGCTATTATCGACGATTTATCGAAGGGTTCTCGAAGATTGCTGTGCCGCTTACCGCTCTCACGCACAAAGATCAGCCTTTTGTCTGGGGAACCAAACAAGAGACTGCCTTTCAAACCCTCAAACATAAGCTTTGCAATGCTCCTGTTCTCACTCTACCCGACGGAAACGACAATTTCATTGTCTACTGTGATGCTTCCAACCTTGGTCTCGGTTGTGTCCTCATGCAGCGGAACAAGGTTATAGCTTACGCGTCTCGTCAGCTCAAAATCCACGAGAAGAACTATACAACCCATGATCTCGAGCTAGGCGCGGTTGTTTTTGCAATAAAGATTTGGCGACACTACCTATATGGTGCCAAGTGTACGATCTTCACCGATCATAGGAGCCTACAACATATCTTTAATCAAAAGGAACTTAATATGCGTCAACGCCGATGGGTAGAACTTCTCAACGATTACGACTGTGAGATCCGTTATCACCCAGGCAAGGCGAATGTTGTTGCCGACGCACTTAGCAGACAGAGTTATCTGCTTAGCACCCGTAATGTTCAAGCCCGACACGATCTCGAAACCCTCATTCGTGAAGCTCAGCATGCGTGTTTTTATGAACGCACTCTGAAGAGGGAACGAATCTATCACGATGGAGCCCAACTTGTGAGCAAATCCAATGGGATATTCCACTTTCTGGACCGAATCTGGATCCCTAAGCGGACCAATTTGTGACAGATCCTGATGGACGAAGCCCACAAATCCCGTTACTCTATTCATCCCGGTGCTGACAAAATGTACCAGGATCTTCGCTACAGATACTGGTGGCCCGGCATGAAAAGGGATATTGCCCTCTACGTTGGAAAATGCCTAACTTGTGCTAAAGTCAAGGCTGAACATCAAAGACCCTCTGGCTTACTCGAACAACCACCAATTCCTATGTGGAAGTGGGAAAGTATAGCTATGGATTTCGTAACGAAGCTTCCACACACGTTATCAGGTCACGACAGCATATGGGTTGTTGTTGACCGTTTGACTAAATCAGCTCACTTTCTGCCGATACGAGAAGACTACAAGGTAGAACGATTAGCCCGAATCTACACCGACGAGATCATTTGTAATCATGGGACGCCTCGTGACATCATCTCTGATCGTGATACTCGGTTTACCTCGCGACTGTGGGAAACATTTCAAGAAGCTCTAGGTACAACTCTCAATCTAAGTACCGCTTTCCACCCACAAACCGACGGTCAGACTGAAAGAACGATTCGTACTCTTGAAGACATGCTCCGTTCGTGTGTCTTAGACTTCGGTGGTAATTGGGATAAATACCTGTCGTTAGTCGAATTCTCGTACAACAACAGCTATCATTCTAGCATCCAAATGGCACCATTCGAGGCATTATACAGAAGAAGATGTCGATCGCCTATTGTATGGCACGAGATCGGTCATTCGCAATTAATCGGTCCTGAGCTACTACAAGAAACGACAGACAAAATTTTCCAAATTCGAGACAACCTAGTGAAAGCTCGGGACCGACAGAAAAGTTACGCCGATAAAAAGCGCAAGCCCCGTGAATTTGACGTTGGTGACTACGTACTCCTAAAGGTATCACCTTGGAAGGGTGTAGTCCGATTCGGCAAAAAGGGAAAACTCGCGCCTCGATACATTGGACCTTTTAAGATTCTGGAAAGAATCAGATTGTCGCCTACAGACTCGAACTACCGGAGGAACTTAGTAACGTCCACCCGACTTTCCACGTGTCAAACCTCCGAAAGTGCCTAGCCGACCACGACCTACATGTCTCTCTCGATGTCCTACAAATAAACGAAACATTACACTTCGTGGAGAAGCCTGTCGAAATCATGGATCGCCAAACCAAGCAGCTCAGACGCTCTCGCATTCCTATTGTGAAAGTCCAATGGGAAGGCAAACGAGGCGCAGAGTTCACTTGGGAACTCGAAAGCGACATGAAGACGAAGTACCCGTAGTTGTTTAGATAGAGAAGCTAGAGAGAGAAAGTGACATTGTGATTCTAGTGCTTTGTACGATTCCATATCAATCTAAAGAATCACCGATTATAGTACGTTCTTGTGTGTTTGATCACCTTCGTGTACGGATTCCGCACGTCACGCGTTCAGTTCGCAATCGTTTCGGAGTCAAAACCGGTCTGAACAGAAAGTTTTCAAACGTGATTCACGGTGTGGTACGACTTACAGCTTAATTTCGAGACGAAATTCCCTAAACAAGGGGAGGCTGTAACACCCCGTGTTTTCACAAGTCAAAGTCAAAGTCAAGGTCAACGTCAATGACCGGTTAAACGGATTTGACTTAAAGTAATCTTTTTATTTTAATTGTATTATGTGGAGTAAGTGTTGTACCTTGCAAAAATCGATATTTGTTAACCGCTATCAAATCGACTTACGACTGTGAATAATAGGAAGTAACAATGCGATAAAGTTAACTAATCAATAATCAAGCTATGCTACTCGACATCGAATCATGATACGAACCGCAACTCGACTTAATCTGGTTAATTATACGTGTGTGTGTGCCTTATGTGTTACTTGTGCGTGTTTATATGTGTAGGTTGTGGAAATCAATCGAACTCAATCGAAACTCAAAACGCAATCAACTCGAACTCGAATCGCAATCGAACTACGATAATTAGTGGAGAAGAGATTATGCAAGACATGAAGTAGTTTGGACTGAAAGTAATTTGACTAGGAAACCCTATCATAACGAACCGCTCACAATCGAAATCGAAACGCTAAAAATCATCGCGTCAAACACTCAACCCAGGTGCCATCCGATCAGATAGCAGCCTCACCAACCAAACAGATGCCATCCGACCCAGATGTCATCCGACCGGATGGTCAATCCGGGCGGTGTGTCATCCGATCGGATAACACTTTCCTCTTTTGGAATCCTATAAATACCCCTGTCATTGTCATTCTTACCATTTCTGGAAACTCTCTGTCCGAACCAGTCGTGCTCCTCCCCTTTTCTTCGATTTCTCTCAATCCAGGTAAGATCTCGCCCTAAATCTTGTACTTTCATGATCTACACGCACTCCTACACCTTTCTATCTTTAAATCTTAACTTTTAACCGTGAAATCACTAGATTTCGGGTGTTATAGGGTGACGTCATCATGTGTTCTTCAAGAACTTCATGTTTTGACTTCAATCCACCAAGAACAACCGAGATCTAACCGATTTTCACGCAAACATACAAAGATCTTGTAAAGATCTCGACACAAGAATGGTGAAAAAGGATTGAAAGATGGTTTTAACTTTCTTTCAACTCTTTTACACTCAAAACACTCAAAACCGGTAGAATCAGATTCTGGTCTAGTCTCCTACTCACTCTTAGTGTTGTACTGGCTCAGATCTGAATTCTACACACGAGACTACCGATTTCGGATTAAACAAGAACAACTGTACTGAGCCGGTAACCGGCCGAACTAGGGTGATTCCTGGTCGGTCTGGTCACTTGGGACAAAACGGAGTTCCATTGGTTAACACGTCGTCACCACGTCTCGATAAAACGACAAACAACCAAAAACGACCAAGTGTAGGACGAGCAGGACAATCAGGACGGATTACTGTCCGGACGGATTACTGTCCGATCATATAGGTCATCCGAACGGATTGTCATCCGAACGGATCACACTTGGGTCCCACCTTCAAAACAATCTTAACTGAAGTTTGAGTATCGACGAATTGCAGTCCGATCGGACTACCATCTGACTGGATTACTCTTCGGATCATGAGATACTAAGACTTTAAAGACTTGAACAATTTTCAACGTGTTCAATGACAAGGTTGCCATCCGATCGGATTGCCATCCGATCGAACGACACTTTTGTCATGAATTTGCTTTCAGTAAGTAACCTCATTACAAAGCCGCCGTCCGACCGGATGACTATCCGACCGGATGACCATCCGAATGGATTGTCATCCGCACAACTTGTCATCCGATCGACCGACTTGGAAGACAGAGATACTTCGATGTCTTCAAAATGCTACAACGAAAACTTCAAAAGGCAAACCATCATACACAAACACATCCTTCTTGTAGGAAGAAATAATCCACTCGAATAGTCATCTGACCGGATAACCTATCCGACCGGATGACCATTCGAACGGATTGTTATCCGCACGGATTGCTGTCCGCTCGGATTACCATCCGATCGAACTACCATCCGACTCACTCGTACCTTGTGTCGTTTTACGCATCACTTATCGTTATACAACTTAATCTATTCAGGCTAATCTTACTCGCTAAGCGCTCCCTTCAATCCATCAATCGCTGTGAGTATACCCGATCCCTATTTGCTTTCAGCACTTTTGGGTGTTACATACGTTACGAATATTCAAACTACAATAATCACACTACTCAATACTATTTGAACGCTAATCGTTAATGCATGTTATACGTATCTTATGAATGCTTGTTTGTTATGTTTACACATGGAATGCTGTCTACCTGCCTTAGCAACGATAGTACTACAGTTTGGACTCAGCACCCGTTCACACGGGGGTTGTTAAGGATCATTTACTTGCATGGATTACGGTGGTAATCATGTATTGTGAACTGCCTCGGGCAGTCAACCCGCAGTCATTGGTATCGATGGATCTATGTCGATAACTAACGTGCTTCATTCCTCTATGTGTACGTGCTGGTTATGCGTAAACGAATTCGAACTCTATATGCTACTATCAAACTTGTATGCTCACCTTTACATTATATGCATTGACTTTATTTTAACGTATGTGACAGGTTCTTAGGACGCACACTTGGTAGGAATTTGAAGCTAGAATAAAGCTCTAGAGCCCAACAAATAGTTGTCTGTAGTGGTCAAACTAAGGGTCTCTAGAAGCAGATAAACAATTGCTGTCTATTTAAATCTGAGTTGTCGAAACAGAATAATTGCCTGGATTTTTGTCTGTAATAATTATTTTGCTGTTTGAGATATGGTATGGGACGTATTATTTTAAATTGAATAGTATTGATAAATGTTATGGAAACTTCTGGACAATCTGTTTCGCTCAGTGCCACGCCCCGATGATTCCGCCATCGGTTGGGGTGCGACAGATTGGTATCAGAGCACATAACTATAGGGAATTAGGCAAGACTCGACCTAGTCCGGGTCGATGTCTTAGAAACCTAGTCTATAGTTAGGAACCAGCAGACCAACTTGTGCATATCTAGTAGGGATTATGTACTAGCTTATTTATGCTACACTATCACTACACTCGAGTTTACAGCTATAAATAGGCGATAAAGTCGAGATTAGGCGTGAAAACCACAAACTCCCGACTAAATTGCCTAAGTAATGCTGTTTTATCAACTTTTTTTTTTATAACGAACGCTTATTCAATGGGGGAAATTATACCAAATCAGGAGTGAAATCCATTTTTTGATGAATAATCTCCTCTACTTTATCAAAACAGGGACGAAGTTGTTGAGACAGGGGTGAAACCCTAACCTTGACGACTTGTTCCGCATATTTTACAAAACTCTCACTAAAGTCTCAACGGACTCCAACGACCTGAAGTCACGACATGACTAACGGGAATCGTGTCAGACGCCCAAGAATCGAGGCAAGGACACAGTCCTGAAAGTCGAACGTAGGCAACAAGTCCTTGCGAATAGTTGAATCGCTTTGGGTAGTCGAAGTCTACTAGCCGCAGACAGTCTATCTCTCGATTTTTATGTATTTCAAGCCCTGAACACGCAACTGTTGACTTTGATAATTCATCGATTTTATGAGTTTATATGTGTTTTACCTGTTTATGTGTTTAAATTTTTGGAGATTTACTCGATTTTGCTTTCACTTCGATCGACACATACGACTCGCATTGCTTTTCTATCTCAAACCGCTAATAAATCGTTGAATTGTGGACAACCTTAGGCTACGGTAAGCTATTCGGTATACTAAAACGCGATCGCTATGGTCGAACGATCGCAAGCTTTGAATGATAGGTTTCTGTATTCTGACTGCCTCTTGTGTGAAAATGCCTCTGTGCTCTACGTGCCTATGTGTTTATGTGGTTCTGTGCTCTACGTGCCTATGTTTTTATAAACAAATTTATATTTTTAATAATGTTTTATAAATAAAAACCGAATACATTTTAAAATAAAATTTCCTAGTGCTTGGAATATTTTTTCTTTATCTCTTCTCTCGTCTCCAACATTAGTTCCAACTCTTCACCTGATAGGTGATCGATGGACTGGGCGAGAAATTTCATATCATCTCGTCTTTGTTTCAGGGCATCCCTAGCTTCTTTGCTCTTCCGAATTTCGGCCCTTTGTTGTTGTAATACGTTAAATGTATCTAACTTGCATGCAATGTCTTCCAACTGATTGCTGTATACTCCCTTACGCAAGCCCGAACTCCAAACTGAAGGCAATAAGCTATCATTTTCATGATAAAAATCTCTTCCTATTTCTTCGTGGAATGCTTTACTGATCGCGTCCCACAAGTGGTTTCTATGTTGAGAATTTCCTATTTTAATAAAAACAACATTTAATATATTACAAAGTTATATAATAAAAAACATAAATATTAAAATAAGGGCTACAAAATTTTTAAAAATACCTAAAGTTGGATATAGAGATTTCTGAACCCAAGCCCTCGCCAATGCAACTTCTTCTTTAAGGACCCATCTTTGTTGTTTTCGTTTGGCGCTTTCAAGTGCTTTCTCGGCCTCGGTTTTTTTCTTGTGACTTCTCTTCTTGATGGGGTTGGATCCGGAAGACCCATCGTTAGGGGGTTGAGTTTCGGGGAAGGTTTCGGTTTGTGAAAGGTTGATTGGCGTTTGTGGAATCGGGCTAAGTATAGAATCGTTGGTGTGAGGGAAGTTAGTGTAAAAACGATTCGAGAGAAACGATGCGTAACCCGCCATATCGGGCATAGTGGAGTGTATTAAAAAGGGAGCAATTGGACGATTGGGTGGTTGGCTAGGTGTGTCTTGTAATGCCCACGGATTGTTCGGGTCAAAACCACGATTATGAGGATTCATTTTTCGTATTGTGGTTGGATGAGAATTTTTTTTTAAATAAGATAGAGATGATTATAGAAAAGGTGGAGTAGTACTAGTAAAAAAATGAAAGGAAGTGTGGGTATTTATAGTGAAAAAAAATAGAAGTTTGAGTATTTTTTTAAACATAGCCATTGGCCAACGGCTAGAAATCTTGGCCAATGCGATCCCGCCATGTCATGCTCATAGCCCCGCCCAACGCCCGGGCTGAAACCCCCGTCCAAGGGGTCACGTCGAAACCCAAGCCCACCCGGGGTGGTGACTTGGGAGTTTGTACCCACCCACGCCCCAACCCCCGCCCCATACCCCATAGTCTTAGCAATGGTTTTAAATGTCACAAAGCTCTCTTTTGTAGCAGTGGTTAACATACTATTTGTCTAAGGGAGAAAGGGATACTCGAAGGTTGTATCCTAGCTTCAACCAATCAACATCCGTTGTATCAAATTGATATCAAAGTACACATTAGTTAGTAAACACCAGTACAAACCATTTTTTTTTTACTTTAAATAAAGTCAAATATAAAATAAAACCTAAAAGTACATGAAAATAAAACATAAAACTTAAACATTACATAAAACCTAAACATTACATAAAAAATAAAACATAAACTTAAACGTTACATAACAATAAACATAAAACCTAAACATATATCCTAAGAATTTGTCACGCCGAAATATGCTCAAAGTCCTCTTCGTAGGTGTGTTTGCAGCAGTGGCGGACTCATGAATTTTTTCATAGGGGTGCGGAATATTTTTTAAAAATTTTAGGCGCGTAGATATATAAATAAAAAATTCGGTTTGGGTCGGGCCGGGTCATGTAAAACAAAAGAACATCAAACTAAAATTTATATAATCATCAAAAACACGTCAAACGTTGTTACAAACATATTTAAAATGTCACCCTACGAGTTTTCATTTTTTGAAACCTATCCAAAACATCATCTAGAGGTACTTTCTTATGCAAGTCGTTCTCTATATAATATATACAACTATCACTTAAATTCTCATCGCCAATCCGATTACGCTAGTCGGTCTTCACATTCTCCATTGCCAAAAAACATCTTTTAACGGTTGCGGTTGTGACAGGTAATACGAGAACAAGCTTCAATAAACGATACACCAATGTAAAAGTTTAAACCTTTTAAACCCATCCTATTATCTCTTGAGTCTTGAACAAAATCACATAAACACCAAAATAACCAAAAACAAAACATGTACCTGTGTAATATTTACGATTAGAAGCTGTTGGTGGCCAGAATTTTGCAGTCGTCGAATGGGGGTGGCTGTCGAAGTCGCTGGCAGTGAGGTAGAGGGAGGGCGGGAGTCGCACAGTGCTGGCAGTCGATTTAAGTTTGTTTTCTTGTGGACTGATTTTGTTTAATTAAAGTAGTATTTGGGTTGGGCTTGAATTGATATTAACTTATTGGGCTTGATGTTTGGTTACAAGAATGAATACAAGTTTAATTAAAGGGATTAGTGGGCTAACTTGTTTACATAATTGGGCCGGGTTTCAATTCGTGTTCACAAATTTTTTTATATAAATTCCTAACATTTTTTCTAAAGGATGCGGACGAAAATTTCCAAGGGGTGCGGTCAGGATTTTTTGCAGAAAATAGCACTAATTTTTTTTTTTAAGTGGTGCGGCTGCCCACCCACGCTATAAGGTGGGTACGCCCCTGGTTTGCAGTCCACAAGGGCCACTTGAATGACTTTCGATTCCGAAAGCTCGTTGTCGGGATTTTCCATATTGTTGAACCTCCCATGGAATCTTGTACACTTGAAACGTATAAATGAGATGTAGGAACTAGGTTCACTTTTTATTAAAAATATTAATAAAATAAATAATAACGAGACTTTCGTTATTCGTAGGAAATATGATAGTACAATCCGGTTACAAAACTATATGAACAATAAATAAAATACAAATATATTATACCAATCTTGATTCAAGCCAACGTCTTTGGAAGAACTTCAACCGCACCATCTTGTACGAACCTCCGCTGCGAGAATGGACAAACTATCGTTGAAGGTTTTGGTTGAGGATCGTGTTAGACACGAGGCCCTTAAAACAGATTCCGCGCCTCCTCTCAGCCGGTCTGTTTCCAGGATATAACAACCGAAGCAGTAGTTGTACTGCCGGAGATGACACTCGCGCCCGAGATTACACCGGATATAAATTGGTGTTATTGGAAAATAATGAAAAGAAGTTGTATATATTTTAGAGTACTCCTCTAAAATATGTTGTGAATGTCTATAATAGTTTTTGTGAGATCCTCTCATCTCATATTTTTTCGTATATCAAAATATGAACTCAACGTTCATATATATACACATTCACAAAAGTTGAAACATTCTTTGCCATTAATTCTCTAATTAACGAGGCAATAAATCTTGTAATAAACAAGATTTAATTATATTAAAATAGAATTCATGTGGTCAACGAAACTGTCATATTCATTCATGACAGAATTAAACGAATTGAAACAACTAGTTTGACCAAGTCCAACCAGTTGTTTTGTTTCCGCTGCAAACCTGTGCACGTGCTAGGACTGATCCGCCAGTCCACGCGCCATGCTTCAAGGATCTCATGTCGCGCCATATGGAGTCGCGCACCACACGGATGCGACTACGCATACCAGGACGCCACCTGGTCATGCGCCATCTATACTCACGCGCCACACGGATGCCACTATGTATACCAGGACGCCACCTCGTCATGCGCCATCCAACCTTGTGCGCCACTTGCATTCTTCGCCATAGCCAATGACATGTGCCATGCCATGGCATCCGCCTACTCCACCCAAGGGTGCGCCATAAGCGGACCCGCTATGTACCTGACCACGCGCTCATGGACAAAAATACAAAGGCGGTGTGCGAAGTGCAAAATGCACTACATAGGGCCTATAGCCCACGGCACGCGCACATATGTGCACGAGTAAGGGTGCTGCGCACCCTTTAGCGTCCCCACTAGTGTTTGCCTTTAAGGAAACAATATACAAGGAGTGCTCCTCCTTATAAACCACTTTAAGTTTTGTCCTCCCACCTATGTGGGACAAGTTGACAAAACTAATCCATTTTATTCATCTTTGTTTGTTCCAAACATACAACTTCAAGCTTCGATATCTCATTCATCTTAGCTCTATTTGGACATAGTTTGAACACAAACCATAAATAATTATTTATACAACACATATATAAATATTATTGATGTCCAAAATATTTAGTGAAAAACTCATTTTCACTAAAATTTCCAACAATCCCCCACATGAATGGAGATCGATTAAAACACACAAAATTCCCCAATGAAAACTCGACAGTCGAATATTGCAGGATAGGTAGGTGTAGCCTTTGAACCTTCCTTTGTGAAGCATACTTAGCCTCCTAGGGTTTTGTAGACGTGATGTCCTTGAACAAACCCCCATTTGTGCAGACGACAATATACATTCACACAATACTTTCCCTAGCCGGGCCATCTCCTCATGTATGTCTCCAATAGGAATGGACTAGGACGTATTTAAACACCCTTTTTTATAGTTTTAGGGGGATATATGAAACATATAAACTAGCTTATATATAAACATATATATTAGCTATGCCCCCACAGTGACTACCCTTCGGTTCATGATTAAGTTGGCCTATTGAACCTAGATCTTGGGATCTCCAGTCAACTAGGTTAGGTTTCCCTCATGTCCCTTTATCCATGGCTTTAGTCCCATTCCACAACCTGATCTCTTATCAACCCACTGGTTGTTGGATCCAAAATTATCTTTGACTTCGCTAAGTCACCAACGACAATTTAAATTGAGATCAGTTGTTCTAACGTGTTCTTGACTCGCTAGTCACCTTTGCCTTTTAGTCGATTCATAAGACTTATAACTCGTGATCTTAACCTGGATCCAGTTATGTACCTTGTCTTAGAATGACATGAAACTCAATTCATGGCCAAACACGTTTTCACCATGCCTTTGGTGTGTCATGACTGACATCTTACTAGATTTTGAATCTAACCAATTGGCATTCGAGTCCAATCTACTCGATTGACTCCATATAACCATTGTGTACTCCACTTGGTCAAGCGTTTGCAATATATGCAAGTCACCCCCACATTTAAGTGTAATTGGATAGCATCCAAATGGGGCGATGAAAGGTTCTCCCTTTCATTTTGAGTTTGAGAAAACTTCTCAACTCCCATTTCCACATTCAAATGCAAGTCACCCCCACATTTAAGTGTAATTGGATAACATCCAAATGGGGTGATGAAAGGTTCTCCCTTTCATTTCGAGTTTGAGAAAACTTCTCAACTACCATTTCCACATACCCTAAAGGGTTTGTTTCTTAAATGGCCTCCTCCCCCCACATTGCTTGCATTTTAATGAAGTTATATTTATAGTTTTGTTTAGCACAAAATTCGTTCTTGTGTCATCACATATTTTGAATGTTTAAAGTTAATTTAATCTCCGTCGAGCATATAAATTAACAAGTATTAGTCTAGCATGCTTTAGACCACAATACTCTAGCATGTGAACAGAAGATGCATCATTCTGATTCTTCACAGCCTTAAGAGATAACGCACTATCTCTTCCAAACATTCGTTTCTTAGTTTAGACACAATAATGAAATTTTATTTCACCATTCCAAAACCAACGGTTTTAGGAAGGTCTCAAAACCATAGTATAACTCGTTTGCCTTTTTATCTCCAAGGCTTCACCATTGACTTCCTAAGGACTTAAACATAAGTCTTAATCCAAGTCACTTTGATGGAAAATCTTTGTATAAAATCACTTGAGTCTTGAGATATAGCCAATTAGATTGACTCTCAACAACAAAGCATTCAAGGATGCCTATAGTGATATATACATTCACGTTGTTGTTTCATTAATACCATGTATCGGGATACTCTCCCAAATTGAGGACCACGCCTCCACATAGTTTAAACAACATTGATGGTGGTAGAAGCATCTACAAGTCCATCACTATTGTAAATTTCTGTTAATAAATTTGCTAAATTTATTAAAACCATTTACAATAATAACATATATTTCTTTCATATGTTATATTCTTTGAAAACTTACATGTGCATTTCCATGTTGATGCTCTCAACATTAGATGACATATCTCATTTTTCGTGTATTCCATCTCAAACCATACATCACGTTTCTCACGACGCCGTTATGAATTTGATGTTTGATTTGTGACTTATTACATAAGTCATGATCACAACCCGCTCGTTGTGTTTGTGTAAATTACTTTTTACACTTTGTATCAAAATGTGTATCCTTTTGACAACTTATTAGTAGTCCAAAATAACGGATACACCAATGATATCTAAACATCAAAAGCCAAAGTGTTATTATCTTCAACACTTTTTTACCGAAATAAACGCAATTATTTCGTTTGGTGTCATGTTGCGTATAACTTGTTTCGTCAGTTGTCCAAAATATAAAGTTGTTTACAATTAACTACTCGCAAGTAGTTGAGCAACTTATTATATTTATAACAACATCGAGTTGTTTTTCACCAAATAGTCTCTCCAAGACTATTATATGCTTCAAGACGTTATACTTTGCAAAGACATGTTTTATTCGTTCAAAACATTTCTCGTTTTTGCAAGTGTTTTAATATTAAACTATATATTTATGTTTTGATTACAAATCAAGACAATAAACCTTATAATAGTTTAATAAATAAAACAATTTCAAACTCACTCGTTTGAAAATAAAACGAATACACATCGTTTTAATAAATGGTTTATCATATTCAAACCATTTCTAACCGTTGTTAGATAATAACGATTACCAATCGTTAAAATGAGTGGTTTGTATGATAACCAATTCTAATATGCTAATTAGAATTTAAAAGTTGAACAACATTCGAAATATTCGGTTTTTATAAAGTAAACCGCTTCTAACACGCTCGTTAGAAATAAAATGAATACAATTATTCACTTTTGGTTTAAATGAACGTTTTCTAACACGCTCGTCAGAAATGAACACATATCTTTTCTAACACGCTCGTTAGAAAATATATAAAACCATTACAAATTAGCTTAAATAGTTTATCATAGTTAACCCGGTTCTAACCCGCTCGTTAGAAATTAATGATTGCAAATCGTTAAATAGTTGGTTATAAGATAAACTAATTCTAATACGCCCATTAGAAAATTAAACGATTATTTATTTCCATAAGCCATTTTTGGTTTATATAAAATAAACGTTTTCTTACCCGCTTGTTAGAAATAAACAATTGACAAAGTCGTTAAATCGTTTCTAACACGCTCGTTAGAAAATAAACAACTATCAAACTCTTTAAATCGTTTCTAACACGCTCGTTAGAAATAATCGATTACAAAATTTGTTTCGAAGTTTATAAAAAAATATATACTATTTCTAATACGCTCATTAGAAATAAACAAATAAAAATCGTTTAAGCATATGTGGAAAATTACGTTTCTAACTCGCTCGTTAGAAAGTTAATAGTTTAGACGAAACCATTACAAGGTTTATTATCCAAATAATTGTCTCCAACACGCTCATCGGTAATTATTTGAAATAATAATCTTTTCTAACATGCTCGTTAGAAAATCTAAACGTATTTAAACTATTGTTTCTAACACGCTCGTTAGAACATCCAACCGTCTTTAAAACATTGTTCATAACACGCTCGTTAGAACATATAAAAAGTTTTAATCTTGTTGTTCTTTCAACAACGTTTCTAACACGCTCGTTAGAAAATATTAAAACTAGTTATTTAATAAAATAATTATTTTCTAATATTCGAATTAGAAAATAAAAATATTTCACTACTTTTAAAACCAACATTAATATCTCAAAAATGGTTACTAAAAGCTTATTATGAATACTTAAACGTTACAAAAACATTAGAAAGGAGTTACAAAATAAATTTTTCTAATACGCTCATTAGAAAATTTATATTTCAAAACATATTGAAATACATTTTATTTTGTATATGGTTCGGTTTATCTAAACACGAACACAAGCCATGAAACTCCAAAACTAGAATCAAAACGTTCGTTTTGCAACCCGGTATTCGGATTAAAGATTGTACCCCAATCATAAAATTAATCCGACTCAATGTACTAAATAAATATTTTCCAAAAAAATATTTTCAAGATTTTAACAAAAATCCCATTAAATATTTTAACTTTCGTGAACCTAAATCCTCGTAGAGAAGGGATTTAAGATTGTAGCAACAATCTTCACGAAAGTGTGTTTTAAGATTGTAGGAACTAGGTTCACTTTTTATTAAAAATATTAGTAAAATAAATAATAACGAGACTCTCGTTATTCGTAGGAAATATGATAGTACAATCCGGTTACAAAACTATATGAACAATAAATAAAATACAAATATATTGTACCAATCTTGATTCAAGCCAACGTCTTTGGAAGAACTTCAACCGCACCATCTTGTACGAACCCCCGCTGCGAGAATGGACAAACTATCGTTGAAGGTTTTGGTTGAGGATCGTCTTAGACACGGGGCCCTTAAAAAAGATTCCGCGCCTCCTCTCAGACGGTCTGTTTCCAGGATACAACAACCGAAGCAGTAGTTGTACTGCCGGAGATGACACTCGCGCCCGAGATTGCACCGGATATAAATTGGTGTTATTGGAAAATAATGAAAAGAAGTTGTATATATTTTAGAGTACTCCTCTAAAATATGTTGTGAATATCTCTAATAGTTTTTGTGAGATCCTCTCATCTCATATTTTTCCGTATATCAAAATATGAACTCAACGTTCATATATATACACATTCACAAATGTTGAAACATTCTTTGCAATTAATTCTCTAATTAACGAGACAATAAATCTTGTAATAAACAAGATTTAATTATATTAAAATAGAATTCATGTGGTCAACGAAACTGTCATATTCATTCATGACAGAATTAAACGAATTGAAACAACTAGTTTGACCAAGTCCAACCAGTTGTTTTGTTTCCGCTGCAAACCTGTGCACGTGCTAGAACTGATCCGCCAGTCCACGCGCCATGCTTCAAGGATCTCATGTCGCGCCATATGGAGTCGCGCACCACACGGATGCGACTACGCATACCAGGACGCCACCTGGTCATGCGCCATCTATACTCACGCGCCACACGGATGCCACTATGTATACCAGGACGCCACCTGGTCATTCACCATCCAACCTTGTGCGCCACTTGCATTCTTCCCCATAGCCAATGACATGTGCCATGCCATGGCATCCGCCTACTCCACCCAAGGGTGCGCCATAAGCGGACCCGCAATGTACCTGACCACGCGCTCATGGACAAAAATACAAAGGCGGTGTGCGAAGTGCAAAGTACACTACATAGGGCCTATAGCCCACGGCACGCGCACATATGCGCACCCTTTAGCGTCCCCACTAGTGTTTGCCTTTAAGGAAACAATATACAAGGAGTGCTCCTCCTTATAAACCACTTTAAGTTTTGTCCTCCCACCTATGTGGGACAAGTTGACAAAACTAATCCATTTTATTCATCTTTGTTTGTTCCAAACATACAACTTCAAGCTTCGATGTCTCATTCATCTTAGCTCTATTTGGACATAGTTTGAACACAAACCATAAATAATTATTTATACAACACATATATAAATATTATTGATGTCCAAAATATTTAGTGAAAAACTCATTTTCACTAAAATTTCCAACATGAGAAACGTGAATTTATTTGATCCATGTCTCGGGCGGTCTCACCAACATGGACACAAAATTGTTGGAACACCCGGTTCCAAAACGAAACACTTCTACTTGAGGAAGAGCGTTCGTGATGGGATGCGACATAAGAGATAGCCAACGCTATGTCTTCCTCTTCGGTCATGAATTCGTTAACATTTTGAGAGGAGATTTTTATAGATGGAAATGTAGAATTGAGAGAGTTTATGTGGATTGGGTAGATTAAACGAAAGTTCAAATCATGGAAATCCAAAATCTTGAGTGGGTAGTGGCACTAGCTAGTCGAACCCACCAGCCATACCCGTAAGGGTGGCGACGGTATATATTCTGGCACAACTTTGAACCCAAGGAGCCTATTCGTTAAGTGCCCCGTCCTACCAAAGTGGAATTCTTAATGATGCTAAACATTTACGTGATAGACTGACATGTAAAATATGGGAGGTTTTTGTTAATTCAAAATTTCTTTAATATATTTATATGTTAAATATATCGTACAATTGTTAACCAGGGAAGCTCGTTTATGACCAAAAACTAGTTTTAATATTTTACAATGTGTTCGAATTTTATTAGAAAGCTTCTGCGGTCCCCAAAAGTGTCTCCACTTTCAAGTCCTTACGTGAAGTTAATGGAAAGAACATTTTTCTAATCAAATTTAAAGCACTTTTCATTAATAATTATGTGATTCTTATTCGACATAATGAATTGAAAATGGAAAAAATAGTTGCATTGATCAATTCCTAATTTTTCTTTGTTATAACTTTGATTTATCGTGCTCCAATACAATAGATGATTTGGATTTTCAACCAAGAATCATTTTTGGCTAGAATTTTCTTTGGTGTGAGTTGTAAGGAAACTCAAGAGTATCGAATATTTTTCTTTTTGACTTTTAAGAGTTTAGTTTCTTCATAGGTGACGAAATAAATATATGCAAGTCTTATTTACTTCACATGCAAGAAAATGAAAGATCATATAAATACAATCTAGCAATTCTATTATCTGTATGAAAAGATATGTAAAAGCTGTCACAGTTTTTCGTAGTGTATATTATAATTTATTTATAAGCATTAAATAATAAAGAATAACAATATCATTTTACAATCAGTGTTCTAGAGATCGTTAGATGCTAGTCGGACGGTGATGTCACACCCCCAAATTACCACATGCGGAGTTACACTGCGAGCCGTGTGACGTACCAGGATCTAGCCACTAATCACGTTGAACTAATAGTAAAAATATTATTAAACGCAAATATGTTGTCCAACATTAATAGTGTAATTCCAAATAACATTTCAACATAACATGTGTTCAGCGGAAGCAATTGTGACTATTCCAATATAATCAAAACCAAATCATTTTAAATGGCATAATATTGATAGTTTGCATCAAGTAGCACGCCCCATGACACTCCTCGCTCCTCAGACTACAAGTTCCAAAGCATGATGTATCTAACAACCTGCAAGCATACAGAAAAAGTGTGTCAACATAAAGTTGGCGAGTTCACAGTTTTGTTTAACGTAAATCATGTTAGTGTTTAGTTTAAAGACATGTTATGAATAATAAACTCGGTACCGATTGACCGTTCTGTTTGTTGTGCCCTCATCAATGTCTATCATCATTGATCAAAGTGTTTAAGGTCATTAGTTCATGCCTGACTCTCAGCATGGTGTGAGGTTTGTCAAGCCTAATAGCATTATCAACTAACACCTCGTTGCCTCCTAGGCAACTAGCTCGGTATGTAAGTAGGGACTTTCGTGATAGAGTTTGAGTTTATTAACCAACATCGATTTTATAATACAACATATAGAAAAGTATTCCTCCCAGGAATAATAATTTAAAAAGTATTCCTCCCAGGAATAGTAGTTTGTGTCCCCCCCCCCCCCCCCCCCCCGGGACGCATGCTTGTAAAAGAGTAGTGAACTCATCTTGGTTTGCTCGGTATATGTTAACGTACTTCAAGCGTTAAGGTAAATGTTAGGTCCGTTACACGCAACCTAATGTACAGTAAATGTAAGTACGTATGTGTGTAGGGTTATGCAATACCCTAATCGTCCAAACAACCAAGTGTTTACCGTAAACAGATTAATAGGCTTAACATAGTTAATATACACTACACACAACACACATTGGGTTTCTCTTGTTGAAGTCATGTCGCCAGTGATTTGAGAAACACGGACACCAATCATATATGCATACATCAATCAAGTAAGTTCGGACACTCGTGATATCCCAATAAATTCGGACCATATATACCTTTAGAAAGATTTTCCTAACATAATTTAACTTGGAAATAATTATTGAACACAACACTAGCATGCACATTAAAGCAAACTCGGACCATTGAGCATTGTATACATATTCTGACAACATATTACACACATAACGGACAACTTAACAAATTACATAAATGCACTACTTGTTTCAATAATTAATTCGGACCTGAGAATAGTGTTATAGTCGGACATGTTTACACTTAATAAAATACAGAACCTGCCTTACATATAAGTAATTCAGGACCTGGCCCACTAATTAACCCATATCTGCGGCCCACCTTACCACATATGGATATGTATGCGGCCCACTAATTCACCCATTTATTATTAATTGATACTACACATATCGTCCTTTGCATTATTGCACACTTGATAATTATATTATTGCATTAATGCCACACTTTGCATTATTGCGTTATTTTTCCGAGTCTTTGATAATTACACACTTGATTTCGATTTCGATGATTGTAATTTTTGCACTCGGGTAAAGAAATGAGTATATACATACATATATATATTTTTTTGAACGACGAAATGAGTATAATTTTGAAAGTCAAATGCACCTCTTTCCTAAGAGAGAGACAAGAAAGAATAAAAGGGTGGGGCCATATTTATATTTATATTTTTTTATTTTTCTTAATTGTTTTGGGGTAATTTAGTTATTTTACATACAATTAACTGAGAAATTTAACGTGGGTTAGTGATAAGGATCACTCGAGTGCAAAAATGCAACAATTGGGATCAACTCTGTAATTATTGAAGTCTCAGGACCAAGTCTGCAATATATACAAAACAAATTGACCAACTAGGCATTTAACTCTATTTTTTCCGGATATATATAATATAAGTGTAAAATCAAACGCTTAAACAACTAGAGTTCTAAGAGCATTCACATTTTTCTTACAATTTCTATCCTACAATTACATTAAAAACTATATTCTCTCTCATTTCATTTAAATAAGGCTAAATTGCACTTTTCGTCCTTTATGTTTCAGGGTTTCTGCAAGCGCTGTCCTTTAAGTTTAAAAATTACACTCTATGTCCTTTATGTTTGCAACCTATAACGGGCGGTGTCCTTTCTCATAAACCCAGTTAACTTTTTATGTTAAAACCCCTTTTTGTAAAGCTACTTAACAACAAGGACCATATGTGTAATTTTACCGTCTTCCCCAACCCTAACTCTACTGATCTCTTCAAATCAAATCATTCATCTGTACTCTGTATCTATGTATTACAATACACACACATCATTCAACTTCACCAACAATAACCGCCTCAGTCATTCAACATCCACACCTCTATTCTCAGATCTGCTTCCTCAAATGGACGATTTCGGCATTTTAGCTGGAGATTTTCTTGTGACAAATCCCTCTATTATACGCGATTTGCCCTCTGTGAGTTAAGATTAACAGAGGGCTTGATTTTGATGTGCAATGAGGTCTGTTTTGTGTTCAATTTGATGTTAATTCAATCGATCCATGTGGGTTTGAGTTACATAATCTGGTGTTGATGTAATGCTGTCATTACAATTATTGTGGAATTTTAGGTGATTTTTGTACCTTAGTTTTTTTTGGGGTTTTAGGATTATGGTATTTTGAATATCTGAGTTACCGAAAATGGTTGGATTATTATGTGTTTTATTGGATCATAAGGCAATCTTTATTGGTTGAATTGCTTATATGTTGCTGTGTTTCATTGTTGGATGAGATCTTTTTTTTTTAAATAACTCAAAATTTAAGGGTTTAGTAAGCAGTCTTTTGGTGACATTTTAGATGCAACTAGTTATTATAACTTATATAACAGTTAAGATGAAAATAGTTATAAGGGAGGGGTTTTTCAACCACAGTGGAATTAAGCAAATTGTTAAGCTACATGAATGACGTGTGTTCATTTTCTGGAACTATGAATTTATTATGGTGTGTGTAAGATATCGACCCGGATGCTTGTTACTCTCCATGTCACAGGAACAAGTCTATTTCCAAATCAAACCCAAAAGAGGGCAATAGAGGGATTTGTCATAAGAAAAACGGGTTGAAACGACTCAAAGACGAAGACCAAGTTCCGGGTTCGCCGGAATTGGTAGTGCTTACCGGATTACCATCCAAGTAACGAGATACATGCTGAAACTTCGTTGTCAAGTTGTTATAAGATGGAGATGATGTTTATTGCGAAAGAAACGGACCGAAAAAGTGTAGAAATGGGGTTCTGGAGTTGTCAGAATCCGGCAAAATTGCCGACCCGATAAACGTAGAAGATGGCGGCTGATGCTTTTGTTTTATTTTTGAATGTTTCACTTTTTTACATAAAAGGTCCCTCATGTTTGAAGTTGAGAGAGACAAGGGGTTTTAACATAAAAAGTTAACTGGGTTTATGAGAAAGTACACCGCCCGTTATAGGTTGCATGTCACACCCCAACCGATGGCGGAAACATCGGGATGAGACGAAATGTGTATAGATTGCAAGAGACTTCATAACACTATGTGACAATATTTAATTAAATTCGAATTTCATTGCAATTGCTAAATTGTCATACAATAATCAAAACAAAATACAACATTGTTTCAACAAATAACATAACATTAAAAGATAAACGATTTATAGGTGTGTATCTAGTCCACCCTATTCTTGTTTCATCTTTCATCATACTTCAACAATTTAACCTGCAACACGTATTAAAATAGAGTTTCAATGCAAAAGCAATGGCGAGTATACAAGTTTGTTTACATAGCATAATAGAATAAAAACTCAAGTTCAACATGATTCATAATATGTGATTACTAGTATGCAATTTTGGCGTACAATATGATCAAACCTTAGAATACAACGCATGAAATAGCCTAATCCCAATAATTTAGCGGGGTGGTGATGTTTAACTTAACAATACCCAAAAGTATAACGGGCGGGGCGTTAATCCTATAGCGCTATAATTGTTAAGGTGGGCGAGCAAAGTTAATGAGCATATAACGTTCCAAATCGTTCACATAGCATACGAGAATAACAAGTAAGTCACATTAGTTTCATGCTTGATCAAGGATTGAGTATGTTTAGTTTAAAAGTTGTTTGCATAATTATACATGTTGCATCCCAAAGTGTAAAGGGGAAAAAGGGATCGAGTATACTCACGGTGGTTGCAAGCTTTCCTACTTGGAATTCCCGCGAGTGAGTTGTTGGAATGGATTAAGTTGGAGCACCTAGTCCTTCTACACGAGGAAACATAGGTGTGTGAGTTTGGCGTTTAACGGAAGATTATGAATTTGGAGTTTAACATAACATAAAGTAGGATATTGAAAATAATCATCTTTAACTTTATAACCCTTGTATGACACTATGTAACCAATATGGTTAGAATGTTTTCATGGGTAATACGCCCATTAGAATCATACTTGGAGTTTTAGGTCTTAGATGATATTCTACTACTTTAACATATAAACACAAGTTTAACATTAAAGGTTCGAATGAGTGCATATATATATTTAGGTTAAGTATTACATATTATTTAGTCCAATAATTCATGTTTGAGGTAGAAGATTAGAATCCTCATTTAGGCACCTCGAGTTATCATGGAAGTCATGTATGGGGTAGGAAGAACGAGCTTCCGTTTAGGAACCCCTTGAATGTTCACCACTTCACTTGATGTAAAAACAACCAAGGAGGGTCACGAACTAGGATTAGTACAATAATATAAACAACCTAACTAAAGAGAAATCATCAAATCATGTGAGGATTGTATGTTTGGACAACCCAAGTTGTTCCATAATCACTCATTCATCAAGGTCTAAGCTTGACATGACTCGTGGGTTAAATACCCTAACCAAAACAGAAAGTTTATGAGGTTTAATCCTCTGATTTAAGTGTCTCAACCTTGTTTTTAAGCTTAACCAACCATGAGATAGTTTGTAAGCATTAGGACATAGGTTTGAGATGTGTTAGACACAAGTTTGATAAGTTTAAACAAGCTTTTGAATAACTTAAAACAAAACAGAAAGTTTTGGTCCTTTTTAGGGCAATTACAGGTCTGATTTCTCCATAGAGAAACCAAGGAATCAAACCCAAGGATATAACAAAGCAATAGAAGAAAGAATCAAGTGATTTGGAGTGAAAACAAGCAAGTTACACTCACTTTTGTTAAGATGTATGAATCTGTCCAAGAACTCTGATTTGCAACAGATTGAGAGTGAATTTGTGAAGTGTAATGAGTTGTGAAAGTGTAAAATGGGTTGGAGAAGGTGTGTATTTATAGTGGAAGAGTTTAGAGGTGATTGGAGGTGATTAGAGGTGGATTAAAGGTGATTGGGTGAGATTAGAACTTGGCATTTCGTGCATACAGCTGAAGAAAACACAAGGTCTGCCGAAACAGGGGCCTAGCGTGACGCCTAGGGCCTTGGCGTCATGCGGCGCCTCACTTTTGATAAGTTTCATTTTGTTGCACTTTGGTCCCTGTAGTTTCTTGTTTGGTGCTTTTAGGTGCATTTTGATAGTTTAAGGACTTGTCTTGACATATAAGCATAGTATAAGGTATAATCAAGCATGGCGATCATAATCAAAGTATAATTGAGTGTTTAAGTATCATAATCAAGTGTCGTTTACGTTCAAAACACGTTTCATGCATAAGTTTAGCTTAATTACAAGTTTAGCACATAGTTTCCGAGAATATCGTTTAAGCGTCAATTGATTCACAAAATCGAACATACGAGCATATATAAAGTGTGTATAACATATTTGTAACAAAATACGAGTTTCATTAATGATCCAAGTCTCGGTTTTACAACGATTACAAAGAAAGAACGATTACAAGAATACTAAGTTTCCAAAAATAGAAATGCGAACAAAACTTTCTATAAATGGAAAGTACAAAAGAGCCGGGCGTTACATTGCAAACATAAAGGACATAGAGTGTAATTCTTAAACTTAAAGGACAGCGCCTGCAGAAACCCTAAAACATAAAGGACGAAAAGTGCAATTTAGCCTTTAAATAATATGGCTCACAACCACTTTTAAATTGTTTAGTGGTAATTTAGTTATTTCACATACATTTAACTGAAAAACTTAACATGGGTTAGTGATAAGGATCACCGAGTGCAAAAAATGCAACCACTGGGACCAACTCTGTAATTATTGAAGACTTGGGACTAATTCTGCACAATCTGCAAACCGTAGGGACCAACCAGACATTTAACTCTATTTTTTTCGGATATATATAACATAAGAATAAAATCAAATGCTTAAACAACTAGAGTTCAAAGAGCATTCACATTTTTCTTACTATTACTATCCTATAATTACATTAAAAACTATATTTTCTCTCTCGTTTCGTTTAAATAATATGGCTCACAACATTAAAAACTACATTTTCTTTCTCGTTTCAATTAAATAATATGGCTCACAACCACTTTTAAAATATATTAAAAATTATAGATAGTGAACAATATACCCTCAAATATACAAATGAACAGCAGAATAATATATTTTTATCACGAAAACCAAATTTTGTATTAATATATTAAAGAGTAAATTGTCATTTTAGTCCCTGAGTTTTGTCCAAATTTGCCATTTTAGTCCAAATAGTTTTTTTTTTCGCCTCTGGGTCCCTGACTTTTCCTTTTTATTGCCGTTTTGATCACATACACTAACTCCATCCAAAAACTCAGTTTAAACCAGGGGTATTTTGGGGATTTTCAATTTAAACTTTTCAACTTGCCATTTTAATCCAATTCCAAAAAATCAAAAAATTCCAAAAAAATCTAAAAAATCATAAAAATTCTAAAAAATCCAAAATATTCTAAAAAATCAAAAAAATTCTAAAAAATCCGTTTCGGCGCGAACCGTTTCGAACCCGAACCGTTTCGAGCTGAACTGTTTCGGCACGAACCGTTTCGACCCGTACCGTTTCGAACCGTACCGTTACGATACGAACCGTTTCGACCGTTTCAAATCGAACCGTTTCGAACCGTGTCGTATCGAACCGAACCATTTCGACCCGTACCGTTTTGACGCGAACCGTTTCGACCCGAACCGTTTCGCGTCGAACCGTTTCCACGCAAACCGTTTCGACCCGTACCGTTTCGAAGCCGAACCGTTTCAAGCCGACCCGTTTCGAACCGTACCTTTTCGACGAGAACCGGTTTACCGTTTCGAACCGTGCCGTATCGAACCGAACCGTTTCGACCCGTACCGTTTCAAACCGAACCGGTACGGGTCGAAACGGTTCGGTTTGAAACGGTACGGGTCGAAACGGCACGGTTCGATACGGCACGGTTCGAAACGGCACGGTTCGAAACGGTTCGGCTTCGAAACGGTTCGCATCGAAACGGTTCGGGTCGAAACGGTTCGGGTCGAAACGGTTCGCGTCGAAACGGTACAGCTCGAAACGGTTCGGGTTCGAAACGGTACGGGTCGAAACGGTTCGGTTCGATACGGCACGGTTCGATACGACACGGTTCGAAACGGTTCGGTTTGAAACGGTTCGCGTCGAAACGGTACGGGTCGAAACGATTCGGCTTGAAACGGTTCGGCTTCGAAACGGTACGGGTCGAAACGGTTCGCGTCGAAACGGTTCGGGGGTCGAAACGGTTCGGGTTCGAAACGGTTCGCGTCGAAACGGATTTTTTGGATTTTTTAGAATTTTTATGATTTTTTAGAATTTTTATGATTTTTTGGAATTTTTTTGATTTTTTGGAATTGGATCAAAATGGCAATTGAAAACATTTAAAGATGGAGTTTTTGGATGGAGTTAGTGTATGTGATCAAAACGGCAATAAAATGGAAAAGTCAGGGACCCAGAGGCGAAAAAAAAACTATTTGGACTAAAATGGCAAATTTGGACAAACCTCAGGGACTAAAATGGCAATTTACTCAAAATAAATAATTTTATTTTCACTATACAAAATTACATTTACTCGACCAATGTAATACATGAGGTTTTTTAAGATATAACTTTTTATTATTTGATATATAAAATTAGATTTATTTAATTCGTACAATACACAGAGTTTTTTAAGGATATATTTTTTATTATTATTTAGTATAGAAAATTGCATTTATTCAAACTGTGTAATGCGTATATTTTTAAAGATGTAATTTTTTGTTATTTGGTATATAAAATTACATTTATTCAACCCGTGTAATAAATGAGTTTTTTAAAGATGTATTATTTTATTATTTGGTAAACAATATTACACTTATACAACCTGTGTAATACACATGGTTTTAAAGATATAACTTTTTTATTTGGTATATAAAATTACATTTATTCAACCCATACAATATGGTTCTTATATATATATAACTTTTTATTATTTAATATATAAAATTATATTTATTCAACCCATACAATAAATGAGTTTTTAAAGATATATTGTTTTTTTTATTTAGTATATAAAATTTATTTATTCAACCCCATGTAATACATGGGGTTATAACCTAGTTTGTATATATGCTAATAGTATAAATTAACTTTTAGAGAATTTATGAAAATTATGTTGTTATCCTTTCAAATTAAATCGGATAGAAGATATTTAAATTGTTTTTTTTTTTTAACGGCCAACAAACTCAATCCCGAGCACTTTTGGGGCACCCACTGGACAAACGGAGTACTCCGAGAGTAACCCGAGTCCACCACCAATTCCGGGGAAAACCCGGTAACCCACCCGCCAGTAGGCACGACGGCGAAATTACCGGTAAAACCCGTTTGACTCAAGGATCCAACCCAGGTTTCCCTGGGTCTCCTATCATTGCCCACCAGTGCCTCACTCTGCACCAAGTGAGAGTCGAACATGCATCTCTCAAGAGAAATACAAGCCCTCCACCACTAGATATTTAAATTGTTTTTGAGATATAAAATGAAGTAACTATGAATAGTGTTTTAAAATTATTTTAATATTGTTTGTTTTTAATATTTAATTATTTCATTAATATATTTTTAATTTAATTTAATTGATTTTGCATGTTTTTTTTATAACTATTAATATATGATATTTTATATATTGTTTAGACGTGTCTAAATTTTTCTCTTTATTGAAACATTTTTTTCCTGAAACTGAGTTGTGAGTGGTAAAACTTAAGTAACTAAAGCACAAACATACATGTTATCAAGTGTAACTCACATTTAGTTTTTTATATATAAATTGACATTACTTTTTTCACTGTTCTAATAATATAATATAATACTTTATAAAGTTCTGAATATATGCGACATGTTATTTTTACTATTTAGGTATAATAATAACTAATAAACAAACAATAAATAAGTAATAATTAAAAAAAACAACTAAAAGACAAAAAAGACTAAAAACAAAATAAAAGTTATTTTTTTTTTTTGAATGGCTTAACGGTACACATGGCGCAACGGAACTGCCACCGCCCGAGTTCGAGCCCCGAGCCCCCCCTAAGGTCCAGCCCTCACCAGCATGGCGACCGGTTAGTACTCGAACCCGTTTAGCCACCCGAGCAGGAACCCGCCACAGACTTTGGAATAATCTCAAAGCTATGTGGAAAACCTTCTCCCACTCAGGATCGAACCCGCGACCTTGTGGTCACGTTTCCAAACCATCACTGTGGTGGCCACTGGTACAAGTCCCCGTGGTTAAATAAAAGTAGATAGGGGGGTGTAGAAAGTAGTACCCAACAATGTTGATGGATGTGATTTTTTTGTAGGAGGGGGGGGGGGGGGGGGTAAATAGAACAAGGCTCATTCTATTCACACACCCCCCCTCCTGATTATACCCCCCCTTGTGAGAGGAAAACTGCCGGTCCTACGCAGGCCCCACCTGTAAGTATGTGAGAGGAGGGGTGTAAAAAGTAGATAGGGGGGTGTAGAAAGTAGTACCCAACAACAAGCCTAGTTTTTTTTTTTTTATGAAAAATAGTGATTTGTGTAAATTAATTAGATAATCAGTTCAAATATTAATGATATCTTTTGAGTTTATTTGAATATATAAATTCACTTGTAAATAGTTAATATAAGTTTGAAAGTTTATGGTAAATTCACTATAATAGAAAATAAAAGATTTCAAACTTGAAGCCACTGATGAATCGTTCCTATTTTTTTTTTTAATCAACATCGATAACCTAAAAATCGATAAGAGTGGTGATATTTATACATATGTTTTTCAAGCAAGATTATAGTGTTTGATATCTTTGATTATAGTCCTCCATGGCATTTATTCATGGTTAATTGTTTATCTTCTTTTATAACTATAATTTAAATGCTTTTGGTGTAGGAGTAATTAGTAATTTCTTTCATTAAAAATTTACTGACATCTAACTATTTTTCATGATTTTATAAAAATTTTGATAACTTTTTAGAGATTTTGAAAAAAAAATCACATTTTTTTATTTTTTTCGTATTTTTTTTAACTCTTCTACAATTTTTTAAATTTATTTCGCATTTTTTTCTAACCAATTTGGCATTTATGTGCCATGTCAACAAATTTTTTAAATAAAAAACCAAAATAAATGTCATGTAGGATGGATGACCTTCTATTTCGTTAAATTATCTAAGATTGAAATATCAAATGAAAATTGAATGACCTAGTTGGAACCAAAAAAATTATGAGTGACCTAATTAGAACACTCTTGAAACTTGGTTACTATTGTACAAAGTTAAAATAAATGGATTCAAACAAAGTGTCCTTCTATTTCTACGTGGGTCGATTTTTTATATGGTCAACCAGCTAGATTATATGTGGGGGATGAGTATATTTGGTTTACTACTGGCGTTCAGCAGGGGGACCCCTTGGGGCCCCTCCTTTTTGCCCTTGTTCTACACCCCCTTGTTCATCGAATAAGGGATCGCTGTAAACTTCTATTTCACGTCTGGTACCTAGATGACGGAACGCTTATTGGAGATGCCACCCAAGTGGCTAATGCTTTAGATATCATCAGAGCTGAGGGTCCTTCCTTAGGGCTTCAACTTAATATAAAGAAAACTGAAGTTTTCTGGCCAACCTGCAATGGTGTAAAGGTTCAGGATGGCTTATTCCCTCAGGGGATTGGGAGGCCGGTGCTGGGTGTGAAACTCCTGGGGGGTGCCGTTAGTCGTGATGCAGAGTTTATTAGTAGCATGGCTCTTAAAAGAGCGAACTGTGCAGTCGAGCTGATGAGGTGCCTTAAACGCCTACGGGACCCTCAGAGCGAGCTCCTCTTGCTTCGTTCTTGTATGGGTGTTGCTAAATTACTGTTTGGTCTTCGAACGTGTCAACCTTCTTTGGTCGGGGGAGCTGTCTTAGATTTTGATGAAGGCCTCCGGGGAGCATTAGAGGATATTGTTGTTTGTGGGGGTGCCTTTTTTGGAGATCTCCAGTGGAGGTTGGCTTCTCTCCCGACTCGGTTCGGAGGCTTAGGGATTTGTACGGCCGGAGATGCTTCTTCATATGCTTTCGTGGCTTTAAGGGCCCAATCTTGAGGTTTAAAGACCACATACTCCGAGAATGTGGTGGGGATGTTTTAGACTCCGATTACAGGAGTGCGTTGGACCTTTTGCATAGTTCTCTTCCCGACCTTGATATTGGCGGTTTCTACATTAAAGACACCGCCCCTCCTAAATCCTAGAAAATTCTGGCAAATGCCTTATATGACGAAATTGTCAAGAGGTTTGAAGAGAAGTTTGTTTTATCCCCTCGGCAAAGAGCTGTGTTTGAATGTCTACATGCCCCACATGCTCAGGATTTTCTGTCTGTCGTACCTATTGAAGGCTTGGGGCAACACATGTCGGCTGTGGAATACAGTGCTATCCTTAGATACCGACTGATGATTCCTTTGTTCCCAGTTGACGAGCCATGTCCGGTATGCCGCAAAGCGTGTTTGGATTCTTTCGGCGAGCACGCGATCCATTGTAAAGAGCTACCAGGGTTTAAATATCGGCATGATTGGGTGAGAGATGTGTTATGTGATGTTCTTAAGCGGGCTGGGATCTCTGCCAAAAAGGAGGCTCTAGTAAATTTCCTGACTGACCCCTTAGAGGGGAGGTCCACTTTACGCCCGACGGACATCCTTGTGTTTGGACGGGAAGGGGGGAAACACGCTTGTGTAGATCTAACTGGAGTCTCCCCTTTTGTCTGGCTCAAGGACAAGGGCTTTGTCGTAGGGCAAGCGATGCTCAAGGCAGAGGCGAGCAAAGTGGCAAAACATTAGAAAGGCTGCCTGGAGAATCAACATGTGTTTGTCCCGTTTCCGTTTGATACCTTTGGTGGCCTCGCTCCTGACGCTGTGCGACTTTTGAATCGGGTTCAAAAAAGTCGTTAATAGTAATTCTTCGTCGCTAAAGGTTTCAAACTTTGTATTTAGTAGAATTGGTTTTTCCATTCAAAAGGGGGTGGCGGTGTAACTTGTTGCCCGACTACCTGCCATTGCTTTGTAATTGTCCTTTTTCGTGTGAAATGGAATCTGAGAAGTAGTTAAAAAAAAAAAAAAAAACAAAGTCAATGTTTTGGATATGCGTTTCTTTCTGTTGGTTAGCAAAGCTTTTGTTTTATACATATGTTAATTAATTAATAAATGTTTTGATTTTGATTATTTCTTAAGTGTAAATTCTTTTTTTTTTAAGATCTCAGTTTGGCGCCCAAACAACCTACAACAAGTAATATGATAAACTCCCTGATTAGTCGGGATTGGATTTCGGTTCCGCGTTTCCGTTTATATATCAATCATGAATGTGACCTTGATCACGTCCCCATAACCCTTTTTGTTTAAAAACATTCCTTAAATCTTTGTTATTATGGGTCACAATTCAAAACACCTCCTCTCTCACACAAACCCAACCTCTCTCTACCTCCCTCACTCACTCTGTTTCGATCGCCGGAGACACTCTAAGACGTGACGGGAACCACTTTTCGTTACGCTTTGTTCGTCGAAGAAAACTGTAAACCGGCGGAGGACCTGCAACTTGACGGAATACGAAGACGCCGTCGGAGCCAGCCGGAATTACGTCGGAGATCAAACACCCTTATTCGAACAGCCGCAGCCGTCGGAGTCCCGCCGGAGACGACCGAGCCACTGTTGTTGGGTTAATCGGTTTCGTTTACGGATCGCGGGTCACGGGTTCAATTGGGGTCGAGAATTGGTTGATCGAATCTTATTAGAATAATGGGATTATACCATGTTAAAGGCTGCACATGTTTAATTACAGAAAATTTGGTGTTGGCTGACCAAGTAAATCGGAGATCATGGCATGCAACTTTTACGTGGAGATTGTTTATTTATTTTCAGCACATGTTTTTTAATAGTCTTGGTTTATTATAAATTGGATAGCATATTGTTCATTTTTGTACCCCCTTCATTTGGAAATATACTGAAGCATTTCGTTTCTCTTCTTGTGCTTACTTCACAAACAAATAGTGAGTGAGTTTTGTGTCATTTGAGGGACCTGTAACCAACAACTGTTGTTTCGGTATATCTCTTTCTTTAACTTCATCTTTCGTTTTTTTTTTATCTCCTGTTGATAATAGCTTTGTTCAAAATCCTGCATTAATTCAATCAACAAAAAAAATTATGGGTTCTTGTTTTGCTCCTATTCATAAACGTGTTAGGCTTGGTTAAATGAAGAAGATGACTGTTGTGTTTGTTTCTTACAAAATAAAAATCATAACTTAACAAATATGTTGTAGTGTAGTGGTTGATGTTGTTTAAATAATCCAAAAGAAATTAACTAACAGATTTCCTTTTTCTTTAATTCCAATTCACTTACTTTTATAACTTATATTTTTTTAATATATAAATAATTAACAATTTATCTCTTTTATAACATTAAATGATGGAAAAAAAATATGTAATAACTAAATACTTAAAATTGTAAACCATAAAGATTAGGAATTGTATTTAGCCTACAAATCTTAACAAGATCGTTATGTGATATTTTGAATATCTAGGATAACCGTTTCGTTCGTTCGGTTTCTCAATCCTTACTCGAGCGTTATGTTACAAGGAATCGCAAACGCAACCACTGTGAGTAGATCTTACTTCTCCCCTTTTTGTCACTTTAACTTTTTGGGGTGTATCATGTGTCACGTGTTCATAAGTGTTTCATATTATTTTCCCAACATGCAAACTTAAATGTCATATGTGTTCATATTTGGTATCGCATTGTTTCGCTATCTGTTTCACATACATGTATTACGTGTTTACCGCTTTGTGTCTCTGTTTCTCTGTTGCGTGGATCCACCACCGGTTGACCAGTTCCCCCACGGCCATGGGGCGAACTCGGTATCACCATCATTGTTTCATAGTATCGCTTTTCGCCTCTCGGGGCTTGAATCGCATCATTTGTTTCACTGATTATGTTTCATTATGTCTTGTTACATTACTTGTTGATGTGGATTGATTGATGAATTATTTATTGATGTCACTATTACATTTAATATTGCATGTTACATAATTTTTATTAAATAAAATCAACTAATCTTTTAAGGTTAAATAAAACAAATAAAGATCTACTCGCCAACTTTTGTTGACCCAAAAACCATTTTTACACATGATATAGGTGAACAGGTGCGAAGAGAAGATTAGACATAGGATGGGCCTTAGTTAACAAGAAACGGATTAGTGTAGTTTATTTATGTCTCGCGTTTGTATTTGTTTATTTGAATAAATTGTTTCATGAAACATTTGTTATGAATAAATTATTATTTAAAACACGCAATAGCGAGTCATAAGCTCTCGAGTTAACCCGATCATGCCCCGATCCCCTATTTCCGCTGCGGTCGGGGTGTGACAGATTGGTATCAGAGCTATTGACTTTAGAGATATAGGATAGGTTATTAGACCCTTAGAACCTATACTTTAGTCATCTAGGACCTATGTGCTTATGTGATTTTATGTTATACTTAACTTGTGATTTGCTATTGCTCACACATTTAAATTCCTCTCATTTCACACACAAACCATGCAAGCACTTTATTTGCTACTTAATTACGTGATACATGTAATGTATTATAATTATGTCATGAAGTCTACATATGTGTTACATATTTATCACTCCAATATCCCATACGAAACTTATAAAATCCTTATTTATAAGTTCTCAATTTCACTAAATTTTCGAAACATTTCCCTTCATTTTCCAAATACTCATTTCATGTTATTCAAACCTTTGTGATGTTTTGTTTTCAAATCCCATCAAAGCGAGTTCATGTGACGGGCATGTAGTAACTTGAAGGGTTCGAGTACCGGTAGTCGGGACGTCCTGTCTAGGATTGGCATTCGTATAAATCTGAATTAACGGACCAGTTTGCCTACCTGGGGACTAACGATGAGAGTACAAAGGACCTATTAGGCCAAAGCATGCCACACCAAACGTTGTGTGAACTAACCCCACTTTGAGTTGTCATCGTGTCCAACCAAGGATACCCTCCGATTTTCATACATTACATTCATATTTTTCGATTTTCTCCGGGTTTTAGTGTACGTTACCAGGCTAACACATGCGAACCATACGAAAGCCCGGTAATCATGGGGGCACACATGATTACGAAGGTGAAGTATGGCGGCATGCAAGGCCCAATTACATGCAAAACCCAAGAACACTTTAAAAGTGTTACCATGAGTTATTGTTTTCTAATACACCCCAAACGTTTTCATTTTATCATATGTTTTTCGCATATCTGCTAGCAAATCCATTAAAAAAAATCTCACAACCTCATTTGCGTTGATTCCATAAACTTTGGTAACCGCATGGCTGCCCAAATTGCCAAGGAAATGGCTGTCGTGATTCCCAACATTGTGATCCAAGCCTAACAAGCCATACCTCCCCAAGCAATACCAATCACCCAAGTGGCATTTAACCCCGCTTACCCAAACAATAAACCCTACACTGGTCCTCACCTTCAATGCAACACCTCCCACCATCACCATCAACCCACCGTACCTTGTCGACTGTGTGCAAATTGTGGACGTTATGGCCATTTGAGCACCACATGACGTACCCCTCAAAACCAAGCTCCACCTCCTGCCTAAAACATGATCCAACCCTATCAACAGTCGCTTTAACCCATGGTTCCATATGTTCGACCTTGCCCAAAACACATGCCCTAGATTGGTTAAAATCATCAACACGCAAACCCAGTTAACCAAGCGAACTAGGCAAACCCATCACCTGGTATCTTGCAGTAGTTGCAGTAAGTGGAGCATCTTCCTGAATGCTTCTTCTTGCAAGCCTTACAATAAGGTGCAGAAGTAGAACATACATTCTTCCCACGGTTGGAATTTCCGTAACGGAATTCCTGGGTAAGTTTCTGAACTAGGTTCTTTCTCTGGTTTTCTTCTTGTGTACGTACTAGTTCACCAGTCAAGGTATTTGCTAGTTCTACAGCTTCTTCTATGGTTGGTGATCTAGCTGCCTTGACTACATGCCTAATCTCGCTGATTAATCCCCAGATGTAATGGGAGATTAATACAGGTTCTGGTGAAGCTAAGGTTAGCACTATTCTAGCATATTCAAAGAATACGGTAGTGTAACCCTTACAGTCTACTCCAGTCATTCTAAGGTTTAAGAATTTATTGGCTATCTGTTCCTTTTCATTAGGAGGACAGAATTTCCTTTCGACCATATTCTTAAACTCGGTCCAGTCCATATTATAGACTCTATCACTTCCCCTAGATTGGAGAATAGTGTTCCACCATTCTAAAGCAGCATCCTTAAACAGACTGGAAGCAAACATGATTTTGTCTTCCTCTGTGCACTTGCTTATTTTTAAGACTGCTTCATTCTTTTCTATCCAGCGTAGAGCTGCCATGGCTCCTTCATTGCCCGAGAATTCTATTGGTTTACAAGACCATAATTTTTTATAAGAACAACCATAAGACATGGTTCTTCTTCTTTTTGGAATGGGCAATTGAAGTAAGGGTCCATTGTTCACGCTGTGACTAGGTTCGGTATGTGTTCGCTTACTTCCATTATCACTTTTGTTATTATTTTCCGCTTCCCTAACATTTTGGATGATAGTTGTCATAGCATCTCTAATTCATTGGGAACTATGTGTCGAATGACACTGTTATTTATCTGATTTTCATTATTTTGGTTTTTCCGATTTGCATCATTGGCCATCTGGATTATAAACATTTACCAAGTATTAATATCGTAAAACAATATTAAATGCAAACAATCTCACAACACAAACAGATTGGTCAACATCGTTGTACATTGCAACCTTTACTCTATTTAATATATATGCGTCTAATACAAACCACAACTGGAAATTAAAATACAATACTAGTATGCATCAGTAGTTATTAGATTATCTAAAATTATAATATTATATATATATATATATATATATATTTTTCTTTCAAGTCACACACACACACACACACACACACATATATATATATATATATTACTATTATTATTATAATTACTGATAGGGGTTCATCCAATATTGCATGTTACGCTTGTCATACTTCCAGACGAGTCTCTCCCCTATTTGCCTTATTTTCTCACTTTCATCTAATAACTCCTCAACAAAGGTGCGAATTTTTTGCACATTCTCAGTGCTCATAGGTGGTACAGGTGCTGGTATCGGATCAGGGTATTGTGGCATCGGTTCCTCATGTGGGTAGGGGTTCTCTAGAATTTCCCATATGTATTGATCATTATCAAAATATGGGTCTAGAGGGTCAAGGTTTAGATAGGGTGCTATTGGATCTGGCATGGGCTCCTCTAGTGGGTAGCGCTGTTGGTAATCCCTATGATCGTCAAACCAGGGGTCATAAACTGGTGAATGGGGTGCTGAGATTCTAGGGTTATCGGTTGGGTCGAAGGCAGGTAGTGGGATCTGGTTTCCTGGGTTAATTTCTACTTCCATGGGTTGTGTTGGGAATAAGGGTAATGGCTGTGGTCCTATGAGTTGTTCTAGGTTCTGGTCTGCAGCAGTGGTAGCTAAGATATGAAAGTTAGCTAGTCTCCTATTGAGTATATCTTGAGTTTGGGTGCTCATCTCCCTATTCGCGGCTGCTAAAGCTCGCTGTTGCTGCAACTTTCTCATTCTTTTTCTACGCTCGTGAGCTCCCCGACTGAACCATCCTCGCTTTTTGGTAAGGAGTGGTTCTTCGGGTTGCGCCTTTAATACGAAAATCCCTTCTTCAGTATCAGCTGAATACCTCGAGGGGGTAGGATGCGAAGAAGTTCCTTCATCTATGGGAGAACTAGACAGTTGACGGTAAGCGTCCGACGGTACTTGATCACTCATACTGTATACTAACAGATTGTCAAATAACAAAACAATAATACACAAGTATGCACATAATTGCATAGATTATTTCCTAACAGAATTAACAATTTCATTGTCAGCAGAACACTTCTGTGGCTGAAATTAGTGGCTTAGCTCTGATACCACTCTCTGTCGCAACCCCCGGCCCCTATCTCCTGGGAACTGGCGGCCGCGAGCTCAGATTCAGTGGTATCAGTGGTTTAATCATTTTGGTAGCGGAATTTACATCAGGATCGTAGTTAGGAAATATTTTATCAGAGTAAAATACCACATTTTTATAATAATAAACACATGGATAAAACCCAAGTTTATATTACAACATTATTTGTAAGGATAAACCCTATTTTATTTGAATAGAACATCCTCTTTATTTAGGTAACTTTTACAGCCACATTTTCCAAGCCTTCAGTGCTCTCCAGCTGGCTTCTATTTGGCTTTCACATTTTGTTACCTGAAACGCGTTTAAAAACATTTTGTCAGTGGAAAATACTGGTGAGTGAATCTCAATTTAATCAAGACAGGTTTTATCATTGTACAGTATTGAGGGCGATCTCGCAATTATATTTGTTTCCCAATTCTTACTTTAATTACCACCCACGGTACTGTCAACCCGACTTGTGGTCATGTTTCTACTCACAGTGTAGTAACAAATTTTGTATACAAAACCCCAACATATCGACGATAATTGTAGAATTGACAAATACTCAATCACTGTTTAATTATAATGTAAAGCATTGAGGTTTTGTAAAAACAGTTTACAAAAAGGTTTAGAAAAAAGAGATTACTCACATTGCTACTTTAGGTTTTTCCTTGGTGATTTCCTGGTTATAATCTAATAATTTAAACAATGTACACGCGTTAGTATAATAACCCAATTTTACATTAGTTATACCCTCCCCGAGACAGAACTCCAACGACTACGTCGGGTAGAGCCTCGACAGCCGTTACGGAGCACTAGATCAATCGGGCGGCGTATCTAATACGTAACCGGGGGTTAAAATACTTACAACGAGGCAGAGCTTCGGTAATTTAGTGGGTATAATGCCCGGGTATTATGTCTACACTATAGAAATTAGAGAGAGATATTCAGATTTGAGCGATTGTAAACTGAAGGCCGACGGCTGCTATTTATAGTGTCTGTTCGACACTTTGTCGCGCCCCGCGTAAGCCGAAGGCTATGTCTTCGCGGCCCGCGAGAGACCTAGGGTAGGCCCTAGCTTGGTCGACTCAGCTTACTAGCCCCAACACGTTGCTGACAAGTGGCAGCTCAGGGGGTCGCCCTGATCTTGAGTTGTCACGGCCCGCGTAAGACGAAGACAAGGTCTTCGCGGCCCGTCAGAAACTTCTGAATTTTGTTTTTATTTTATTTTTAATTATACAAAGGTATTCGGGACCGGTTTTCATATACGGGAAGTATTTTAAGGCGTATAAGGACATTCTAAATAATTTAGGGGTGTCGGAATTTTAGGAGGGTTGTTATATATATATGTATGTTCGGAATATCTAGTTTTTCATATATAGATCCGGACCCATTGTTAAAATCCCGACTCTCTTTAATTTTCCTATAGGTTCGGACATTGTAATTATGTAAGCTGTTATTATATAAACTCTAAAGTTTATTCCATCCATTCGGCCCACCAATTCACATAAACCCTGGCCCAACATATCTACTAATTCATACATGTTTAATTAATAACTCTGAACTTTGAGATTCCATACCAACCCGGACCCCCTTAATACATGTATATTCAGAATTTTCTACCTAACTTCGGAACCTTTATATTCAACACATATAAATTCTGAACTCCCATTACTTAGATAATAAGGTCGGACACCCCTCTTTATGTAGTACAAATTCAGAAAAACATGTGTAGTTTGGATGTTTATAAAATTCGGACTACAATACAACATATACTCGGACTCCTTTTAACCCTAATCCAGACCATGCTAATTATTTATAAAAATCTAGACCTTAAAGGTAATAAATTTGGATCCTTTTATTTTGATCTAACAAACTCGGATCCTAAGCATCACATGAACTCGGAACTTATTAGATAACTCGAACCTACTATAACAAACAAACTCGGACCTATTATAACAAGTAAACTCGGACCTATTTTAACAAGTAAACTCGGAATTATTATGTTATACTAATAAACTCGGACCTATTATAACAAGTAAACTCGGAATTATTATGTTATACTAATAAACTCGGATTAATAATTATGCTCGAATGAACACACAGACATCACAGTTCAATGTACAGTTACAGTTCGACCAAAACCTAATCTTAAAACCACAACACAATTTAACAGCTTTGATATGTCAATAGCATTCACCAACGTTTAACAAAACAATTACTCATTCATACACAAACAATTACACATACATTCACAACAGTTGCGCATTCAAACAGACATAATCAACTAAGCACAGGACAATTGTTTGGAGAAGTAGGGTTTGCATGACATCAATAGAAGAAGATTAACAACGTGCAAAACAATCATTACCTCGGATTGATGTTAGGGTTTTCTCTTGAAAGATTGATGGATAGAAAGATCAGAAATTTCGTACAGTGAAATGATGGGGAGTGTTTAGGGTTTGTGTTTTATTATAACTTCTCTAATATCCAAACATACCCTTAATTATAAAATCTTCACATAAAGCACAAAACATCTTAAAAGATTGATGGATAGAAAGATCAGAAATGCAAATGATTGTGTGAGATTTGTGTTTCCCCAAAATGATTAGAGAGAATTCAATTGTCGTACAGTGAAATGATGGGGAGTGTTTAGGGTTTGTGTTTTATTATAACTTCTCTAATATCCATAACATACCCTTAATTATGAAATCTTCACATAAAGCACGCAACATCTTGTAATTTACAATTAAGGCATATAATTCAGGTATCTGTCAAGCACACATAAGTTTCGTATAAAACCGCTTCATTTACAAATATTATTCGCGTTAGTCACCAACGTTTGAAAGTTATCATGTGTGTTCCGGTAATTCCCCAAATACCAATGTATTGCGTTCTAGTAATTCCCCGAATTACCAATGTAGACTCATTTAACTAACCCTAGTTAAATGTAGTGCTATGAATGTATGTCTAAGTTGAGCGTGGTTAGGTTAAAGTATAAACCTAAGGTTGCGAGTGTCGCAACCCCGACCCTACCCCGGGAGCGAGCGGCCGCGAGGACAGTATCAGTGGTATCAGTGTTTATTAATTTGGCATCGGAAATTTACATCAGGACCCTAGTTAGAAAATAGTTTATCAGAGTTAAACACCAAACTTTTATAATAATAAATATATGGGAAAAACCCAAGTTTCCATTACAATATGTTTATAGGGATAAATGTAACACCTGCGTCCTTAGACTTTTAGATATTGTCAATTTTAGTCCCTAAACTATGTGGTCATTGATACTTTTGATACTTGGTAAATTTTATGCTATATACTAGAAACTTGGAATGTCTAATTACATGGAATGTCTAATTCAATATACTTGGAATGTCTAATTCTAGATACTTGGAATGCCTAAATACTTGATACTTTGGTGCTTGACTCTTGAGGCTCGTGAAACTTGAGACTTGGTTGAACGAGGGACTGGAGTCTTGTCACTGGCGGAAACTATGAAACTCTTGAGATCTTCTGTGTTAATGCTATAATCTAGTTTTACTTTTACCCTATAATACGCTACACTTAATCTAACTCGCAAATCGAATCAAAAACAGTGAGACGGAAATGATGGATTGGCCGAGTGGCAATCCGATCGGATGACCATCCGATCGGATGGCCACTCGACCGAGTTGCCACCCGACCCATGCACACCACCTTCCTTTCCCTCCTTCTCACACTATAAATAGGCCTGTCACATCACCATTCTCACTGATGTGACAGCCTCACTCGACCCGACGCACGCACTCCTCATTTCTTCCATTTCCTAACGATTTTGGTACGTTTTACACTAGATTCTTATACATCTTTGATCTACACATCATTCTCTACGAGATTCTCCTTTGAAATCTCACTTTTCACCGTGAAATCTCTCGGATTTGAGCTCTTGAAGGTGATGTCGCCATGGTGGTTTGTACCAAACTATTGTGTGATGTCATTCTAGCTAAGATCTAGCTCGGATCTAAGGAATTTCATGCGTCTTACACTAAATCTATGTTAGATCTAAACTTTTCAAGCTAAAATCTTATGTTTATCTTCATATTTCTTAAACTTTTACTCAAAACGTTGAAATCCAGATCTAAACGGACTGTAGACTTGCTTAATAGTCTGGAGTCGGTTTGGAAAGGGGTGTTACCGGAGAAGACGACCGGAGTACGGATTCTGACATAAGCACCATCACGGGCAGACGACTGAACGGACTGGGGTGAGTCCCACCCGATCAGATCGGCTACATCCTGGTGAGCTTACCATTGTCTCAATACGTACCATGTCGTTGCGATATGACCAGAAACTTAGTAACGTACAAAAATTGAGAACGGGACAAGGCTAACCCAATTGAGTGGCAATCCGATCGGACAACCATCCGATCGGACAGCCACCCGATCAAGTAGCACCTACCCCTTAACTTTAAACACTTGAAACTTTGAAGTCATGATCGTCGAGTGGCAGCTCGATCGGATAGCCATCCGATCGACCAGCCATCCGATCGAGGCAACAATGGATCTTGGAACTTTTCAGTACTTAAGACCTTTGGGACTTTGAATCTTGAACTTGGATCGAGTGGCGACCCGATCGGATAGCCATCCTTTCCTCACACACTTTTGACAACTTTGAATCGAGTGGCGACCCGATCGGATAGCCATCCGTTCCCACACTCACACTAGTCATCCCAATTGGATGGCAATCCGACCGGATGGCCATCCGATCGGACAGCCATCCGATCAGGGTGACTAATCTGACACTTTGCGCAATCTCGTTATTCTGCCCGGCTCTTATCTCTGGTAATCTAACCAGGCTAAACCTAAAGAGCTCCCTTCGATCCAATAACCGTTGATCTGTTAAGAAATCATTGTGAGTATACTCGATCCCTTTTTTGCTTTAAACTTTGGGATGTAACATGTATTCTACTAAACTACGATACTCGAGACTTTTGCAAACTAAACTCTATCCTATGTGTATGTGAAACTGTGATTCCAGGATCTGGCGAGTTCGACAGAGCTTCGATCCCGAAACAACATGTTCGGTGCGTTTATTACGACTAAGAAAGGAGTAGAAGATAGATACAACACCGAGCAGTCAATTTCAATCTGGTCTCTATTGATTATTCAATGTTTACAGCACCGCGAGACGAGTTGGACAGCATGCCCCCTCTGGGAACCAAAAGCTTGTCCAAATAGGAGCCCCAACCCCCTATTTATAGACATCACACACTAAGTGTCATCCGATCGGATTGACTTTGACAATTACAAAACCTGTCCAATTTTCTCCTATTCTATACAATATTCAACACACGCTCTATCTAACTATTCGCACAGTGGCAGACGTATGAAATATGCACTAACATATTCCCCCTCGGATGTCACTATCGAATCGTCTTTAAAAGTTTGAGAACCTTGAGCCGTGTTTGAATATTCTGCAATCTTTAATTTTTCTGCAACTTCAATCAGGTATCTTGAGATTTGACTATCCAAATTCCCCCTCGATTGATGATTCGGGTTTTCTTTTGCCAAGGTAAAGCACGAATTCCCCCTGGAATGAATCTTCAGGTCTTTAGCACAGTTCACAACTCTCCTCCGATTTGCTAAACTGCAACCTTCACGAACAATCACCAACTTGAAACTAATCAATGCAGCATCCTGTGTTTCAACTTTAACCGCATCCGAGCTCAGTTTTTGATATCACAAGTAAGCACCACGATCTTCGCATTCCGCCTGCTCGATCTAAGAATGTACAAAAACTCAACCGACAATTGATAGAAACTTCAAAAACCCCACTGGATAACTTCAAATCCGTGATTCCCCCTGAAGATCTGATATCCCGTTTACCGTGATCCATGTTAACGTACCATAAGAATGACAGATCCGTGTAAACGGTATTCTCCATAATCAGCTAATCTTCATCGGAAAAATAAATCATCTTGGTAATGTAATCCGATCTCCGAAGCATTCGTCCACAATCAGATTCATCTCCTCGGATAATCTAGATCTCAGAAGCTTTTAACGACGATCACTCTCATATCTCTGAAGCATTCATCCACGATCAGATTCACATTCCCCCTGACAATCTGAAGTCGAAACTACCCGAATACTGTTGCAGTGTCACGAATTTCAAAATGCCGGAATTTCAACATACGACAGTGAAATTTTTATTCCCTCTCATTTTTGCAAATTTTGACGTCTCTATCACTGAATTCCCCCTCAAACTGAATTCAGTTTCTAATTCTCTTCTCCGAAAAACTCGACCAAACCAGAATATCACAATATTTGCCACAATTTTCAGTTTTTCGTCTTTGCGGATTTTACAATTTGGCCCATAAATAGTCAAATACCCTGAAAGATAAACTTTCTACACCGGTATCATGTCTACCCCACCAATTTCCACAATCCATGATCGCATCATCAAATATGTTCACTGAAGTCCCCGACGGTGTCCCCGAACAACCTAGCTTGGTCGTTAAAAACCCAAAAAAATTGACAATCACCAAATTTTTTCTGGAGACTCTCCTCGTCGTTGCGATCAAAAAATGCCTGTTTTAGGCATTTGATCATCTGGTCGAATGACAAGTGTCGGATAGCACAAGTTTCGGATGACACAAGTGTCGGATGGTCATCCGATCGGATTGCCATCCGATCGGATTGCCACTTGATGGAAGGACAAAATGGTATGATGGATCGGATGGTCATCCGATCGGATTGCCATCCGATAGAAAAGCGTCCTTCAAGATGGTGATGTGGATCAGATGGTCATCCGATTGGATTGCCATCCGATCGGATTGTCGTTCGATGAAAACCAACTGATCTATCCAACACCCCATAGTGACATGGATCGGATGGTCATCCGATCGGATTGCCATCCGATTGAAAGCTTCAATAATCCTTCAAGCAAGATGGTGACAAGTGTAGGTTGGTCATCCGATCGGATTGCCATCCGATCGGATTGCCATCCAATCAGATTGCCATCCGATCAGACATGTTCTAACAGCTCAAGAACACTTCGAATCTCGTTTTTTTGATCCAGAATCTTTATTTCTGTGAATTTGATGATGAAACTTCACAGGATTGTTCGCGAGTCAATTCCGCACAGATTGATGTGTTCAATTCCAAAATCCATCCGTGAATCGACCTTATTTTGATGATTTTCTCCGTTTAACGTCAAAACTCCCGTTTAACCCAAAATTGATGAGCTTTGGGTGATTTAACCGACTGTTAGATCGATTAAATCGGTACCGTAGCTCTGATACCAATTGTGATTCCAGGATCCAGCGAGTTCGACGGAGCTTCGATCCCAAAATAACGTGTTCGGTGCATTTATTACGACTAAAAAAGGAGTAGAAGATAGATACAACACCGAGCAGTCAATTTCAATCTGGTCTCTATTGATTATTCAATGTTTACAGCACCGCGAGACCAGTTGGACAGCATGTCCCCTCTGGGAACCAAAAGCTTGTCCAAATGGGAGCCCAACCCCCTATTTATAGACATCACACACTAAGTGTCATCCGATCGGATTGCCATCCGATCGGATTGACTTTGACAATTACAAAACCTGTCCAACTTTCTCCTATTCTATACAATATTCAACACACGCTCTATCTAACTATTCGCACAGTGGCAGACGTACGAAATATGCACTAACGATAACTTATGATTCTTGTATTCTATTTGTGCTATGTGAACGTTTAATCCAGGGTGTGTAGTTCCGCCTTAACAATAGTAGCGCTATAGGAGATGCACCTCCCCATTATTCTCGGGGGTATTGTTAGGAGGATTCTAGTTTTCCTTGAGACTTGGGTAAACAACAAAGCATCGGGATACTTGGGCTATTACTTGTTGGACTGCGAACACTAGCATGGCTGAAACTATTTTGTTACACTTGCATAAGGATATGAGTTGTTTTAATCTACTATGCTATTATCCAAACTTGTATACTCGCCGGTACAATTTTGTACTGACTCTATTTTAATACATGTTGCAGGCTGATAGGTGCTGGAACTATGGAAAAACAAGTTAGGATTGATGCTTAGAAACTCGCCTAGTTAAATTCTGAAATTTGAAAACAATGAGTATTGTGGTTGTATTTGGTATTGATGGTTATGTGGATGTTTTAGACAATCTTGCATGTAATCTACTTAATCTATATTGAAATTACTAGTGTTATGGAATCTAGTGAGCAATCTGAACGCTTAGTGCTCGCACCCCGATGTTTCCGCCATTGGTTGGGGTGTGACAGATTGGTATCAGAGCCATAACTATGAGAAGTAAAACAGCTATCTCTATCAGAAACAATAGATAAAGGAATTCCATGTAATAAAACTATTTCATTTACATATAACTTGGCTAATTGTACCATACTGAAAGTTTCCTTCATCGGTAAGAAATGAGCAGACTTGGTTAAGCTGTCTACAATCACCCAGATTGTATCATTACCTTTTCGTGTTTTGGGTAATTTAGTAACAAAGTCCATTGTTATCAATTCCCATTTCCATATCGGCATTTCTAGTTGCTGCAATAAACCTGAGGGTTTCTGATGTTCAGATTTAACCTGTGAACAGGTTAGACACTTGGGATCATAGATTGCTATATCCTTTTTCATTCCTATCCACCAGAAATTCTTTCTTAAGTCTTGATACATTTTATCGTTACCAGGATGTATCGTATACTTAGACTTATGGGTTTCTTCTAAAATTCGGTGGCGTAGGTTTCCTTGTTTGGGTATCCATATTCTTTTCTTATGGAATCTCCAAATTCCATTTTTTCCTTGTTCTAATTCCTTAATCATTCCTTTTATTTTTTCAGTATCATTCTTGATTACTATTTCCTGCATTTTTCTAATTTGCTTGTTTAAATCTATCTGCAGATTTAATTTGAGAGAACGTACTCGTATTGGGTTTTCATGATACTTTTGACTTAAAGCATCGGCTACTACATTAGCCTTTCCTGCATGGTACTGAATATTACAATCATAATCACTAAGAATTTCTATCGATCGTCTCTGTCTCATATTTAATTCCTTTTGCCCGAAAACATATCTTAGACTCTTATGATCGGTGAAAATAGTAAACTTGCAACCGTAAAGGTAGTGTCTCCAAATTTTAAGGGCAAAAATTATGGCTCCTAACTCTAGATCATGGGTTGTATAATTATCTTCATGATTCTTAAGTTATCTAGAGGCATAGGCTATAACCTTTTGATGTTGCATCAACACACATCCATAACCTAACTTAGAAGCATCACAATAGACTATAAAGTCTTCAGTTCCTTCTGGTAACGCGAGTATGGGTGTGTTGGTTAACTTGCGTTTTAGAATTCTAAAGGCTTCTTCCTGTTTTGGTCCCCATTCAAACTTAACTGATTTGCAGGTCAGTTTTGTAAAAGGAATAGCTATTCTAGAGAAATCACGGATAAATCGTCTATAATAACCTGCTAGTCCAAAAAAACTTCTCACCTCCGTCGCTGATTCAGGGCCATTTAGTAATCGCCTCGATTTTTGTGGGATCCACATGAATTCCTTCATGATTAACCAGGTGTCCAAGAAATTGTACTTCTTGTAACCAAAATTCGCATTTTGAGAATTTACAATAAAGCTTCTCTTTTCTTAGCAAATTTAAAAGTATGTACAAATGCTCTGCATGATCTTCTTTACTCGTAGAGTAAATTAGAATATCATGTATAAAGACAATTATGAATTTATCCAGATATGGTTTACATATTCTGTTCATCATGTCCATAAATGCAGCTTGGGCATTGGTTAAACTAAATGGCATGACGGTAGATTCATAATGATCATACCTTGTTCTGAAAGCAGTTTTAGGAATGTCCTCTTTCTGTACTTTCCGTTGATGATATCCTGAGCGTAAATCGATCTTAGAAAAGAATCGAGCTCCTTGTAGTTGATCGAATAGATCATCGATCCTCGGTAGTGGGTACCGATTTTTAATCGTGTCCATGTTCAGTTCTCGGTAATCAATGCATATACGCATTGATCCGTCCTTCTTCTTGACAAACATGATTGGTGCTCCCCATGGCGATGAACTAGGCTGTATGAATCCTTTTTCCAGAAGTTCATCTAATTGTCTCTTCAGTTCTTGCATTTCCGCTGGTGCTAAACGGTAAGGTGCCTTGGCAATCGGTGCTGTCCCTAGTAGTAGGTGAATTCTGAATTCAACCTCTTGATCTGGTGGTAGTCCCGGTAGCTCTTCTGGGAAAACATCTGAGAATTGAGATACTACGGGAATATCTTTCAATTCTTTTCCTTTAGTGTTAATGATTATGGAAATCATATACACTAGTGATCCTTTCCTTGCATAACTTGCTGTTTTCATCACAGATATGAACTTTGTGGACCTAGTTGGCTTGTCTCCTTTAATTGTGATCTTTTCACCCTTGGTGAACTTACTTGGATTGACTTTTGATCACATAGAATACTTGCATGATTGGCTACTAACCAATCCATTCCTAATACGATATCAAATCCAACCAAATTCATTGTATAAAGGTTAGCAATAAAATTATGGTTTAAAATTTCTATTTTTGCTCCCTGCAAGATTTCAGTGATCTTAATGGATTCTCCATTTGCCGTTTCTACCATACATTCTTGTTGTAGTTTAGTTAATGATTGATTGAGAAGTTTGCAGAACGAATTATAAATAAAACTTTGGTTCGCACCAGAGTCAAATAATACTTTAGCAAAAATATCATTAACTAAAAACGTACCGGTAATCACATCCGGAATCATCTTGGCTTCTTCAGCTGTCAAAATAAATGCTCTGGCGTTCTTGGTAGTTTTGCTATTTGTTGCTGGAGCTAATTCGGACAGCTCGGTTTAATATGCCCCGTCTCTCCATAGTTGAAGCATAGCTTATTGCTGGGTTTCTTCCTGCAGTCTTCTTCCTTGTGTTCCGATATTTTGCAGAAGTTGCAGTATATGGAACATCTTCCTGAATGCTTCTTCTTGCAGTACTTACAGTAAGGTGCAGAAGTAGAACCTGTATTTTTCCCATGGTTGGAATTACCGTAGCGAAATTCCTGGGTAAGTTTTTAGGCTAGGTTCTTTCACTGGTTTTCTTCTTGTGTACATACCAATTCATCACTCAAGGTATATGCTAATTCTACTACTTCTTCTATAGTTTGTGGTCTAGCTGCCTTGACTACATGTCTGATTTCACTAATTAGTCCCCAGATGTAACGGGAGATTAATACTGGTTCTGGTGAGGCTAGGGTTGGCACTATTCTAGCATATTCAAAGAATATGGTAGTGTAACCCTTGCAGTCTATTCCAGTCATTCTAAGATTTAAGAACTTATTAGCGATTTGTTCTTTCTCATGAGGAGGACAAAATTTCCTTTCAACTATTTCCTTAAAGTTGACCCATTCCATATTATAAGCTCTGTCACTTCCCCTAGACTGGAGAATAGTATTCCACAATTCTAAAGCTGCATTCTTAAAAAGATTAGAAGCAAACATAATCTTATCTTCCTCTGCACATTTGCTTATTTTTAAGACTGCTTCTGTCTTTTCTATCCAACGTAGAGCTGCAATGGCTCCTTCATTGCCAGAGAATTCTATTGGTTTGCAAGACCAGAATTCTTTATAAGAACAACCATATGACATGGTTCTTCTTCTTTTTGGAATAGGTAATTGAAGTAGCGGTCCGTTATTCACGCTATGACTGGGTTCAGTAGGTGGTCGTTTACTTCCACTATTAGTTTTATTATTTTCTACTTCTTTAACAGTCTTGATGATATATCGCATAACGTCTATAATTCATTGTGCGATTATATGTTGAATGGCACTGTTATCTATTTGGTTCCAATTATTATCGTTATTCTGGTTTTCCTGATTTACTTCGTTGTTCATCTGGATTATAAACATTTATCAGGTATTAATATCACAGAATATGATTTAATGCAAACAATCACGCAAATAAATTGATCAAAATCGTCGAGCATTGCGACTTTTACTCTTTTTCATATATATATCTATTACAATCTACAATGGGAATTTAAACACACTACTAGTTATGCATCAATAGGTATTAGGCTATCTATTTTAGTTGATTATTTTTTTTTCAAACTACACACTTATATATATATATATATATATATATATAGGGAAGGTTCATTGGGGAACACTAAAAAAGTGGGGAACATCGGGGAACCGGCTCAAACGAACTCCGATTGGACTCATTCCAGCGGCGTTGGAACCGGCTCGTCGAACCCTAACTAGGATCTCTTAACCCTAAACCCTAAATCCTAACTCCTAAACTCTAAACCCTAAAGCTAAAAAAACAAGGCTAAAACCTAAGCTAAACCGTAAAATCTAAACTATAAACCCTAAAAGCTAAACCCTAAAGGCTAAACCTAAAGCTAAACCTAAAGCTAAACCCTAAAACTAAACCCTAAAACTAAACCCTAAAGCTAAACCCTAAAGCTAAACCCTAAAGCTAAACCCTAAAAGCCAAACCCTAATATATTTAGGGTTTAGAGGTTATGATTTAGGGTTAATAGATCCTATTTAGGGTTCGACGAGCCGGTTCCAACGCCGCTGGAATGAGTTCAATCGGAGTTCGTTTGAGTCGGTTCCCCACTGTTCCCCAATGAACCTCACACTATATATATATATATATATATTACTATTATTATTATTATTATTACTACTAGGGGTTGCTCCAGAAATGTATTTCTCGCTCGTTGTATTTCCACACGAGCTTTTCTCCTATCTGTTTTATCCTCTCTCCTTCCTCTACTAACTCCTCACCAAATGTGCGGAGTTCCTGCACATTCTCTTCGCTCATGGGTGGCAGTGGTGCGGGTACTGGTTCAAGGTACTGAGGTATCGGTTCTCCATATGGGTATGGGTTGTCTAACATCTCCTGAACATACTGATTGGCATTCTAATATGGATCTAAAGGATTTAGGTTGGTATATTGTGCTATGGGGTTTGGTATCGGTTCTCCCTGTGGATAGAGTTCCTGGTAATCCCTATGGTCATCCTCCCATGGATCATACATTAGAGGATTAGGCGTTGGGATTCTAGGTATCTCGTTAGGGTTAACTGCTGGTATGGGAAGTTGGTTTCCTTGGTTAAGTTCTATTTCCATTGGTTGGGTTGGGAATAGTGGTAGTGGTTGTGGTGCAATTATTTGGTCCAGGTTTGGATCTGCTGCAGTGGTGGCTAGTATATGAAAGTTTGCCAACCACCTATTAACTGCTTCTTGTGTTTGGGCATTTACTTCCCTATTAGCTGCTGCTAACGCTCTTTGATGTTGTAACTTTCTCATTCGTTTTCTCCTCTCATGTGCTCCCCGACTACACCATCCTCGCTTTTTTGAATGGAATGGTTCATCGGATTGTGCCTTAAAGATGAAGATTCCTTCTTCAGTGTCAGCAGAATACCCCGAAGGAGTAGGCTATAATGAAGTTCCTTCACTTTTGGGAGAACTAGCTAGGTGACAATAGGCGTCAGACGTACCTTGTTCACTCATACTGTAAACTAACAGATTGTCAAATAACACAAAACAATAATATACCTATATACACATAATCACATAGATTATTTCCTAACACAACTGACAAAATCTTGGTGTCAGCAGAACACTTCTGTGGCTTAAATCAGTGGCTGTAGCTCTGAGACCACTCTCTGTCGCAACCCCCGACCCCGGGAGTGGGCGGGCGCGAGGACAATATCAGTGGTATCGGTGTTTATTAATTTGGCATCGGAAATTTACATCAGGACCGTAGTTAGGAAATAGTTTATCAGAGTTAAACACCAAAATTTTATAATAATAAATATATAGGAAAAACTCAAGTTTCCATTATAATATGTTTATAGGGATAAACCCTAATTTATCGAAATAAAACTTCTTTCTTGTTTAGGTAACTTTTATAGCCACTTTTCCAAGCCTTCAGTGCTCTCCAACTGGCATCTATTTAGCTTTCACATTTTGTTACCTGAAACGCGTTTTAAAAAGTTTTATCAGCAAGAAATACTGGCGAGTGCATCCCAGTTTAATCAAAACAGGATTTTATATCTTTACAGTATTGAGAGCGATTACAATGTTTTTATCTACCCAATTACCACCCACGGTACTGTCAATCCTGACTTGTGGACATGCTACTACTCACAGTGTAGTAACAAGTAATGTATACAAAACCCCAACATACCGACAGTAATTGTAAAATACATAGACTCAATCACTGCTAAATATACTTTAAAACAATTGAGGTTTTGTAAAAACAGTTTATAAAAATAAGATGTACTCACATTGCTATTGTAGGTAATACTACTGCTTTCTGATGACTTCCTGGTTATAATCTATTAAAATTAAACAATGCACACGCGTTAGTAAGATAACCCAATTTACATTAGCTATACCCCCGAGACAGAACTCCAACGACTGAGTCAGGCAGAGCCTTGACATGCGTTACGGAGCTCTAGATCCATCAGGCAGAGTAACTAATACATAATTGGGGGTTATAATACTTACAACGATGCAGAGCTTCGCTTTTTAGGGGTATAATACCCGAGCAATACTATATGTGTCGAGAGAGAAAAGAAATTGAGCGAATGTGAACTGTGCCATTGCTGCTCATTTTATAGCTGATTTCGAAGTCCGTCGCGCCCCGTGACGTCCTTGGGCCTAGCCCTTCGCGGGCCGCAAGGACCCTAGACTAGGGTCTAGGTTTGGCGATTCAGCAGGTAGGCTCGACACGGGGGGGGGGGGGACACGTGGCAGAAAAGGGTGTCGCCTGGTGTCACTCCGTCGCGCCCCGCGAGCAACCTATAATTTTGTTTTTATTTGATTTTTATTGATAAAAAGGTATTTTAGGTCTGTTTTTCATATACGGGGTGTATTTTAGGACGTATAGGAGTATGTTAAGGGTGTCGGGATAGTTGTTATAGCGGGTTGTCACCGGTGAGGTACTATCTAAAGGTTAATCGGATCAGACTTTTAATGTATATATAATTTTACAAACTTACACACACGTGCGTGCGCGCGCACGCGCACACACACACATATATATAGTTGATTTTATACTTTTTAGTGTAAATTAAAACAATTATCCTTTATGTTTATACCCATTTTCAAAGACTGTTATTTTCCTTTACAACTGATGGGTTTTTACTAAATGTTTCAAAATCTTGCACATTATGTCCTTTGCCCCTAACTTAGTTTTTAACGCTAATATGAGGGTAACTTCATCTTTTTATTCTTTTAGGGACTATTTGTATAACTAACTTCAAGTCTTGAACAAAAACGAAAATACATATGTTTTTATACAAACAAAGAAATAAACACCACCAACCCCTTTCAATTCTCCCCCTCTCTCTAAAGTCTGCATAATCACCACCACCAACCTCTCTTTCTATACGTGTTCACCACCAACACCATAACCATCACTACCACCACTGTTACTGAAACCACCATCACACTCTCTTCTCGTTCTCTCTCTCATCTAAAATACAAAGCCTCTCTCTACAGCACTAGTGCCACTCCCGGGTAGGATGTTGACTTGCCACCACTCCTGGTTAAGGACCCACTTGTTCGCCCAATTCCACCTCCTCAACATGAGGAAGCTGAAATCGAAGGTATGGTGGAAGCCGAAGTGGTGCCCAAGCCAACTCTTATGGTGAACCTTGGGGAAGAAGATAAGGGGAGTGACCCGTACCTATGCCTTCCACACGAGATGTTGGCGACTTGGAAGGGTGAGTAGGTGGTGGTAGATTGCTAGCTTTTGGGACCTAACTCTATATGCTTAGAGCTGTTGTTTAGATCTTAGTCTAAGAACGTTTTCTTTTAAGTTAAGCTAGAAAATTGTGTTAATGGTCTTTGGTGATGGTGTAGGATCAAGAATCGATCAATACGAGTCAATCTGAGCTAAATCTAGATCGCTAGAGAGGCAGAATCAATCTAGCAATCCGTAATCGGTGTTAGAATGTGAGTAGAAGTAGAAAGATGTACTTTAAACTTGGTTTTCATTCATATATCAACGTTTTACATGTAGAGAATTCGGCAGCACTTCGTGTCAAATTCTACAGAACTGTTACAAATGAAAACACCAACAAACCTATATATAGGCATCCCAGTTCGCATGACCTAACACTAACCACTTCGCACGAACTGGACACTTCCCAGTTCGTGCGAACTGACATAACAAACCCACTTCGTGCGAACTGGTATAAAACATAAAATTTACATTTTCAAACACCCTAAACTATACAACGACACGACACGACTGACGACATAGGCGATAGACATTATGCACTAACAAACTCCCCCTTGGATATTTCCGGAGTCTTCAGTCTACATGTCTTCAAAAACTTCCTTCACAGAGACTTGAATTTCTCTTCCCTCTGCTTTGGCTTTCGCAGCAACAACTTCCTCAGCTTTTCGTTCTCTTCCACTGCTTTCTTTTGCTCAGCAGCTTGCCTTTGTGCAAACATATTTCGAAGATATCTATCTTTTTCCTCACGTTCCTTTCTTGCCTTCTCAGCTTTCATAGCCTCTTTCTTTTCAATCTTTCTCCATTGTGTCGACCATGCATTCTCTGAATTGATTCCTTTCTGAAAGCATATCGTAACAACTTTCTGAAACTGTATGGCCTGATCTTTATCTTCCTTCCTGTAACCAATCTTGTTCACAAATAAACTTTCAATATCCTTCGCTGAGCAGTTCACCAACCACAGTGGATCATACACATAGATGTGTCTGACTTCATTTTCAACTTTGTAAGTAATCACTGCTTCAGTCGACAAACAACTATAAACCCAGTATAAGAACCCCTTATGAAAATCTTGCTCCATTTTCGGTACTGGAATGTTCTTTAACACTTCTGGATTCTTCACATGCAAGATCGTTTCTTCTATACCAGTCATTGGATCTACCCTTTTCACTTTCTTTGGGTAGTGAGGTTTCCAGTGTTTGAATCCTCTGAAGGCTTCAAATTTCATCAAACCCCAAATAGGTACATCACGCTTTCTTACAGGGTAATCCAGAGTTCTAACTTTCGACAACTCTTCGACATCCCACCAAGGTAGGGACATGATATCCTGAATATATTCAAAGTACTGAACTCCATACTCTCGACGGATAGCATACGCATTAACTTGTGGCAGAAAGCCCCAACTAATAATATCCCCCAGTGACACATCTCTATCTCTCTTATAAAACTTCAGTGGACGTTTGAATTTTCTTTCATTGTCTTTTCGGAACCATTTCTTGCGTTCTTCCCGTTGTTCATCTTTTGTCGTCCCATCAAAGTTTTAATCCTTTAAACATTCCTCAACTTTTCTTCTCAGTTCGTATATGTTCGCTTGACTGAAGAATTCAACAAGCGTTGGAAAATCAGAAGTATCAACATTCCCACTTTCTTCATCACTGCAATCCTCAACCTCAACTCGATCATAGTTATCTGCCTCTTCCACATACTTGTATTGATACTCGGGTTGTTGATTCTTATCAAAAGCATTCAACTCTTCTTCAAAGTCAAACTTGAAGTTAGGATCATCAATACGTGTCATCTCAATAATGTCAGCCATGGTGTAAGTATGTCTAATTTCTCCTTCCTCTACATTAGGCTCTAGATGCAATATCAACTTTTCTCTTTTATCAACATTTTGATCATCAACGTTCTCCCCCTCTCCTGTAGCATCCTCAGGCTCTTCATTTACATCATCGTGAAGATAATCATCGACATTCTCTTCATTCGACGCTTCTGTTACTTTAATACCAGAACCACCTTGATCATCCTCATTTCCATCATCATCATCATCATCATCATCACTGCTACTTGCAGAAAATACATCATCTGCATCATCACTTTCAGAAAAATACATCATCTACAATGAAAAAATCATTGCCTGTTCAATAACTTTATCACCTTCAAGGCCTTTGTCTTTCATGTCAGCTTCCATTTCAGCTTTTCTTTTCTCTCTAACCTCCTCAATCTTTATTTCTTCGAATCTCTGTTCAACAGTATTGCCAAGCAAATCTTCTATTACTTTCTTCAACATGTAATCCTCATGCTCTCTTCTTGCATTGTTGGCCTCTAATTCTTTGTTTTTCAGTTCAAAATATTTATTCTGCTCATCTCTGCGATTCTTTTCCTCCTCTAACTCAGCAATACGAACTTTAAGAATATCAATATCAGCTTGATCCGCTTCAACTTTCTTTAACAGAGATGAATTTTCAGCTTTGACAGATTTAACTTCCTTCTTCAACTTTTTATTCTCCACTAACACTTCATCTACCTTCTTTTCTAACTTTTTTACAACATCATCAGTTACAAAATTGAAATCTCCAATGTCTTCAAGTGCTATATTCTCCGGAACATGTGGAAAATTTCTGTATCCAGAAGAACCAGGAGTTGATTGTACTTGTGGTTGTGAAGATGGTGGTGTTTGAAGAACTTGTTGTGAAGTGATAATAGGTTGTTCAAGGATAGGTGATTGTGGTGGTTGTTGTGGTGGTGAAAGATGTGGTTGTGAAAGATGTAGTGGTGATTGATGTGGTGGTGATAATTGTTGTTCAGTATGTGGTGGAGGTGATGGTGGTGGTGTAGGTTGTTTTGGTGGTGTAGGTTTAGGTAGCTTGACAATCAACTTTCTTCTTGCTGCTCTAGGAGAAATAACACGTTTTCTTGCACTAACCTTCTTCTTGCCACTAGATGATGGAGGTGTTTGAGATTCTAGAACATTTTCTGGAGATGGAATGTACACATCATCATTTTTTTCCTCTCTCATTTTTCTCTTAAGCTGTTTCTCTTTTTCAATCTCAGCTTTAATTCTCTTTGCACGCTCTGTTTCATCAATTTCTTCATCTGACGAACTTGTTGTACTTTTATCTACATCATCACCTTCATCACTAGCTGTCTTTTTTGTTTCAGCATCTTTAAAACTTTCTTTAAGAGCTTTCAATAACTTTGCAGATTCAGGAGATAAACGAACATCTCCTTCAACATCAACTTCAGCTTCAGCTTCAGCTTCATCTTCCTCCTCAGATTCATCAATAAGCATAGTTTTAACATTCTTCTTTTGACGCTTTTTCTTTGGTTGAGAAGATGAACCCTCCTCTACTTGAACTTTAGGAGTTGCCTTTCTGCTCCTTTTCTTTTTCTCTTCCTTTAAGAACCATTCATTTCTTGTGTTCTTGAAATCTTCAAGAATTTTCAACTCATCTGCATAACTTGCTTCTTTCATTTCTTCTTCATTTCTCCATTTCAGATGATTTATCGGATCAGGATCAACATAATTTTCATCGTTAATAAAACCAAAGAAATCTGTACGTTTTGGTTCTTTCCAGCTCTCTGTATACTTTGCCAACCTGATCAGTGTCTCATTATTCATGTGATTCATCTCTATCAGATCATTCACGTCATCCTTTGCCAAATTCGGATATGCATGATCAAGAATCATCTGTACGAATCGTGGATATAACCATCTTCGACTTTTGGATGTAATGTTTTCTTTCATGTAATGAAAGATAATGCGAGAAAAGTTGTATTTCTTATTCAAAACCAATGCAGTAACCATGCACATTTGATAGTCTTTCATCACGTCATAGCCTCCCATTCTATGACTGAGGGCATGAATTATCGAGTGAATGAAAAATTTGTACGTTTCATGAAACACGCCTTTAAATAGTTTGCATTGTTTAAAGGACCACTGTATCCCATCCTTAACATGCATCCTTTCACCATCATTTCAGGAAAACAAGTTGGAGAGTTCTCATCGTCGGGAAACCTTAACACCTCACGAACTAGTGCTTCAGATACAATAATCTCTTTATCTTCATTTTCAACTTTAACAAATGATGTAATCAAATTGTTCTCTTTATCAATGCTCGCCTTCTTCCAGAAATAATCGACATGTGATTTATAAGCTGGATGTTGAACCGTGAGTGCTTTCTGAATTGGCAACCGTTTCATAAATGGCAATATACCTTTGAAAGCATCCATTTTTGACAATTTTTCATCATAAACACAACAGATGTTGTGTGACGGATCAGACTAAACATTCGACGCCTAAAAACAAAACACAAACAATCAAGTTAAACACTTAGAAAAATTTCAAGAATTTCAAAACAAACATCAATATTCAAACGGACTTCACTTCAAACGAAGTGAAATGTTCAAGTGATGTGGGTTTCATACGATGTGATCAGTCACACGAAGTGATGTTACAAACGATGTGATCACTTCGTATGAAGTGATGAATTTCAAAATGAAATGAGCTTTTGACCAGTTTGTACGAAGTGCATCGTCACTTCGTTTCAAAGCAACATCATGAACAGTAAAATTGCAGGTCATCAATTCATGATTTTTCAGATAAAATTGAAACCATAAACTTGTTCTTTATCCCATTCCGACTGTTATGATGTATTTTTTGTTCAATATAGTCCACCACAAAACCCTAGATCTACGATCAAACTTCTGGTTCATACGATTTGAACCGAAAACATTCAATTGATACTCAAATCATATTCTACACTAGATTCCAAACATCCTAGATTGTTTTTCGTTCAAGATTAGTCACTTATAAACCCTAGATCTACGCAATAAAGTCTGAAATCGCCGACAATTTTCAAAAATATCAGATCTGGTTCGATTTGACAAAATTTTATACCTTAACCATCGTCTAAGTTGAACCGGCCAACTTAAACAAGAATCTATGATCACAAATCAAGAGATTCTGATAGGAAATCAAAAGATCTTTTCAGATCATTTGAGAGAAAGTCACAGTGTTTGGTGCGAGGTGGAAGTAACAAATGATTCAGACGATCTGGGTTAACCCTTATATACGGGGCCCAGTTCGTACGAGTTGCACAATGAGACACTTTGAGACGATGTGGCCACTTCGTATGAAACTTTTATTTTTCAAAAATTTTATTTTTTATTTTTAGTATTTTTTATATTTACAAACACACACATTTGACCAAGTCCAAACTAATGACCCTGGTCAAATGTTTAGCCCACCAAGTCCAAATTAATGACCTTGGCTGACCAATTTCAGATCTTGCTGTTATTTTGAAACAATTTCAGTTCAAATTAATGAACTTTTCAACTTTTCGAGCAATTACCAACACTTTTTCTCAAACTTCTGCTTACCCAATCCTCATGATCCAGACTTGTTCAGCACATTAAGACTTTGATCATTAGATCCCCAACGTCCGTTGTCGAAAATAAGATGAAATGCAAATCTTTTTGGATTTTTGATAAGCAACAAACTGAACATACAATATTTTTTGGTGAGCGTGTTAGGGGATCATATCAGCTGCTGACAAGCTACAAGCACCATTAAGCTTTGATTTCATACTCAGCATTAAACAATTCACAGTGATTGCCGATATACTGATCCACTTAAATTCTCACACAAATTTCAATTTGTTCAGGATACGAATTTAGTGTTTTAAGGCTTAACTCATACGCGTGTACCACCTCAGAATATACTCCCGTATCCAGACCACTATATTCAGTCTTACAGGTGAGTGCACACTAGTGATATCTGTAGGGGTTTAAGTGTTGAGGCCGTGAGAGCTCAGGCTATTGCTTCCGCAAAATCAGAGAGATGATGGCTCAACTATAGGTGGGTCCCCTTTGGGGATCTTCTTTTACAACAGCACATGATTAACATTTTTCAATGTTTCATCATTTTTTATGCTGGGGGGGGGGGGCTTTATGAATAAAGCTGTGCAGAGTATTATATGAGGACTAGGCTATTGCTCCCGCAAAATCAGAAGTCCAGGTATAATACCCCAGATATCACCACGTACAAAGACCTAGTTTGTCAGAAATAGGATCTTTCAAACAGGATTTCAGGGGTTACCTATATATCCTGGAGATGTTCCCCACGTAAAAGCAAGTAATGATTTAGGTTTATATCCCAAACAAACCTACTAAATGTGCAAAAACCTATCGGCATATCAACAACGAGACTGCTTAACACTTTTTATCTTTACATTTCTTTAGTGTGCTATAACTGTCTAGCTGATGTACTATCATTTCCCCTTTTTTCACAAACTCTTTTTCAGTTTTTCAATTTTATCAATGTTTTTGGATTTTGAAATTTTATCATGTTTTTGGATTTTCTGCAAACTTTCTCCCCCTAAAAACAAAAACATATTTTTGTGTTTTTGATTTTATCAAAAGCAGAAAATAAACTGTACAAAAACTTGACAACATGACGTGGATCACTTTTGATCGCCGTCCTCCTCGGCTTCACATTCAACAACCCTCCCAGAAAACAAATTTTTCAACCCATTTAATTTCAAAAGATAGTTAAATCTCTTTTTATCAAAAGGTTTTGTGTAAAAATCAGCTTTCTGATCATCGGTGTGTATATGTTCAATTCTAATCAATTTTTTCTCATAACAATCACGAATAAAGTGGTCGAATCTCGATGTGTTTTGTTTTAGAATGGTGAACCGGGTTTTTAGTAATGTTTATAGCTGCCTCATTGTCCACATAAATGGGTGTATCCAAGAATTGCAAACCAAAGTCCCTCATCTGCTGCTGGATCCAGAGGATCTGAGAGCAACAGCTGGAGGCCGAAACGTATTCAGCCTCGCACGTAGAAAGAGCGACTGAGGTTTGTTTCTTGCACTGTCAGGTGACAAGTCGAGTTCCAAAGAACTTACAGTCTGCAGTGGTGGACTTCGCATTTTGCTTGCAGCTACTAAAATCAGAATCAGCAAAACCTGAAAGAGAAAAGTCACCAGACTTAGGATACCACAAGCCGGTGCTTGGGCAGCCTTTCAAATACCGTAATATTCTCTTCACAATCGACAGATGTGACTGTCTTGGGCTGGACTGATATCTGGCACATAGACAAGTCGGATACATGATATCCAGGCGGGAAGCAGTTAGATACATCAAGGATCCAATTATCGACCGGTAATACGTCTCATCCACGTTCTCTCCACCTTCATCCGGACAGATCCTGTGATTTTGAGCCAGGGGGGTTGATGTTGGCATAGATTCAGACATGTTGAACTTTTCCAGAACATCGTTCACGTATTTGGTTTGATGAATGAAGATTCCTTCGGGCATTTGCACCACCTGTAGCCCTAGGAAGAACTTCATTTCCCCCATCGAACTCATCTCAAACTTTCTTTTCATCACTTTCTCGAACTCTTTGCACAAATCATCATTTGTCGATCCAAAGATGATGTCATCGACGTAAATCTGCACGATCAATAGATGCCCTGCAACCTCTTTTGTAAACAAAGTGCTCTCAACCGTCCGTCTGGTGAACCCGTTGTCCAGCAGATATTGGGAAAGCGTCTCGTACCAGGCTCTCGGGGCCTGGTGTAGTCCGTAAAGCGCTTTATCGAGAAGATAGACTTTGTTTTTGTGTACTGGATCTATGAACCTCGGCGGTTGTCCAACGTACACTTCTTCTTTGATTTTGCCATAAAGAAATGCAGATTTCACATCTAGCTGGTATACTTTGATTCCTTTCCAGGACGCGAATTCTAGGAAGATTCTTATCGCCTCGAGTCTAGCAACAGGCGCATACACTTCGGTAAAATCAATGCCTTCCTGCTGACTGAAACCCTGTACTACCAGACGTGCTTTATTTCTCACAATCACTCCTCTATCATCCCTTTTACACTTAAAGACCCACTTGGTCTTTATCAGCTTCTGATTTTCAGGAAGATCCACCAATCTCCATACTCCTAGCTTTTCAAACTGCTGCAACTCTTCCTGCATAGCGTTTACCCAGCTTTCTTCAGTTAAAGCTTCTTTATATGTTTTTGGTTCATCCTGCGAGATGAAACATTTTAGTGAAAAATCAACTTGTAAAGGAGCAACAGTTGTATAAAAACATGTAAGAGCTCTGTTGATCTGATCCCCTGTCTTTACTCCGCTCTGAAGATCTCCAATTATCTGTTCTGAAGGATAATAAGACAAAGTTCTCGGCATAGCAGTGTCAGGCACGCTCACTTCCGATTGTAAGTTCCTAATGTCTTGATCACCGGTGTGATCCTCAGCTTCTGTCGTTGCAACATTTGGTTCCTCATCAAAAATCGGACCGTCTTCCGATTCTGAGTCGTCAGAATTATCAAACGTTGGAGCTGGTTCCTCTGGGGGTTCGTGTGTCGTTCCACTTGGACCGGCCTCGTGATCGTTTATACCACTTGTAGGGTCGCTTGTACCCACGTCGGGCTGAGAAACTACCAACGGTCTTGGCACCTGATCTTGTGACATAGATTGTTGATGTTGGTATAGTAAATCGAGTTCCTCTACGCTTGGCTCAGTCGGCAGTTGGAAAGACTCCCAGAGTTTATCGTAATCGAACAGAAATCTTTGTCCGGGAAGTTGTGGTGGAGCAGTATGCTTCTGACAATCAACATGCTGAACTTGAATTATCTTCCCCAGGCATGGTACGAACACCCTTTTCAGCGGACTCACATAACCTACAAAGAAACCCTCATTACTTTTAGCACCAAACTTACCATCTGGATCAATAAAAGTACAAGGTGATCCAAACGGTTCTAAAAACTTCAAATTTGGCTTATAACGATGAAGAAGTTCAAAATAGGTTTTCTTGTATTTCTTCACTGTGAGAACGCGATTCAATGTATAGCACGCTGCTGCAACTGCTTCACTCCAGAAAAATATCGGCAGCTTGGAATCGGTGAGCATCGTTCGAGCTTTTTCAATTAAGGTGCGATTCTTTCGTTCAGCTACACCATTTTGCTGTGGAGTGTATGGTGCACTGAATTCATGAAGAATTTCTTTCTCATTGCAAAACTCGAGCATCCGATTGTTCTTAAACTCCGTTCCATTGTCACTCCGAATTCTTCTGATCGGCACTTTGTACAGCGTTTCCATCTTCTTGAATAGAACCATCAATAACTCAAAAGTTTGATCTTTACTTTCCATACACACTACCCATGAAAACCTTGTGAAGTCGTCAGTGACCACAAGACAGTACAAGTCTCCGCTCACACTTTTTACATTGACAGGTCTGAAAAGGTCCATGTGTAGCCTTTCGAGCGGAACGCTGATTGAATTCAATAGCTTCTGCGGGTGTGTCTTCTTCATTTGTTTTCCCTTCTTGCACGCTACACAATCATCATTCAAATGAAAATTTTTAAGATATACACCTTCAACAAGATCATTGTGTACAAGGAAATTCATTTTTCTGACATGAATGTGGCCCATCTTTCGATGCCACATTTTTTACTCTTTTTCTGTTGCCTTTGTTTTTGTTACAAAACATTGTTTCTTATGATCTGTTGTTGTTGCGACACTCATATCCAGGACATACAAATCGTTTTCCCGGGGAGCTCGCTTCAACACCATGTCCTCAGGAATTTTAAAACCAGGTTTTATGATTAAACATTCATTTTTTTTAAAGTGTACTGTAAAAGACTTGTCACAGATCTGTGATATGCTCAACAGATTGTTTTCAAGTTCGACTATCTAGTTCACTTTTTCAAACGGCACAACTCCATTTGTTAGAGTTCCTTCACCAACTATCCTGCCACCCCGATTCCCTGCAAATCCAACATATCCTCCATTGATAGACTTGACATCATAGAGCTAAGCCAACATTCCTGTCATATGCCTTGAAGCTCCGCTGTCCATGATCCACTTTGAGATTATTGACCTCGGAAGCCCCTGCATACATGAAAGAAATTCATTCAAATAATGAGGCCCATGACTTCTTCATAGTTAAAACACTACCAAACATGATATCACAAGTCACATCAACTTTCGGACTGTTAAAGATGACATTTGGAACAACAGATTTGGATTTTGGTTTTGAATCTCCCTCCTTAATTGGTGGGAATTCCTCTAGCAACTTGTCTAGTTCAAATTCCAGTTTTTCAACATCATTTTCAAAACCTTTTGATTCAGATTTTAGAACACTTTCCATCTTCTTCTCTTCAACTGATGGTTTTGATTTTGCCACCTATGATTGGTTTTCAAAAATTTTCATCTTTGGATAAACCTTTGAAGTCTTTTGGATTTTCGAAGATTCGCCAATCTCAAAAATTGATTTCGGCTTTTCTTCAGACTTCAAAGATTCACCTCTTTTCAAAATTCTAATAGGGGAAACCATTGGTGTTTTGCCCTTAACATCAGTTGAAATTTTAGGTTTTGGTTTTTGCAAAACTGGTTTTTCAATCTTTTTCACACACTGCTTTGCCATATGACCAATTTCATTGCAGCGGTAACAAATTCTTTTGTTATATTCGACAAAAGTTGATTTGTAGGTCTCTTCTCTTAACTTTATAGCCGCATTGAAATCATCAATGGCTTTTTGACTGAAGATATAATCCTTTTCAGCATCAACACTCGGACCAGCAACAAACACATCACTTATCTTTTCTTTTGGTTTTACCTCATTTTTAGCCATCTTCTTTTCAAAACCGACACCCTTCTTTTTAAAGTTGTTACCTTGTCTTTTGTTGTGTCCATGATTACTTACCCACTCTTTCTTTCCCTGTTTGGTTGGTTGTTTCACAAAAGACCTCTTTGGTTTTGAAAAGAACTCATTGTTGTTAACTTCTGAAATACCAATTTCAACAAGTTTAAACACCTTTTCAACATTTTCCATTCTGGCATTTTGAATTGGATACTCAAAATTAGAATACAGTTTGTCAGTTCCGTTCATTGTGTAAACCACAATGATCGAATCATCATTCTTAACTGTATCTGATTTTGGTATGAACTTGTCTAAGAAGTTACCATCTTCTTCAGAATCAGAAATGGAGTTTTCAAAATGAGTTTTCACAGTATCAAACTCTGAGTTATCACTTTCTTCATCTAACACTTGGTCAACAATGGTTTTGATCACCTGTGACTCGTTGTCAGTGTCGGACGGAGAAAATGTAACATCAATATTCTCAGGCAAATCATTCTCAACGGTTCTCAACTTGAGATTCAAGGCAGCTTCCTCCCCATCTGGATATTTTTGTGTATAATGATTTCACATTGGGGGTGGAACACTTTTGAAGACAGGTTTCGCATCAGGTTGTTACGGAACAATTTGATCAATCACATATGATGAAGCAACATAACTCAACAGTTTCTTATCAACTCTCTCAGTTTCAATTCTCATTAACTCAAGTTCTTTTTTCAAAGAAGCAATTGTGTCCAGATGGATATTAATCTCCACCTGTTTATCCATGACAGTAGATTTTAGCAAGTTTGTGGCTTTATCATTTTCAAAACTTTCTTTTTTAATCATTTTGATTGATCATGCCAAAGTGTCATATGCTTCTTTTATCTCACTGAGATCATATTTTACTTCATCAGTAAATTTCTTCAATTCTTGAAATTGTTTGTCTTTTTCAAGACAATCCATGCAGGGTTTTGAACAATTTTTGCATGGAATTTCATGAATTGAATCAACCTTTTCAGAGACCTTTTCTTCGTTATCAATTTTAACATCCGTTTTACCAAACCCATCAGACTCTGACTCTGACTCTTCTCCTGATTTGACCTCCTCAATTTCTGATTTCTCGTCAGACTCCTTTTGAACTGACTCTGTTTCGACAGACACACTTTCAATCGACTCTGTTTTGACAGACTTTGTTTCAACATATTCTGTTTCTACCTCTTTTAGTTTGCCCATCAACGCTTTGTCAGCAATCTCTTTTAGAGTCTCTTCATTCATTTCTTTTGAAACGTCTATTATCTCTTCAACTGGAGCTGGTTCAACATCATATCTTGGACAAAGACCAGTAGTTGGTTCACTGAAGAAACCTGCAAAAGATTCAAACATATTAGGAGGCATTATTGATTTGAAAGAACTAGCAATAATCTCCTGTTCAGATTGATAGTAGTAAACTTCTGCAGCTACTTCTTCCAGCTCTGCCAAACTTTCTTCAGACATGACTTCACTAACTTCTTCTGTTTCAACAACGCATTCCGGTTCTTCCATAATCTCTGCCATCATGGCCATACCCTCACTACCAGGAATATACTTGTCCCAACTAAAACCTTCAGCAACCTTCTCATCATCCTGATTGACTAAAAGAGCTTTCTCAGGCTTGTTTTCGATCTGGGGTCTTTGGGTGAATGGTTGTTGACTTGTCTTGTGATAGATTGCTTGTTTGTAGTAGTCGTTTGTGAACGGGTTTTGATGGTTGTTGACTTCTCGGTTTGGACATTCACGTTTGAAATGTCCTTTCTCTTTGCATTTGAAACATATGACTTTTGCTTTGTCAAATCCAAGCTTTTGATCCGGTCCAAAAAGACTGTTTCGACCAGTTATTTCCATAAATCTTTGAGCTCTCCTCACCAAGCTTGCCATTCCCCATTTGATGTCGATCAACTCCAGCTCCTCTGGATTGATCTGATCATAGTCTTCCTTTGTCATATCGGGGTTCCCAATTCTACCTGCAACCAAACTTTCATAAGATTCAAGCACCAAAGCAAGTAGTGCTATGTGCTGTTTTGCTGAGGATTCAGTAAAATCTTGAGCATTCTTTATGTTCACCGCTATGTTGTACAGAATTCCTGGACCTTGACTTTGACTGTTTGATCCTGATGAACTTTGTGTATATGATTGATCTAGTGAGTTTTGAACCTTTGGATTTGGTTCAAAACTTGCAAATGGTGAATTATTGTTGCTTGATGTGCCAGGTGAAACTCCGGAAGTAGAATCAGCACTAAAAGCTGTCTGGATTTTAGGACTTAGATTCGATGTTGCTGATGGACTTCCTTTGTAGTACAATGATACATCTTGTTGTACACTTGAAGACTTCATTTTTCTAATCTTCATCAGCTCAAGTTCATATGATTCAATCTTCTCAATGAATGTGCTAAGGTTGAATCCAACATACTCCAAGTTGTTTTTCAACACTAACAGATAAGTACCCCATTCATCGTATGGTAATGCATCTGCTAGCTTATCAACCCATTCCTCATCAGTTTTCTCAATGCTCAACCGCTTCATCTCAACCACCAGGTGACAATATCTTTCAATCAACTGTTTTGTTGTCTCACCTTTTATACCCGTAAAGATATCAAACTCCTTCTTTAATAAAGCAGTTTTGCTCTTTATCATAGACACGCTTCCAAGAAACTTAACCTTCAATGCATTCCAAACGGATTGTGAATCTCCTTGATGTTGCAACAGTACTAAAATATCCTCTTTGATTGCCTGCTGTAGAATGCTCATCATTTTCTTTTCTGCTTTGAAACTCTCCTGTTCAAGTGGAGTTAAACTTCCAATAGATTTCTCAATGCCTGCTGCAGTAACTGGAGGTACGTACTTGGATTCGATTTTCATCCAACATTCGAAATGGTTTGCTTGCACCCAAGTCTTAAACCTATCAGACCATCCAGAATACTCATCAATATTCATCAACTTTGGCGGTTTCTGCATCGTACCGAGTTCATTTTCCATGTTCACATTTTGCACGATACTGGCTAGAGATTGTACAGCAGTCATTCCCCCTCCGGCAAACAAGTTGTAAAACTCTTGATTATCCATTTTAAAATTCTGAAAACTTTTAAGTTTTTGAAAAGTTTGAATTTTTCAAGCGACGTGACTTTTGAAACGATCTGATTCAAACGACCTGGGGCCTTCAAACGATCTGCACTTTCAAACGGACTGGGATTTTTAAACGAACTGGAATGATCACTTCGTACGAAGTGAGAAAATGTCAACTCGTGCGACCTGAATAATCCAACTCGTGCGAACTGGATCAGGTTTTTAAATTTCAAACGAACTGATAATATTTCAAACGAATTGATCCATTTCGTACGAACTGAGGAACAATTTCACATGAAGTGACATTTTTTACAGTTTTAGCAAGCTTTAGGTTGATTTTAGATCTGAAACTTTAAAGGATTGATTAAAATAGTGTTTTACACAACATATTCAAAAATCAGTCCATTTTGTCCGTGAAATCATTCAAAAGTCCAAGAAAGTGTAGAAGAATCTGATTTACACACATTCAAACTACTGATTTCAGAGATTTAACTCATCCTGAGCTCTGATACCACTTGTAGGATCGAGAATCGATCAATACGAGTCAATCTGAGCTAAATCTAGATCGCTAGAGAGGCAAAATCAATCTAGCAATCCGTAATCGGTGTTAGAATGTGAGTAGAAGTAGAAAGATGTACTTTAAACTTGGTTTTCATTCATATATCAACGTTTTACATGCAGAGAACTCGGCAGCACTTCGTGTCAAATTCTACAGAACTGTTACAAATGAAAACACCAACACACCTATATATAGGCATCCCAGTTCGCACGACCTAACACTAACCACTTCGCACGAACTGGACACTTCCCAGTTCATGCGAACTGACATAACAAACCCACTTCGTGCGAACTGGTATAAAACATAAAATTTACATTTTCAAACACCCTATACTATACAACGACACGACACGACTGACGACATAGGCGATAGACATGATGCACTAACAGATGGTTATTACATATTTAAATATGAGCTTGTTCAGTTTCTAACTTGACCGCTTTAGTTAATTATTAAATAAAACAACCGGTTTTTTATGCTTTATAGCTTGTTTTTAATATTTTTAGTTTGTTTGTTTTAATTTGATTCTAATAAAAAATGTAACGCTTCGTATTCTGTACTTTCCTTACTAAGAAAGTTGTAATCTTATTTCTATATTTAGAAACTTGTAATCATGTCGTATTCGTATTTCATTTCCAATCTTATAATCCCAGGCTTTGATCATGAAATTCATTTTTATACATATACGTGTTAAATACTTATGTTATTTGCAACCAATCATTGAATACATGTTTATACACAAAATCGAGACTAGACATTCTTAGAAATATTAATCATACATGTATCATACTCATACAATAGCTTGATACACTTTAAATACCTAAAAACGGGCTAAAATACCAGAAAACAGCATAAAATAACATAATTACAAAGTTCAGGGGCCAAAATGTAAAAAAACTCAAACTTGGAAAGAGCCCCTCGCGGGGGGCGACGAACTAAGCCTTTCTCGTCGCGGGTGGTGAGGAGGCATAATCCGCATATAGTTGTTTGTACATACGTGGTCACCCTTTTCTTCCCTAATCACCTTCCAACTCCATTAAAACCCAAACTATAACAACCCTCCTAAAATATTTCCGACACCCCTAAAATATTTATAATATCCCTGTACGTCTTAAAATACACACTGTATGCTTATAATGGCCCTAAATACCTTTAATTTTATAAAAATCAAATAAAAACTAGAAATTAGGGCGCTCGCGGGCCGCGAAGACCTTGTCTTCAGGCTACGCGGGGCGCGACAGCTCAAGGTCAGGACGACACCCTGAGCTGCCACGTGTCGAGTGTTGTATCGAGGCTAGTTGTCCGATTCAGCAAGCCTAGGGCCTACGTACCGTAGCTCGCGGGCCGCGAAGATGTAAGCCAAGGCTTACGCGGGCCGCGAGAAAGACCAAATCAGGCCCTATAAATTGAGACGATCGGCCTTCATTCTCTGATGTTCAAAACACGAATTCTCTCTCAATTTTATGTAGTGTAGACACGATAATCGGATATTTTACCCACTAAATTAGCAAAGTTCTACCTCGTTGTAAGTATTTTAACCCCCGGTTACGTATTAGATGCGCTGCCCGATTGATCTAGTGCTCCGTAACGGCTGTCGGGGTTCTGCCCGACGTAGTCGTTGGAGTTCTGTCTTGAGGAGGGTATAACTAATGTAAATATTGGGTTATTATACTAACGCGTGTGCATTGTTTAAATTATTAGATTATAACCAGGAAACCACCAGGAAAAGTCTAAACTAGCAATGTGAGTAATCTCCTTTTTGTAAACCTTGTTGCAAACTGTTTTACAAAACCTCAATGCTTTACATTATAATTAAATAGTGATTGAGTATTTGTAATTCTACAATTATTGTCGGTATGTTGGGGTCTTGTATACAAAATTTGTTACTACACTGTGAGTAGTAACATGACCACAAGTCGGGTTGACAATACCGTTGGTGGTAAATAAAGTAGAATGGTAAACAAATGTAATTGCTAGATTGCCCTCAATACTGTAGAAGGATAAAATCTGTCTTGATTAAATTGGGATTCACTCACCAGTATTTCCCACTGACAAAATGTTTTTAAATGCGTTTCAGGTAACAAAATGTGAAAGCCAAAATAGAAGCCATCTGGAGAGCACTGAAGGCTTGGAAAAATGTAGCTATAAAAGTTACCTAAATAAAGACGATGTTTTAAATTAAATAAAATAGGGGTTATCCCCATAAACATCTTTGTAATGAAAACATGGGTTTTTCCCATTATGTTTATTAATATAAAATGTGGTGTTTTACTTTGATAAAATATTTCCTAACTACGGTCCTAATGAAAATTCCGCTGCCAAATAATTATAAACACCGATACCACCATCTCTGAGTAGGCCGCGGCCGCCCGCCTTCCGAGGCAGGGGTCGGGGGTTGCGATAGAAGGTGGTATCAGAGCTTAGCCACTTATTTCAGCCAAATAGGTGTTCTGCTGACATTGAAATTTTCAAATTTGTTAGGAAATAATAAATGAACTATGTGCATACATGTAGATTATTATTTTGTGTTATTTGACAATTTGTTAGTTTACAGTATGAGTGATCAAGGACCTTCGGACGCTTACCGTCAGTTATCCAACTCTCCTAGGGACGAAGGAACCTCTTCGCAGCCTACCCCCTCTGGGTATTCGGCTGATACTGAAGAAAGGATTTTCGTGTTTAAAGCACAATCTGAAGAACCATTCTCTCTCAAGAAGAGGGGATGGTTCAGCAGAGGAGCTCATAAACATTGAAAAAGGATGAAAAAGTTGCAAGAACAGCTGGCCTTAGCAACGGCCAATAGAGAAATGAATGTTCAAACCCAGGATATACTCAATAGGAGATTAGTTAATTTTCACATATTAGCTACCACAGCTGCAGACCCTAATCTAGAGCAACTCATTGCACCCCAGCCGTTACCACTGTTTCCCACACAATCCATGGAAGTAGAAATTGACCCAGCCGACCAGATCCCACTACCTGACTTAGACCCAGCTGAAATCCCTAGAATCTCAGCACCCCCTCCACCAGTTTATGACCCATGGTTTGACGACCATAGGGACTACCAGCCACTTTACCCAATAGAGGAACCCATGCAAAACCTAGTAGGACCCTACCCAGATCTGGACCCTCTAGACCCATATTTTGATAACGACCAATATATCAGGTAAATTCTAGAGAATCCATACCCTTAGGAAGAACAGCTGCCCCAATACCCTAATCCAATACCAGCACCCGCACCACCCATGAGCACTAAGAACCTGCAAGAACTCCGAACCTTTGGTGAGGAGATTTTAGAAGGAATTGAGAGAATGAGATAGATAGGGGAGAGACTTGTCTGGACATATGACGAGCGCAATATGCAATATTGGATGAACCCCTATTAGTAGTAGTAATAATATATATATATATATATATATATATATGTGTGTGTGTGTGTGTGTGTGTGTGTGACTTGAAAAAAAATATAAGATATAGATAATAGTTACTAATGCATATTAGTGTAGGATCGTTTGCACGACCAAAATGAGTCGTTCAGAAGAGTTCTAATCAATACGAGAGGCGGAATCAAACGTCTCGACTTTGAATTAGCTTTATTTACACATAGAATCACTTAAATTGTCTTGTATATTGATATAACAACGATTTACAGGCAGTAGACACTTCGGTAGCACCTCGGTACCGGAATCAGAACTATTCCAAACGAAATGACAACTCAGGTATTTATAGGCAACCCATTTCGCGTGGAATGAACTTCATACAAAATGGCATTTCGTACGAAATGGATTCATCATTTCATGCGAAATGGCCAATGTTATTTCGTATGAAATGGCCTAATCCAATTCGTGTGAAATGGCTCTCACCTATATGATTCACATTATCTCGAATAACATGCCTAGATCTATCAATCTAAATACAAGACTCGATACAAGACAAAGTCGACAGACATATGCACCAACAGACTCCCCCTTGGATGTCGACGAGTCTTCAGTATGTAAAGTCTTCAATCTTTATCAGTCTTCATGCTCTTCCCAAAGTGTTTGACAATGTAAGCTTCCTTCAATCTCTTCTCTTCTTCTATCAGCAGCTAACCTCCCCTTTGGATGTTGATCTACTCTTCAATCTTCTCTTTCTCTCAATCATTCTTAGAATCTTAATCCTGGCTCTATCTTCTCTTGATCAGATCTCTTGATTCCTTAAGTTCTTCAGTATCAGTAGCTTGCGAGAACCTCAAGATAGAACTTGGCTCTAGACTTTTTAGACTCCCCTTTGCTAGCAGACTCCCCCTTAAGTTGTTCCGGGATCGCAATCTGACATAGCTTTTGTTCTAGAATCGAAACCTGGCTCAAACTCTGCTCAGGCTTAGACACGGGGATCTTCACAAGTTCAAAACGTCTCCTGGCTCTTCGTAGCAACAGGATCATGAACCTGGCGACCTGCACAAACACTCTACCCAACAATAAATTTCTCAAAATTTAAGATTTTAACAAATTTAGATTTCCTGCTGACCACTTGTAAGAATAACATTCAAAATTTGGTTTCAACTTAATGAACCATTTAACCTTTTCAAAATCAAAACTCATTTATACACACTCTCCCAACCTGTTGTTCATCATGTTTAGCACTCAGAGTTTTGAAAATCAGCTTTTCAACATCAGTTGTCGAAAATCTTTTTGACTTTTTTCAAAATTTTATGCTAAAACACACTGAAAATCTTTTTGGATTTTGTTTTTAATGAAATGCAGAAAAAAAATATTTACAGACAATTTTTTTTTGTGAGTTTGCATAAGAGGATCATATCAGTTTTTGAGACAAATCACTAGCACCGTTGAGCTTTAAACACTTTAAGTTCTAAACGATTCACGTAGATTGACGATATTGATGTCCTCTTAAACTCAATCTAAAAACTTTTGAAATGCTTACCGATACGTTAAGATATATTAATTTTTGCACTAAATTCTTATGGACCCCACGATCTCAGCATATCCCCTCATCATGCAATACACTGACTCAAGTAATGCCTTTAAACTCATGCCTTTAAACTTTCATCAACTGTAATATGTGCAAAAATAACGCAGAATGTTTAAACATTAACAATCAGGTCGATCTTTCGATACGCAGAGAAAGTCCAATGTTTAAACAAAATAAGAAATAAAAACAAGTTGAATATGTTTAGATCTTAACCACCAGTTCGATATTCACATATACGCAGAGGTGATCCAAGATTTAAATGAAACACCAAGTAAATAAAGAAGAATGTTTAGGTACTAACATCCAGTTCGATACTCACGTATACGCAGAGGATGTCCAACGCTTAAACGAAAATAAAGAAATCAAACAAATTTAAATCTTTGCAAAATGAAATGCACAATCACAGTGACTTTTTCAGCAAGTTGTGAAAGTTCACAAACTGACTGGTTTTTACGCTCTTTTAGCATTCAGCGATTACTGAGTAGGTACACAATCACGAAGGATAAAACTAAGTACTATGCTTTCAACCGCGTTTCCCACTAGAACTAGGCTTTTTCATTTAAGTTTGTATTGTTATCGCAAATCTACTAATCTAGCTGAGCCTATCGTCACATTTTTAGTGAGACCGTTTATCACATTTTAACTTTCCAATTATTTAGCATACTGTGATTGTCCACTGATGTACTATCATTTCCTCTTTTTCACAACAAAACTCATTTTTGATTTTTTCATGTTTTTGATTTTTTCAAATTTTCTATTGTTTTTGGATTTTCTGAAAGTTCTTACTCCCCCTAAAATTCAAAACCATTTAAAGAAACTTTGAAAACAAACTGTACAAATAAAGTGACAACTGTTGTGAATTGCCTCAAATCGCCATCCACTTGGCATAAACAATCAGAACTCCCCCTGACAACAAACTATTTTCCCATTATGATTTCAAAACACTTAAGTTTGTTTTAATCAAATGGTTTTTTCGGAAAATTAGTTTTGTTGGGGTTTCATCACATTATTCCTTATTCAACCACTTGAATGAAAGTTAACTCAAGTTCAACTTAATGACCTTGATTAACCACTTGTAGGTACAAACCTCTTTTTCAACCACTTGTAGGTTCACTTATCAACCATACCATTTGCAAATAGAAATATGACAATTATCAAGAATAATACCACCACTTGTAGGTCGAAATATCACAAAAGTGAACTTCTCAAGAAAAATGCCGATTCATGCTCCACGATCACCAACTTGGGAGCTCCGGCAAGTCAGGTTTTTAAGTAGAAAATGTTGTCACCCAAGCCTGGCCAGTCTTGGGTGTTTGTGAGTCATCTTCACTCCACCATCTTTTTGATTTATAAAAATCTTTCACACTTTTTACCTTCCCGTCGACCATCTTCCCAAAAATATGTTTCACTTTTCCATTAAAAGCTTTTTCAGCATCAAATTCTTCTTTACCAGTGAAGAATTGATCTGAAATCTCAAACTTACCTTTTGACTTCAAGTTTTCTTTTGACAATGGTGGAAAGTTTTCATCGTTCATTTCTGGAACGGAATTCTCATCACTTTTCACACCAAATGACTCCTCTGACTTTGATGAGTCAGGTTCATTGTCAGAACTAGTTTCAGATTTAACAACCCATTTTTGTTTGTTTAACTCGACTCTTCTTTTGTAAAAATGTTTCGAACTTTCACCAGTTTTGAAAGTCGAATTTTTTAACACTTTGAATTTTTCTGTTGGTTGTTTCGTTTTATCAACACATTTTTCATTCATTTTTGTGTTAAAAGAAACTCTCTGTTTTGGGTTGTTGGACTTTGGGCAATTCCAAGCTATGTGTCCAACTTCTTGACATTTGAAACAGGTTCTTCTTTCAACTTTTTGTTCAGATTTCTTTCTCATATTCTTCTTCCTTTCAGCGAGAAACTCTTGGTTTGACTGTTTCCAGAATGGTTTCTCCTGCTCCTCTTCAGAACTTCCTGCTGAAACAAATTTGTTTTTGTTTTATAAGTTTTTTTATTTTTATAGTTTTCAGGTGGAATAAAACCCAAACCCTTCTTTTTGAAATTACTGTTATGGTTTGGTCTCTTTTGAAAACCATAACCAGAACTGTAACCCATTTTCTTGTTCAATCTTTGTTGAACCCTTGAAGTGTATTTTTTAGGTTTCACAGTAAGATTTACATCTTTTATTTCAGAAATATTGATTTCTGTTAATTTGAAAACCTTGTTGATCATTTCAGTTTTGACACTTCTTATTGGAAATTCTTCATCAGAAAATAATTTGTCAGAATCATTCAAAGTATATGCTACTTTAAATGTTTCGTCATTCAAATTATTTTTCGACATCAGAAATTCTTTATTGTAAACCTGTTTGACCGGTGAACTCGGACTCTTGTCTGATGAACTCGAACTTTCAGATTTAGACTCCGACTTTGACTCTTCATCCATATCCAACACCTGATCGACCACTTTCTTTAATAACTCAGACTCATGATCAGTGTCAGACGCTGTGAATGTGACGTCAATGTTGTCTGGTAACTCATCAATGGTTTCAGACTTTAACTTTATGTTGACTGCCTTTTTTAATCGCTCCTCATTTGGTTTTCTGGGAGAATAACTTTCCCAGATCGGAGGCGGACACTTGTTATACTTGACACTTTGTTTCTTACCAGTATCCTTATCTTCCGTCTTTTTATCTTGAAAAGCTTCAAGACCTGCAACAGTAGGATAAACTCTGTCAATCAAATAATCACAAGTTGTATATCTCAGCAGCAATCTTTTGATTCTCTCATTTTCAATCTTTTCGAGTTCCAAATCCTGCTTCAGTTTTGCACAATCTTCAATGTACTCATTGATGACCTTCTGCTTAGTCATTAATGTTGAACTCATCATTGTCTGAGCAGCTCCCATTTCTAGGTTTGTTTTGTTCAAATTATCAACCGTTCTGTTCAGCACATCATACGACTCTTTCACATACTTAACATCGAATAATAATTTTTCTTTCAACTCTTCTAACTCACTATACTTCTTGTCTTTTTCTTCACACTGTTTGCAAGATTCCAAACATTTTAGACAAGGTTTTGTGACCTCGACAATCTTTTCAACTTCGACAATCTTTTCAACTTCGACAATCTTTTCAACTTCAACAATTTTTTCAACTTCGACAATTTTTTCCACCACCATCTCAATCATTGGTTCTTCATCAAATTCTACTTTTATCTCACACTCTTCATCTTCGACCTTTTCTGTCGAATTTTCTTCAACTTTTGCTTTTTCAGCTTCCATTTTTTCTTTTTCTTCAGCAACCCTTCTTGCTTCAATTTCTTTTTCAACCACCTTTCTTGCTTCCATTTCTTTCTTCATTCTAGCATCCTTTTTCTTATTCAACATCTCGATTTTATCTGCAAAATACAAATTAAAACTGTAAGAATCCAATTGTCGTCTAGCTTTATTAATATATTCTTCTTCGTCATCGGTGTCTGCATCACTTCCTAATTCCTTAAAAATTGGTATTCTTCTCGGGCAATTCTTAGACTTGATTCATTTTCCTGCAGAAGTTGAATCTCCAAGAATTTGAGCAATAAAGGCTTGATTCTTTAAGTAATTTTTATCCTGAATGTATTTATCCCAGCTAAATCCCTCTGGTAATCTTTCATCATCTTGATCTACCAGACAAGCTTTCTTCTGTCCATCCTCAATGGCACGGGATGATGACGGTTGTTGAGTAATCTGATGATAAATTGATTTTCGATGATAATCGTTGTTTCCAAACGGATCTTGTCTTCCTGTTGCTTCTTTATTTGTACACTCTCATTTAAAATGTCCCTTTTCTCTGCAACGAAAGCAAGTAACCTTTGATTTGTCAAACCCTAATGGAGATTTAGTAACATCACGAAAATCATCTCTACCGGTGATTTGTGTAAATTTTTCTGCTCTTCTTACAGCACTGGCTAAACACCACTTGATGTCCATCAATTCAAGCTCCTCAGAATCTATCTGGTCATAATCTTCTTTAGTAAGCATTGGATTTCCGATTCTTCCAGCAACTAAGCTTTCATAAGACTCTAACATAGTAACAAGTGATGCCATGTGTTGCTTAGCCACTTCTGGAGAAAGGTTTTGACCATTTTGAATATTCAATGTAACATTGCATTGCATTGCAGATTTGTTGAACTCTGTCTTTGAGAATTTGGTGTTGCAAAATTCGGATCAAAACTTGAATATGATGACGAATATCCACCACTCTGAGTTGTAGTGCTAATATTTGTTCCAGAAGAACCATCAGCACTGAAAGCAGTCTTAATCTTCGGACTCGAAGTAGTCTCAAATTTGCTTCCTCTGTAGTATAGACTAACATCTTGTTGAGCATTTGGATTATTCATGATAGCAGTTTTCTGAATATCCAATTCATGTTCTTCATTCTTCTGAATGAACTTACTCAAATTTATACTTTCAGATTTTCTCATATGTTTCAAAATCAACAAATATGTTCCCCATTTATTCTGTGGTAGTGCATCAGCAAGCTTATCAACCCATTCATCGTCTTCTTTCTTGATCTCCAATCTTCTCATTTCCCAAACAAGATGACAGTATCTATCGATAGTCATTTTTGTTGATTCACATTCAAACGCTGTAAACATATCAAATGATTTCTTTAGTAATGCACATTTATTTTTTATCATATCAGCACTTCCCTTAAATTTGTTAATCAACGCCAACCAAATTGATCTAGCAGTTTCCTCATGTTGAAGCAACACGAAAATATATTCTTTTACGGCTTGTTGGAGAAGACTAATTATCATTTTTTTCACTGGTGTATTTCAATTTCTCAACCACTGAATAGTCACTTAAAGCTTTTTCAATCCCACGTTCATCTTTTGGTTTGACGTAATCTACATCTAATGAACACCTTGCATCAAACTTATAGGCTTGCACCCAGTTTTCAAAACGATTTTGCCATCCTTTAAAATCCTCGATGTACATAAGCTTTGGAGGTTTTTGAGACGATCCCGTTTCATTTTCAATTTCAAGAGTTTTGGCAGCTGTAATTGGAGCAGCTGGAGTAGTAGCAAATGCGTTGTAAAACTCTTCTTCCATGTTTCGGTAAAATGTTTCACAAATTTACAAAGTTCAAGCGAAATGGAATCCCAAATGAAATGGTATCTCAAACGAAATGACTTTGGTGCGAAATGGCCTTTTCCAAGCGAAATGGCAACTTTCAAACGGAATGGGTCATTTCGTGAGAAATGAAGATCTCAATATGCAATTCGTGCGAAATGGAGGATCCTTCAAACGAAATGACACTTTGAAGCGAAATGGGGGTAATTCAAACGAAATGAGCCAAAATCTGTCCAATTCGTGCGAAATGAAAATCTGTTTCGTACGAAATGCTGCTGATGTCACCCAAACGGACGGATTTTTATCAAATTGGTCAACTTTTAGTTCAATTTTAGGTCTGATTCTTTCAAGGATTGTTTAAAACAGTGTTTCGCTTGTTATGTGTGAAATTCAATCCATTTTAACCGTAAAATCTTGTTAATTTTGAAAAAGAAGGTGTAGAAGTCAGAAATTTTGGTGAAATCGAGCTGATTTGGTAAGAACTCTTCCTCCTGAGATCCGATACCACTTGTAGGATCGTTTGCATGACCAAGACGAGTCGTTCAGAAGAGTTCTAATCAATATGAGAGGCGGAATCAAACGTATCGACTTTGAATCAGCTTGATTTACACATAGAATCACTTAAATTGTCTTGTATATTGATATAACAACGTATTACATGTAGTAGACACTTCGACAGCACCTCGGTACCGGAATTAGAACTATTCCAAACGAAATGACAACTCAGGTATTTATAGGCAACCCATTTCGCGTGGAATGAACTTCATACAAAATGGCATTTCATACGAAATGGATTCATCATTTCGTGCGAAATGGCCAGTGTCATTTCGTACGAAATGGCCTAATCCATTTCATGCGAAATGGCTCTTACCTATATGATTCACATTATCTCGAATAACGTGCCTAGATCTATCAATCTAAATACAAGACTCGATACAAGACGAAGTCGACAGACATATGCACCAACAATTAGAATTATATTTTAATTTCCAGTTATGGTTTGTAATAGATGCCTAATATATAAAATAGAGTAAAAGTCGCAATGTTCGACAATTTTGATCAATATGCTTGTTGTGTGATTGTTGCATTAAACATTGTTCTGTAATATTAATACTTGGAAATTGTTTATAATCCAGATGGCCGACAATGCAAATCGGTAAAACCAGAATAATGAAAACCCGATAAATAACAGTGCCATTCGTCACATAGTAACCCAAGGAATTAGAGATGCTATGCCAGCAATCATCCAAAATGTTAGGAAAGCGGAAAATAATAATAAAAGTAATAGTGGAAGTAAGCGAACACATACTGAACCTAGTCACAGCATAAACAATGGGCCATTTCTTCAATTGCCAATCCCAAAAAGAAGAAGAACCATGTCTTATGGTTGTTCTTACAAAAAAAATCTGGTCCTGCAAACCAATAGAATTCTCGGGAAATGAAGGAGCCATTGCAGCCCTACGCTAGTTAGAAAAGACTGAAGCAGTCTTAAAAATAAGCAAGTGCACAGAAGAGGATAAAATCATGTTTGCTTCCAATCTGTTTAAGAATGCAGCTCTAGAATGGTGGAACACTACCCTCCAGGCTAGGGGAAGTGACAGAACATATAATATGGAATGGATTGAGTTTTAAAATATGGTTGAAAGGAAATTCTGTCCTCCTAATGAAAAGAAGCAGATATCTAATAAATTCTTAAACCTTAGAATGACTGGAGTAGACAGCAAGGGTTACACTACTACATTATTTGAATATGCTAGAATAGTGCCAACCCTAGCATCACCAGAACCCGTGTAATCTCTAGTTACATCTGGGGATTAATTAGTGAAATTAGACATGTAGTCAAGGCAGCTAGACCACCAAACATAGAAGAAGCAATAGAACTAGCAAACACCTTGACTGATAAACTGGTACGTACACAAGAAGAAAACCAGAGGAGGAATCTAGCTCAAAGGCTTACCTAGGAATTTCGCTACGGTAATTCCAACCGTGGGAAAAATATAGGTTCTACCTCTACACCTTACTGTAAAGCCTGTAAGAAGAAGCATGCAATTACTGCAAGATACCAGGACACAAGGAGGAAGATTGTAGGAAGAAACCTAGTAATGGAGTGTGCTTCAACTGTGGAGAAAAGGGGCACATCAAGACGAATTGTCCGAAACTAGCTCTAGCCATGAACAACAAGACTACTAAGAATGCCAGGGCATTTGTTTTGACTGCAGACGAAACAAAGATGATCCCGGACGTGATCAGCGGTACGTTTTTAGTTAATGATGTTTTTGCTAAAGTGTTATTTGACTCTGGTGCGAACCAAAGTTTTATTAATACTTCATTTTGCAAAATTCTCAACCAACCATTAACTAAACTCCAACAAGAATGTTTGGTAGAAACAACAAATGGAGAAACCATTAAGATTTCTAATATCTTGCAGGGAGCAAGAATAGAAATGTTAAATCAAAAGTTTATTGCAAATCTTTACCCAATGAATCTGGCAGGATTTAACATTGTATTAGGAATGGATTGATTAGTAGCCAATAAAGACAGTATTCTATGTGATCAAAATTCAATACAAGTAAATTCACCAAAGGGTGAAAAGATCACAATTAAAGGAGATAAACCAACTAGACACGCAAAACTCATTTCTGTGATGGAAACTGCAAGTTGTGCAAGAAAAGGATCAATCGTATATATGATTTCCATAATCATTAACACTAAAGGAAAGGAATTAAAAGATATCCCTGTAGTATCTCAATTTTCAGATGTATTTCCAGAAGAACTACCAGGACTACCGCCAGACAGGGAAGTCGAATTCAGAATCCATCTGCTACCAGGAATAGCGCCAGTTGCCAAAGCACCTTACCGTTTGGCACCAACAGAAATGCAAGAGTTAAAGAAACAGTTAGACGAACTGCTGGAAAAAGGATTCATACAGCCAAGCTCATCACCATGGGGAGCACCGATTTTGTTCGTAAAAAAGAAAGACGGATCAATGCGTATATGCATTGATTACCGCTAATTGAATAAGATCACGATTAAAAATCGATACCCATTACCGAGAATCGATGATCTGTTCGACCAATTACAAGGAGCTCGATTTTTCTCAAAGATCGATTTACGCTCAGGATATCATCAATTAAAGGTACAGGAAGAGGACATTCCTAAGACCGCTTTCAGAACAAGGTATGTCCATTATGAATTTACTGTCATGCCATTTGGTTTAACCAATGCCCCAGCCGCATTTATGGACATGATGAACCGAATATGTAAGCCATATTTGGATAAATTCATAATTGTCTTTATAGATGATATTCTAATTTACTCTAAAAGTAAAGAGGAACATGCAGCGCATCTGCATGCACTTCTAAACTTACTGAGAAAAGAAAAGCTTTATGCTAAATTTTCAAAATGTGAATTCTGGTTAAAGAAGTGCAATTTCTTGGACATTTAGTAAACCATGAAGGAATTCATGTGGATTCCACAAAGATTAAGGCAATTACTAAATGGAAAATCCCTGAGTCACCAACGGAGGTTAGAAGTTTTCTAGGATTGGCCGGTTATTATAGACGATTTATCTGAGATTTTTCTAGAATAGCCATTCCCTTAACTAAGCTAACCTGTAAATCTGTTAAAGGGACCAAAACAAGAAGAAGCCATTAGAATTCTTAAGCAAAGGTTAACCAACGCACCCATATTAGCATTACCAGAAGGAACTGATGATTTTGAAGTCTATTGTGACGCTTCTAAGTTAGGTTATGGATGTGTATTAATGCAACAACAAAAGGTGATAGCATACGCTTCTAGACAACTTAAGAATCATGAAGAAAATTATTTAACCCATGATTTAGAGTTAGGAGCCATAATTTTTGCCCTTAAGATATGGAGACACTATTTATATGGAAATAAATTTGTTGTCTTCACTGATCATAAGAGTTTAAGGTACATTTTTGGGCAAAAAGAATTAAACATGAGACAAAGACACTGGATGGAATTTATAAGTGATTATGATTGTAGTATCCAATATCATGAAGGAAAAGCTAATGTAGTCGCCGATGCTTTAAGTCGAAAGTATCATGAAAAGCCAAGAAAAGTACGTTCTCTTAAATTAAATCTTCAGATAGATTTAAATGAGCAAATTAGAGAAGTACAAGAATCAGTAATCAAGGATGATACTGAAAAATTAAAAGGTATGATTAAGGAACTAGAACAAGGAACATATGGAATTTGGAGATTCCATAAGAAAAGAATGTGGATACCCAAATTAGGAAACCTACACCACCGAATATTAGAAGAAGCCCATAAGTCTAAGTATATGATACATCCTGGAAGTGATAAGATGTATCAAGATTTAAGAAAGAATTTCTGGTGGATAGGAATGAAAAAGGATATACCAGCTTATGTTTGCTGCAGCAATTGGAAATGCCTGTATGGAAATGGGAATTGATAACAATGGACTTTGTTACCAAATTACCCAAGACAAGAAAAGGTAATGATACAATCTGGGTGATTGTAGATAGGTTAACTAAGTCTGCTCATTTCCTACCAATGAAGGAAACTTTCAGTATGGAACAGTTAGCCAAATTGTACGTAAATGAAATAGTTTCATTACACGGTATTCCTTTATCAATTATTTCTGATAGAGATAGCCGATTTACCTCTCATTTTTGGACAAGTTTCCAAAAAGCAATGGGAACCAAGCTAAATCTAAGCACCGCTTATCATCCTCAAACGGATGGACAAGTGAAAGGACAATTCAGACAATGGAGGATATGCTTAGAGCTTGTGTAATTGATTACGGAGGAAATTGGGATGATCATTTACCATTAATAGAATTTTCTTACAATAACAGCTATCATACCAGTATCAATGCTACACCATTCGAAGCACTTTATGGACGAAAGTGCCGAACTCCAGTCTGTTGAGCAGAGATTGGAGAAAAGCAATTTTCTGGACCTGAGATAGTGTAAGAAACCACATACAAGATTATTTAAGTCAAGGAACGACTGAAAGCAGCACGCGATGGACAAAAGAGTTATGCTGATAACAGGCGAAAGCCATTGGAATTTCAGGTAGGAGATAAGGTATTTTTAAAAGTCTCTCCTTGGAAAGGAGTTGTCAGATTCATTAAAAGGGGAAAGCTAAGCCCCAGGTATGTTGGACCTTTTGAGATTATTATAAGAATAGGACCTGTAGCTTACCAGCTACAACTGCCAGAGGAAATGGCAGGAATACATGATGTATTTCATGTATGTAATCTCAAAAAGTGCTTAGCCTATGAATCACTGGTAGTACCTCTTAAGGATATAGAGGTAAATGAAAACCTCAAGTTCATAGAAAGCCTCTACAGATTGAAGACAGGAAAGTCAAGAATCTCAAACACAAGAGATTAGTTCTATTCAAAGTAAAATGGGATTCCAAGAGAGGACCGGAATACACATGGGAGCTTGAATCTGAAATGCAGAGGAAATATCCACATCTGTTCCAGTAGACCTCGAGGACGAGTTCGAAAACAAGGTGGGGAGGATATAACAACCCCCCTAAAATATTTCCGACACCCCTAAAATATTTATAATATCCCTATACGTCTTAAAATACACCCCGTATACGTATAATGGCCCTAAATACCTTTAATTTTATAAAAATCAAATAAAAACAAGAAATTAGGGTGCTCAAGGTCAGGGCGACACCCTGAGCTGCCACGTGTCGGGTGTTGTGTCGAGGCTAGTTGTCCGATTCAGCAAGCCTAGGGCCTACATACCCTAGCTCACAGGCCGCGAAGAAGTAAGCCAAGGCTTACGCGGGCCGCAAGAAAGACCAAATCAGGCCCTATAAATTGAGACCATCGGCCTTCATTCTCCGATGTTCAAAACATGAATTCTCTCTCAATTTTCTGTAGTGTAGACACTATAATCGGATATTATACCCACTAAATTAGCAAAGTTCTGCCTCGTTGTAAGTATTTTAACCCCCGGTTACGTATTAGATACGCTAACCGATTGATCTAGTGCTCCGTAACGGCTGTCGGGGTTCTGCCCGACGTAGTCGTTGGAATTCTGTCTCGGGGAGGGTATAACTAATGTAAATATTGGGTTATTGTACTAACGCGTGTGCATTGTTTAAATTATTAGATTATATCTAGGAAACCACCAGGAAAAGTCTAAACTAGCAATGTAAGTAATCTCCTTTTTGTAAAGCTTGTTGCAAATTGTTTTACAAAACCTCAATGCTTTACATTATAATTAAACAGTGATTGAGTATTTGTAATTCTACAATTATCGTCGGTATGTTGGGGTCTTGTATACAAAATTTGTTACTACACTGTGAGTAGTAACATGATCACAAGTCAGGTTGACAGTACCGTGGGTGGTAACTAAAGTAGAATGGTAAACAAATGTAATTGCTGGATTGCCCTCAATATTGTACAAGGATAAAATCTGTCTTGATTAAATTAGGATTCACTTACCAGTATTTTCCACTAACAAAATGTTTTTAAACGCATTTCAGGTAACAAAATGTGAAAGGCAAAATAGAAGGCAGCTGGAGAGCACTGAATGCTTGGAAAAATGTGGCTATAAAAGTGACCTAAATAAAGACGATGTTTTAAATTCAATAAAATAGGGTTTATCCCCATAAACATGTTTGTAATGAAAACATGGGTTTTTCCCATTATGTTTATTAATGTAAAATGTGGTGTTTTACTTTGATAAAATATTTCCTAACTACGGTCCTGATGAAAATTTCGCTGCCAAATAATGATAAATACCACCATCTCTGAGTAGGCCGCGGCCGCCCACCTCCCGAGGCAGGGGTCGTGGGTTGCGATACAAACCATACTTCACCAATATATAACCAAGACTCCTACACCTCCATTTCACTTTTCCAAACCCTCAACCACTCTCAATACACTCCATAATCAGATGAAACATCAAGTTAAGGGGAGATTTCTTCTAAGTTCAAAAGTGACCCTCCATCTCACTTTCTTCCATGTTCATCACTTCTTCTTCTTCTTGAAAGCTTAGAACACCTCTATGTAACAACCCTCAAAAAGGCCCTATAACAATTCATAATCGATATCCCAAACACGTATGATGAGGACTAACACAAAAAACGATAAAATTAAGTTTTGATTATCGTCGCACTACGCGACGAGGTTTGTAAAGGATGGTCGCATGATGCGGTGTATCCATTTTTTCCAGAAGACACGTGTTGCCACATGTCGCCACGTGGCAAACCTATAGGAGTGACTCATTCCACCTAAGCCCTAGATCACCTCGTCGCGCTACGCGAAGGTGATGGGTGAAACTAGTCGCGTGGCGCGACGGCCTTGAAATTCAGCTATAAATAGAACGAGAATTCCGGGCATTTTAATCTGCTCATTTTTCTTTTCGTTCTCTCTCGAAGTATTATCCTAATACCCGAGAACTCTAAACCCTCTAAACTCTGCTCCATAGAAAGTGTACGAAACCCAAATTACTGAAACGATACCCTGTCCGATTGATCTGAAACCCTAGCAACGAAAAGCTGAAGTTCCGCCTGAATAAGGTGATACTTTGTACGTTGCGGTTTTGATCTCGTGATTATCGTTAAAGTATGAATTGGGTTAATACACTAATACGAGTTACATTATGTGTTTATCTAGAAATTTGAACTTATAACCAGGGGGCTGCTAAACCAGAAAACTTAGTGGTTAAGAAAACCTAGCGGCTAAGAAAACTTAGTGGTTAAGAAAACTTGGAGGTTAAGAATACTTAGCGGTTAAGAAAACTTAGTGGTTAAGTAAACTTAATAGCTAAGAAAACGTAACAAGAAATGAAACTTAACAGCTAAGTAAGCTAATTAATCAATCAGTTAAGTAAGTTACTTAATTAAAACAGTTAAAGTAAATTAATTAGTTAAACAGCTAAGTTTAACAACAAAACAGTTAAGTAAGTTTAATAACTATATCATAGATAAACATCTAAATAGGTATATATGGGGTAGATATATATATATATATAAGGAAAGTATATATTTGGAATATATAAAAAAAGGAATATATATATATATATATATATATGGGTAGATAACAACTGTGGAAGGTGTATATGAGTAGCTAGTACCTAGGGACAGTTTATATAGGGATGGTTTATCTAGGGAAGGCTTATCTAGGGAAGGTATATGTGAAACTTCCTAGAAAAGAAAGGAATATTCCTTACCTATAAATAGCAAGCTTAGGATTTATTTTTCCTTGCTCATTCCTTCTCTTCTTCTTTCTATACGATGATGTTCTAACCAATAATCAGCGATATGATATTCTGTCTGATCGATCAGGGAACCAACTAACGGATGTTTAAGTGCTGCCTGAATAAGGCTATACTTTGTCATCTACATTATGGTTCTGATCTCGAGACCATCGTTAGGTTTGATTTGGTTTTACACTAATACATATTCTACTCTGTTAAACAAAATGTTTAACCGTCACAAAGCTCAGAACGATAAACTTACTATCAAAATAGATGCTTAATTACCGGAAGATTCAGAACTATAAGTAGATGCTTAACTATCAGAAGGCTTAGAATCAGGAGGCCTGTTAAATCAAGAACTATAGACCTACAAGGTGAGTCATTCTATTTATTAGATGCTTTCAAAACCCTAAATGTTTTTCCATTGTCACTTATATTTACAGTGATTAAGTCTTTATATTCTTACATGCAAATTACAGTCAGTATGTGAGGTTTTGTATACACTACTTGATAAGCTTCACTAGTTGAGAGAATGATCAACAGTGATATTGTCACACCCCCAGAATACCCCATGCGGTGCCCCGCTAGACGTGTGACGTACCGGGATCTAGCCACCAATCACATTGAACTAACATCAAGTTATAAAACAAAGTTTCCATTTATGATGATAAAACATTCATAAAGATAATCCATGTTTAACATGTTCAGCGGAAGCAAATAATAAAACATTGTTTAAACGTTTCAAAACCAAGTGTATGTGAAATCAATAAACAAGCCATGCTTATCGAAGTTGCGTCACTCATGACCATTCCAGCAATCCCAGATAGCAAGTTCCTTGTCCATAGTACCTAACGACATGCGAGCATGCAACAAGTGTATCAGACAACGCTGGTGAGTTCATAGTTTTTCGAAAACGTTGGTTACCAAGTGTTTAATTCAGTTCATTGATAATAATGTTGATAATAACTCGAGTACAATACAAGATGGCTCCAGATTACTTTTGACCTTCCCCCAATGCCCCTATCTAAGCATTGGTCATGACTGGGTCATTAGTTCACACCTGTCCTCTCAGGTACGGGGTAAGGGTGCCAAATCTAAATAGCGCTATCAACTAATACCCCGTTACCTCTCAGGTAACAAACAAGATGGGACTTAATGGTGATAGGAAATGAGTGTATTATCCAACATCCCAGTTTTTACCCAAATGACTTATTCCTCTCAGGAATATCCAATGATTGTCCCACCCACCGGGACGCATGCTCAAGAGGAATGAACTCACCTTAGATTTGCTCGGTATGTTAAGTTACCCGTCCAAGTTGGTCAACCCAAACCCTACTGTGGTTACCAATCAACATCAGTTTTACAATCAATCAAGTTATTAATTTCACACAGTTTACATCTAACACAAGATCACCTTATGTTGCACATCAAGTACTCAGTTATCATAATAACTATAACAGATGGATTGACTACCCACATGAGTCAAGTCAAAACCCTTAAATCTAGTTAACACTACTAAAATGACACAAATAGAATGTCACAACACAGACACATGTGTCCAATAACATAAACATCACTGATTTACTGTTCTTACCATCAACCTCCTCGGCGAAGAACCCTAGCGACGAAGTATCTATTCTTCGTCGAAATTACAGGTGACGAAGTACCTAATCTTCGTCGAGGTTACATGTGACGAAGTATCCATCCTTCGTTAAGACTGGGTGTGATGAAGTATCACCAAGGTTCGTCAGAACCAGTTAACAAAGCCTTAATCAGATAACAACAGTTACACATCTTCAACAGGATCAATGGTTCAAACAATAACAGTTTCAACATAGACTAAGCATGCAATTAATTCCCTTAACAACATGATTATAATTTGCACACATATCTCTAATCCCTAACAAGTAATCATAACCATTCTCTTTCGTAACACCCAGTAATATTCTAATTCATGCAGTGACCAAGTTCATAATCAACTGATTTTCGATCCTTATATCACGTGATAACCATTGCTAATAATCAAGATGCATGTAAAACATGATTCTATCATAACCCTAGTTCATATAAAACTCATGATCAAGTTGCACATAGACGAAGACAATGAATCCAGAATTCAACCAGTATGTAGGTACTAACTGAAGGATCGAAGAAGATGTGCTAGAATTAAGATTAGGGTGCTTGCAAAAGAGAAAGACTTCGGTTCACAAGTGGCTACCGCCGATTCACAAAAAGGAGAAGGGAGAGAAGTGCTTTAGGGTTTTTGTGATTTGAAGTTACGTTACGAGAAGTTATACAAATAGGAATCTGGGCCTCGAATGAACTGGGCCGAGGCCCTTATTCGGCGAAGGACCCTGCTCGACGAAGATCCATTCTTCGTCGAGATGAGGTTGGCGAAGAATCCCATTCTTCGTCAAGACAAAAGATGGCGAAGAACTCATTCTTCGTCGAGGAAGACTTGTGACGAAGAACCTTATTATTAAACCTAAATAAACTATATTTAACACTACACATTTCACAGCCAAGCATTACACATAAGACATTAATCATTCAGATAAACTACACAGACACCACGTAAATCAAATTGTAAAAACAGGATTGTGAAGTCAGTGATGTGTATAAGGAAGACCTTGAAATCTCAGGTTGTCACATCATCCCCAACTTGAAAGAAATTTCATCCCGAAATTTGACAAGTAATCCAAAGCGGCAAGATGTTAAATCAAGATGATTGTGGATTTTCCGCAGGTGCCACATCATCCCCAACTTGAAAGGGAATTTTGCCTTGAAATTCACCTGTTGCATCAGATTTAGATTGGTCGGCTGGGAATAAGTGTGGGTACTTGAGCTTCATCTGATCCTCGCGTTCCCACGTGAACTCCGGTCCACGTCTTGAGTTCCAACGAACTCTCACGGTTGGAATTCGACTATGCTTACGAACCTTGACTTCCCAATCCATAATTTCTTTTGGTTCTTTGACAAACTACAATTTGTCGTCGATTCTCAGCTCTTGAAGTGGTACCACCAGTGTTTCATCAGACAAACACTTCTTTAGTTGCGAAACATGGAAGACATCATGAACGTTACCCAACTCAGCAGGTAACTCGAGCTTGTAGGCCACCTTACCGATTCGCTCCAGGATTTTGAATGGCCCAACATGGCGTGGATTAAGCTTGTCGTGCTTCCCAAAACACACCACACCCTTCCAGGGTGGGACTTTCAACATAACACGATCACCTATAGCGAACTCCAAGGGTTTCCTATACTTGTCAGTGTAGCTTTTCTGACGGTCGTGCGCTGCTGCCATACGGTTTCTGATCCGAACAATCTTTTCCGAAGTTTTAAGAACAAGTTCCGGACCTGTGATCTGGCTGTCACCCACCTCAGCCCAGCAAAGAGGAGAACGACACTTCCGCCCGTACAATGCTTCGAACGGAGCTGCCTGAATGATAGTGTGGTAACTGTTGTTGTAAGAGAACTCTATCAACAGCAAGTGTTTCTCCCACCCTTTACCAAAATCGATCACACATGCTCGCAGCATGTCTTCAAGTGTTTGGATGGTTCGTTCGCTTTAACCATCCATCTGTGGGTGATAAGCAGTGCTCATGTCGAGGCATGAGCCGAACGATTTATGCATTGATTGCCACAAATCAGATATGAAACACGGATCACGGTCAGAGATAATAGAGGTTGGCACCCCGTTCCTAGAAACCACCTCCTTCAGATAAACAGTAGCAAGTTGAGAGAACTTATCAGTTTCCTTGATCGCAAGGAAGTGTGCAGATTTCGTTAAACGATCAACGATCACCCAAATGGTATCGTTTCCGTTTTGAGTTCTTGGCAACCCAGTGACGAAATCCATAGCAATTTGCTCCCATTTCCACATGGGTATTTCTGGTTGTTGAAGAAATCTAGACGGTTTTTGGTATTCCACCTTGACTTTCGCACAAGTCAAGAATTTACCCACATACGTTGGAATGTGAGCTTTCATCTTCAGCCACCAATACAAAACTTTGAGGTCCTGATACATCTTATCCGAACCTGGGTGAACAGAGTATCGAGACTTGTGTGTTTCGTCCATCACAAGCTCCCTAAGATTTCCAAACAAAGGAACCCATATCCGTTCCATAAAATAGTAGATGTTGTCTGATCTCTCCCCGAGTCGTTTCTCCATGCCCCATAAATACTCCGCTTTAATGTTCTCTTCCTTCAACGCTTCAGCCTGAGCCGAATGAATCTGATCAGGAATATTTGAGTGAATGGTGAGCTGTAAGGCTCGCACACGCTTAGGCTTCATTTCCTTTCGACTAAGGGCATCAGCTACAACGTTGGCCTTACCTGGGTGATACTTGATTGCACAATTGTAGTCGTTCAAAAGTTCGACCTAGCGACGCTGCCGCATATTCAATTCCTTCTGGTCAATGATATGCTGGAGGCTCCTGTGATCGGTGTAGATAGTGCATTTGGTACCATACAGATAATGCCTCCAGATTTTTAACGAGAAACCCACGGCCCCCAACTCCAAGTCGTGAGTCGTGTAATTCTTCTCATGAACCTTGAACTGCCGAGAAGCGTAAGCTATCACCTTCTCACGTTGCATTAGCACACAACCGAGACCCTGAATAGAAGCATCACAATACACTACAAAATCTTCGGTACCCTCAGGTAAAGACAAGATTGGTGCACTGCAGAGTTTTTGTTTCAAGAGCTGGAAAGCATCTTCCTGTTTCATTCCCCAAGAATATACCACGCCTTTCTATGTCAACGAGGTAAGAGGTTGAGTGATCTTTGAGAAGTCTTTAATAAATCTTCAATAGTACCCAGCAAGACCGAGAAATTGTCGCACCTCCGAAGGATTCTTCGGTGCCGCCCAATTTCTGATAGCATCAATCTTTGCAGGATCCACGTGTATCCCCATCTCGTTAACAATGTGGCCAAGGAAATGTACCTCTCGAATCCAGAAGTCACACTTAGAGAATTATATGAAGAGTTGCTCCTTCCTAAGGAGTTCCAAAATAAGACGCAAGTGTCGCTCATGGTCCTCCTTGCTCTTAGAGTAGATCAAGATGTCATCGATAAACACAATGACGAAATCGTCGAGATACGGTTTGCACACGTGATTCATAAGGTCCATGAAAACCGCTGGTGCATTAGTTAACCAGAATGGCATAACTAGAAACTCATAATGGCCATACCTAGTTCGAAAAGCCGTTTTTGGAACATACTCCTCTCGGACTCTCATCTGATGATAGCCCGATCTTAAGTCGATCTTCGAATAGAAACTTGACCCTTGCAACTGGTCAAATAGATCGTCGATACGTGGTAAAGCATAACGATTCTTGACTGTCACCTTGTTGAGTTCACGGTAATCTATACACATACGAAAGGACCTGTCTTTCTTCTTCACAAACAGAACTGGGGCTCCCCAAGGCGAAGAACTGGGTCGGATAAAACCTCTATACAACAGTACTTGGAGTTGATTTGACAGCTCTTGCAACTCTCCTGGTGCAAGACGATAAGGAGCACGAGCAATCGGAGCTGCTCCTGGTGTAAGATCAATCTGGAATTCCACCTGACGGTGTGGAGGTAGAGCAGGAAGTTCTTCAGGAAATACATCAGAAAATTCACAAACCACGGGCAAGTCTTCGATTTTCCTTTCCTCAGGCTGAGTATCAGTAATAAGAGCTAAAATAGCAGGGTAGCCCTTTCATAGGCACTTCTGGGCCTTCATAGCTGAGATGATGCCAACCATTGCACCACTACGATGACCTTGAACCGACAGAGATTCTCCACTGGGAAGGGGGGATACGCACGATTTCTCTTTACAAAAGAATTTACGCTTGATGCTTAGACAACCAATCCATGCCAATGACCACATCAAAACTTCCCCGGGTAACGGGGAGTAGGTCAATGTCGAACACTTGACCCCTAAGATCGAGTTTACAGCCAAAAAGAACATGTGAAGCTTCAATCGTTTTGCCATCGGCTAACTCTACAACGTGTTTGTTTACAAGAGGTGCAGGACTCAATCCTAACTGACGACTGAATTCCAATGACACATAACTCCAATTGGCACCAGAGTCGAATAAAACAGAAGCAATTAGATTGTTCACAGAAAACGTACCGGTCACAACGTTGCCATCATTGTGAGCTTCCCCAGCGCCAATGGTAAACACTCTCGCACGCGCACCGTTCCTACCATTGTTCCCATTGTTGTTGTTTCTAGTGTTGTTGTTACCAGCATTCTGATTCAGTTGAGGGCAATCCTGCCTGAAATGACCCTCGTCACCACACTGGAAACACCCCTTATGATTTCCCTAATTCTACTGAGGCTGCTGCCTCTCCTGTTGCTGTGGCTGCTGTTGTTGTGGGGGTTGCTGTTGCTGCTGCCTTGGAAGTGAGACTCTGTAGTCTCTAGCCATATGGCCCACCTTGTTGCACCTGTGATATACCCGGGTGCACGGCCCGCGATGGTGGAAGTTACACTTGTTACACTTAGGTTGCTTCCCTGCGTATGAGACCTGGTTTGAGTTGTTGCTCTGATTCTGATTAACTGAGGATGACTGGCTAAAACTTCGATTGCTGGCGATGTCTGGCTTCTTCTGGGACTGATTCGGATTAAACACCTTGTCCACTTCATTCCATTTACGTATGATGTCAGTGGCAGGAGTAGTAGCTGCAGCAGTAGTGGAAGTAGTAGAAACACGCAGGGGTAGCGAGCCACGCTCCACCTCCTGATCTGTGATCTTGTGAGCTAAGCGGATGATCTGAGGTAAGTTGTCAAGATTTGCAGTAGTGACCAAGCTCTTGACTGACGGTGCTAAACCTTTAATATACAATTTGATTCTTCGGGGTGGCGGTCGTGATAAGTTAGGACACATATTCGCGAGCTCATGTGACCTTTTTGTGTATACTTCAATTTCAGACCCTTCCATCTTCAAATTGTAGTACTCGTTCTCAAGCTTCTGAATCTCATCACGAGGACAGTATTCCTCCTGCATCAACTCCTTGAAATCATCCCAAGTAGTTGCATTAGCCATTTCGATGCCCAAGATTTGTACCTGGGCATTCCACCATGTCAAGGCACCATCCTCTAATGTGCTTATAGCATACTTCACTCTATCCCCAACAGGACAGTTACACATCACGAACACCGATTCTGCCTTCTCAAACCAACGCAGTAGCCCCACAGCTCCTTCAGTCCCACTGAACGTCTGTGGCCTACAATCCATGAACGTCTTAAACGTGCAAGCAGGCGGATTGTTTTGATTCTGATTCACTTGCTGACCTAAGAACGAAAGAAAATACGGCACGCGGGTAAGAGTTGGGTACGTGAAACAAGAATAAAGAGTATCTGGCACATATCGTACCAGCTTGATAGGCTTCCAAAGCCTCTACCACACGTGTGTTAATCAAGTTTGTCAACTCGGCCAGAGTCATCGCAATGTGACCATGCCCATGGCCTCGTCCGCTCATGATTCTATATAAGAAAAGGAAAAAGGTTAAGAGTCGAGATAAAGTAGAAGTCAAATCCCATGATAACTTCTACAGACTACCGAGTTTACATCAGACAACAGGGCGGAACCCCTTTCACCCTCGTTAAGCATCACTGGGACTCACATGCACCCCACATTATTATTATTATTATGTGTGCACCCATAATAACAATGCAATTTGCATGTTCATCCTAGCTCCTCCCAACTTATGCTAAAAGGTTCCTCAAATTCAAGTAACGAGACAAAAGACATCACAAAACATGGATCATGAAAGTCTAGAGGGATGTCGCATTGTGACCCTATGATCCACATAACATAGGCAAGTAATACATGAATTCAGTCTGTAGTGCCAAGTGTGCAATCACATGCAACATCATACGTAAGCGTACACTAGATATGCTATGCAATAAATAAACGAGAGACGAACCTTGCAATCTGGAGCTGAGTGTCATGGTCGCTTTTTGAACTGTTCGGTTATAGTCTGGTTTTATAAAAACATTTTAAAACCTAGTTCACTATAACCAGTGGCTCTGATACCAAACTGTCACACCCCCAGAATACCCCATTCGGTACCCCGCTAGGCGTGTGACGTACCAGGATCTAGCCACCAATCACATTGAACTAACATCAAGTTATAAAACAAAGTTTCCATTTATGATGATAAAACATTCATAAAGATAATCCAAGTTTAACATGTTCAGCGGAAGCAAATAATAAAACACAGTTTAAACGTTTCAAAACCAAGTGTATGTGAAATCAATAAACAAGACATGCTTATCCAAGCTGCGCGACTCATGGCCATTCCAGCAATCCCAGATAGTAAGTTCCTTACCCATAGTACCTAACGACCTGCGAGCATGCAACAAGTGTATCAGACAACACTGGTGAGTTCATAGTTTTTTGAAAACGTTGGTTACCAAGTGTTTAATTCAGTTCATTGATAATAATGTTGATAATAACTCAAGTACAATACAAGATGGCTCCAGATTACTTTTGCCCTTCCCCCAATGCCCCTATCTAAGCATTGGTCATGACTGGTTCATTAGTTCACACCCGTCCTCTCAGGTACGGGGTGAGGGTGCCAAACCTAAATAGCGCTATCAACTAATACCCCGTTACCTCTCAGGTAACAAACAAGATGGGACTTAATGGTGATAGGAATTGAGTGTATTATCCAACATCCCAGTTTTTACCCAAATGACTTATTCCTCTCAGGAATACCCAATGATTGTCCCACCCACCGGGATGCATGCTTAAGAGGAATGAACTCACCTTAGATTTGCTCGGTATGTTAAGTTACCTGTCCAAGTTGGTCAACCCAAACCCTACCGTGGTTACCAATCAACATCAATTTTACAATCAATCAAGTTATTAATTTCACACAGTTTACATCTAACACAAGATCACCTTATGTTGCACATCAAGTACTCAGTTATCATAATAACTATAACAGATGGATTGACTACCCACATGAGTCAAGTCAAAACCCTTATATCTAGTTAACACTACTATCATGCCACAAATAGAATGTCACAACACAGACACATGTGTCCAATAACATAAACATCACTGATTTATTCTTCTGACCATCAACCTCCTCGGCGAAGAACCCTAGCGATGAAGTATCTATTCTTCGTCAAAATTACAGGTGACGAAGTACCTAATCTTCATCGAGGTTACATGTAACAAAGTATCCATCCTTCGTCGAGACTGGGTGTGACGAAGTATCACCAAGGTTCCTCAGAACCAGTTAACAAAGCCTTAATCACATAACAACAGTTACACATCTTCAACTGGATCAATGGATCAAACAATAACAGTTTCATCATAGACTAAGCATGCAATTAATTCCCTTAACAACATGATTATAATTTGCACACATATCTCTAATCCCTAACAAGTAATCATAATCATTCTCTTCCGTAACACCCAGTAATATTCTAATTCATGCAGTAACCAAGTTCATAATCAACTGATTTTCGATCCTTATATCACGTGATAACCATTCATCATAATCAAGATGCGTGTAAAACATAATTCTATCATAACCCTAGTTTATATAAAACTCATGATCAAGTTGCACATAGACGAAGACATTGAATCCAGAATTAAACCAGTATGTTGGTACTAACCGAAGGATCAAAGAAGATGTGCTAGAATTAAGATAAGGGTGCTTGCAAAAGAGAAAGACTTCGGTTCACAAGTGGCTGCCGCCGATTCGTAGAAAGGAGAAGGGAGAGAAGTGCTATAGGGTTTTTGTGATTTGCAGTTACGTTACGAGAAGTTATACAGATAGGAATCTGGGCCTCGAATGAACTGGGCCGAGGCCCTTATTCGGCGAAGGACCCTGCTCGACGAAGATCCATTCTTCGTATAGATGAGGGTGGCGAAGAATCCCATTCTTTGTCAAGATAAAAGATGGCGAAGAACTCATTCTTCGTCGAGGAAGACTTGTGGCGAAGAACCTTATTATTAAACCTTAAATAAACTATATTTAAAACTACACATTTAATAGCCAAGCATTACACATAAGACATTAATCATTCAGATAAACTACACAGACACCACGTAAATAAAATTGTAAAAACAGGATTGTGAAGTCAGTGATGTGTATAAAAAGACCTTGAAATCTCGGGTTGTCACAGATATGACCACAATCACAGGAATTGCCGATTGACAAACACCTTTGGGTAATAGTAAGATATAAAGAAATGTAAAAACTCTTGTAACAATGTGTCTTTTTATACAAAATGAATCATCTCACCAGTATTTCCTGCTGATAAAAGCTTTTATGTCCTTGGACGACCTCGGTATCTTACCATCACTATACTACACCAATGATGGGTGCACTTGCCCGAGCATGTTGTAGAGAGTGATAGTTCTATATCGTGTTTTATAAATTTAAAGCTTGATTAAAGGGTAAAAAGGTACTAAAAATACATTGAAAATCCGTATACGCTCTGACACGTCAATTAACTTAGTTATAAACAATAACTAACTTAGTTAATTGTTTTCTTTTATAACTTTTAACAGAACTACCGGAGAACTAACCTATTTTCATTTTTAGATATGTATATATATATATATATATAGGGTGAGGTTCTAGAGTGAACACTAGTGTATTTGTGAACTGAGTGAACAAATCCTTGCCATTGATTTACATCATCTAATCATCATCAAATCGTAAAATACACTAGTGTATTTTCATCATCAAATCCTGGCCATTGATTTACACTTGTGTATTGATATTCAAGAGCTAAGATTAGTTCACTAGTGTGCACAAGTAAGTGGGTTGTTCACTAATGAACCTAACCATATATATATGTTTTGTTATATATATATATATATATATAGGGGAAGGATGTATATAAAACTTATTTGTGCTAAGAAAACCTAAGAAACCCAATCTATAACCATTGATCAAGATCATCCAATGGCTCATAAATTTTGAAGCTTTTTTGAATTAAATTTAATAGAATGATGAGGTCAACAAGAGTACTTGAAGGGTATTTAGGTAAAATCAACCATAATTGTAGTACATTATATATATTATAATATTATGTGGTTTGACATGCATGGCAGACTATCAATCAAAACCCAACCCCAAATTTCATACCCCCCATTTTCTTTCTACCTCAACTCTGTTTCTCTCTCGACATTCAAAACCCCCCAAAACCCACCGAAGAAGAAGAAAGCACTGCAGATCCAACCCCAACATTTCAAACAGTCCATTCTTCTTTTCTACCCAACATCTCATTCTCTCTCTGTGACAACCCGAACTTTTAAGGTTGGCATCTTTCAGTTTTGTGATTCTGATCCCTCACTACTTCTTCTTTATACGTTCTTACTTTAGAGAGCCTGTTTTAACGCTCGTACCTTTAATGATTTTGTTTAACGTGGTGTGTAATTGAGTTTTATAATGAGTTTAGTAGTTTGGGCCGCACCTACCGTTTTAATGCATTGGGCCGTCATTGTTTTAACTATAAACTCGGCCCACCCCGTTAGTCTTAACTAACTCGGTCCAATCTCCCTTAAAGATACCCCCCTTGTGTTTGCTATTCATCGGCCCAGCCCAACAGTTATGAAACCCGGCCCAATCTTCTTTTTATTCTTCTTATATTACGTAATAGTGGGGGTGGGTGTTTTAATTTACAACTTTAACAAACCCTACTTCTCTAAATGTACGTGCGGCAGGAGACCCCCCCCCCCCTTCGAGACATCATATATCAGATCGAGCTTGTTGGTTAGTAAATTCTTATGTTTAAGTTATATTGATAATCTTGTTTGTGCGTGACCTTGATCGCATGAAAAGTGGAATACATGATATTAGAGTTATGATATTAGAGTTATGATAAATATCTTATTAAACATCCTGTTGGATTTAATCAAGTACTATGATGATTGCCTTGTATGTTAATGTGTATACAAACCCATATTCCGATTTGTTACTACTAGACTAGATAACAAAACTGGTTGTTAATGATTTAATGGATTTTACGATGGTTTGATGATGATGTGGGTTATTTGTTTGCATAATAATAGGGTTCTTAGTGTCACACCCTGGCTTTGCGGAAGCGTGGTTATTTTGGTGTGACTTCTTAATACCATAGCTTAACCATAACAAAGCTATATGAAATAAAACCATGCAAGATCATCCATTTAATTAAGTTTTAAAAACCAAATACAACAACATTGTCTCAACGGAAACACATCCTAACGACATTGTTCAACAAACACAAACATCAACATGACATAAACACAGTTTAAGGACTGTGACTTGTCCAGGAAAGAGTCACATTCCCCAAACCCGGATGACCTCGTACTAGTGCAGCGGGAAAACGTGTCATACCGCGCCAGATCCTTTAATTCCCTGAAATACATGTAAGTTGAAAAATCAACAATAATGTTGAGCGAGTTCATGTGTAGTGAGTATGTAAAACACTTGTAAGTATAAAAATCCCTGGTATGTAGCAAATAAGGAAAAAGAGATCACCAATGGTTTGCAAGGCCATTGATATGTGTGAAGTGCAAGTAGGAAGACTCAAACCTAGCGGATTTTGCGTTGGGCACAAAGTCACCCCGAGGCCCGTACTGTTGGACCTGGAGTTGGGCTCGCTACACCCAGATAGATCTACCGCTTACGTCCCTCGGTCCTACAATGAGGATTAATGGCCTCCAGTTCCCGCCTACCCACTCACATGATCAAAGTAGTAACCCTCCTTACGCTAACCATACCATGTATAAAGTACTCGTAATCATAGTAACATGTATTTCACCCCCGCAGTTTAGAAAACTGAAAACAGTTAAGAGAAAAGGGGGGCATGAACTCACAGTGGTGCGTCTCTACCAAGTATACCTCCAAATCAAGCAGCTGTGTGACAACCTACACGTACTAACTCTATTAGACGGACGGCCGTGCCTTAGCTTTAAGGTTTAAGTTTTCGGGAAATAGTTAGACAACTATTTCGTGTTTACATTCTGTATACTTGGTAATCATTTTCCTTCCCAAGGATGGGGGTTTTAATACATGTGTGTTCGTATAATTTCGAAATATATTATTAAGTCTCACTTAAAATATATTTTATTTCTAATCCCAAATATAAATATTCTTCTCAAAAATATTATATTTTCTATTACACATAATTTTCCCCAAAATAATACTTTAACAAAAATACGCGTTCATGAATATTTCCTTAAAATGTGTAAGTTACGTTTTAACGATCGAGTGGTAATAATAATTACCGGTGTAACTTATATATTTATCGTGAAAGCGCTCGTATTATTTTGGATTCGTTAACATTCGATAATATTATTTTTACCCTAAAAATAATATTTATGTATCTTCGCAAATAATGACAAGTAATGTTATTTATCACGTTTAATTTTTGTGAAAATCCCACCTCCGATATTTTGTAAATAAAGTCGTGGCGAAACTTATATTTTGAAAACATGTCGAGAAGTATTTCTAACACTTATAGTGAAAATAATTCTAAGTGTTAGGTTTTTAGAAAAATTTCGCCAGAGTTTCCTCTGTACTGGAGGTGGCCACGCTCTCAAGCGTATCATTTTCTTCTATAAATCAACCCAACAATTTCCTTATTTAACCAAAACAATGTTCAAGACAACCAACTAGTCAACAAATATATATATAAGTCGCAAAAATCACATGAACTTGTGGTTTTCTAATATTATGAAGTAAATCCCATTACTTTTAGCGGATCTCTATATAAATCCATCCGATTTTATAAAAACCTCGTTTTTAGAGAAATTCCGTTTTTACAACTTCTCGTCATCTTTTACAAAAATAGTTATTTTGTCGAAACTTTGTGCTACACAAGTGTTTACACACTTGTGTGTTCTAAAAATCATTTTTTTGTTAGTGTAAGATTCGTCTTTAGAAAACATAATTTCTTTGATACTTGGTTCTTTGAAAATACCGCTTGTAGATCCGTAGATCTACTAGTTTTAAACACTATTTCACAAGCTAAATCGCTTTTACACAAGTTCATGATTCGTGTGTGGTAGAGTTTCATCCTTTGACCCTTGTTACTTCCAAAACAACCTTATGTCATGATCCAAGATCATGACCAATCCGGGTTAAACGATGATCCGAGCTACCACAACATAGATCGGGCCTAAATAACCACACAAATCAAATACTACAAGATTTACACAACATTCAAGCTTTTAACCATCACTTTTAGTGTTTTTAGTAGACTTTCATGTTTCAACTTGCATGTCTACGAGTTTTAACCGTTACAAATCATTTTAACCACTTCAAAATAGTTCGAGAGGGTGATTATAGCAACTTACTACTAGCTCGAGGCTAGGGAAGAAACTAGTCGAAGAATGAGTGGATAAAAGCAATAGGGTGAGGTCCTTCGCGTTCCGAATGCACCAAGCCTCCTCGTATGCGATCCTTAACCCTTGTAGATACTTGGAATGGCAAGATCAAAGCTCAAAAAATTGATGGATGGATAGGGGTGTTCGGCCGAGAGTTATTAGAGAGGGAGAGGAAGTGTTTGGTGAATGCTAAGTGGTGAATGATCAAGTGTGTAATCTCTAGCTCTTATAGACAAACTTAAGTTCTTTAACCATTGGATTTCATGTCACTTTGATATTAAACAAATGTAATTAAATAATCAAGAAGGACAAAAGGATGTCCCCCCTCTTGGGGACGGTTTGTAAAGGGGGGGGGGGTAGTTTGGTTCAAATCCAACTAAACATTAGTTAATAGTTAGGTTAATCTAGTTAAGTTTAGGGATTAACCCGGTTAGTAGTGTGTTGTGCTTTATTGCGGGTGTTAGGGTATTCAGGGACCCTAACTGGCTCAGAAAAAGATAAGTAATGTTATTAACAATATTTTCATGTTCCGGGTATAGTCCGGTTGTTCGGTTGGATAGTAATCCGTTAAAGCGTTAAACAAGCTTTAAAGTGTCGTTAATACCCTTTTTAGTGACACAACTTATTCCTCCAAAGTGTCGGGAATATTTTCCTCATGTTTTGGCACTTTATTAGTTAGCCAAATGCTGAATTTTGTACTTAGAGTACGTTTTAGGCACATCCGGTCACTGTAATTTATTCCTAGTGACGCAGTTCTACAACCCTTATATCCCTACACTCACCACTAGTGTAGCAAACTATCTCAGGCTCTTACAGGCCTTAGAGGCAGTACCTGCCTGGTGCTAGTTATGACAGCACGTTTAATAGGTTATCCGTTCATAGTGCTACTGTGCCTTTTGTGCATAATGTTTGTCACTAAGGTTCAGCATGTAAATAATGTAGTGACGGTAAGTAAAGTATGATGCAGGTATATGCATGTATCAGAAATCAAGTAGCAGTTCATCAGTAATTTCAAACAAGCACAGTAATTAAGCAGTAATTAATTATTAATTAAGTCGTACGGATACCTGGTTTAGTGAGGGTTGTCACATTCTCCCCCCGTTAGAAAAATTTCGTCCCGAAATTTTAAGTTCTGCTTGTAGATGCAGGGTTCTTAGGAAATAGGTGGGGGTATTTCTCTTTCATCCGGTCCTCACGCTCCCAGGTGTATTCAGGACCATGTCTGGCGTTCCAACGAACTTTGACGAGCTTGACACTGCTCCGGCGGGTCTTGTTTACTTTCCAATCCGTAACCTCAACCGGTTCTTCAACGAAATGGAGCGTGTCGTCAACATGAATCTCGTCGGTGGGAATGGCAATGGTATCTTGAGTTGGACTTTTCTTCAGGTTGGATACATGAAATGTATCGTGAACTCCATTTAGCTCGGCAGGTAAGTCCAGCTTGTATGCTACTAGCCCTATTCTTTCCAAAATTCTGAAAGGGCCAATGTAACGCGGATTTAACTTCCCACGCTTTCCGAAGCGTGCCACACCCTTCCAGGGTGAAACTTTCAATAAAACCATATCTCCAACTTGGAATTCCAAGTGTTTCCGGTTTGGATCTGCATAGGCTTTCTGTCTTTCACGAGCTGCTTCGATGCCACCAACAAGCTGCCTATCACCTGCGTCAGCCCAGCATAGGGGTGATCGACACTTGCGTCCGTAAAGAGCTTCGAATGGCGCGGCACCAATACTGGTGTGGTAGCTGTTGTTGTATGAAAATTCGACCAAAGGCAAATGCTTGTCCCATCTACCGCCCAAATCCATTACACATGCTCTCAGCATATCTTCTAACGTCTGAATCGTTCGCTCGCTTTGAGCGTCAGTTTGCGGATGAAACGCAGTGCTCAGATTTAATTGTGAGCCAAAAGCTTCTTGGAAGGATTGCCATATCCTTGACACAAACCTTCCGTCTCTATCAGAGATGATCGAGAGAGGCACTCCATGACGTGCGACGATCTCTCTCATGTAAATTTCAGCCAATTTGCTAGTGTTATCCTTCTCTTTGATTGGCAGAAAGTGTGCGGACTTTGTTAGGCGGTCAACTATCACCCAGATAGTGTCATGACCTCTTGGCGTTCTTGGCAACTTTGTAATAAAATCCATTGAGATTTGTTCCCATTTCCACTTGGGAATCACAGGTTGTTGCAGAAGTCCTGAAGGCTTCTGGTATTCCGCTTTCACCTTAGCACACGTTAGACACTTGCTCACATAAACAGCAACATCGCCTTTCATCCTAGGCCACCAATAGTAATCCTTGAGATCTTGGTACATCTTATCCGCTCCTGGATGGATAGAGTACCGCGATTTGTGAGCTTCATCAAAAATAACTTTCCTTAAACCACCAAACAGAGGAACCCAAATCCTTTTCTCAAAACATAACGTCCCTTCCTCGTTTGGCACCAAAAGCTTCTCCATCCCACGGAGATATTCTTCTTCAAGATTTCTTTCCTTAAGAGCTTCTTTCTGTGCGGCACGAATGCGCAAGGAAAGATCGGTTTGGATAATCATTTCTAAAGCCCTAACCCTTATGGGCTTGATCCTCTCCTTTCGACTTAGGGCATCGGCGACCACATTCACCTTCCCTGGGTGATACTTTATCTCGCAGTCGTAATCGTTCAGCAACTCTACCCAACGTCTTTGCCTCATATTCAGCTCCTTCTGGTTGAATATGTGTTGTAGGCTCTTGTGATCTGTAAAAATTGTACACTTTGTACCATAAAGGTAGTGTCTCCAGATCTTTAATGCAAATACCACTGCGCCAAGTTCCAAATCATGTGTGATATAGTTCTTTTCGTGCACTTTCAATTGACGTGATGCGTAAGCAATAACCTTTTGGCTTTGCATCAACACGCAACCCAATCCTTGACGCGAAGCGTCACAGTATACCACAAAATCATCTGTACCTTCCGGTAGTGCTAAGATTGGCGCATTGCAGAGCTTATCCTTCAATATCTGGAACGCTTCTTCCTGTTTGATTCCCCAATCAAACCTCTTATCTTTCTGCGTGAGGAGCGTCAATGGTTGAGCGATTTTTGAAAAATCCTCAATGAATCTTCGATAATAGCCAGCCAAACCCAAGAATTGTCGAATCTTGGTTGGCGTCTTTGGCGTTTCCCAATTCTTAATCGCTTCGATCTTGGTGGGATCCACGTGGATTCCATCTCCATTTACCACGTGCCCAAGGAATTGTACTTCTCGTAGCCAAAACTCGCACTTAGAGAACTTAGCATACAACTGTTCTTTCTTCAGCAGCTCCAAAATAGCTCTTAGGTGTTGCTCATGCTCAGCCTTCGTCTTTGAATAAATCAAGATATCATCGATGAACACTATCATGAACTCATCCAAGTACGGCTTGCAAACTCTATTCATCAAATCCATGAACACTGCAGGTGCGTTTGTTAACCCAAACGGCATAACTAGGAACTCGTAGTGCCCATAACGAGTTCTGAAGGCTGTCTTTGGGATACTCTCCTCTTGTATCCTTAACTGATGGTATCCAGATCGAAGATCGATCTTTGAATAAAAGCTTGAGCCTTGCAGTTGGTCAAACAGATCATCAATCCTTGGCAGAGGGTATCTATTCTTGATCGTCAGCTTGTTCAACTCCCGGTAGTCAATACACATACGAAAACTACCGTCCTTCTTCTTGACAAACAAAACTGGAGCTCCCCAAGGCGAGAAGCTTGGTCGGATAAATCCCTTGTCTAACAACTCTTGAAGTTGTGTCGACAGTTCCTGCATCTTAGACGGAGCAAGTCTATAAGGTGCCTTAGCCACAGGCGCGGCGCCTGGAACTAAGTCAATGCGGAACTCTACTTGTCTCTGAGGTGGCAGTTCAGGTAAGTCCTCTGGGAAGACTTCTGGATATTCCCTCACGACAGGGATGCCTTCTATTCTCGGCTCAGCAGCCTTCTTATCCACAATGTGTGCCAGGAAGGCAACACATCCCTTCTGCAAACACTTTCGCGCTTTCAGGCAGCTGATAATTCTTAACGGCGTATCACGCTTCTCCCCGTGAACCACAATTGTTTCGCCATCTTTGGTTGGGATACGAACGACCTTTTCATGACAAACTATTTCAGCCTTGTTGCCTGATAACCAATCCATTCCTACCACCACGTCGAAGCTTCCCAACTGGACTGGTAGTAGATCCAAAGCAAACTCACGCTCTCCCAATTCGATCACACAACCTCTGATAACTTCATTGGCTTCTACTATCTTTCCATTAGCCAATTCGATTGAGTACGGAATATCTAATTTACTAGCGGCTAAACCAAGCATATTCTTAAATTCTAACGATACGAAACTATAATCGGCACCAGTATCAAATAAAACGGATGCATAGCGTTGGTTCACAGGGAACGTACCAGTAACGACATTGGGGTCCTGGCGCGCTTCCCTCGCTTCGATATTGAAAACCCTTCCACGTGCTCGGTTCAATTCTGGGCAGTTCCTTTTAAAATGCCCAATGTCACCACAGTTAAAACAACCCATTCTTTGACCATTTCCTGCTCCATTCCCAGCTTGATTGTTGTTTTGGTTCGCATTACCAGCTTGATTCACATTGTTGCCTCGATTCCCGTTTCCTCCATTGTTCCCCTGTGGGCGATTCCCAATACCACCACGATTATTATTTCTATTCCCAAATCCTCCTTGGCCTCCCCGGCCAGCACTAGCCCAGCAAGAATCCTTCAAGTGACCAGTCTTTCCACAAGCTTCACATACTTTTGGCCCGCATCGGCCAGGGTGATGGCATTGGCAAGAGTTACACTTGGGATGTGCACCCATATATCCCTTTCCTATCCTTCTAGTGCCAGTCATAGCTTGAACCGGTGCGCTTGGTTCTCCTTTCCTGCCATCACTGCTTGTGCCTTGTTTGAAATTCAAGAATTTTCGTTTGTTACCTCCAGATGACTCGACGTGAGTCTCTTTCTTCTTTGTCTCGATCACACCAAATTTGTTCAGGCGGATAGCCTCCTCAGTGAGAGCTACGCTCAAATCGATCGCCTCAGTGATTGTTGCCGGTTTTGAAGAGGTTACCATACTAATGATTTGAGGAGCTAAACCCCAAATAAAGCGTTCAATCCGCTTGAATTCTGGAGTGACCATATAGGGTACCACCTGTGACAGGTCGTGAAACCTTTGAACATATTCCGCAATTTTCGGACCTTCCATCTTCAAATGCCAGAACTCAGTTTCCAATCTTTGGATTTCCGTGCGAGAGCAGTACTTTTTGCGCATTAGTTCCTTCAGTTCGGTCCATGTTAGTGCGTAGGCAGCAGCTTCACCAAGTGTCTGCACTTGCAAATTCCACCAAGATAGGGCTCCATCCAAAAATAGCCCAGAAATGTAGGTGACTTGCTGGTCTGGTGCACTTTTGCTCATGCGAAGAACAGATTCAGTTTTCTCAGCCCAACGAACAAATGCGACAGCACCTCCAGTGCCATCAAAGTTGACCGGCTTGCAGTCTAGAAACTGCTTGTAGGTGCACCCTGCACATACATTATAACATGTGATCGGCATTAGCATCATTGCTATAGATATCCAATTAGGTCATGGTATGTCTTAATGACTTAGTATTACCATGAGGTGGATTGTTGTTGCCATTGTTGTTTGAGCTGCTTCCGCTGGGTCCTCCTTGCGAGGCGGCGTATTGCGCGATGGCGGCAGCGATGACTTGTTGGAGTTCTGCCTCATTGGTAGGCATCGGCGTTTGACGTCTCGGCGGCATCTTCTAAAAGATGTGTTTACGTCGGTCAGGCCATAGTAAAGATCCCATGTTAATACATACGCTTTATTATGATAGTAATAGTACATAACATCTCATGTTATAATCATATCAATCACACAACATTCCATGTCACAAACATCAATCACGCAACATCCCATGTCATAGAATATAAATGACCAAATCAAGCATCTAATATGATGAGAATACTGCGATTGCCATATATTGAGACCACATAGTAAGCGTACAAGTACATCACAGCGTCATACAACATCAGTCGACTAAGGGCTACATCACCCTAGTCCAAAAACTATATCAAATCAGTGTCAATACATCCCATATACATGATCAACAAAAGTCAGAATCAAAATGTAGTCTCCAAAAATGCTGTGCAGTCTAAAGCATTCGCCGTCTTCTCACCAACGTCTACCCATACGGTACTGAAGAGCCCTACACAGATGGCGGTGGAGGAGGGGGAAAGTGAGTGTAGAACAAACGACGCAACTGGAGCCTGTCCTCCTCCATGGCTCTCTGGGTACGCAACCAAGAAGCAACCTGCTGCTCAAGTGCCAAAAGGCGTGCAGCATAGTCAGGTAACAATGGTCGAGAGTGCTGCGAAGAAACAGGGTGGGTCTGACCCTGACACTGGCACGGCGGTGGCTGAACTCTCTCGAGCTCCTGAATACGCCGTGTGAGCGCCTCCTGCTGGACAACAAATGACATCAGAACGTCCTCAATAGAATACCCCATATGGAAAGGATGGTAAGGGTCGGTCGGTGTCATGGCAGGTGGTGATGACCAGAGAAACGGCTCACTGGTGGGATCAAAAGGTGCCACATGAAATGGAGAAACAGGGGGAAAAGTAGCAGACGGTGGTATAGCAGGGATAGATACCGGTACATGTCCAAAAGGGTGAGCCGAAGAACCCTCTCCAGGTCGCGCTGGAGGTGTAAACCGAGGAAATGAAAAGGAGGTATCAATGTGACGGGTATCAGTGATCTGAGGGGGAATAGGTGGGACCTCGTCATCAGCAGGAATCCACCCATGCTGGGCGTGCTCATCTCGTGGGTCCATCTGTGCCTCAAAAAGTGCACGATCAAACTGAACTGGCATAGGATCATGGTGAGGTGCAACAAGAGGGTCAACTGGTGCATCAGCAATAAGTGGGGGATCAACATGATCAGCAGCAATGACATGATCGCCCTCCAACAACGGAGCATCCACTGGGTGATCATCAATAGGTGGGTCAGCAATGACAGGCTCAATAATAGGTGCGTCAGCATGAACTGGGTCGTGCTCAAACGCAGGGTCTAAAGCGGCTACCTGCACAGGGGCCATGGCAGGCTCGGGGTCATCAAAGGCCATCCCAAAATCAAACTCGGGATCGATGGGATCAACTGGGTCTACTGGGTCGACTGGATCCTCCATAGGCTGATCCATGGGTATAAACTCTATATCCTCATCTGGGTCGAATCCTGGGGGAAAGACAGGATCGGAATCCTCCACATCATCGTGGTCGAAAGCAAAACTAGGAATAGGGGCAACAGAGGATGCCTGGTCGGGATCTGATCCATGTGAGAAGTGCTGCGCACTCTGGGTGTGTGAAGGTGCGGAGGCCACAGACTCGAAAGAGTCTGGGACCGGAGAGTGAGCGGGTGACTCCTCGGCGGGAGCATCTGCGATCATCAAGAGATCACCAGCAGAAAGAAGGGCCTCGCCCTGAACATCCTCCTCTAAGGGCTCATCATCATACAGATCGACGTCGCCATCATCGTCGGGGTCGAGAAGCAAATCGTAAACAGGATAAACAGCTAAGGGTATGGGAGCAGGGATCTCCACTAACGGTAGGTCCCCGGCCAAAGGGCCATCAGCGAGCTCATCAGCACCATCAGGTAAAGCAAAGGGCTGAAAGTCGTCCTCGTCCGTGCTAGTAACGTCGGATGTGTGGACCTCATGCTCTGAAGACTCTAGGTCATCTGATACTATAGGTCTAGGTCCTGTGGTGTCTGAGTCACCTGTGCCAGAGGTGTCCATGGTGTCTGTAACATAAACACAAACATGCACAAACAGTCAATCATACAATCAATTAATCACATAAGTCACCAAGTAAGCATTCAAATAATTCTCCTAGTCCCACTAGCCTCCCAGTCTCCTAGACTGATACTCCTAGTCTCACTAGCCAAACTCTCCCAGCCTCTTAGACTGCTCTTCCTAGTCTCACTAGCCATCTTCCTCGATCTCTTAGATCGAGCCTCGGCCTCCAAGACCGAGCCTCAGCCTCCAAGACTGAGCCTATAAATAATAAATAAAATGTGCTCAACATTTGTTTGTAAAAACGTTTTGGATCTGGACTTAAGTGGTATGCAGTAAAAATGTTTTCGTGAGAGCCCTAGTGATCATAGTCTAGACTCGAGAAAGAATCCTAGTTCGCTATGATCAGAGCTCTGATACCAAGCTGTCACACCCTGGCTTTGCGGAAGCGTGGTTATTTTGGTGTGACTTCTTAATACCATAGCTTAACCATAACAAAGCTATATGAAATAAAACCATGCAAGATCATCCATTTAATTAAGTTTTAAAAACCAAATACAACAACATTGTCTCAACGGAAACACATCCTAACGACATTGTTCAACAAACACAAACATCAACATGACATAAACACAGTTTAAGGACTGTGACTTGTCCAGGAAAGAGTCACATTCCCTAAACCCGGATGACCTCGTACTAGTGCAGCGGGAAAACGTGTCATACCGCGCCAGATCCTTTAATTCCCTGAAATACATGTAAGTTGAAAAATCAACAATAATGTTGAGCGAGTTCATGTGTAGTGAGTATGTAAAACACTTGTAAGTATAAAAATCCCTGGTATGTAGCAAATAAGGAAAAAGAGATCACCAATGGTTTGCAAGGCCATTGATATGTGTGAAGTGCAAGTAGGAAGACTCAAACCTAGCAGATTTTGCGTTGGGCACAAAGTTACCCCGAGGCCCGTACTGTTGGACCTGGAGTCGGTCCTACAATGAGGATTAATGGCCTCCAGTTCCCGCCTACCCACTCACATGATCTAAGTAGTAACCCTCCTTACGCTAACCATACCATGTATAAAGTACTCGTAATCATAGTAACATGTATTTCACCCCCGCAGTTTAGAAAACTGAAAACAGTTAAGAGAAAAGAGGGACATGAACTCACAGTGGTGCGTCTCTACCAAGTATACCTCCAAATCAAGCAGCTGTGTGACGACCTACACGTACTAACTCTATTAGATGGACGGCCGTGCCTTAGCTTTAAGGTTTAAGTTTTCGGGAAATAGTTAGACAACTATTTCGTGTTTACATTCTGTATACTTGGTAATCATTTTCCTTCCCAAGGATGGGGGATTTAATACATGTGTGTTCGTATAATTTCGAAATATATTATTAAGTCTCACTTAAAATATATTTTATTTCTAATCCCAAATATAAATATTCTTCTAAAAAATATTATATTTTCTATTACACATAATTTTCCCCAAAATAATACTTTAACAAAAATACGCGTTCATGAATATTTCCTTAAAATGTGTAAGTTACGTTTTAACGATCGAGTGGTAATAATAATTACCGGTGTAACTTATATATTTATCGTGAAAGCGCTCGTATTATTTTGGATTCGTTAACATTCGATAATATTATTTTTACCCTAAAAATAATATTTATGTATCTTCGCAAATAATGACAAGTAACGTTGTGAAAAAAAATATATATTTACTAAATATATTTATCACGTTTAATTTTTGTGAAAATCCCACCTCCGATATTTTGTAAATAAAGTCGTGGCGAAACTTATATTTTGAAAACATGTCGAGAAGTATTTCTAACACTTATAGTGAAAATAATTCTAAGTGTTAGGTTTTTAGAAAAATTTCGCCAGAGTTTCCTCTGTACTGGAGGTGGCCACGCTCTCAAGCGTATCATTTTCTTCTATAAATCAACCCAACAATTTCCTTATTTAACCAAAACAATGTTCAAGACAACCAACTAGTCAACAAATATATATATAAGTCGCAAAAATCACATGAACTTGTGGTTTTCTAATATTATGAAGTAAATCCCATTACTTTTAGCGGATCTCTATATAAATCCATCCGATTTTATAAAAACCTCGTTTTTAGAGAAATTCCGTTTTTACAACTTCTCGTCATCTTTTACAAAAATAGTTATTTTGTCGAAACTTTGTGCTACACAAGTGTTTACACACTTGTGTGTTCTAAAAATCATTTTTTTGTTAGTGTAAGATTCGTCTTTAGAAAACATAATTTCTTTGATACTTGGTTCTTTGAAAATACCGCTTGTAGATCCGTAGATCTACTAGTTTTAAACACTATTTCACAAGCTAAATCGCTTTTACACAAGTTCATGATTCGTGTGTGGTAGAGTTTCATCCTTTGACCCTTGTTACTTCCAAAACAACCTTATGTCATGATCCAAGATCATGACCAATCCGGGTTAAACGATGATCCGAGCTACCACAACATAGATCGGGCCTAAATAACCACACAAATCAAATACTACAAGATTTACACAACATTCAAGCTTTTAACCATCACTTTTAGTGTTTTTAGTAGACTTTCATGTTTCAACTTGCATGTCTACGAGTTTTAACCGTTACAAATCATTTTAACCACTTCAAAATAGTTCGAGAGGGTGATTATAGCAACTTACTACTAGCTCGAGGCTAGGGAAGAAACTAGTCGAAGAATGAGTGGATAAAAGCAATAGGGTGAGGTCCTTCGCGTTCCGAATGCACCAAGCCTCCTCGTATGCGATCCTTAACCCTTGTAGATACTTGGAATGGCAAGATCAAAGCTCGAAAAATTGATGGATGGATAGGGGTGTTCGGCCGAGAGTTATTAGAGAGGGAGAGGAAGTGTTTGGTGAATGCTAAGTGGTGAATGATCAAGTGTGTAATCTCTAGCTCTTATAGACAAACTTAAGTTCTTTAACCATTGGATTTCATGTCACTTTGATATTAAACAAATGTAATTAAATAATCAAGAAGGACAAAAGGATGTCCCCCCTCTTGGGGACGGTTTGTAAGGGGGGGGGGTTGTTTGGTTCAAATCCAACTAAACATTAGTTAATAGTTAGGTTAATCTAGTTAAGTTTAGGGATTAACCCGGTTAGTAGTGTGTTGTGCTTTATTGCGGGTGTTAGGGTATTCAGGGACCCTAACTGGCTCAGAAAAAGATAAGTAATGTTATTAACAATATTTTCATGTTCCGGGTATAGTCCGGTTGTTCAGTTGGATAGTAATCCGTTAAAGCGTTAAACAAGCTTTAAAGTGTCGTTAATACCCGTTTTAGTGACACAACTTATTCCTCCAAAGTGTCGGGAATATTTTCCTCATGTTTTGGCACTTTATTAGTTAGCCAAATGCTGAATTTTGTACTTAGAGTACGTTTTAGGCACATCCGGTCACTGTAATTTATTCCTAGTGACGCAGTTCTACAACCCTTATATCCCTACACTCACCACTAGTGTAGCAAACTATCTCAGGCTCTTACAGGCCTTAGAGGCAGTACCTGCCTGGTGCTAGTTATGACAGCACGTTTAATAGGTTATCTGTTCATAGTGCTACTGTGCTTTTTGTGCATCATGTTTGTCACTAAGGTTCAGCATGTAAATAATGTAGTGACGGTAAGTAAAGTATGATGCAGGTATATGCATGTATCAGAAATCAAGTAGCAGTTCATCAGTAATTTCAAACAAGCACAGTAATTAAGCAGTAATTAATTATTAATTAAGTCGTACGGATACCTGATTTAGTGAGGGTTATCACACTTAGTGGTTAGTACATCCATAATTACATTAATCTGCAACTATTTAATCTTGTTATGTGTGTATATGTTTGACAATATTGTGGGTGTATTAATTGCCATCAACAAGTGTAGAGTCACATGGGCCTATCAAATTCATGCATTCAATATTTAACTAAGGATCACTCAAGTAAATCTGATTGGACCGCACAACCATATTATGTGATTATCTTACTTTGGTGAAACCCAAAAAGTATGATAAGTGTTTTGGTTTTGTCGAGTAGCATAGGACAGATGGTAGCATAATGATGATGATATGAAACTGTTAGGATTTGCAGGCCTAGTCTCCATGGCGAAACTTCATGTCGGGAAACACCAGGTCGACGAAACTCCTGGGTGTTTCGTCAGACATCTGTTGTCTGATGATCTGGAGGTTTTGTCACATGCACTGGCCGACGAAACTTGTGGAGTTTCGTCACTCCCTTTCCGAGTTTCGTTACACACCTCTACACGACGAAAGTTAGAGTTTCGTCACACTTGAACCAACTAACAGATTTGATGTTTCTATAGACGGTGATGTGTATTGTTCATGATAACAAAAGACACTGTTATCCCTCCATGTTAAATATATCGGTGATAACTAAGGATGCTAGGGATGTGAAGCTAATCCATGAACCGACATTATATATATATAAATGTAGTAAATGGCGGCCATGTGTGTGGGTGTTTGAAGTCTCAATCGAATCAAAACATGTGTAATATGTGTGAGGATGTGTGCATAGGAATGAAGAACCGATTGTGTGCATGTGATATTGGAAATATGTGCCATGCATGTGCAATTTATGCGTGTGAATGAGTGTATAGACTTGAAGAAATGATTGTGTGCATGTGGTGTTTGAAACGTATACATGTAAATGAGGGTGATTATGATTTCAATCAAATTAGTTAGTGATAGACTAATATTATTCGATAAAACTGATGGAATGTTTGTAGAAACTCATCGGGTTGTTTGTTTATAATCAAGCATTGCTGGTTAATGAACGATTTGCTGTGACGCATGTTTGCATTATTGGATAACTGTTACGTGATACGAAACCAAACACTTGCTATGAGACTTTACGATAAATGCTAATGAACCCGTGTGTTGCATGATTAACGATTACAAACTGTATAAGTATAAGTGTTGTACTTGTATGTTACTTATAGGACGTGTACGTAAAATACGTGACAAACATGACTAATAAAATGGTTATATTTGATAAACACGGTAGGGTTTGGTTGATCAACTTGGAGCGGGTAACATAACATAACATAACATACCAAGCAAACCAAGGTGAGTTCACACTCTTAAGGCATGGGATTCCCGGTGGGTTGGGAATGGGATTAAGAAGCTAAGATGAAACCTGTATATTCACCACTAATAGACTACATTTAAACCTGCGTATTCTTGGATTGGAAAGAATACGTACCACCGTCCTCGGATTGGGAAGGACGCCTACACTAAACCTGCGTATTCTCGGATTGGGAAGAATACGTACCTTCGTCCTCAGATTGGGAAGGACGCCTACATTTAACCTGCGTATTCTCGGTTGGGTAGAATACGTACCACCGTCCTCGGTTGGGAAGGACGCCAATATATATAACTAGTCTAGTGGTTTACAACATGAGGTAGCCCCCACTGGTTATGGTTTGGGAAAACAAGGAATTGGTTAACACATGGTTTTCGAAAAAACTTATGGTTTTTGGAACAACTCTAAAATGGACAACCAACTGTGAACTCGCTCAACTTTGTTGTTGACTCGTTGTTACATGCCTTGCAGGCCTTTAGGTGCATATTGTTGGAACTTGCTGTCTGGGAGGCTGGAGTGGTCATGGGTCGAAATGAGGGGAACCTTAAGAAACACTTAACATATGAGTTATGCTTCCGCTGTATTCAATAAATGATATGTAATGTTTATAACACTTTACGTTAATGAATAAAAGTTTTCTTTAATTATATTTATGAGTTCAACGTGATTGGTGGCTTGGATCCAGGTCAGTCACGCCTCCTGCGGTGATACTCCGCTTGTGGATTTTGGGGGTGTGACACTCTCAACCATCATAACTCCCAAACCCACCGGTGAAGAAAGTGGTATCGGAGAAGAAGCTGTCACCAGAGAAGAAGCTCTCACCGGAGAAGAAGCTGTCACCGGAGAAAAAGCTGTCACCGGAGAAGAAACTCTCACCGGAGAAGAAGAAGAAGAAAATGACTCGGTTTTTTCTTTTTGGCGGATTTGTCATAATCCAAGTTGCCGGAGAAGAAGCTGTCACCGGAGAAGAAACTCTCACCGGAGAAGAAGCTGTCACCAGAGAAGAAGCTATCACCAAAGAAGAGTGGTGAGTTCAAGAGTACGTCGGAAGGGGTTCCGGCAAACCAACAAACAATAGGTAAGGCCACTGCTTAAAAGAATGAATATTTATTATGTTTTGATTCTTTTTTTTTTCGAAAAAAGCTACAGATTTTGAGGATTGGGACTCGGACACACCAATCGCTGAAATACAAAAAAGGAGATTTGGTTTGTTCTTTTTATATTGACTAGTGTTTTCGTAGGTAGTAAGTTGGGTTGATTAACACATTTCCTAATTTTTTAATAGGAGTGGTGCATATTGATGTGAGCAGCGCAACTCCACCGGCTATGGGGCGAAATTGTATGTATGTTATATTTTGTATATATGATAAGCTTGGTGACTGTACCTGGGAAAAAAAGGGGTTGGCGGTTAGCATAAAATCATGTTACATGTCGGTGTAACACTTGTAACAAGTGTCAAAACTCAAAATTAAATGCATATTCTTATTCCAACCCTTAACATTATCCAGATACATGTCAGAGTGCCTATTGTTATTTGAAAAACATAAACAATTTAAGATGTGTAACACATGTTACAATTACCTATTGTTTTGAAGTAACAATGAAAAAAGATATCTATATTGTTACTTCAAAACAAAAAGTAATTGTAACATGTGTTACACATGTTAGAATTGTCTTTTGTTTTGAATTAACAATAGGCATTATAACAGGTATCTGCATAATGTTCTGAAGTGTAACACATGTACTACGTCTTACGTTGGTTAGGAAAGATTGTAATATAAGAGCTACATGTCTAACACATGTTACAACTGCCTATTGTTTTGAAGTAACAATGAAGGAATCTTTTTTCACAACATTATGCAGATACATGTTAGAATTCCCTATCATTAACAATGAATTTATCTTTTTTCCCCAAATCCCCTGGCATAAGGCCCACATGTGTAACACATGTAAATGTGTCAGAAATGTAAAAAATGCAGATCTGTAACACATGTTACAATTGCTTATTGTTTTGAAGTAACAGTAAAGATATCTTTCTTCACAACCATTTATCTTAATAGTTAGATGTGTAAGACATGTAATACGCCTTACGTTTGTTACAAAAGATTGTAACATAAGAGCTACATGTGTAACACGTGTTACAACTGCCTATTGTTTTGAAATAAGAATAAAGGAATCTTTTTAAAATGCCTATTGTTACTTCAAAACAGTGGACATTTCTAACATGTGTAACACATCTTAGAATTGCCTATCGTTTTGAAATAACAATGAATTTATCTTTTTTCCAAAACCCCTTAGCATAAGGGCTACATGTGTAACACATGTACAACTGTCAGAAAATTAAAAAAGGCAGATCTGTAACACATGTTACAAAATGTTTTGAGGTAACAGAAAAGGTTGTAACATAAGAGCTACATGTGTAACACATGTACAACATGTTTCATATATTAGGTGTAATATATCTACTAACTTGTTTGTCTGGTAAGTAGCATCGAACGCAAACACATCCCCAAAAGCCTTGTAGTTTAGCTTGGAGATCTCATCAGCCCAAAACACGACATTCAATTTCCCATCAGATACAACAAAGTCGTAGTAGAAGTTTGGAAGACTTTCCCTTCGATCACGAAGGCGATCCAGAAAACAAAAACAAAAGCTATACGACGACAAACAAAAGCTATACGACGACAAACAAATACAAAAGGTTGTGCTAACATATGTTACATATTTTTTTAGTGCTTGCAGCGAGGGAGTTGGTTCCACCGGATAGTAGTTGTTTGAAGTGTATGGTAACTGTTTACATATGTAACCTTTTTTTGGGTGGTTTTACTTAGTTTTTTTATGTGTGAAATGATGCAGATAAAAACTCAAAATTTGGGGAGACTTCAAGTTCAGAGCATAATTGGGTAGAAGGTAGCTAGTGTTAGTTATATTACTGCTATTTTTTTAATTAGTAGATTAAAAACGCTGGACTGTAACTTGTGTTATTACGACTTGACCATAGCAGTTGCATCCAAACGAGAAGGGATCTTGGCAGGAAGAAAGAGAACCACAATATCGGATACGACAAAAGGTGGCCATAAAGCGAAATAAGGTAGATGGAGAAACCGATGAAGAATGGGAACAAGAAGTCGATGAAGGGCATGTGGTGGGTACCTTTGAGGTTGTACAGAAGTTACCCTCTAGTGTAACACATGTTACAAACATGTGTTACATAAGTTCAACCCCTTTGTTACCAAAAATCGGGGCTGCACATATGTAAGACATGTTTGTAACTAATGTTACACTAGAGGGTAACACATGTATGATCAGTTTTGGATCATTTGTATATATTTTAAGCCTGTATAAACCTACAAAATCGATACCCACAAAATGGTTACACATGTTACGACAGAATGGGAAATGTGTAGTAGCGTTCAATATTGTTGTTTCACTCTATAGTGTGTAACATGTGTGACATGGCGTTTGTCAGCAAAACATATAACTTATAAGGTGATATGGTTGTATCTTTAAAATATGTTCACCTATAAGTACTTACATGTTACATGTTGTATCTTTAAAACATGTTTAAACTAGAAACTGGAAACATTTACAAAATATAAAGCAGAGTTACACAAGATGTAACATGTGTAAACTAGAAACACTTGAGTAACATTTCGGTGTAACACATGTTATATGTTGTATCTTTAAAACATGTTTACCTATAAGTACTTACAAAATATAAAGCAAAGTAGGATCACAACTTTTAAGGATGTTACACACGTTGTAGAGAAGATGTTACATGTGCACACACAATTATCATGTGTAACATGGCGACAAGTGTCATGTGTGATCTTTCTTTGTTACCCAAGGGTGCTAAACGTATTACAACGTTCATAACGCACGTAAACTTATACTAACATCCATCCCTATGTCCATAGATAATCTAGAACATACTCCACGTTACCATCTTTACGAGTCTTCTAATGGCACTAAATTGTGGACACCGAATGTCAACGAGCAATATCATCATATTATTGTTAAATCATACGTCACATTGGAATAACTTATTGCTATGTATAAGACTTATGACCAATACGCTGGGTTCAATGTAAAAAATATATGTTAATGCAGGTTTTTTATCTACTAATAACATTGTTAATAACAACTCTAGGTACATATGTAACAACAAGTGTATCGTTTGTCACTTTAACTCGTTACACTAGTCACATATACTTATAGTTACATATATTACTTGTTTGTTCATTGATATGACATTTTGGATGATGTAATGTTGTTACATATGTAATTTTACTAAGTTTAAATTGACACCAAAGGGGCTGACATATGTAACACATGTTTATTGTCACACCTCAACCAGGGGCGGACCTTTAGTTATGTCGGGCGTAGCCCGGGCTACGGCTCAAGTTTTTACTAGTAGTGTAAAAAAATTTTTTTTTTTCGATTTTTATACATAGGACACTCCTGAACAAGTACGAGGACACCCCTCAAATTTTTTTTTTTTTACAAAATAATAAGATGTTGGTAAGCCCAAATAAGTAAATTAGGTAAGCCCAAATAAGTAAATAATAACACATTTGCTATTTGCTAAGCCCAAATAAGTAAATAATAGCCCAAAATTGAATGATTATTGATTTGGGCAATTGGGCGGCATGTTTAATCACTGTTGGATATCAAACGACGCCAATTCTCCAATAGTCAGACATCGAACTCAAACACAAAAAAGAGCCAACAACATTGAACGAACATCAGTGGCACTTCGGCAGATCATTGAACGAACAGATGTGAGAGACGTCGACTCCAAAAAACGAACGAACGGAAGTACATAAACGGCACTTGAACTTCGGCAGGTTTGTTCAATTTCGAACAGAAAATACAGGTTTGTTTCGATTTCGAACAGATTGTTTAATTGATAATTGTTACATGTTTGTTTGATGATAATTGATTTCGAACAGGTTTGTTCGATTTCGAACAGAACTACAGAAGTCAAAAGATAATCTTCGAAATCGAAGTTCGAACAGAATTGGCACTTCGGCAATCGGCATCAGCGACAGAAACAGAATTCAGGTTTGAACTTTGATTGTTATTTGATTGATAATTGTTCGAACAAGTTGTTATTTGTTAGTTTGATTGATAATTGTTTGAACATGTTATTTGTTAGTTTGATTGTTCGAACAGGTTGTCACTTGTTAGTTTGATTGATAATTGTTCGAACAAACAGGTTGTTACTTTGAAGTGATGACGAAACCAAAATCCAAAAAACAAGCTTTAATTGGGAACTTTTTCGAAATTGAAGCTTGTCAAGACGGATTTACGCAATCGAATGGGCCAAGAATTTTTTAACAATGCTATGGTTTGTGCGGTCGAAAATGATTTTTTACGTGAAGTAAAAGACGAGGATGTGATGGAACGATTTCAAGCTGTGAAAAAAAGAAGAGGACAAATCTATTAGGTAATTGTTTTACTTTAGGTATTTATTTATTTATTTATGTTCGGCTGAGGATGTATCTACGTATGCTTTCGTGGCCTCGAGGGCACAATCTTGGAGTTTGCAGGACCACATTCTTCGGGACTGTGGTATTGTCGGGTTAGATTCTGATTATGTGTGTGCGTTGGATTGCATGCATATGTCCCTTCCGGATTTCGATCTTGGCGGTTTCTCTAATAAGGACACCGCCCCTCCTAAAGCCCAGAATGCTTTGGCGAGTGCCCTATTTAGTAGAACTGTCCAAAGTTTGGGAGAGAAGTTTAGTCTATCCCCTCGTCAGAAAGCCGTGTTCGATTGTCTCCGGGCTCCTCATGCTCAGGATTTCCTGACAGTCATCCCCATTGAAGGTCTAGGCCAACACATGTCGGCAGTGGAATACCGGGCAATTCTTAAGTACCGGCTAATGATCCCTCTGTTTCCGGTTGATGAGCCTTGTCCAGTTTGCCGCAAGGTTTGTTTAGATACTTTTGGCGAGCATGCGGTGCATTGTAAGGAGTTGCCTGGTTTTAAATACAGGCATGATTTGGTAAGGGATATTCTATTTGATGTTTTAAAGCGGGCGGGGATTTCGTCGAAAAAGGAGGCTCCGGTGAACTTTCTGACGGATCCGCTCGATGGGAGGTCTACTCTTCGACCAGCTGATATTCTTGTGTTTGGGTGGGCCAGGGGGAAACACGCTTGTGTGGACCTTACAGGAGTGTCCCCTCTTGTTGGGCTCAGGGATAGTGGGTTTGCTGCTGGCCAAGCTGCGTTGAAAGCGGAATCAAGCAAAGTCGCTAAACACGAGAAGGCTTGTTTAGAGAATCAACATGTGTTTATCCCATTCGCTTTTGATACATTTGGTTCCCTAGCCCCAGAGGCTGTGGAATTTCTAAACAGGGTCCAACAGGTTGTGAATAGTAATCTCTCAACCTTTAAGGGTCGTTTCGTCTTTAGTAGGATTGGTTTTGCAATTCAAAAGGGGGTTGCGGCGCAGCTTGTTGCCCGTTTACCTGCCACTTGTTTGTAATTTGCAAATTTGGAATGAAATATAATACGATATCAAAAAAAAAAAAATGAGGATTTTTTTTCTAAAAAAAAAAAAAAAAAAAAAAAAAAAAAATTATTGTCGTTTTTTTTTAATATTGTATGATTGCACGATAAAAAAAATTTTTGGGATACCCCTGAGTTGATGTTCTAGTTCCGCCACTGACCTCAACCGATGGCGAAAACATTTTAATATAAACTCAGTTTGCCGCTCAAAATGAAACAGCAAACACCCAGCCTTTTGACAGCTAACTCTCCTTTTTTTAGATTGATTACTGATTTTCGGTAATTGATTTCGTTTACGCGTTTCCATGTTTGATCATTCTTTGAACCTAGGCACCTTTCTAACCAAAACGCGACCAAGACTATTCACGGCAACACGCGGATTGTATTTACGGCAACACGCTGATTTATCGGGATTGACTGAGCGATTACGCATTTCCTATTTTACCTCCAACCTATCAAGACCATAATCATCGGCCCTTACCATTTTTTTGGATTAAGGAAATTATAAACCTTCCTAAAGAAACATGAACGAAAAAGATATATATATACTCGACACCCTCTATCTCGACAACCTCACACCTTCACAACATCTTTTCGCTCAAACCGCATACTCGTCGGAGAAGTCGGGTCATCGCCGTAGAGTTACGGGCCTCGCCAGACCTGCAAGGGGCCGGACACGTAACCTGTCCTTGCCGGAGTTCAGTCGCAGTCCCCGGAGAAACCCGCAAGACGCCGCAACCATCGAAGACCGGGAAGACGACGGAGATACCCTCACCGGAGGACACAAACTCTTCGGAACACCTCTGTTCGTTGCGGAAGGTATAAAAACACTAACCCACTCGTTCAGTTCCGTGTAACCAACTTAAATTGTTTTCTTGAAACCAACATTCAACTAAACTTTTGGGATTGGGATCTATGGGTTCTTGTTCGGGAAGAATATGTATGATAACAGTTCACGTTGTATGTTTTTAGCGAAAAAGATGAACATTGTCGTTTGTTCAAACAAAATAAAAAGCTTAAACAGTTCAAAATATTTGAAGCAGCCTGGTGGCTGATGTTGTTTAATCAAATCCGAGGTCGCGGGTTCGACCCGGCCTCCCCTTCCTTGTCGCTGAAACTTATGTTTTTGCTCATTAAAACCAACATCGGGAACATCACGGAATCAATATAAAAGAATTAGAAACATTGGGCATATTATGCTGTTTTTATTTTTAAGAGTTAAACGCCATTTTAGTCCTTGTGGTTTGGGCCATTTTGCCAGTTTAATCCAAAGGTTTGAAACGTTGCCATTTTAGTTCAAATAGTTTTAAACGTTGCCATTTTAGTCCACTAGCTTAACTCCATCCCTTTATTCTGTTAACTAGAAGTGCATTTCGGACATTTTATATGTAATTCTGTTAACTAGAAGGGCAATTCGACCATATAAAATGATCGAATTACCCTTCTAGTTAACATAAAAAATGGACGGAGTTAACCCAGCGGACTAAAATGGAAACGCTTGAAACTATTTGGACCAAAATGGCAACGTTTCAAACCTTTAGACTAAACTGGCAAAATGGCCCAAACCACAGGGACTAAAATGGCATTTAACTCTATTTTTAAATAGAATTTCTATATTTCATCAATATATATAATTAATGATTTTAAATCCTTAATTCATTAATATGTTTAATTTATATTTTAAATTTTTAATTCACTTTCCTATTTTTAATTAATACCTTTAAATGTAACAATAACAATCGAATAGGGTTTTTACCAGATCTCTTTTATAATACAAAAATACCAAAAAGATTAGTTAAATCTTAACTAATTAGGGACGTACTTAACTTATAAACCTCAAATATTAGGATTATTTACTTAATCAATAAATATTAGGGTTTTATTTAACCAATAAATAATAACGAGATTGTTATATCATATTTTAAAATCTAGGATAACCATTCCATACGTTCGTTCTCTTGGATTTCTCCAACCTTTCCTCGTGCGTTATTACAAGAAATCGCAACGTAATCAATGTGAGTGTACATGATCCCATTTTCATTTAAACGCTTTTGGGGGCAACTTGTGTTCATATTCAAATTCACAAACACGTTAAACTACATTTATTCACACTCTATCCAAATTACACATGAAATGTTTGATTTTTGTTATACATGTGATGCTAATGTAAACACTTCATGACTATATGCTCATTAACTTCGTACAAGCCTACCTTAACAATTATGGTACTATGCATATGCTATAGGTTGTAACGCCCCGCCCGGTATTCTCGTGTATTGTTAAGTTGAACATATTAACCATCCCGCTAGACTTTTGGGATAGGCACTTTAATTGCGTAACATTGGGTTTGAGTATAAAGAGTAACATCGTTTCGGCATAACTGTTAACTTGTATCATTGTATTCATGTTGGATATGAGCACATTTAAACATTTTATTCTACTATGCTATGTATCAAACTTTTATACTCGCCAACATATTTGTTGATGTTATTTTAATACATGTTAGGATGGACTAGAAACTCACCTAGAAAATAAACTATGTTTGGAATTTGAATTATGTTTTGATTATGTATAAACAATGTATTTGAATTTAGTCATTTATGAAATTTGATTAATTTATATTGTCACAATAGTGTTATGATGCTTTTGAGCGATTTGTTCGCCTCATCCCGATGTTTCCGCCATCGGTTGGGGTGTGACATTTATAACATATGTTACACTATGGGGTAACATATGTAACACGTGTATAACCATCTTACACATGTTACATATAGGTGTTACATGTGTTACAACGTCACGGTTACACATGTTACATATAGTTGTTGCATCCAAAAAAATTGCCTTCACAACAACATCCGTATTTATCCAAAAATGGGCATACTAACAATGAAAATAAAAATGAATTTTATGTCAATAGTTGTAATGCTTCTAAAAATGGTCTTCACAACAACATCCATCTTCACAACACATAGCAGCCAACCAAAAAACACACCATCGTCACCACGAAAACCTGAGATGCGTTGTAATCCTTCGGCGGGCTCGCTTCTTGATAACCATCTTCATCTTGTACATAAAACATCCTTTCACCTATGAACAAAACAAGTACATCAATATTAATCTTCTATAGTAAAAACTTATTAATCTCCTATGTAACATGTGTAACGTGGCTATACATGTGTTACCTCTCTAGTGTAGCACATGTTACAAACATGTGTTACGTATGTGCAACCCCCCTTTGTGTCTAAAAAAAAGGGTTGGGGTAACTATAAGTAACTTGTGTAACGTTGTTTTTAAAGTTTTTAAAGTCGTCGGGAGTACCATGCACGTTGTGATGACCACCTTTAATACTTACAAGACACTTGTGGGCCTTGACCGGACCAATACGATTAATCCACATTCGGTGAATAAATTGTTGCGTTGCAAATGGGAGTTTTCTTGATATTTTTGAAAGGCCGCGGCTGAATGGGTCAATAAGGGGGTGATTATGCACATCAATTCAGTTGTGTACAACAAAACGAGTAGGGTTTTGTGTGATGAGGACAAGAATCTGTGCCTTGCAATCAGTGTGTGTGAATGTACTTTTCTTGTTGGTCATCACCGAAGACTCACAGAGTGTGTCGAACGTCCATTTCTGTTGCGGTTTAGCAGCTTTCGAGCACCTCAGGTATTTGTGCGTCGCATACTCATTCTAAACCTTCGTTTGCGCCTTTTTTACATTGAAGCCAGCTTGATATCCGTATGCTTTATACATTGCAATAAGCTCCTCAAATGTGTCGTATGATTTTCCAAGAACGGGATGGAACTCGTTGTCAACAATAGGAGTCCAATATTTAGTTCCTTGTGGGGTCTGAGTTACAAAGTAGCAGGGAGTTCCTTGTTCATCTGTGTATAAAATGTGTAAATTAAACAAAAACTGAATCTTTTTCCAAAAAAAAAAAAAAAAACATAACGGCTACATATTTAACACATGTTACAACTGAGTAATTTTGAAAAATAACATAAAATGTATCTTTTTTGGAAAACCTTATCATAAGGGCTACATTTTGTAACACCATCATGGATTTTTTTTAATTTTCTGTAAGGTTGTAACACATGTTACGTGTGTAACGTGTACATGTTACGTTGATCAATGCATATGAGACTTGTAAACAACGCACATTTTTTTTTTAAAATACAAACGTAAAACTTATTTTTATTGCAGTGCTAACACTTTTATTGCAGTGCTAACACATGTTACAATGTTACGAATGAATATTTTTCAAAAATATTTATGGTTTCATGCTGCCAAAAAGGTTAAAGATAACTTTCATGAACATCAGGTCCGGTTAGCAGGAATTTTCCTCTGTTGTTAGCTCGTGCGCGTAGCGGTGATTCCTCGTCATACTCATCACTCCACATATCTGAAAATCGAGTTTGCACCGGTAATTAGAAAAACAAGAATAAGGTATTTTTTTAGAAAAAAAAATTTTAATCTAAATGTTAAAATCTTCTTCATTTGGTGAAAACATCTGAAAGTAAGACTGTTGAAGTTCTACCTCTGGCTGCATGTTCTCATCTCTAATATGTCCAACACCTGATTATACCACAAATCATAAACTTGTATAGTAATGGGTTTCAAACACCAACAAAACAAAAAGAAAATACAAATTGGTTGCTTGGTTGTGCAAGATATTAAAAAATATGAAAAAACTTCAAAATAAGTTAAACAAAAGGATCCAAAACAAATCATCTAATCCGCAACACCAACAAACATGTAAATGGCAGGGGGTTCATGATTGAATCATAAAAAATGAAGAACATGAACCAAAAGAAGATGATTACCCAGAAAAGAAGATGAGTGACTCCGAAAAAAAGAAGAACAGGAACAAAAAAAAAACATGATTGTCTTCTAAAAAAAAAGAGAACAAATTTTTGATTCATTCACATACCTGAAGAACCTGATGCCTGCTGGAAGTAAACCGCCGGTGATTCATCGCCGATGAAGTTGTTCCGGAATACACGGCTAGGAGAATAAGCCTGAAGATCGGCCATGAAAGATGGAAGAAAGAAATGGAGTTAGGGTTTTTGAAGAATAAAGGAAGGGAGGATGAAGAAGGAAGAAAGAAATGGAAGTTCTGTATATATTTTTTGGTTTAAAAAGGTGATGAGTTGATGGGTAATATATGTGACTTGATGGGATGAGGAAGAGGGTGAAGTGATGGCTTGAACAAATTACCAATTTGCCCTTTTAACATGTGTTTTAAAGATATGATGTGGATCAATCTTGTCCACACAATTCAGGTTTCCCAAGTTTTCTAGATTAAATGGGTTTTCCATAGATACTTACATTATATATATGTAGGGTCAGGATTTAGGGAAAACGGTGAAAAGTGTGAGAACGATGAGAACGCTTATGAATCGTCAGATCAAAACAATTCATGGCAAGATTGAACGGTGGCATTTTTGTAAATAACATAAAAATTTTTAAATTGGGCGTGCTTCAATAAGGGAAAAAAGGTAAATGTTCATCTACAAAACACATCAAACGTGACCAAAACATATATACTTCCCAGTGCAACCTCCTCAACTACTACGGAAAACGCAAAAACCCTAGAAAATGCGAAACAACAAATATTTTGGCGTCGAAAGATCAAACAAGAACTAGAAGCAAAAGAAATAATGGGTTAACTTCGATTTACATTGTACTAGTTTTATGATGTTTTTGGCGTTCTAATTTAACAATAAATTTGTTGTTTCTATGAGTGTGGAAGAGGAAGTGTCGCCTGCTCCAAAACGCCAAAAAACCACCGAGCAACGAAGAAGACAACAAGAAAACATGGTACAAATTGTTACTTTTTATGATGTTTGTTTGTAAAACTCCGTATATCATGTAATATACTTTGATAGTTTGTTACTAAATTCCATAACATGTATCATTTGTTTAATATTGTTTAAATGTATGAGAACGCAATTTTGCATATATCATTTGTGTTATTAAACGCCATGTATCATCTGTGATTTTCTTATTGAACAACATATATCATTTGTGTGTGTTATTAAATGCCAAAACTTGTATCATTTGAAAGATTTTTTACCAAACGCCAAAACATATATCATTTGTGTTATTAAACACCATGTATCATCTGTGATTGTCTTATTGAACGACATAAATCATTTGTGTGTGTTATTAAAAACCCCATGTATTGTTTATGTTATTAAACGCCATAAACTAAAACGCCATGAAAATTAATCATTTTTATAGGCGAGGAGGGGTTGAGAGTGAGAATAAATGTGCACACAGGAAACGCCCAGAATGCCAATAAAAGGAAGGCCTTAAATCAGGATGTTGAGGTTTAGGAAGAACCATTTTATGGGTTCAGTGGGGCTAGGGTTTTGTCAAGAGTAAAACCTACAAACTTGACTGGTTGGTTTATAAATATAAACCAAAATCAAAGACAAGCAGTAGAACACATGGGGTTTGGTGCTGCACTAAAGATGAAAATAGACAGCGTACCGACAATGCTTGGGTACTGGATGGTTGAAAATTACAACGAAAGAACAAACAACCTAAATGTTGGCAACCATACAATACATATCAATGAAGAATTGATAAACTCTTTAATGGGTATACCGAATGGAATGGTGCCCATGTAGGGGGAAAAATGTCAACAACTAAAGACCAAGTAGTGGCTGAGTGGAGAGCGTAGTTCGAAGGGACTGACTGGATTGGCAGACCAAGTGTGAAGCCCTACTTTGATGACATCTTGCCTGAGATGGATAGCTTCGACATAAACTTCTGCCTAAATTTCCATGTAGCATTCTTCACTATAATTGGGCATGCAAGTGATAATGCGGTCATCAACCAATAGTTCTTGCACAACGTTAAACCAAACGTTCAAATAAACCAACTGAACCGGTGTAGTTATATCATCCAATGCTTGCAACACGCCAAAACCGCATGGTCTCTAACAAAGCATTACACAGAGCCGTTGATCATACTTGCGGTAAGAATAAAATTTCCCTATATAACATATATCATTTGTGTGTGTTATTAAATACCAAAACATGTATCATTTGATAGATTTATTACTAAACTCCAAAATATGTATCATTTGTGTTATTAAACGTCATGTATCATCTGTGATTGTCTTATTGAACAACAAATATCAGTTTGCACAAAATATCAGTTTAAAAATTGAAAAAATGTATTTTGTTACAGCTTGCCTTGGTGAACGATGCTTGCAATAGAAAAAGATTGGAACAAAAAGAAGGATACCCAATTGAGTGGGTTATAACAAAAACTCTTAACTTGTTTGAGGGTGCACTGGAAAAACACCATGATTGCAAAGAAGTAAAAAAGAAAACAATTAAAAAGGCAAAGGAAGCCACACCCAAGAAAACAGAAAAAAATGCAGGTTGTTGATGAAGAAGATGCTGATGGTAATGATGTTGAGAATGAAGATGAAGATGATGTTGGCAATGTTGATGAGCATGCTGACAATGATGATGATGATGATGATGATGTTGATGATAATGATGGTTATGATCTTGATGATCATTATGATTATGCTGGGCTCCACCCTGAAGTGAAAAAACGCCATGCAAATCAATGATGAGAATGAGAATGAGAATGAAGAGAATGAGGATGAAGAGGCTTTGCTTCAAAGGATTGTGGCTGACGATATAGAAAGCAAGAACATGATGTTTGAAGTTTCTGCATCAGGGAACCATGCTCTGATCAGAGCACTAACACAGTATGAAAACAATGTTGCTGATGAAGAACAACAAAACAATGAAACTGAAGAGGTATGTTATTCAAATAATAAATTTAATAAAACCCACAAAACGCCATAATTAATAAAATCTTTAACAGGTAATGGCTGATAAATCGGATGGGGCATACAAAGAATTAGAAGACTGTTACGATAAAATGAGCACATTGTTAAAACAGTCAAAGATTGAATATCCAAACAGCCTCCAGGTACACATTAAATACTCACAATGTCTGACATTCTTGGAGAACATGTCAAAATTTGTTGACAAAAACGCCAAGGAAGCGGCAGCTGAGAGATAAGAAGGTAAAAATGAAGGTGAGGTTGAAAAAGAAGTTGAAGGTGAAAATGAAGTGGAAGTAGGAGGTGAAAATGAAGGAGAAGGGGACGAGGAGATGGCTGGAAAACAAAACGCCGTTGAAGTGGAAACAGTTGATGAAAACGCCAATGAAGTTGAAAAGGAAGGAGAAGGAGAAGGGGAAGGAGAAGGGAAAGGGGAAAGGGAAGGAGAAGGGGAAGGGGAAGTAGAAGGGGGAAGGGGATGGAGAAGATGAAAGGGAAGTAGAAATAGAAAGGGATATGTCCGGAGAACAAAACGCTAAACCCTCAACTGCTACAACAACCCCCAATAAATGATAATGATCATTTTGAAGATCAAAGGGACACTAAGGGTGGTGATGAGAATACTATATTATCAGATGAAGATATAAATGAAAACCATATTGAAAGATGGGATTGTGATTTCAAGACACTTGAATATCACATTTCCAGATACAATGGGGAAAAATAGTTAATAGGAATATTACCGAGGTTTTGGAACTGCCGGGACAAGAAGTAAAACAAATTATTGAAATAAAAGAAGGTTTAGATTGTCCAAGGATGGTGAATGAACTGATTAAAGCTATAAAAAACCATCTGCACCCTGCTGAAGAGACCCTAAAAATGTTTGTATCTGATAAAATACTAAACATCCCCCAAACAGAAACACAATACAGTCAGGGGTTCATGGCTGAACTAGAAAAAACTAAAGGGGAGATGGTAAACAAAAGTGTTGACCAGCAAGGTGCAGTGTTTGATAAAACGCCATGTCAGGAGCCACCATCTGTAGGTGGGAAGAATCTCTTGCAAACGTTTGAAGAAGAAGAAGAGACACCCCATAAACCCCAAGGTGAAAACGCCAACAACACATCACCACCCAGAACGCCAAATAGGTCAGATGTGTAGGAGAAAGGTGATGAGGACAAAACTCCAGACATCACAAAGTTGATGCAAGATAACACAATTTAAAACCCTGAAAAGCTGCCTGGTGATAAAGAAGTTGACCAAGATGATGAAGATGATGAAAATACAAAGGAAAAGACTGTGGGAGAAAAGGAGAAGAGAGAAATAAAAATGAGCAGGGCATGTTTGTCACCTCATGTAAGGAGGCAAGTGGTTATACATGAACCAAGGAAGAACCATGAAACCAACGTTGCCACATACATCTTCACTGGATGTGGTGAATACGAGTATGTACACTTCTCTCAATTAAAAACGCCAAACTTTGCATTTATTACGTTTACATGCATATGCATGTAAAACGCTCAAAACGCCATGTTTTATAATAGAATGAGTTTGGATAACTAAAATGCCATATGATGTTTTTTTCCCAGTACTATCGTGTTCAAGATAGGAGGAGAGTTAACGCTCGCAAGGGTGATTTGTGAGAGCATGAGACCAGGATTAGATGCACAAGTTGACATTATTCAATGTTGGGCGCATATCCTGAACTATGAATAAAGATACAAGGCTCCATAATCACCCTCAATGTTATTTCGCACAAAAATAATGTTGGTAACTATTTTGCTATATTTAATTGATGAAATTATAATAGGACTTTGTTTTGTTGTTTAAAATGTGGTACCTCAATATTACAGAATCGTCCCGCGTACGACGTATAATAACCCTCCTAAAAATATTTAGAACGTCCCTATACGTCCTAAAATACACCCCGTATGCGAGAAACGGCCCAAAATACCTTTAATTTTATAAAAATTAAATAAAAACAAAAGTTTTTGGTTCCTGGCGGGGCGCGACAGAGCCTATAAAGGCTATCGCGAGGCGCGAGCGCCTAGCCACCAGGCGCAACCTTGAGATGCCACGTGTCCTGCCATCCGTCAAGGCTATACCGGCGAATCAGCAAACCTAGGCCCTACACCCCTAGCTCGCGGGCCGTGAAGACCCTTATGGACTCTTTCACGGGGCGCGAGGAAGTCGAAGATCAGCCCTATAAATTGGAACGATCGGCTCTCATTTTCAATATTTCAAAATCTTGAATTCTCTCTCAAATTCTGTAGTGTAGAAATTATACCGGGTATAATACCCACTAAAATAGCGAAGCTTTGCCTCGATGTAAGTATCATAACCTCCGGTTGCGTATTAGATACGCTGCCCAATTGATCTAGTGCTCCGTAACGCCTGTCGAGGCTCTGCCCGACGTAGTCGTTGGAGTTTCTGTCTCAGGGACGGTGTAACTAATGTAAATTGGGTTATTATACTAACGCGTGTGCATTGTTTAATTAATAGATTATAACCAGGATGTCACAAAGGAAAAACCTAAATTAGCAATGTGAGTAATCCTTCTTTTTGTAAACCTAAATTACCTCTACACCTTATTGTAAGGCCTGCAAAAGGAAGCATTCAGGAAAATGCTCCACATAATGCAATTTCTGCAAGATACCAGGACACAAGGAAGAAGACTGTAGGAAGAAACCCAGTAATGGAGTGTGCTTCAATTGTGGAGAAAAAGGACATGTTAAGCCAAATTGACCGAAACTAGCTCTAGCCATGAACAACAAAACTACTAAGAATGCTAGGGCATTTGTTCTGACAGCCGAAGAAGCAAAGATGATTCCGGACGTGATTGCCGGTACGTTTTTAGTTAATGATGTTTTTGCTAAAGTATTATTTGACTCTGGTGCGAACCAAAGTTTTATTAATACTTCATTTTGCAAAGTTCTCAATCAACCATTATCTAAACTTCAACAAGAATGTCTAGTAGTGACAGCAAATGGGGAATCCATTAAGATCACTGAAATCTTGCAGGGAGCGAGAATAAAAATTTTAAACCAATATTTTATTGCTAATCTTTATCCAATGAATCTGGCTGGATTTGATATTGTATTAGGAATGGATTGGTTAGTAGCCAATAAAGCCAGTATTCTATGTGATCAAAAGTCAATCCAAGTAAATTCACCAAAGGGTGAAAAGATCACAATTAAAGGAGATAAGCCATCTAGATCCACAAAATTCATCTCTATGATGAAAACAGTAAGTTATGCAAGAAAAGGATCACTAGTGTATATGATTTTCATATTCATTAACACTAAAGGAAAAGAACTGAAAAATATACCCGTAGTATCCCAATTCTCAGATGTGTTTCCAGAAGAATTACCAGGATTATCGCCGGACAGGGAAGTCGAATTCAGAATTCATCTGCTACCAGGGACAGCACCAATTGCCAAAGCACCCTACCGTTTGGCACCAGCAGAGATGCAAGAGCTGAAGAAACAGCTGGATGAACTTTTGAAGAAAGGATTCATACAACCCAATTCATCCCCATGGGGAGCACCGATCTTGTTTCTCAAAAAGAAAGACGGGTCAATGCGTATGTGCATTGATTACCGAGAATTAAACAAGGTCACGATTAAAAATCAGTACCCATTACCGAGAATCGATGATCTGTTTGATCAATTGCAAGGAGCTCTATTCTTTTTAAAGATCGATTTACGCTCCGGATATCATCAATTAAAGGTACAGGAAGAGGACATTCCTAAAACTGCCTTCAGAACAAGGTATGGCCATTATGAATTTACTGTCATGTATTTGGTTTAACCAATGCCCCAGCTGCATTTATAGACATGATGAACAGAATATGTAAGCCATATCTGGATAAATTCATAATAGTTTTTATAGATGATATTCTCATTTACTCTAAGAGCAAAGAGGAACATGCAGCGCATCTACATGCACTCCTAAATTTGCTGAGAAAAGAAAAGCTTTATACTAAATTTTCGAATTGTGAGTTTTGGTTAGAAGAAGTGCAATTTATTGAACATTTAGTTAATCATGAAGGAATTCATGTGGATCCCACAAAGATTGAGGTGATTACTAAATGGAAAGTCCCTGAATCACCAACAGAGGTTAGAAGTTTTCTAGGAATAGCCGGTTATTATAGAAGGTTTATCCGAGATTTTTCTAGAATAGCCATTCCCTTAACCAAACTGACCTGTAAATCTGTTAAGTTTGAATGGGGACCAAAACAAGAAGAAGCCTTTAGAATTCTTAAGCAAAGATTAACCAACGCACCCATACTAGCGTTACCAGCAAGAACTGAAGACTTTGTAGTCTATTGTGACGCTTCTAAGTTAGGTTATGGATGTGTGTTGATGCAACGTCAAAAGGTTATAGCATATGCGTCTAGACAACTTAAGAATCATGAAGAGAATTATTCAACCCATGATCTAGAGTTAGGAGCCATCATTTTTGCCCTTAAAATTTGAAGACATTACCTATATGGTAGTAAGTTTACCATTTTCACCGATCATAAGAGTTTAAGATATGTTTTTGGGCAAAAGGAATTAAATATGAGACAAAGACGCTGGATGGAAATTATTAGTGATTATGATTATAGTATCCAGTATCATGTAAGAAGGCTAATGTAGTAGCCGATGCTTTAAGTCGAAAGTATCACGAAAAACCAAAAAGAGTACGTTCTCTTAAATTAAATCTGCATATCGATTTAAATGAGCAAATTAGAGAAGTACAAGAATCTGTAATCAAGGACGATACTGAAAAATTGAAAGGAATGATTGAGCAATTAGAACAAGGAACACATGGAATTTGGAGATTCCATAAGAAAAGGACGTGGATACCCAAACTAGGAAACCTACGCCACCGAATATTAGAAGAAGCCCATAAATCTAAGTGTACAAAACATCCTGGAAGTGATAAGATGTATCAAGACTTAAGAAAGAATTTATGATGGATAGGAATGAAAAAGGATATAGCAGCTTATGTTGCTAAGTGTCTAACTTGTTCACAAGTTAAAGCTAAACATCTGAAACCCTCATGTGACATCTGTGCCTCTGCGACCATCAAAAAAATACCAAATTAATGAAATATTGTGTTTCATACTTGGGATTTGTATAAATATGTGTATCTTGTGCACATATCAATTCTTGTTCGATTTCGAGCTTTAAATCGCTTTCTGGAAGGTTATACGCGAACTGATGCGTAAATATAACCAGTTTAATGCAACAAACACTCCGGAACAGTGAAATAGGCTTAACATACCTTAAATAACCTTTACATAACTTAGAAATAAGTTTTGGAGGGTTTGGTATGCCGAAATCAAGTTTATTCGATCACAGGGACTAATTTTGACAAACTGTGAAAGTATGCCGATTCGTACTGTGACGGACATTCCGGAACTTGATAATAAGTTAAATATGCCCTAAATATCCTTTACATAGCTTAGAAATAGGCTTTGAGGTGTTTGGTGCGCAAAAATAAACTTTCGTGATCAATAGGGACTAAAAGCGTCAAAAAGTGCATAAGTTTGCATTTTCGCGCATATCTTACGTTCTGAATATATCCGGACATCCAAAAATTTATGTAATCATTAAAATATTTTATTTTAGTGATTGGCATGATAAAATTCCATTCGTCGCTTAATTTGGATCGTTTTTGCGTCCGTTACGATTTCCGTCGTAATTAACCGAACAACGCAACCGTACGACCAAACGAACCGACATCCGAGATATTTTTGAGCACATTTTAAGTTCCCTATACTTTAACTTCATTTTAGAGCCTTGAAATGGGGTTAACGGGGCTTAAACGTGTCAAAAATTGTTAGGATCAGAGGCTCTCATGATTGTGTTTGTTTGTATGATTTGAACAAATCAATAGAAATGAACAGAGTTTAAGTGCAGCGGAAATGAACAACAAACTTTGTAAACACAATTAAAGAGAAAAATAGTTTGATAAACATTTGCCTTTAATTAAGTTGAAAGATTACAAATTAAAGCAAAAGATTACGATGCAAACTTACAAACTAAACTCCCCCTCAGCCTGATACTTCATGGTTGGTTGCACAAGATGAAAGGATTGAATTGAGGAGAAGAACTCACTCAAAATGATCAAATGTAACAGTACAAGGTACTGCTCCATTTATAGACAAACCAAACCGCTGATGCATCTCAGCTGACGTTACCATGAAAGCGACGTCTAACAACCTAACAACCTGCAATAATTGTTCCTATACAAACACTGCTAACTTTAACCACTGATTCTTCATAAGACAAGTAATACACTAAACTACTGCTATCTTCTTCTATCAGTGCTTTCCTCAAGGTTGATCAGTCCTTGAGTGGGCAATGCTTTGTTATCAGTAGATTTATCCAGCAATGTTTACTTCTTAGCAGTCTTTAGGGCTTCACCAGCGGTTTGAAGGGCAACAGCTGTTGTATACGGATAGTGGATAGAGGACCATCAGATGTTATAATCAATTTCAAGGGGAAAGTCTAATGTAAACTGCTGCTTATTGTGAATCCACTGTTGTGAACTAGTTTTGGCTCTTATTATCTGTTCCTCTGGTAGGGTTCAATCCCAACAAAAATGCATCGAAAACCAAGTTTTAGGCCTGCAGGGACTAAAATTGTAATTCTGCCAAACTTTTTAGGCCTGGGGCGTAAGCCTGAGCCTATTCTTACGCGGCCGGCGTCAGACCTTCAGCTCAGAAACATTGAATTTGGTCATTTTGGCTGAATTTGATGGTTTTGATCATAGATTTGCAATACCATTTGATGGTATTTCATGTCCCCATTGTTTTTAAAACCTTGGGACCAAGTGTAAGGTCATGATCGAAGCTCGGTTTTCGATAAACGATCCTAACGGTCTTGGAAATCCTATATAAACCGCAAGCTCTTTCATTTGCAACTCACAAAATCTGATTCATTTGCTCTAAGTTGGGGCTTAGCACCTCATACCTGAGCAATTTGGATCAAGATTTCCTTGCTTGGACCCTTTGTGAGTATTCTTTCGTGCTGTTATGTGTTTTTAAGTGTGAAAGTCAAACAGTGTTTTACTTTCTGCTTTGACCAGCCTTTGGTCAACACGAAGTTCGTTTGAACTTCGCAACGTGAGCGTAATCACGATGGTTATAGTCCCTTGTGACTATACCTACTGATTACCACGTTGATTAGGTGTAGTGACGAGTCATAGTTTCGGTCAAAATGCGTATTTATGCGTATTTTGCAACCAAACTATTATGGGTATCAAAACCGTTTGTTTTGATATCAAATTTGTTTTCTAACTTAGTTAAACATGTTTTAACATGTTTAACTCGTCACTTTTAGATTAGTGCTTGTATAGGGTCATAAGATAAGCGGTCTAAACAACCGCTTAGACTTTCAAACCCGACCCATTTGGTCGATCATTAGGATCCGACCAAGCATGTTTAGTGACCATAGATATATAGGGAATAACCTTCCGAGGTTATACCTTATGGTCACTTAGTTTAATTAGTTGTATGATAGGTTGTTTATATGCCTTAGGTAAAATGACCAAAATGCCCTTTTCATGCATAATTGATATTTAAGCATATGTAACTTAAACTTTTGTCACTTAACTGATTATGCAACATATTTAAACATGTTTAGGCATATAATACTTGTCATAGGACTAGTTAGACGATCCGAACGCGTTTTACGCGAACGACACGTTAAAGTGGCGTAAGCTACCTAAATGAGTCGTAATGGGTCATAAGCACTTAGGCTAGGTTTCGTTTTAGTATGTAGGCTTTGTTAAACCATATCATATGAGTTCCAACACTCATTTGGTTTACGAAACCTCATCCTATCCGATCTTCCGATTTAGGTCCGGTTATTTATGTAGTTACATATATTAGGTGCCGTTTGATTTCCGTGATCCCTCTAGCTTTGCTTGGTTGTTATTTAAGACTTCTAAGCATCCTCAAGTGAGTACATAGTTCCCCTCTTTTACCGTTTTAAACCGTTTTAGGGTGATTCATATGTGCCAAATGTTTTCGAGTCTTTTAAACAAATGCTATGGTTTATATTACTGTTTGATTTATGTGAACCGTTTGTAACCGTTTGATTATGTAAACCGTTTGTAACCGTTTGATTATGTGAACCGTTTGTAACCGTTTGATTATGTGAACCGTTTGTAACCGTTTGATTATGTGAATCGTTTGTAACCGTTTGATTATGTGAACCGTTTGTAACCGTTTGATTATGTGAATCATTTGTAACTGTTTGATTTATGTGAACCGTTTGTAACTGTTTGATTATGTGAACCGTTTGATACTGTTTGAACCGTTGGGTTAGGGAAATGATTAGGTAACGGGGCGGGTGTAATATGTTAAAAGCATGGTGGATACGCCGCTGGTACTTCCTATATAAAAGTGCTTTTAACACATTATAAATCGTTGCGTTATCTAGATCACTTGGGTAAAGGTTATCAAAACGAGGTTATATTACGAGGTTTTTTTTTCTAACAATATAAACCATACGAGTTTTATTAATGAGATGTTTTACAATTTGGTTTTCTTAAATAAATTGTTTTGGGTTAAGAAGCATGGCTACAAGATTTTATAAAGTTATAATCATCTTGATTTGAGTTGGTTATTTATGTTGCAATACTATACACTTTTCAAAACAAGGTTTTTAAATAAAGTATCGCAACATGTAAACGAGCCTTGAATCCGACACTCACATAAAACCTATGTACTCGCCGGCATTTTTATGCTGACGTATTTTTCACATATGTTTCAGGTACCATAGTTGATGATGTTTGATGATGATATTGGTGCATGCTCACATAGGGATGGATGATGCCTTAGTGACTTAATAACAATGAAAGTCTATTTGTTCTTGTTTTGTTTCTAACTTCAATGTAATGTAATACATTCAATTCAATAAAACAAAATTATTTAAATCCATGGTTGTGAAACAATGATTCTGTTACAACACTCCCTGACGTTTCCGCCACGATTTGTTGTTTTATCGTGGTCGGGGTGTGACACCTCAGGCTTATTGCAGCAATTTAAAATGCCGATATGAAAATGAGAATTGATAACAATGGACTTTGTTACCAAATTACCCAAGACACAAAAAAGTAATGATACAATCTGGGAGATTGTAGATAGGTTAACTAAGTCTGCTCATTTCTTACCAATGAAAGAAACCTTCAGTATGGAACAATTAGCCAAGTTGTATGTAAATGAAATAGTTTCCTTGCATGGCATTCCTTTATCTATTATTTCTGATAAAGATAGCCGTTTTACTTCTCATTTTTGGACAAGTTTCCAAAAAGCAATGGGAACCAAGCTAAATCAAAGCACAACTTGTCATCCTCAAACGGATGGACAAAGTGAAAGGACAATTCAGACAATGGAAGATATGCTTAGAGCTTATGTAATTGATTTCAGAGGAAATTGGGACGATCATTTACCATTAATAGAATTTTCCTACAATAACAGCTATCATACCAGTATCAATGCTGCACCATTCGAAGCACTTTATGGACGAAAGTGCCAAACTCCAGTTTGTTGGGCAGAAATTGGAGAAAAGCAATTGTCTGGACCCGAGATAGTACAAGAAACAACGAACAAGATTATTCAAGTCAAGGAACGATTAAAAGCAGCACGTGGTTGACAAAAGACTTATGCTGATAACAGGCGAAAGCCATTGGAATTTCAAGTAGAAGATAAAGTATTATTAAAAGTTTCTCCTTGGAAAGGAGTAGTGAGATTCATCAAGAGGGGAAAGCTAAGTCCCATGTATGTTGGATCCTTTGAGATTATTAGAAAAATAGGATCTGTAGCATACCAGCTACAACTGCCAAAGGAAATGGCAGGAATACGTGATGTATTTCATGTATGTAATCTCAAAAAGTGCTTAGCTGATGAATCATTAGTAGTACCTCTTAAGGATATAGAGGTAAATGAGAAGCTTAAGTTTGTAGAGAAGCCTCTACAGATTGAAGACATGAAAGTCAAGAATCTCAAACACATGAGACTAGTTCTAGTCAAAGTAAAATGGGATTCCAAGAGAGGACCAGAATACACTTGGGAGCTTGAATCAGAAATACAGAGGAAATATCCACACCTGTTCCAGTAGACCTCGAGGATGAGTTCTAAAACAAGGTGGGGAGGATATAACAACCCTCCTAAAAATATTTAGAACGTCCCTATACGTCCTAAAACACACCCCGTATGCGAGAAACGGCCCAAAATACCTTTAGTTTTATAAAAATTAAATAAAAACAAAAATTTATGGTTCCTGGTGGGGTGCGACAGAGCCTATAAAGGCTGTCGCGGGGCACGAGCGCCTAGCCACCAGGCGCAGCCCTGAGATGCCACGTGTCCTGCCATCCGTCAAGGCTATACCGGCGAATCAGCAAACCCAGGCCCTACACCCCTAGCTCGCGGGCCGCGAAGACCCTTGTGGTCTCTTTAGCGGGGCACGAGGAAGTCGAAGATCAGCCCTATAAATTGGAACGATTGGCTCTCGTTTTCAATCGTTCAAAATCTCGAATTCTCTCTCAAATTCTGTAGTGTAGAAATTATACCGGGTATAATACCCACTAAAATAGCGAAGCTTTGCCTTGATGTAAGTATCATAACTCCTTTCTTCTATATTTTTTAAGAAAGAGAATTAATATATGACCTATTCGAAGCTGCCACCAGTCCGCTTACGTATTAGATACGCTGCCCAATTGATCTAGTGCTCCGTAACGCCTGTCGAGGCTCTGCCCGACGTAGTCGTTAGAGTTTCTGTCTCAGGGAGGGTATAACTAATGTAAATTGGGTTATTATACTAACGCGTGTGCATTGTTTAATTAATAGATTATAACCAGGAAGTCACAAAGGAAAAACCTAAATTAGCAATGTGAGTAATCCTTCTTTTTGCAAACTGTTTTTACAAAACCTCAATTGTTTTTACATTATCATTAACAGTGATTGAGTATTTGTAATTCTACAATTATCGTCGGTATGTTGGGGTTTTGTATACAAAATTTGTTACTACACAGTGAGTAGTAACATTACCACAAGTCGGGTTGACAGTACCGTAGGTGGTAATTAAGGTAGAAATATAAACAAATGTAATTGCGAGATCGCCCTCAATACTGTACAATGATAAAACCTGTTTTGATTAAATTGGGATTCACTCACCAGTATTTCCCACTGACAAAATGTTTTTAAACGCGTTTCAGGTAACAAAATGTAAAAGCCAAATATAAGCCAGCTGGACAGCACTGAAGGCTTGGAAAAGTGGCTATAAAAGTTACCTAAATAAAGAAGATGTTTTTATTCAATAAATTAGGGTTTATCCCTATAAACCTGTTTGTAATGGAAACTTGGGAATTTCCCATGTATTTAATATTATAAAAATGTGGTATTTTACTCTAATAAAATATTTCCTAACTACGGTCCTTATGTAAATTCCGCTGCCAACTGAAAAATACCGATACCACTGAATCTGAGCTCGCGGCCGCCCGTTCCCAAAGTGATTAGGGGCCGGGGGTTGCGACAGAGAGTGGTATCAGAGCTACAGCCACTGATTTCAGCCACAGAATTGTTCTGCTGACACGAAAATTTTATCCATTATGTTAGGAAATAATCTATGTGATTACGTGCATATCTGTATATTATTGTTTTGTGTTATTTGACAATTTGTTAGTTTACAGTATGAGTGATCAAGGTCCGTCAGACGCTTATCGTCAACTGTCTAGTTCTCCTAGAGATGAAGGAACTTCTTCTCAGCATACCCCCTCGGGGTATTCAGCTGACACAGAAGAGGGGATCTTTATATTCAAAGTGCAATCCGAATAGCCATTTCCTACCAAAAAGAAAGGATGGTTCAGTCGGGGAGCTCACGAGCGTAGGAAAAGGATGAGGAAGTTACAGCAGTAGAGAGCTATAGCAGCTGCAAATAGGGAGATGAATGCCCAAACTCAGAATATAATCAATAGGAGACTGGCTAATTTCCACATGCTAGCTACCACAGCCGTAGACCCGAACTTAGAACAAATTATAGCACCACAGCCACTACCACTGTTTCCAACTCAACCCATGGAAATATAACCTAACCTAGGAGACCCGATTCCCTTACCTGCTTTTGACCCAAACGAATGTGAAACTGCAGCCTGGTGCTTTTGCAAACTAGTTGCGTATTAAAAAAAACCGAATGTATAAGATCATGAAGTGGGCACCTGTTGTCAGACAAAAGATGGAATGGAGGACAACGTCTAACGTGGTTAACTGTGTGGTTTTTGTAATAAGGCATATGGAAACATATATGGGGCGGATACCTGGTTGGGCATGTGGTCTGGCAAAAGAAGATGGCCCAAATCAACTACAGAAAAGACAGCTAAATGACCTAAGGATGAAATACATTGCACAAATCCTGTTGCATAGCGAATATGAAAACAGAACACAGGTGACCAAATTTGTAAGAAAATTCTTTAATTTAGGGGGGAAAGAATACATTAATTGTATGAAACATGACACAAGAGAATAAAAGAAAGGATGACTCTATATGTAGATTAGCTGAAACGCCATGAATTATATAATTTTAATGTTGACTAATGTATTTTTCTTTTTAGACTATTGCATCTACATGTTTCGTTATGGGGATTTTCCATAATATTTGTGCATATATGTGAGAAATCCATGAAAACGCCATGATCAGTAATGTATAATGAATAATAAATAAAACATGTTAATGAAAACGCCATGATTTGAATAATTAGCAAATAGTAACCATTGAAACATAAACAACATTTAAAAAAAGGTTGAAAAACTCCATTGAAACAAGTAAAAAACGACAAAAACGCCATATCTGTTGGATATCGATAGAACGCCATTGAAACATAAACGTCATCCGGAAAAAAAATTACTTTTAAAAAACGTCATTGAAAACAAGCATAACGATCAAAATGCCATTTCTATTGAAATTTTCTTTGGAACGTAATCATAATGCCATTATTTAGGGGAATGTGGACAATGACAATCGTACCCCCGCACATAATTTAGCGTGCCATACCACATGGCTGGCTAGGATCCGTTCTCATCGTTTTGGCGTTTTCACACTTTTCATAGTTTTCTCCTGATCCCGTACCTATATATATATATAAAGATCGTAACTATTTGTTTTAATTTAATCAAGAACCAAATATTTAAACAACTAGATAAAATTTCGCATTTTATTTAAAGAGTAAACTTTCGTTTTGCTCCCTGTGGTTTGGTCGATTTAACGGTTTTGCCCCAATCTTTTAAAAATAGCCATTTTACTCCTTGATGTTTTGGTTTTGTCGCCAGTTTACTCCATGACCTTAACTCCATCCATATTGTATGTTAACTGAAAGGGTATTTTGGTAATTTCAAATATAAAATAAGGGTACTTTGGTAATTTATATTTAAGTGTAAAGTATTAATATATACACACACACACACATAACAAACACAGTCTTTACTCTCTCTCTACAAGATCTCCCTCTCTCTTCTACACCACCACCTGACATCGCCCGCTACCCACCACCCCGGCGCCACAACCACCATCCAGCCGACATCACCACCAACCGCCACAACTTAACCACCAGTGTCACACCCTAACCGATGGCGGAAACATCGGGGCGCGGCACTAGGCAAACCAGATTGTTCAAGAGAATCTATAACAACTATCCATTACCAATATTTTTAACATTCATTGTCCCATACCAACGAACAAATATTCAACACATAGTTATTATAAACAGCGAGTTCTCAAAAGCAAAACAAGTCTGACAACCTAGATTTCTATCAGATGAGTTTCTAGACTGACTATCTTGATTTCCAGCATAACATCCAAATCAACCTGTCACATACGTTAAAATAAAATTCAATACATAAAGTAAAGGTGAGTACACAAGTTTGCATAGTAATAGTAAGAAAAAGCGTTTACGCATAACCAGCATGTAACACATAACGGGCAAAGCATGTAACTATCAAACAATGATTACAACTTAACCACGAGACTGCGTTGTAGAGTATGCGCGACACATGTTCAGCGAACACGTGAAGTAAAGTAATGTGATCCCTAGCAACCCCTGTCCACAACAGGTGCTGAGTCCAAACTATAGTACTATCATTGCTAGAGGCGGTCTAGTGTAACACTGTATAAGCATAGTACAAGCATTCAACAAATCACGTATAACATGCGGGAGCGGTTAGCGTTTGTAAAGTGTTTACGTTGTGTGTTGTGTTTTGATATAGAACGTATGTAACACCCAAAAGTGCGTCAATGAAAATGGGTTCGAGTATACTCATATTGTGTGTTTAGCTAGTAAACACAATCTGGATTAGATTGGATTGAAGGGAGCGCGTTGAGTTAGCCTGAGCATGGAAACAGTAGCATAAGTTGTTGAGCAGATTGTAAACAGCGTGTCGAGCGAGTTAATTGTTCGACAGGTGATCCGAACGGATGGGTTCCATCCGAACGGATGGTCATCCGGTCGGATGGTCATCCGAGCGGATGGCCATTCGAACGGATGGACATTCTGTCACACCCTGGCTTTGCGGAAGCGTGGTTAATTTGGTGTGACTTCTTAATACCATAGCTTAACCATAACAAAGCTATATGAAATAAAACCATGCAAGATCATCCATTCGATTAAGTTTTAAAAAAAAACAAATACAATAACATTGTCTTAACGGAAACACATCCTAACGACATAAACATTGTTCAACAAACACAACATAACATAAGCATAGTTTAAGGACTGTGACTTGTCCAGGAAAGAGTCACATTCCCTAAACCCGGATGACCTCGTAACTAGTGCAGCGGGAAAACGTGTCATACCGCGCCAGATCCTTTAATTCCCTGAAATACATGTAAGTTGAAAAATCAACAATAATGTTGAGCGAGTTCATGTGTAAGTGAGTAAATAAACCTTTGTAAGTATAAAAAATCCTGGTATGTAGCACATAAGGGAATTGAGATCACCAATGGTTTGCAAGGCCACTGATATGTGTGAAGTGCAAGTAGGGAGACTCAAACCTAGCAGATTTATACGTCGGGCACAAAGTCACCCCGAGGTCCGTTTCTAGTTTGGCCTGGGGCTGGGCTCGCTACACCCAGATAGATCTACCGCTCCTGTCCCTCGGTCCTACCATGAGGACTAATGGCCTCATGTTGCTCCTACCCACTCACATGATCTAAGTAGTAAACCTCCTTACGCTAACCCATACCATGTATAAAGTACTTGTAATCAAAGTAACATGTATTTCACCCCCGTAGTTTAGAAAACTGAAAACAGTTAAGAGAAAAGGGGGACATGAACTCACAGTGGTGCGTCTCTACCAAGTATACCTCCAAATCAAGCAGTTGTGTGTCGACCTACACGTACTAACTCTATTAGACGGACGGCCGTGCCTTAGCTTTAAGGTTTAAGTTTTCGGGAAATAGTTAGACAACTATTTCGTGTTTACATTCTTTATACTTGGTAATCATTTTCCTTCCCAAGGATGGGGGATTTAATACATGTGTGTTCGTATAATTTCGAAATATATTATTAAGTCTTACTTAAAATATATTTTATTTCTAATCCCAAATATAAATATTCTTCTCACAAATATTATATTTTCTATTACACATAATTTTCCCCAAAATAATACTTTAACAAAAATACGCGTTCATGAATATTTCCTTAAAATGTGTAAGTTACGTTTTAACGAACGAGTGGTAATAATAATTACCGGTGTAACTTATATATTTATCGTGAAAGTGCTCGTATTATTTTGGATTCGTTAACATTCGATAATATTATTTTTACCCTAAAAATAATATTTATGTATCTTCGCAAATAATGACAAGTAACGTTGTGAGAAAAAAATATATTTACTAAATATATTTATCACGTTTAATTTTTGTGGAAATCCCAGCTCCGATATTTTGTAAATAAAGTCGTGGCGAAACTTATATTTTGAAAACATGTCGAGAAGTATTTCTAACACTTATAGTGAAAATAATTCTAAGTGTTAGGTTTTTAGAAAAATTTCGCCAGAGTTTCCCCTGTAACTGGAGGTGGCCACGCTTTCAAGCGTATCATTTTCTTTCATAAATCAAACCAACATTCTTTTCATTCCATCAAAACAATGTCCAAAACAACAAACTAGTAAATAAATATGTATATCGCATAAATTACATGAACTTGCGTTTTATCCAAGAATATAAAGTAAATTCCATTACTTTTAGTGGATCTTTATATAAATCAATCCGGTTTCGTAAAAACCCCGTTTTTAAAGAAATTCCATCTTTACAACTTCTTATCAATTTTACAAAGATAGTTATTTTGTCGAAACTTAGTGCTACACAAGTGTTTACACACTTGTGTGTTCTAAAAACCATTCTTGTTAGTGTAAGATCCGTCTTTAGAAACACTTGTGTGTTCTAAAAACCATTCTTGTTAGTGTAAGATCCGTCTTTAGAAAACATAATTTCTTTGATACTTGGTTCTTTGAAAATACCGCTTGTAGATCCGTAGATCTACTAGTTTTAAACACTATTTCACAAGCTAAATCGCTTTTACACAAGTTCATGATTCGTGTGTGGTAGAGTTTCATCCTTTGACCCTTGTTACTTCCAAAACAATCCTTATGTCATGATCCAAGATCATGACCAATCCGGGTTAAACGATGATCCGAGCTACCACAACATAGATCGGGTCCAAATAACTACACAAATCAAATACTACAAGTTTTACACAACAAACAAGCTTTTAACCATCACTTTTAGTGTTTTTAGTAGACTTTCATGTTTCCACTTGCATGTTTACGAGTTTTAACCGTTACAAATCATTTTAACCACTTCAAAATAGTTCGAGAGGGTGATTATAGCAACTTACTACTAGCTCGAGGCTAGGGGAGAATCTAGACGCAAAATGAGAGGATAAAAGCAATAGAGTGAGGTCCTTCGCGTTCCGAATACACCAAGCCTCCTCGTATGTGATCCTTAACACTTGTATGCACTTGGAATGGCTTGATGGAGATCGAAAGGTGGCGGTGGGGGTGCTTGTGTCTTCGGCCGAGAGTGAAAGAAAGGGAGAGAGAGAGTTGTGAAACTTCTAAGTGTGGTGGAATGTTATGGTGGGTTAATGGGTTTACTTATAGACAAAACTTGCATGATTAACCAATGGTTACTATGCTTGCTAGATATTAAACACACAAGATTATTATAATCAAATAAAGGACAATGTGTCACCATATGGTAACCGAGTTCGGTTGGGGGGGGGGGGTAATCCGGTTGGTTTTCAACTAAACATTAGGTAATAGTTAAGTTAAGTTAGTTAAGTGTGAAGGTTAACTCGGTTATTAGTGTGTTGTGCTTTATTGCGGGTGTTAGGGTATTCAGGGACCCTAACTGGCTCAGAAAAAGATAAGTAATGTTATTAACAATATTTTCATGTTCCGGGTATAGTCCGGTTGTTCGGTTGGATAGTAATCCGTTAAAGCGTTAAACAAGCTTTAAAGTGTCGTTAATACCCTTTTTAGTGACACAACTTATTCCTCCAAAGTGTCGGGAATATTTTCCTCATGTTTTGGCACTTTATTAGTTAGCTAAAAGCTGGATTGTTTATTAAAGTGCTGGGTTTTTGTGCTTAGAGCACGTTTTAGGCACATCCAGTCATTGTAACTTATTCCTAGAGACGCAGTTCTACAACACTTGTATCCCTACACTCACCACTAGTGTAGTAAAATATTTGTGGCTCATACAGGTCTTAGAGGCAGTGTCTGCCTGATGCTGGCTTTATCAGCATGTTCAATAGGTTATCCGTTTATAGTGCTACTGTGCTTTTTGTGCATCATGTTTGTCACTAAGGTTCAGCATGTAAATAATGTAGTGACGGTAAGTAAAGTATGATGCTGGTATATGCATGTATCAGAAATCAAGTAGCAGTTCATCAGTAATTTCAAACAAGCACAGTAATTAAGCAGTAATTAATTATTAATTAAGTCGTACGGATACCTGGTTTAGTGAGGGTTGTCACATTCTCCCCCCGTTAGAAAAATTTCGTCCCGAAATTTTAAGTTCTGCTTGTAGATGCAGGGTTCTTAGGAAATAGGTGGGGGTATTTCTCTTTCATCCGGTCCTCACGCTCCCAGGTGTATTCAGGACCATGTCTGGCATTCCAACGAACTTTGACGAGCTTGACACTGCTCCGGCGGGTCTTGTTTACTTTCCAATCCGTAACCTCAACCGGTTCTTCAACGAAATGGAGCATGTCGTCAACATGAATCTCGTCGATGGGAATGGCAATGGTATCTTGAGTTGGGCTTTTCTTCAGGTTGGATACATGAAATGTATCGTGAACTCCATTCAGCTCGGCAGGTAAGTCCAGCTTGTATGCTACTAGTCCTATTCTTTCCAAAACTCTGAAAGGACCAATGTAGCGCGGATTTAACTTTCCACGCTTTCCGAAGCGTGCCACACCCTTCCAGGGTGAAACTTTCAATAAAACCATATCTCCAACTTGGAATTCCAAGTGTTTCCGGTTTGGATCTGCATAGGCTTTCTGTCTTTCACGAGCTGCTTCGATGCGTTTTCGGATCTGCGCAATCTTGTCTGTCGTCTCTTGGACGATTTCGGGACCAACAAGCTGTCTATCACCTGCGTCAGCCCAACATAGGGGTGATCGACACTTGCGTCCGTAAAGAGCTTCGAATGGCGCGACACCAATACTGGTGTGGTAGCTGTTGTTGTATGAAAATTCGACCAAAGGCAAATGCTTATCCCAGCTACCGCCCAAATCCATAACACACGCTCTCAGCATCTCTTCCAAAGTCTGTATCGTCCGCTCGCTTTGCCCGTCGGTCTGCGGGTGAAATGCGGTGCTCATATTCAATTGCGAGCCAAAAGCTTCTTGGAAGGATTGCCAAATCCTTGATATGAACCTTCCGTCTCTATTGGAAATGATTGAGAGAGGTACTCCATGGCGCGTAACGATCTCTCTCATGTAAATTTCGGCCAACTTGCTCGTATTATCCTTCTCTCTGATAGGTAAGAAGTATGCTGACTTTGTTAATCGATCCACTATTACCCAAATAGTGTCATGGCCTCTTGGCGTTCTTGGCAACTTTGTAATAAATCCATGGAGATTTGTTCCCATTTCCACTTGGGAATCTCGGGTTGTTGCAGAAGTCCTGAAGGCTTCTGATATTCGGCTTTAACCTTAGCGCATGTTAAACATTTGCTCACATAAACAGCAACATCGCCTTTCATCCTAGGCCACCAATAATAATCTTTGAGATCCTGGTACATCTTATCCGCTCCAGGGTGGATAGAGTACCGCGACTTGTGAGCTTCATCGAAAATAACCTTCCTTAAACCTCCAAACAAAGGAACCCAAATCCTTTTCTCAAAACATAACGTTCCTTCCTCGTTTGGTACCAGTAGCTTCTCCATCCCACGGAGATATTCTTCTTCAAGGTTTCCTTCCTTGAGAGCTTCTTTCTGCGCGGCACGAATGCGCAAGGAAAGATCGGTTCGGATAATCATTTCTAAAGCCCTAACCCTTATGGGCTTGATCCTCTCCTTTCGACTTAGGGCATCGGCGACCACATTCGCCTTCCCTGGATGATACTTTATCTCGCAGTCGTAATCGTTCAGCAACTCAACCCAACGTCTTTGCCTCATATTCAGCTCCTTCTGGTTGAATATGTGTTGTAGGCTCTTGTGATCTGTAAAAATTGTACACTTTGTACCATAAAGGTAGTGTCTCCAGATCTTTAATGCAAATACCACTGCGCCAAGTTCCAAATCATGTGTGGTATAGTTCTTTTCGTGCACTTTCAATTGACGTGATGCGTAAGCAATAACCTTTTGGCGTTGCATCAACACGCAACCCAATCCTTGACGCGAAGCGTCACAGTATACCACAAAATCATCTGTACCTTCCGGTAGTGCTAAGATTGGCGCATTGCAGAGCTTATCCTTCAATATCTGGAACGCTTCTTCCTGTTTGATTCCCCAATCAAACTTCTTATCTTTCTGCGTGAGGAGCGTCAATGGTTGAGCGATTTTTGAAAAATCCTCAATGAATCTTCGATAATAGCCAGCCAAACCCAAGAATTGTCAAATCTCGGTTGGCATCTTTGGCGTTTCCCAATTCTTAATCGCTTCGATCTTGGTGGGATTCACGTGGATTCCATATCCATTTACCACGTGCCCAAGGAATTGTACTTCTCGTAGCCAAAACTCGCACTTAGAGAACTTAGCATACAACTGTTCTTTCTTCAGCAGCTCCAAAATAGCTCTTAAAAATGCTGTTCGTGCTCAGCCTTTGTTCTTGAATAAATCAAGATGTCATCGATAAACACAATCACGAACTTGTCCAAGTACGGCTTGCAAACTCTATTCATCAAATCCATGAACACTGCAGGTGCGTTTGTTAACCCAAACGGCATAACTAGGAACTCGTAGTGCCCATAACGAGTTCTGAAGGCTGTCTTTGGGATACTTTCCTCTTGTATCCTTAACTGATGGTATCCAGATCGAAGATCGATCTTTGAATAAAAGCTTGAGCCTTGCAGTTGGTCAAACAGATCATCAATCCTTGGCAGAGGGTATCTATTCTTGATCGTCAGCTTGTTCAACTCCCGGTAGTCAATACACATACGAAAACTACCATCCTTCTTCTTGACAAACAAAACTGGAGCTCCCCAAGGCGAGAAGCTTGGTCGGATAAATCCCTTGTCTAACAACTCTTGAAGTTGTGTCGACAGTTCCTGCATCTCAGACGGAGCAAGTCTATAAGGTGCCTTAGCCACAGGCGCGGCGCCTGGAACTAAGTCAATGCGGAACTCTACTTGTCTCTGAGGTGGCAGTCCAGGTAAGTCCTCTGGGAAGACTTCTGGATATTCCCTCACGACAGGGATGTCTTCTATTCTCGGCTCAGCAGCCTTCTTATCCACAATGTGTGCCAGGAAGGCAACGCATCCCTTCTGCAAACACTTTCGCGCTTTCAGGCAGCTGATAATTCTTAACGGCGTATCACTCTTCTCCCCGTGAACCACAATTGTTTCGCCATCTTCGGTTGGGATACGAACGACCTTTTCGTGACAAACTATTTCAGCCTTGTTGCCTGATAACCAATCCATTCCTACCACCACGTCGAAGCTTCCCAACTGGACTGGTAGTAGATCCAAAGCAAACTCACACTCTCCCAATTCAATCACACAACCTCTGATAACTTCATTGGCTTATACTATCTTTCCATTAGCCAATTCGATTGAGCACGGAATATCTAATTTACTAGCGGCTAAACCAAGCATATTCTTAAACTCTAACGACACAAAGCTATAATCGGCGCCAGTATCAAATAAAACGGATGCATAGCGTTGGTTTACAGGGAACGTACCAGTGACAACATTGGGATCCTGGCGCGCCTCCCTCGCTTCAATATTAAACACTCTTCCACGGGCTTGGTTTAACTCTGGGCAGTTCCTCTTGTAATGCCCAAGATCACCACAGTTGAAGCATCCGGGTCTCCGCCCGTTTCCACCAGCTTGATTATTCCACTGGTTACGATTCACGGCGCCCGCTTGATTAGTATTGTTGCCTCGATTCCCATTACCTCCATTGTTTCCTTGTGGGCGATTTCCATTCCCACCCCGGTTGTTATTTCTGTTTCCGAATCCTCCCTGGCCTCCCTGGCCAGTAGTGGCCCAACAAGTGTCCTTCAAGTGGCCCGGCTTTCCACATGCTTCGCATACTTTCACACTACAATGGCCAGAATGGTGGCGTTGGCAGGTATTACACTTGGGCTGGGTGCCCATTTATCCTTTTCCTTTCTTTCCACTACCAGCTGTAACCTGAGCTGGCGTGCCTGATCCTCCTTTCTTAACCACCACACTGGCGCCCTGCTTGAAGTTCGAGAACTTCCGTTTGTTACCTCCTGATGACTTGACGTGAGTCTCTTTCTTCTTAGGCTCAGCATCATCGAACTTGTTCAGGCGAATAGCCTCCTCTGTGAGAGCCACGCTCAGATCAATTGCCTCAGTAATTGTCGCAGGCTTGGATGAGGTCACCATGCTTATGATTTTAGGAGCTAATCCCCAAATGAAACGTTCAATCCGCTTGAACTCCGGAGTGACCATGTAGGGTACCACATGCGATAAGTCATGGAACCTCTGAACGTATTCTGCGATCTTTGGACCTTCCATTTTTAAATGCCAGAACTCAGTTTCCAATCTTTGGATTTCCGCGCGAGAGTAGTACTTTTTGCGCATAAGTTCCTTCAGTTCGGTCCAGGTTAGCGCGTAGGCAGCAGCTTCACCAAGTGTCTGTACTTGCAAATTCCACCAAGAGAGGGCTCAATCCAAGAATAGCCCCGAGATATAGGTGACTTGCTGATCTAGTGCGCATTTGCTCATGCGAAGAACAGATTCAGTTTTCTCAGCCCAACGAACAAAGGCGACAGCACCTCCTGTGCCATCAAAGTTGACCGGTTTGCAGTCTAGAAACTGCTTGTAGGTGCACCCATGAGGTGGATTGTTGTTGCCATTGTTGTTTGAGCTGCTTCCGCTGGGTCCTCCCTGCGAGGCGGCGTATTGCGCGATGGCAGCAGCGATGACTTGTTGGAGCTCTGCCTCATTGATAGGCATCGGCGTTTGACGTCTCGGCGGCATCTTATAAAAGATGGGTTTACGTCGGTCAGGCCATAATAAAGATCCCATGTTATAATACGTACGCTTTATTATGATAGTAATAGTACATAACATCTCATGTTATAATCATATCAATCACACAACATCCCATGTTATAAAACATAAATAATCAATCAAAACATCACATATGATGAGAATACTGCGATTGCCATATATCGAGACCACATAGTAAGTGTACAGGTACATAATAGTGTCATACATCATCATCGACTAAGGGCTACATCACCCTAGTCCAAAAACTATATCAAATCAGTGTCAGTACAACAAATACATGTCAACAAAAGTCAGAATCATAATGTAGTCTCTAAAAATGTCGTGCAGTCAAAAGCAATCGCCGTCTTCTCACCAGCGTCTACCCATACGGTACTGAAGAGCTCTACACGGATGGCGGTGGAGGAGGGGGAAAATGAGTGTAAAACAAGCGACGCAAATGGAGCCAGTCCTCCTCCATGGCTCTCTGGGTACGCAAGAAAGAAGCAACCTGCTGCTCTAGGGCAAAAAGGCGTGCATCATAGTCTGGTGGTAAAGGTAGAGAGGGCTGCAAAGGAGAGTGGGTCTGACCCTGGCACTGACACGGCGGCGGCTGGGCTCTCTCAAGCTCCTGAATGCGCTGCGTGTGTGCCTCGTGCTGGGCGACAAAAGATATCAAAACATCCTCAATGGAATATCCCATATGGAAAGGATGGTAAGGGTCGGTCGGTGTCATGGCAGGTGGTGATGACCAGAGAAACGGCTCACTGGTGGGATCAAAAGGTGCCACATGAAATGGAGAAACAGGGGGAAAAGTAGCAGACGGTGGTATAGCAGGGATAGATACCGGTACATGTCCAAAAGGGTGAGCCGAAGAACCCTCTCCAGGTCGCGCTGGAGGTGTAAACCGAGGAAATGAAAAGGAGGTATCAATGTGACGGGTATCAGTGATCTGAGGGGGAATAGGTGGGACCTCGGCATCATCAGGAATCCACCCATGCTGGGCGTGCTCATCTCGTGGGTCCATCTGTGCCTCAAAAAGTGCACGATCAAACTGAACTGGCATAGGATCATGGTGAGGTGCAACAAGAGGGTCAACTGGTGCATCAGCAATAAGTGGGGGATCAACATGATCAGCAGCAATGACATGATCGCCCTCCAACAACGGAGCATCCACTGGGTGATCATCAATAGGTGGGTCAGCAATGACAGGCTCAATAATAGGTGCGTCAGCATGAACTGGGTCGTGCTCAAACGCAGGGTCTAAAGCGGCTACCTGCTCAGGGGCTATGGCAGGCTCGGGGTCATCAAAGGCCATCCCAAAATCAAACTCGGGATCGATGGGATCAACTGGGTCTACTGGGTCGACTGGATCCTCCATAGGCTGATCCATGGGTATAAACTCTATATCCTGCTCTGGGTCGAATCCTGGGGGAAAGACAGGATCGGAATCCTCCACATCATCGTGGTCGAAAGCAAAACTAGGAATAGGGGCAACAGAGGATGCCTGGTCAGGATCTGATCCATGTGAGAAGTGCTGCGCACTCTGGGTGTGTGAAGGTGCGGAGGCCACAGACTCGAAAGAGTCTGGGACCGGAGAGTGAGCGGGTGACTCCTCGGCGGGAGCATCTGCGATCATCAAGAGATCACCAGCAGTAAGAAGGGCCTCGCCCTGAACATCCTCCTCTAAGGGCTCGTCATCAAACAGATCGACGTCGGGAAGCAAATCGTAAGCAGGATATGAAGCAAGTGGTATGGGAGCAGGGATCTCCACTAACGGTAGGTCCCCGGCCAAAGGGCCATCAGCGAGCTCATCAGCACCATCAGGTAAAGCAAAGGGCTGAAAGTCGTCCTCGTCCGTGCTAGTAACGTCGGATGTGTGGACCTCGTGCTCTGAAGACTCTAGGTCATCTGATACTATAGGTCTAGGTCCTGTGGTGTCTGAGTCACCTGTGCCAGAGGTGTCCATGGTGTCTGTAACATAAACACAAACATGCACAAACAGTCAATCATACAATCAATTAATCACATAAGTCACCAAGTAAGCATTCAAATAATTCTCCTAGTCCCACTAGCCTCCCAGTCTCCTAGACTGATACTCCTAGTCTCACTAGCCAAATTCTCCCAGCCTCTTAGACTGCTCTTCCTAGTCTCACTAGCCATCTTCCTCGATCTCTTAGATCGAGCCTCGGCCTCCCAGACCGAGCCTCAGCCTCCAAGACTGAGCCTATAAATAATAAATAAAATGTGCTCAACATTTGTTTGTAAAAAGTTTTGGATCTGGACTTGAGTGGTATGCAGTGTAAAAATGTTTTCGTGAGAGCCCTAGTGATCATAGTCTAGAATCGAGAAGGAATCCTAGTTCGCTATGATCAGAGCTCTGATACCAAGCTGTCACACCCTGGCTTTGCGGAAGCGTGGTTAATTTGGTGTGACTTCTTAATACCATAGCTTAACCATAACAAAGCTATATGAAATAAAACCATGCAAGATCATCCATTCGATTAAGTTTTAAAAAAACCAAATACAATAACATTATCTTAACGGAAACACATCCTAACGACATAAACATTGTTCAACAAACACAACATAACATAAGCATAGTTTAAGGACTGTGACTTGTCCAGGAAAGAGTCACATTCCCTAAACCCGGATGACCTCGTAACTAGTGCAGCGGGAAAACGTGTCATACCGCGCCAGATCCTTTAATTCCCTGAAATACATGTAGGTTGAAAAATCAACAATAATGTTGAGCGAGTTCATGTGTAAGTGAGTAAATAAACCTTTGTAAGTATAAAAAAATCCTGGTATGTAGCACATAAGGGAATTGAGATCACCAATGGTTTGCAAGGCCACTGATATGTGTGAAGTGCAAGTAGGGAGACTCAAACCTAGCAGATTTATGCGTCGGGCACAAAGTCACCCCGAGGTCCGTTTCTAGTTTGGCCTGGGGCTGGGCTCGCTACACCCAGATAGATCTACCGCTCCTGTCCCTCGGTCCTACCATGAGGACTAATGGCCTCATGTTGCTCCTACCCACTCACATGATCTAAGTAGTAAACCTCCTTACGCTAACCATACCATGTATAAAGTACTTGTAATCAAAGTAACATGTATTTCACCCCCGTAGTTTAGAAAACTGAAAACAGTTAAGAGAAAAGGGGGACATGAACTCACAGTGGTGCGTCTCTACCAAGTATACCTCCAAATCAAGCAGCTGTGTGACGACCTACACGTACTAACTCTATTAGACGGATGGCCGTGCCTTAGCTTTAAGGTTTAAGTTTTCGGGAAATAGTTAGACAACTATTTCGTGTTTACATTCTTTATACTTGGTAATCATTTTCCTTCCCAAGGATGGGGGATTTAATACATGTGTGTTCGTATAATTTCGAAATATATTATTAAGTCTTACTTAAAATATATTTTATTTCTAATCCCAAATATAAATATTCTTCTCAAAAATATTATATTTTCTATTACACATAATTTTCCCCAAAATAATACTTTAACAAAAATACGCGTTCATGAATATTTCCTTAAAATGTGTAAGTTACGTTTTAACGATCGAGTGGTAATAATAATTACCAGTGTAACTTATATATTTATCGTGAAAGCGCTCGTATTATTTTGGATTCGTTAACATTCGATAATATTATTTTTACCCTAAAAATAATATTTACGTATCTTCGCAAATAATGACAAGTAACGTTGTGAGAAAAAATATATTTACTAAATATATTTATCACGTTTAATTTTTGTGGAAATCCCACCTCCGATATTTTGTAAATAAAGTCGTGGCGAAACTTATATTTTGAAAACATGTCGAGAAGTATTTCTAACACTTATAGTGAAAATAATTCTAAGTGTTAGGTTTCTAGAAAAATTTCGCCAGAGTTTCCCCTGTAACTGGAGGTGGCCACGCTTTCAAGCGTATCATTTTCTTTCATAAATCAAACCAACATTCTTTTCATTCCATCAAAACAATGTCCAAAACAACAAACTAGTAAATAAATATGTATATCGCATAAATTACATGAACTTGCGTTTTATCCAAGAATATAAAGTAAATTCCATTACTTTTAGTGGATCTTTATATAAATCAATCCGGTTTCGTAAAAACCCCATTTTTAAAGAAATTCCATCTTTACAACTTCTTATCAATTTTACAAAGATAGTTATTTTGTCGAAACTTAGTGCTACACAAGTGTTTACACACTTGTGTGTTCTAAAAACCATTCTTGTTAGTGTAAGATCCGTCTTTAGAAAACATAATTTCTTTGATACTTGGTTCTTTGAAAATACCGCTTGTAGATCCGTAGATCTACTAGTTTTAAACACTATTTCACAAGCTAAATCGCTTTTACCAAGTTCATGATTCGTGTGTGGTAGAGTTTCATCCTTTGACCCTTGTTACTTCCAAAACAATCCTTATGTCATGATCCAAGATCATGACCAATCCGGGTTAAACGATGATCCGAGCTACCACAACATAGATCGGGTCCAAATAACTACACAAATCAAATACTACAAGTTTTACACAACAAACAAGCTTTTAACCATCACTTTTAGTGTTTTTAGTAGACTCTTATGTTTCAACTTGCATGTTTTTGAGTTTTAACCGTTACAAATCATTTTAACCACTTCAAAATAGTTCGAGAGGGTGATTATAGCAACTTACTACTAGCTCGAGGCTAGGGGAGAATCTAGACGCAGAATGAGAGGATAAAAGCAATAGAGTGAGGTCCTTCGCGTTCCGAATGCACCAAGCCTCCTCGTATGTGATCCTTAACACTTGTATGCACTTGGAATGGCTTGATGGAGATCGAAAGATGGCGGTGGGGGTGCTTGTGTCTTCGGCCGAGAATGAAAGAGAGGGAGAGAGAGAGTTGTGAAACTTCTAAGTGTGGTGGAATGTTATGGTGGGTTAATGGGTTTACTTATAGACAAAACTTGCATGATTAACCAATGGTTACTATGCTTGCTAGATATTAAACACACAAGATTATTATAATCAAATAAAGGACAATGTGTCACCATATGGTGACCGAGTTCGGATGGGGGGGGGGTGGTAATCCGGTTGGTTTTCAACTAAACATTAGGTAATAGTTAAGTTAAGTTAGTTAAGTCTGAAGGTTAACTCGGTTATTAGTGTGTTGTGCTTTATTGCGGGTGTTAGGGTATTCAGGGACCCTAACTGGCTCAGAAAAAGATAAGTAATGTTATTAACAATATTTTCATGTTCCGGGTATAGTCCGGTTGTTCGGTTGGATAGTAATCCGTTAAAGCGTTAAACAAGCTTTAAAGTGTCGTTAATACCCTTTTTAGTGACACAACTTATTCCTCCAAAGTGTCCGGGAATATTTTCCTCATGTTTTGGCACTTTATTAGTTAGCTAAAAGCTGGATTGTTTATTGAAGTGCTGGGTTTTTGTGCTTAGAGCACGTTTTAGGCACATCCAGTCATTGTAAGTTATTCCTAGAGACGCAGTTCTACAACCCTTGTATCCCTACACTCACCACTAGTGTAGTAAAATATTTCTGGCTCATACAGGCCTTAGAGGCAGTGTCTGCCTGATGCTGGCTTTATCAGCATGTTCAATAGGTTTTCCGTTTATAGTGCTACTGTGCTTTTTGTGCATCATGTTTGTCACTAAGGTTCAGCATGTAAATAATGTAGTGACGGTAAGTAAAGTATGATGCAGGTATATGCATGTATCAGAAATCAAGTAGCAGTTCATCAGTAATTTCAAACAAGCACAGTAATTAAGCAGTAATTAATTATTAATTAAGTCGTACGGATACCTGGTTTAGTGAGGGTTGTCACACATTCGAATAGAATGTGTTTGTTTGTTAAATCATTAAAATTCGAAGTTTAGTTAAATCGTTTAAACAAATGGATAATATAAGGGACAGGTCATCCGATCGGATGGTCATCCGGATGGGTGGCCATTTGAGCGAGATGATCTGTAATTGAAGTTTTTCGTGAAATTTTCTAAGTAAAAGTTTTTGAGTTAATGGAGATGGCGTGACGACGTGTCAAACAACGGAACAAACCAAGTCCAGCTCATTCGGTCGGATGGTCTCAGCCCATTCGAAAAAACGCACTGTTCTTGATGAGGCTTCATATTTGATCCGTTAGTCGGTCCATCTCTTCGGTGGAAATCCGTTTTCTAGCCGACTCTCAACTAAGGAACGAGTCGAGAGTCTGATTGAGGCCAGATTCCATCGAAAATGTGTAAAAGTTGAAGAAAAGTTGAAAACAGATGAAAAGTGTTGAGATCTTGCTATGATTAAGTTTAAAAAGTGTGAAATCCTTTAGATCTAGAACCAATCTTGATCAAATGGTGTTCCACAACAGTTTGCCTAAGCAAAACGGGTGGAAACCACCATCAAGAGGTCCAAATCAGTCGATTTAAAAGAAAAGTTAGTGTTTGTGTGTGATTTTGATGAAGAAGATGATGTAGAAGTGATTAGAGATGAACTGATGAAGATTGTGCTAGATTTGAGGAGAAAAACTTACAAAATGGCCTTGATTCTCGATTGAGAACGACTGAGAGTAGGTGAGCGGATGGAAGTGTCAAATCAGAGAAATGGGGGCCTACGGCTAGTATTTATAGGGTGAGAGCGAGAGTTAAATCGGTTGCGAGATGGCAGTGTTCAGGCGGATGGCCATCCGGACGGATGGTCATTCGAGCGGATGGTCATCCGGTCGGATGTCCATTCGGGCGGCCGTGTTGTGTTTTATTAGTTTTCCAACCTTTGGTTCGTTTGTTAAGTGTTGCGTTGCGTTTAAATCGAGTTGTGAGTGAGCGTGTAAGCGTTGCATTAATAACCACATAACATTTAAACAAATAATCATACAATTAACACATATAAATTAATGCATAAAATAAATCCACGTTTCGAGTCTGCGTTGAGTTTGCATTGAGTTTGCGTTGCGATAGCGTTTAGTCTAAACAATCGATGTAACATGCGATAAAATGCATTTAAGTAGTAAGCATTATGAACAACGTTAAATGCGATAACTGCATTTTGAATAAGTATTGTGATAAGCGTTTAAAAATACGTTGAAAATATAGTTTAAACCCTTGGCGTTAATCGAAATCTCGGGAGTACAAGCGTTTACGAAGAAAAGACACCGATAGGTAACGATCCGAAAAGTCGGGTTATTACAACCAGTACTAGCCAGCCTCTGCCAATTCTGAGCAACACCACCACTAGCCACCCAACCACCACTACAACAACAAATAGCCGACCATCTCGTCAATAGTACTCGCCAGCAACCATAAAAACCAAACCGCCTTTAAATATTGAATCTTGATTATCTAACACAACCCAAAATTAACGAAAACCAAAACACAAAATCTCACTAGCAACCATAGAAACAACAATCAAAAAACAAACATACAAGTACAACCCAAAATCAACATCCAAAACCCAAAATCAAGCTTGAAACCCTAGCGGTTGCTTCCTACTTTCAGATCTGAGTGAGGTCGACTAAGAGAGATACACATGGTGAACATGAGAGAGAGAGAGAGAGTTGTCTGGCGTATGGGGGTGGTAATGGCGGCGGCGGTGGTGATGGTAATGGCGGGGCTGGTGGGTGGTGGTGGTGGTGTGGGGGTGGTCATCGTCGGGTTTCTCGATAAAATCCCTAACACTATATTGTCATCATTTTGTACTTGAGCCATCAGGTGGCTAGGTTAGGTCGGTGGAGCTTGAACCACCATTTGGATTTGAGAGAAACATGTGGGTTGGGGTGGTGTCTGATGGTGGGGAGAGGTGTTTGATAGTGGGGGTGATTGTTGTTACAGTAGGTTAGAAAGATAAGAGGGATGAAAGTGATTGGGTGATTGTTGTTGCAGTAGGTTAGAAAGGAAAATGAATGAAAGTGATTTTTTTTTCTTTCTAATATTTTTATAAATATAAACACATATATTAATAATGAGTTTGGATTTGAAAAGACTGAATTGCCCCTCATGTGACCATGATTTAACGGTGGAGATGGAAGGTGTTTAAGATGGGGAGCGAAATGGTGATAACTTGATAAGATTAGAGAGTAAAATGGCTATTTTTAAAAGATTGGGGCAAAACTGCTAAAATGACCAAACCACATGGAGCAAAACGAAAGTTTACTCTTATTTAAATTATTTCGGGTCCAGTTTACAATACAAGTCGAGTTTCTGGGATTCATTTTCGACTGATGTTACAATATTTTGACACAAGTCACTTAAAACATATTCTCTGTCACACCCCGAAATATCAAAGCATTGGCATGACTGGACCGGTATCTTCATTGCACAGCGGAAGCAAATAAGCTAAGACTTCTAGAAATTGAACGCCTGCTAAGTACTCGAATTCCCATGGGTTCTCCTATTCCAACCGTTCAATAGTTTTGAAAATGCAACCTGAGAAAGAACATGCGAAAAAGTCAACATAAAGTTGAGCGAGTTCAAAGTTTGTTTTGAAAAAGATTTTAAAACAAATGTTTTTAATAACCGGTTTTAATGTTGTCGTGTATATACAGAAAAATCATTTTCTCTCGGCCTGATATATAAACACTGTGAGCTCCAAATAATCTTTATAATCATTGTAAGTATGCATGTATGTATTTGTAAAACCTCGGTATGAAAGCAACAAGGAAAACAGATCACCAATGGTTTGCAAGGCCATTGATATGTGTGAAGTGATGCAGGAAAACTCAAACCTAGCAGACTTTGCACCGGGCTTCCGGCTGTAAGACATAGTCGACCCATGGGCCAAACCCTTGTCCAACATGGGTGGGGCTCGCTACACCCAAATAGATCTATCACTCATGTCCCTCGGTCCTACAACGAGGATTAATGGTCTTAAGCGTCATACCCACCACTCACATGATCTAGCAGTACCCTTCCTTAGCTAACCATACCAAATAATAATGTTTGTAAACAGTTACAACATGTACTTCACCCCCGAAGTTATAAAACTGAAAATAGTTAAAAGAAAAGGGGGTCACGAACTCACCGAGTTGTCTCGTTTTACGTACGCAGACCAACCCAACCTCGTATTATAACTAGGACGATCCCGTCCTTACTCATGAAAATCATTCACATTTCGATAATACACATTTGTTTTGTAAACCGGCATATTTAGTATGAATCATTCGTAATTCATTTGTGTTCAATGAACATCACAAATCATTTGTGTTAGTTAAAACGTGTTGTAACATGATTTAGAAATATATCGTTTTTGTTCCTTCAAAAACCTCGTATGTTCTTGCAAAATGTGCTTGTCTAAAAATATGCAATCTTTGTTCATCGAAAACTTGTATGTTTCTACAAAACGTGCATGTCTTTCCACCCCGAAAACATTTATAAAAATGCAAAACCGTAAAAAGGTGGGGTTATGAACTCACCTGAATTTTCATATGCAAAGCTAGCTAAATACGACTTCGTGATGTCGTTTCCAAGACGAGACTCGCTAGCGTGCATTCTACAATATTCCTAACACGGAATATCTTATAAGTTTCTAAATAAACGCAGTAACTAAACTACGTGTCATCGAGCTCTACCAAATCGTTAACCGAACGATTCAACGGTAAGTTGATAACTTAATAGTAACGATTAAGTTATACTCGTTAAGTCTCGTCTAATGTCGGTAATATTTTACTAAGTCTTTGAAAAACACTTAGTTCTCGTGAGATTTAAAATATATAAAAATATATAAATACTTCGGTAGAATCTCGTTAGTCGTCTTTAGAAGTTTTTGTGTATGTAACAAACATTTATATGAAAATAACATGTAACAAACTTGTATCATATATTACGTCTTGTATATATTCGTCAAAGTATATGTGGATGCCGTTTAGGTGTTTAAAATAAATATAAAAAGTTATATTTATTTATTAAAAGAATCGTCGAGTTATTGTGGTTGAAAGTAAATACATAACTATATTTGTCTTTATAAACGAATACGAGTCGCTTGATGTTTGAAACAAATATAAAGCTATATTTAGTTTTGTAAAAGAATTCGTTATTGTTCGATACTAGAAATAAATATATAAACCATATTTATTTTTGTAAAAACGAATTCATGTTATTTGATCTTTGGAATAAATATAAAGACTATATTTATTTTATAAAACGAAGTCATGTCGTTTGGTATTTGAAATAAATATAAACTATATTTATTTTTATGAAACGGTTTCGTATTGTTCGATGTTTGAAATAAATATAAACTATATTTATTTTTATAAAACGATTTCGTGTTGTACGAAAATTTGAAATAAATGTAAACTATATTTATCTTATAAAAGAAGTGAAGTGTAGCTTGATATTCGAAATAAATATACAATCTACATTTATTTTTATAAAATAATTGTCTAAATTTCGAAGTTTAGAAAAAATATAATAACGATATTTATTGTCGTAAATAATATCTGAATCGTCGTTTTGTAAGTTGTAAAGTGCCGTCAAGAAAAGTTATTTGAATCTGATAGTTTTATTTTATGATAAAACGCTTTGTATTTACAGATTTTTCTCGAAAAACGTGCAGAGTTTCCTCTGTTTTTGGACGCCCCCGACAACACGAGTTTTCGTTATTTTTCAAAATTCAACAATATATATAAAAACTTTTATCTAATATATTAAACGTAATCTATAATTTAACCGGTTCGAGCTCGTTTCACGTGATATAAACTATAAAAATAACGAAATAATCGCGCCGTATGTCTTTACCAAATTCTCACGTCGAAACGCCGAGTCGCTTGACTGAGTTGACCGGGTCAACTGAGTTGACTGGTTGAGTTGACCGAGTCAGCTCACTGTGTTGACCAGGATTGACCGAGTCGACTCACCGAGCTGACTTGGTTTGACCGAGTTGAACGAGTTGACTCAGTTGACCGAGTCCACCCGAACCATGAACCGCGAACCGCCGCTTGTTTATGTTGACCGAACCGAACCCGTTGAGCAGTTCTGACCCGAACCGAAACTGCCGTTGACCATCCTTGACCAGGTTTGACCAGACCCGGACCCGTTGACCAAGCTTGACCGCAACTAACCGAGTTCCAAACCATGGCTAAGCCGAACACCCGAACCGTGACCCGAGCCCATGACTGAAACAACTTGAACCAAATCACCATCATCATCTCCACCAAATTTCCAAAGAAAATGCAAGAAATAAGCAGGGAGGGGGGCGTCTTACCGTGAAACCCGACGGACCAAACCAAGAACCGCCGGTCCGAGACAAGGACCGCCGGACCGAGACACGATCCATCGGTTCGAGAAACATACCGCCGGTCCGAGTCTCTGACCACCGCTGTCGCCGCTGCCTGACTCCGTCGCCGCCGTACGCGGTGTTCTGACGTCGTTACTACCTCATCAGTCTTTCTCTCCTCTCGGTCTCTCTCTCTCTTCGCCGACTAGCCGCCGCTCAACATTTCACGCGCCGCCACCCACTGTGGTGGCCGGCGATTATCGTAGAGACAAAGGGGGGGGGGGGAGGTTGCTGTTGTGTGTTGTCGGAAATCAGGAAGATCGGAGGAAGGGGGGTGTTTGTCGGAGAGAACCACCACTGGAAAAACCATCTCCACTGCCGCCATAGCGGCGGCGGCGTCGTGAACCACCTCCGCCGGTCTCGCCGGCTGGAGTCCGGCCATATATTACCGGAGAGAGAGAGAGAGAGGAAAAGTATGGTGTGTGTGTTTTGAATGTCCGTGGAATGAGAACAAAAAGACCATGAGGTCTTATATATATACATGTTTAGTCTTGTGGGTTTTGGGCTTCGGCCCAAGGCCCACAAGCCCATCTCGTGTGTAAGGGGCTCGTATTCCCTACGAGACCCGTTTTCGCAACCCGAACACCTCGTAACGTCGTAAAACATAATTTTTTTGATTTAAAAATATATAAATTAGTGTCGGTATTAGTTACTAATCGCGGACGTTTGTCGGTTTCGTTAAAATCGAGTAAACTGCGTAGTTTCGTCGTTTTTTAATCCGTTTTCAACTACGGATAATAAAAATTAAAAACGAAGCTAAATATATCAAAATATATTAATATCGAGACGAAATTCGAGTTCGGTGCTTTCGTTTCGTCGCTGTTTGCCGGTGCGTTACTGTTTCCGCGTTCTTCGTTCATGTCTGCGTTTTGTGTCGTTCGGAAGCACGATAAATTTGTAAAACTAAATTTATAAGCGCAAAATACTCGTATAAGATTCGTACTTGTCGTAGTTGTCAGTATTTCGTACGGATTCAGTTCGTTGCCGCGTAATTAGGAGCCGTTAATAACCGGTTGTCACATTCTCCCCCTGTTAATAAAAATTCGTCCTCGAAATTTAGTCTACGTTACTCCTTAGAGTTACGTTATGCGTAGGTAAATACGAATATTACCAAGGTGAATGAACATGATATCAAATCAAGACTTATCTGAATTATGTGAATTCAAGGATATTCCTTAACAATAAGAACCCAACTGTTTAAAAGGAATGTATTTCAGAAATTGATGTCAAAGGAAACAAGACGTATAAATACAGTCACTAGTGTGACTAAGTTAACAGGAGTCCAACAAAGAACAGGAACTTCGACCAATCGAATTCCGTGTGAACGTTCACAATATGTAAATGAGTTCTAGAAGCAATAGCATCCACTAGATGATCTTAGAATCAACAATCTCAAATGTAATAGTTTGCATGAAACGCTCGATCGTGATCAGCACAAGATGCAAGTTATACCGACGCCACAAGGTGTCGTATTGAATGAAACAATTCAAATATAGCGGTGATCGAACAAGTATCACCTGTGTTTTGCATGAAACACTCGATCATGATTAGCCCAAGCTACAAGTTTATACCGACACCACAAGGTGTCGTATTGATTTAAATGATTCAATAATAGCGGTGATCAAGCAATCTCACCGTGTTTGAAATCAAATGAAAGCGCAATGAAGTAAACATGAAAATTTGTTTCTAACAACATCATAGGATTTTTCAATTGAAAATGGAAGATCAATGAAATAATGTTTTCGATCGAAGATGAAGAAGCAATGAATATCGCAAAACATTCGATCAATAATGAAAGAAGCGTTAGGAGGTACACCGAAATATAAAAATGAATTTGTGTACCATTGTCTTAACACACGATTGTGTTAAGACTGCTTTAATATGATGATTCAATGCGGATTTAAAACAAATCAATAAATAAATAATTTAAATCCGTGCATGATATGTGTAAACAAGATTAGCGCAAGCTTCAATTTAGTGAAAACACCGCCACAAGGTGTCAAAATCAACAAACGACTTAATGGAGTCGTAGACCAAACAAGTCTACTACGACTCGGAACAAATGAAACGCTTGTTAAAACGAATTTGAATATGATGTTTTCAATACATCATATGGTGTCTTGAATCGAATATGTGTAATGAACAAGCTCAAACAATTGAACTTGGTTTTGGCGCAAGCCGACAATAAATACATGTATCGACAAGAAATCTTTCGGCATGGTCACAACGAAAAACCATGTATGTAACTTGAAAAGAAGAGCAATTTCAAGAAAATGTGTTGACTTGATAACAAAGGAGCCAAATTACAATAATGCAGGTCATTCGAATCACAAATCAATAATTAGATTTAGCGTAACAATATTTGAACTTTGATGAAATGCTTATTCGAAACGAAACAACATGCGTAACAAACGATGCATGTGTAACATATGAATTTTCAAGAAATGAAGCAAATGAGTATTCGCTATAATGAAAGAAATGATCATGATACAATGACCATTAAGAGGAGTAGAGAGGTGAAAATCTACTCACTAGATGCAAAAGTCGGTATTTCAATAAAAGAAATTTAGGGACTTTACCTGGGGTTTCATGTGATGACCGGTTGTTAGGTGACATTACCATGGAATGTAGAACATAGCGTACTCGTCATTAATGAGAGAAGGGGGAATACGAAGACATGCGTCTTCTCCTTAGCGTGACTCGTGTCGTTGCAGGACCGCGTGCCAAACCGCCGCTTCCTGGTCGATAATTTTCGTGCTGACAGGATTAGCATCATCGTTGAAATGCTTCATAGTGTCTTCTCGGTGACTTCACCTCGAAAGTCGTATGTGACGTACTTCAACCTCCGTTGATGTATAGCTTAATTTTCTCGTATACTTGTGCACTAGTGTTTCGTTCCGCGTAGAATGTGATGTACTCCGACATCTGTTGACGTAAACTTTGAGTTCAATGTATTCTCGTGCACTAGCGTTTCGTTCCGTGTAGAATGTGATGTACTCCGACATCCGTTGACGTAAAATTTGAGTTCCATGTATTCTCGTGCACTAGCGTTTCGTTATGCGTAGGCTGCCTGCTCGGGAAGTTAAAATATCATAGACAATATGGATAATAGTGTGTGCCCGAGTTAATATTCGCGGTTCCTACGTGATGACCTTTAATGAACTTAAACATAAGTTTCCAAAGGTTACATATGCATGTTTCCTAAGCTCTCAAAGTTTTGTGCACTGTATGTGACTGTTTTGTGTATCGTGGGTAAAACACCACTTTAGCGTATGTTTGAAAACAAAATTTTGACACATTGTTTTTCGGCAACGGTTGGAGACCATATTCGAGTCTTAGGCGTTCTGTATGTACTCCAAGTCTTAATAGTCTAAGTCCCAGATAAAGGTGAGGTTAGAGCCTAGGTATCTCTACAGAAACCTAATTCGCTGTAACCTATAGCTCTGATACCAATCTGTCACACCCCGAAATATCAGAGCATTGGCGTGACTGGACCGGTATCTTCATTGCACAGCGGAAGCAAATAAGCTAAGACTTCTAGAAATTGAACGCCTGCTAAGTACTCGAATTCCCATTGGTTCTCCTATTCCAACCGTTCAATAGTTTTGAAAATGCAACCTGAGAAAGAACATGCGAAAAAGTCAACATAAAGTTGAGCGAGTTCATAGTTTGTTTTGAAAAAGATTTTAAAACAAATCTTTTTGATAACCGGTTTTAATGTTGTCGTGTATATACACAAAAATCATTTTCTCTCGGCCTGATATATAAACACTGTGAGCTCCAAATAATCTTTATAATCATTGTAAGTATGCATGTATGTATTTGTAAAACCCCGGTATGAAAGCAACAAGGAAAACAGATCAATGGTTTGCAAGGCCATTGATATGTGTGAAGTGATGCAGGAAAACTCAAACCTAGCAGACTTTGCACCGGGCTTCCGGCTGTAAGACATAGTCGACCCATGGGACAAACCCTGGTCCAACATGGGCGGGGCTCGCTACACCCAAATAGATCTATCACTCATGTCCCTCGGTCCTACAATGAGGATTAATGGTCTTAAGCGTCATAACCACCACTCACATGATCTAGCAGTACCCTTCCTTAGCTAACCATACCAAATAATAATGTTTGTAAACAGTTGCAACATGTACTTCACCCCCGGAGTTATAAAAGTGAAAATAGTTAAAAGAAAAGGGGGTCACGAACTCACTGAGTTGTTTCGTTTTACGTACGCAGACCAACCCAGCCCCGTATTATAACAAGGACGATCCCGTCCTTACTCATGAAAATCATTCACATTTCGATAATACACATTTGTTTTGTAAACCGGCATATTTAGTATGAATCATTCGTAATTCATTTGTGTTCAATGAACATCACAAATCATTTGTGTTAGTTAAAACGTGTTGTAACATGGTTTAGAAATATATCGTTTTTGTTCCTTCAAAAACCTCATATGTTCTTGCAAAACGTGCTTGTCTAAAAATATGCAATCTTTGTTCATCGAAAACTTGTATGTTTCTACAAAACGTGCATGTCTTTCCACCCCAAAAACATTTATAAAAATGTAAAACCGTAAAAAGGTGGGGTTATGAACTCACCTGAATTTCCATATGCAAAGCTAGCTAAATACGACTTCGTGATGTCGTTTCCAAGACGAGACTTGCTAGCGTGCATTCTACAATATTCCTAACACGGAATATCTTATAAGTTTCTAAATAAACGCAGTAACTAAACTACGTGTCATCGAGCTCTACCGAATCGTTAACCGAACGATTCAACGGGTAAGTTGATAACTTAATAGTAACGATTAAGTTATACTCGTTAAGTTTCGTCTAATGTCGGTAATATTTTACTAAGTCTTTGAAAAACACTTAGTTCTCGTGAGATTTAAAATATATAAAAATATATAAATACTTCGGTAGAATCTCGTTAGTCGTCTTGAGAAGTCGTTGTGTATGTAACAAACATTTATATGAAAATAACATGTAACAAACTTGTATCATATATTGCGTCTTGTATATATTCGTCAAAGTATATGTGGATGCCGTTTAGGCGTTTGAATAAATAAAAAAATTTATATTTATTTATTAAAAGAATCGTCGAGTTATTGTGGTTGAAAGTAAATACATAACTATATTTGTCTTTATAAACGAATACGAGTCGCTTGATGTTTGAAACAAATATAAAGCTATATTTATTTTTGTAAAAGAATTCGTTATTGTTCGATACTAGAAATAAATATATAAACCATATTTATTTTTGTAAAAACGAATTCATGTTATTTGATCTTTGGAATAAATATAAAGACTATATTTATTTTATAAAACGAAGTCATATCGTTTGGTATTTGAAATAAATATAAACTATATTTATTTTTATGAAACGGTTTCGTATTGTTCGATGTTTGAAATAAATATAAACTATATTTATTTTTATAAAACGATTTCGTGTTGTACGAAAATTTGAAATAAATGTAAACTATATTTATCTTATAAAAGAAGTGTCGTGTAGCTTGATATTCGAAATAAATATACAATCTACATTTATTTTTATAAAATAATTGTCGAAATTTCGAAGTTTAGAATAAATATAATAACGAAATTTATTGTCGTAAACAATATCTGAATCGTCGTTTTTGTAAGTTGTAATGTGCCGTCAAGAAAAGTTATTTGAATCCGATAGTTTTATTTTATGATAAAACGCTTTGTATTTACGGATTTTCTCAAAAAACGGGCAGAGTATCCTCTGTTTTTGGACGCCCCCGACAACACGAGTTGTCGTTATTTTTCAAAATTCAACAATATATATAAAAACTTTTATCTAATATATCAAACGTAATCTATAATTTAACCGGTTCGAGCTCGTTTCACGTGATATAAACTATAAAAAAAACGAAATAATCGCGCCGTATATCTTTACCAAATTCTCACGTCGAAACGCCGAGTCGCTTGACTGAGTTGACCGGGTCAACTGAGTTGACTGGTTGAGTTGACCGAGTCAGCTCACTGTGTTGACCAGGATTGACCGAGTCGACTCACCGAGTTGACTCAGTTTGACCAAGTTGAACGAGTTGACTCGGTTGACCGAGTCCACCCGAACCATGAACCGAGAACCGCCGCTTGTTTATGTTGACCGAACTGAACCCGTTGAGCAGTTCTGACCCGAACCGAAACTGTCGTTGACCATCTATGACCAGGTTTGACTAGACCCGAACCCGTTGACCAAGCTTGACCGCAGCTGACCGAGTTCCAAACCGTGGCTAAGCCTAACACCCGAACCGTGACCCGAGCCCGTGACTGAAACAACTTGAACCAAATCACCATCATCATCAACAACAGTGGCCATCATCATCTCCACCTAATTTCCAAAGAAAATGCAAGAAATAAGCGCGGGGGGGGGGTGTCTTACCGTGAAACCCGACGGACCAAAACAAGAACCGCCGGTCCGAGACAAGGACCGCCGGACCAAGACACGATCCATCGGTTCGAGACACATACCGCCGATCCGAGTCTCCGACCACCGCTGTCGCCGCTGCCTGACTCCGTCGCCGTCGTACGCTGTTCTGACGTCGTTACTACCTCCTCAGTCTCTCTCTCCTCTCGGTCTCTCTCTCCTCTCGGTCTCTCTCTCTCTCTCTCTTCACCGACTAGCCGCCGCTCAACATTTCACGTGCCGCCACCCGCTGTGGTGGCCGACGATTATCGTAGAGACAAAGGGGGGTTGTTGTTGTGTGTTATCGGAAATAGGAAGATCGGAGGAGGGGGTGTTTGTCGGAGAGAACCACCGCCAGAAAAACCATCTCCACCGCTGCCGTGAACGACCACCGGCTACTCCGGTCTCGCCGGCCGGAGTCCGGCCATATATTACCGGAGAGAGAGAGAGGAAAAGTATGGTGTGTGTGTTTTGAATGTCTGTGGAATGAGAACAAAAAGACAATGAGGTCTTATATATATACAGGTTTAGTCTTGTGGGTTTTGGGCTTGGGCCCAAGGCCCACAAGCCCTTCTCGTGTGTAAGGGGCCCGTATTCCCTACGAGACCCATTTTCGCAACCCGAACACTGTGACACCCCAGGAAAACCAGGAAACCACGCAACTTAACTAGCTTCCTCAGTAACCACGTGCTAAATTTCAGGATGAAATTCTCTTAACAGGGGAAGAATATAACAACACTCATAATTCCATGTATCCGTACGATTTAATTAATGTTAATTAAATTACTTGATGACTGTGCTAAATTACTTAACTGCTTTCTGGTTTCTGTGGCATACTTGCACGTGCTTATTAACATACTTGTCGTATGCAGAAAAGTTACTAAATAGTCCGGTATGCTTCCCTGGGTGTTGGGAATTAAAAATGTTACAAAATATATATATAGGACACTTTACAGATTAATTTAGCACTTTAACAAAACGGTACCAAATCGAACAACCGGACATTACCCGGAACACAAAAATATTGTCAAATACATTGTTCCACCTTTTCTGGGCTAGTTATGGTCCCCGAGCACTGCAACACATTACATAATACCCGGTACACACTAAACACTAGACATAACATTAAACTCCCACCAATTAACTTATTTACCCACAAATTTACAATTAACCCCCCCCCCCCCCCTCTCTTGTAACCGTCCCCTAGGGACCCCCACATCAAGATTTCATTAAATCTTCCATATCTCCTCTAAATCTTGCATTGGAACTAGGAAGATCATGCTTGTACTTGTGTTGACACTTTAACCTTTGGGTAAGAAGGTTTAGGAATTATAAGAAGGTTAATAAGCTCTTATCATCTTCAACATCACCAACACAAAACTCCTCTCCCTCCCTTCAACAAGCTTCGGCCAAAACCCTCTATATCTTCACCACCATTGTTGATCAAGCTTCATCCAATCCAAGTATACCACAAGGTGTAAGAAGGTGAATAACGAAGCTCGGTGTTCTCGGAACTTGAAGGACCCCTCTCGTTTGCTATTATCCTCAACATTTTCATCTTGTTCTTCCCTAGCTTAAAAGCTAGAAGTAAGCTTCTTTGTTCCTTGTTTACTCCATGTTTTTAGTGGTTAATAGTTATATCTTGACGAAAACATATGAACACTAAAAGATCATGAACTTAAAGCTTGAACATAATGATGAAACATAATGAAATAATGATGTTGTTTGGTATATGATGATTATGTGCTGATATGAATGACTTATAATCTGCTGTAAATGTGTATGAGAGTTGTTGTTGTTCGCTAAACATGATAACGGAATCAATCGAACACGCGTTAGAAAGTTAAGAAATAAAAACAGGAAGCTGATCGGTGTTTACAGCCAACTTCAGCTGGCTGTAACCAGATTAGAACTTAACGAAAAGCTGATTTTCTTTGAGTCTATGACGTGTTATTATGAAATACTGTTCTAATGCCACTGGAATCATAATTTTTAGACTTCGTTTGCTATTTTTAAAGGGTCGTTTTGTAACAGCAGCTCAAGCTGCATTTTTCTGCTGAAAATATGTGTTATGTTTTTCATCATAACTTGAATTCTGTGTAGAATTAGCTCATGAAATTTGTACTGTAGATGACCACTGATGTATTTGTAACTCTCCCACTGGAATTTCGTAAATCAGACTTACGATAAATTTTAAATAAATTATTCCGTGAACTGCAGTCAGAAAAAGATGAATCTGATTGCAGTCCGGAAAATGAATTTTTATAAAATATTGGTAATGAATTAGATCCCGAGATTTTTAAACAATAATATTTGGATCATTTAAGATATTTTGTAAAAATTTGGGAATTTTTGGAATAAGTTAACTATTTTATTAAAATGCCCGAAAACAGCCCAGTTTTGAATATAAAAGCTGAAACGACATAAGTAGTAATTTGCGTGCTTAAATGTCGGGTAGGTTATCTGAGAATGATCTAACATGTTATATGTCAATGAAAGTCTTATGTGAAAATTTCGTATGTTTGCTTATGAGCGGGAATAGATGGGAAGTTTATATGGGCATGAACCGTCAAAGTGATGCATGTTATGTGATAGATGCGTGTAGGAACTTCGTGCTTATTTGAAGTCACTAATAAACTAAGTGGTAATCATACTAGGACGTGATTGACCGACCTTGACTGTTAGCTATTTTTGAGAGTCAAACCGAGCAACCAAAGGTGAGTTCACACACTTTCTAAGGCATGGGATTCCCGGTGGTTTGGGAATAGGTTAAGAAACTAAAATGAAACCTACATATCCTCCTTGGGTAGGATATGTACCGCCATCCTCCATAGGTAGGATGCCAATATTAATCCTGTGTATTCTCCTTGGGTAGAATGCGTACGTTCGTCCTCCTTGGGTAGGACAACAACCTTAAAACTTACTAGACAAAACTCTATCATGAAGTCCCTCATTTATATCGACTTAATCGCCGAGGCCAATGGCGAGCGGGTCATTAGTTAATAGTGCTATTAGGTTTAACAAACCTCACACCGTGCCAGTCGGACGGGCGTGTACTAATGGACTATGGCAAACTGTCAGTGATGATAGACACTGATGTAGGGCACAACTTATTTTCGTTAGTAGTCGATATGGTAACGGTCTAGTGGTTCACATGGGGAAGCCCCCACTGATTTTGGATATGGTTTGGGTAATAAAGAAGGAACTGGTTAATCATACTTTCAACTATGGGGTAACCCCCATGGCAAATAAGCCAACGAAAGACAAACCATATTTTCGGAAACAACTTAAAACTAAACAACCAAACGTGAACTCACTCAACTTTGTTGTTGACTCGTTGTTACATGCCTTACAGGTCGCTAGATGCTTATGGAGCTTGCACGAGGAGGAGGTCGTTGTGGGACATGGACTATTATGTCCCGTGCTCAATAAATAAACTTTATGAACTTATGGAACTTATGATTTGGTCTTTAAACTTATAAACTTTGAACTTATGTTTTTGGTTTTACGTATTATGCTTCTGCTGTTTAAGTTGAACTTGGTTAACTAGCTTTTGGTCACCAATTGTATTGTGGTTGGTTTTACTTACTTAATTACGTTGTTCAATATGATTGGTGGCTCGATCCTGGTCGCGTCACGCCTCCAAGCGGTGATACTCCGCAGGGTGGATTTTGGGGGTGTGACAGATTGGTATCAGAGCCAGGTTATAGTGAACTTGGTTTTAAAAAAAAGGGGAAAAGCTTTTTGACAAAACCAGACTATAACCTGTACAGTGCTCAACGATCCACAACGACGCTTCGCTCCACGTGTAAGACTCGACACAATAGGTGGTATGAATTATGTTTATATTGCCGGTTAGATAGTTCACACTGTGCACTAGTTAACGTGATAACTGCTATTTGAACCTTGTGTGCTTACTCTCTCCTGTTATCCCACGCTTACGCACTTTCGCGACACTTTTCTCACTTACGTTGCTTCGTTGTGAAGATCATTAATGGACGCGGATGACGTATCAACCTAACTGAAGCCCAGTTAACGGCTTTGATTAATGAACGGGTTGCTGAGGCACTCGCAGCTGTCCCTGCAGGAGGTATAACTTGCCATATCAACCCATCTTAGGACGTTTAGATCCTCCCTTCGCAAACCAACCCTCGTGCTTAACCTTGTCTTTTATTCTCGCGCAACAGGTCAACATGCTCAGCCTCCTGTGTGCACGTTCAAAACATTCATGGATTGCCGACCTAGTACTTTCAGCGGCACAGAAGGAGCTGTAGGCCTTCTTCACTGGTTCGAGAAGCTCGAGTCTGTTTTTGAGATGTGTGAATGCCCTGAGGATCGTAGGGTGAAATATGCTACTGGAACACTCGAAGGTGCTGCGTTAACCTGGTGGAAAGCACAGGTTCAACTACTAGGGCTGGCGGTTGCTAATGCCACCCCATGGAACGGTTTCAAAGAACTGATCAATGAAGAGTACTGTAGTCGTGACGACATCCACAAGCTAGAGGTAGAATTTTTCAATCTGAAGATGACGGGGTCTGAAATCGAGGCATACACAAAGAGGTCGAACGAATTAGCTATCCTGTGTCCCACTATGGTGGATCCTCCTATCAAGCATATCGAGTTGTACCTTAAGGGTTTGGTGCCAGAAATTCAAAGCCACGTGACCTCAGCTAATCTTGGCACCATTCAGCAAATCATCAAGTTGGCTCATCGTCTCACTGATCAAGCAGTTGAGCAGAACAAGCTGCCCAAGCGTATTAGCGCTACTACTATTGATGCTCCCAGTGATAACAAGCGCAAGTGGGATGGAAATTCGGGCAAGGGTTCTACTTCAGTTCAGTCTCAGCAGCGAAAGACTGATGACTATCAGAGTCCTGGTCAGCAATCCTCTGGTAGTCAAGGACAGGGTGGATACCGAGGGAACCACCCCAAGTGCAACCGGTGCAACAAGCATCATAGCGGGCAGTGCCACAAGGGTCGTTGTCTGAGGTGCAACAAGTTTGGTCATGAAGCAAAGGATTGCAGGGGCGCGCGACCAGCAAATTAGAATCGAAAACAACAACAAGCTCCACAGAACCACCAGCAGCAGCAACAGCAGGGCAATAAAGGATGCTTTCAGTGTGGCGCTGAGGGCCACTTTAAGAGGAACTGCCCTCAGCTGAACCAGAATCAGAACAACAACAACCAAGGAAACGGGAACAACAATGGAGGCAACAACGGGGGTAACAATAATGGCAATGGCGCCCGAGGTCGTGCCTTCGTGATTGGGCAGGGTGATGCAAGGAACGATCCCAACGTTGTGATGGGTAAGTTTCTTCTGGAGGACTTCTTTGTTACTGTTTTATTCGATTCGGGTGCCGATACTAGTTATGTGTCCTTAAAAGTTAGCCAAATGCTTAAGCGCACTCCAACACTTTTGAACACCAAACACACGGTAGAGCTAGCAAACGGTAAAAGTCTCGAGGCCACACACATAATTAAGGATTGTAACCTCATCTTAGCTGGTCAGACCTTCTCTATCGATCTTATTCCTATCGTTCTGGGTAGTTTCGACGTTGTTATTAGGATGGATTGGTTATCTCAACATCAAGCGGAAATTCTCTGCAAGGAGAAAATTGTCCGCATCCCTCGTTCTGATGAGGAACCCCTCGTGATTCATGGCGACAAGAGTGGTGCTGTTGTGGGCATCATCTCTTTCCTTAAGGCCCAGAAGTGTTTGCGAAAGGGCCACACTGCTATTCTAGCCCTCGTTTCTGATACATCCTGGGAAGAAAGGAAGATAGGAGACATACCTATTGTACGTGATTTTCCTGAGGTATTTCCTGAGGAATTACCTGGTCTCCCGCCTCATCGTCAAGTCGAATTTCAAATCGAGCTAACTCCCGGAGCAGCGCCCATAGCTCGAGCACCTTATCGTCTAGCTCCATCAGAACTTGAAGAACTGTCCAAGCAATTACAAGAACTCTTGGAAAAGGGTTTCATACGTCCTAGCTCTTCGCCTTGGGGAGCTCCAGTGTTATTCGTGAAGAAGAAAGACGGTACCTTCAGAATGTGTATTGACTACCGAGAACTCAACAAGGTAACCGTGAAGAACCGTTATCCTCTTCCACGCATTGATGACTTATTCGACCAGTTGCAAGGGTCGAGTTTCAATTCCAAGATTGACCTAAGGTCAGGCTACCATCAACTGAGAGTCCGGGACGAGGATATCTCTAAGACGGCATTCAGGACTCGGTATGGGCATTAGGAGTTTCTGGTTATGCCTTTTGGATTAACGAATGCACCTGCGGTCTTCATGGATCTCATGAACCGAGTGTGCAAACTTTACCTGGATAAGTTTGTCATAGTTTTCATCGACGACATACTGATCTATTCTAAGATTCAGGAGGAACATGAGCAACATCTACGACTTATTTTGGAACTTCTTCGAACAGAGCAATTGTATGCCAAATTTTCAAAATGCGACTTCTGGCTTCGCGAAGTCCACTTTCTAGGCCACGTGGTAAACAAGGATGGAATTCATGTGGATCCATCCAAGGTAGACTCGATCAAGAACTGGCCTGCACCTCGTACACCAACAGAAATCCGCCAATTCTTGGGTTTGGCGGGCTACTACATAAGATTCATCAAGGATTTCTCTAAGATTGCGCAACCTCTCACCTCGCTAACTCAGAAGGGTGTCACCTATCGTTGGGGTGATGCACATGAATCTGCTTTTCAGCACTTAAAGGAGAGACTTTGTAGCGCGCCTATTCTTTCGTTACCTGAAGGCACAGATGATTTTGTGGTTTATTGCGACGCTTCCATCCAAGGACTCGGATGCGTGTTGATGCAACGTGACAAGGTCATTGCCTACGCATCACGCCAACTTAAAGTTCACGAAAGGAACTACACTACGCTTGACTTGGAACTGGGAGCCGTTGTTTTCGCACTTAAGATATGGAGACATTACCTGTACGGTACCAAGTGCCACATTTACACCGATCACATGAGTCTCGAGCATATCTTCAAGCAAAAGGAGTTAAACATGCGGCAACGTCGATGGGTCGAGCTCTTGAATGATTAGGAATGTGCGATCAAATTCCATCCGGGCAAAGCCAATGTTGTGGCCGACGCCCTCAGTCGAAAGGATACTATACCTAAGCGTGTACGTGCGTTACAGCTTACCATCTAATCTAGTCTTCCCACTCAGATACGAGATGCCCAGGTTGAAGCGTTGAAAGCAGAGAACGTCAGGGCTGAGTCCTTACGAGGATCGAGACAGAGGCTAGAACAAAAGGAAGACGGCGCTTACTACGTAACAGGGCGTATTTGGGCTCCACTCTATGGTAATCTACGCGAGCTTGTGATGGATGAAGCGCACAAGTCTCGATACTCGGTACATCCTGGTTCGGATAAAATGTACCATGATCTCAAGACTACATACTAGTGGCCTAGCATGAAAGCCCACATAGCAACCTACGTTAGCAAATGTTTGACTTGTGCGAGAGTCAAGACTGAATATCAGAAACCATCAGGCCTACTCCAACAACCAGAGATCCCGAAATGGAAATGGGAGCAAATTTCCATGGATTTCGTTACCGGCCTGCCTAGATCTCAACGCGGAAATGATACCATTTGGGTGATCGTGGACCGACTGACCAAGTCTGCACATTTTCTGGCTATCAAAGAAACGGATAAGTTTTCTACCCTAGCAGACATCTACTTGAAGGAAGTAGTATCAAGGCACGGAGTGCTAACCTCCATCATTTCTGATCGTGACTCACGTTTTACGTCTGAGTTGTGGCAAGCTATACACAAGTCCTTTGGGTCTCGATTAGACATGAGCACAGCATATCACCCGCAAGCGGATGGGCAGTCTGAACGCACCATCCAAACCCTCGAAGACATGCTTAGGGCATGTGTAATCGATTTTGGTAATGGCTGGGAAAAACACCTCCCGTTAGTGGAGTTTTCGTATAACAACAGTTACCACACCAGCATCCAGGCCGCTCCGTTTGAGGCATTGTACGGACGGAAGTGCCGATCACCTCTTTGTTGGGCAGAAGTTGGCGACAGTCAAATCACTGGCCCAGAACTTGTAGTAGATACAACTGAAAGGATTGCTCAGATACGACAGCGAATGGCGGCAGCTCGTGACCGTCAGAAAAGCTATGCTGATAAGCGAAGGAAACCACTCGAGTTCCAGGTTGGGGATCGAGTGCTACTTAAAGTCTCACCGTGGAAAGGTGTAGTTCGTTTTGGCAAATGAGGCAAACTCAATCCGCGTTATGTCGGACCGTTCGAAATCATTGAGAAAATTGGCAAGGTCGCTTACAAGTTGAACCTACCTGAAGAACTCAGCGGAGTTCACAATGTTTTCCATGTGTCGAATCTGAAGAAGTGTCTGTCAGATGAGACCCTCATAGTTCCCTTAAAGGAACTCACAATCAACGACCAGTTGCGATTCGTCGAGGAACCTGTTGAAATCACAGACCGAGACGTTAAGATTCTCAAGCATACCAGAATACCCCTTGTTCGAGTTCGTTGGAATTCCCGTCGTGGCCCAGAGTATACCTGGGAATGAGAAGACCAAATGAAACTCAAGTATCCCCAGCTGTTTAAGAAGAGTGCAACCACTACTGAGGCTGAAGCTACTGCAGAATTTCGGGACGAAATTCCAAACCAACGGGGGGATGAAGTGACACCCCAGGAAAACCAGGAAACCACGCAACTTAACTAGCTTCCTCAGTAACCACGTGCTAAATTTCGGGACGAAATTCTCTTAACAGGGGAAGAATGTGACAACCCTCGTAATTCCATGTATCCATACGATTTAATTAATGTTAATTAAATTACTTGATGACTGTGCTAAATTACTTAACTGCTTTCTGGTTTCTGTGTCATACTTGCACGTGCTTATTAACATACTAGTAGTATGCAGAAAAGTTACTAAATAGTCCGGTATGCTTCCCTGAGTGTTGGGAATTAAAAATGTTACAAAATATATATATAGGACACTTTACGGATTAATTTAGCACTTTAACGAAACGGTACCTAATCGAACAACCGTACATTACCCGGAACACAAAAATATTGTCAAATACATTGTTCCACTTTTTCTGGGCTAGTTATGGTCCCCGAGCACTGCAACACATTACATAATACCCGGTACACACTAAACACTAGACATAACATTAAACTCCCACCAATTAACTTATTTACCCACAAATTTACAATTAACCCCCCCCCCCTCTCTTGTAACCGTCCCCTCCCCCCACATCAAGATTTCATTAAATCTTCCATATATCCTCTAAATCTTGCATTGGAACTAGGAAGATCATGCTTGTACTTGTGTTGACACTTTAACCTTTGGGTAAGAAGGTTTAGGAATTATAAGAAGGTTAATAAGCTCTTATCATCTTCAACATCACCAACACAAAACTCCTCTCCCTCCCTTAAACAAGCTTCGGCCGAAATCCCCTATATCTTCACCACCATTGTTGATCAAGCTTCATCCAATCCAAGTATACCACAAGGTGTAAGAAGGTGAATAACGAAGCTCGGTGTTCTCGGAACTTGAAGGACCCCTCTCGTTTGCTATTATCCTCAACATTTTCATCTTGTTCTTCCCTAACTTAAAAGCTAGAAGTAAGCTTCTTTGTTCCTTGTTTACTCCATGTTTTTAGTGGTTAATAGTTATATCTTGACGAAAACATATGAACACTAAAAGATCATGAACTTAAAGCTTGAACATAATGATGAAACATAATGAAATAATGATGTTGTTTGGTATATGATGATTATGTGCTGATATGAATGACTTATAATCTACTGTAAATGTGTATGAGAGTCGTTGTTGTTCGCTAAACATGATAACGGAATCAATCGAACACGCGTTAGAAAGTTAAGAAATGAAAACAGGAAGCTGATTGGTGTTTACAGACAACTTCAGCTGGCTGTAACCAGATCAGAACTTAACTAAAAGCTGATTTTCTTAAGTCTATGACGTGTTATTATGAAATACGGTTCTAATGGCACTGGAATCATAATTTTTGGACTTCGTTTGCTATTTTTAAAGGGTCGTTTTGTAACAGCAGCTCAAGCTGCATTTTTCTGCTGAAAATATGTGTTATGTTTTTCATCATAACTTGAATTCTGTGTAGAATTAGCTCATGAAATTTGTACTGTAGATGACCACTGATGTATTTGTAACTCTCCCACTGGAATTTCGTAAATCGGACTTACGATAAATGTTAAATAAATTATTCCGTGGACTGCAGTCAGAAAAAGATGAATCTGATTGCAGTCCGGAAAATGAATTTTTATAAAATATTCGTAATGAATTAGATCCCGATATTTTTACACAATAATATTTGGATCGTTTAAGATATTTTGTAAAAATTTGAGAATTTTTGGAATAAGTTAACTATTTTATTAAAATGCCCAAAAACAGCCCAGTTTTGAATATAAAAGTTGAAACGACATAAGTAGTAATTTGCGTGCTTAAATGTAGGGTAGGTTATCTGAGAATGATCTAACATGTTATATGTCAATGAAAGTGTTATGTGTAAATGCTGTATGTTTGCTTATGAGCGGGAATAGATGGGAAGTTTATATGGGCATGAACCGTCAAAGTGATGCATGTTATGTGATAGATGCGTGTAGGAACTTCGTGCTTATTTGAAGTCACTAATAAACTAAGTGGTAATCATACTAGGACGTGATTGACCGACCTTGACTGTTAGCTATTTTTGAGAGTCAAACCGAGCAACCAAAGGTGAGTTCACACACTTTCTAAGGCATGGGATTCCCGGTGGTTTGGGAATGGGTTAAGAAACTAAAATGAAACCTACATATCCTCCTTGGGTAGGATATGTACCGCCATCCTCCATAGGTAGGATGCCAATATTAATCCTGCGTATTCTCCTTGGGTAGAATACGTACGTTCATCCTCCTTGGGTAGGACAACAACCTTAAAACTTACTAGACAAAACTCTATCATGAAGTCCCTCATTTATATCGACTTAATCGCCGAGGCCAATGGCGAGCGGGTCATTAGTTAATAGCGCTATTAGGTTTAACAAACCTCACACCGTGCCAGTCGGACGGGCGTGTACTAATGGACTATGGCAAACTGTCAGTGATGATAGACACTGATGTAGGGCACAACTTATTTTCGTTAGTAGTCGATATGGTAACGGTCTAGTGGTTCACATGGAGAAGCCACCACTGATTTTGGATATGGTTTGGGTAATAAAGAAGGAACTGGTTAATCATACTTTCAACTATGGGGTAACCCCCATGGCAAATAAGCCAACGAAAGACAAACCATGTTTTCGGAAACAACTTAAAACTAAACAACCAAACGTGAACTCACTCAACTTTGTTGTTGACTCGTTGTTACATGCCTTACAGGTCGCTAGATGCTTATGGAGCTTGCACGAGGAGGAGGTCGTTGTGGGACATGGACTATTATGTCCCATGCTCAATAAATAAACTTTATGAACTTATGAAACTTATGTTTTGGTCTTTAAACTTATAAACTTTGAACTTATGTTTTTGGTTTTACTTATTATGCTTCCGCTGTTTAAGTTGAACTTGGTTAACTAGCTTTTGGTCACCAATTGTATTGTGGTTGGTTTTACTTACTTAATTACGTTGTTCAATATGATTGGTGGCTCGATCCTGGTCGCGTCACGCCTCCAAGCGGTGATACTCCGCAGGGTGGATTTTGGGGGTGTGACAAACACCTGGTAACGTCATAACACATAATTTTTTTGATTTAAAAATATATAAATTAGTGTCGGAATTAGTTACTAATCGCGGACGTTTGTCGGTTTCGTTAAAATCGCGTAAACTGCGTAGTTTCGTCGTTTTTTTAATCCGTTTTTCAATCCGTTTTTATCTACGGATAATAAAAATTAAAAACGAAGCTAAATATATCAAAATATATTAATATCGAGACGAAATTCGAGTCCGGTGCTTCCGTTTCGTCGCTGTTTGTCGGTGCGTTACTGTTTCTGCGTTCTTCGTTCATGTCTGCGTTTTGTGTCGTTCGGAAACACGATAAATTTGTAAAACTAAATTTATAAGCGCAAAATACTCGTATAAGATTCGTACTTGTCGGCGTTGTCAGTATTTCGTACGGCTTCAGTTCGTTGTCGCGTAATTAGGAGCCGTTAATTACCGGTTGTCACATTCTCCTCTAAGATGAATGCATCTGTCTCCCAAAATACTATAATCTGGGTAGCAATTAGTAGCAATTTTATCGCCAAAGACAAACTCGTGAGTTCGAGTTAGCATTGGGATTTTTATTGTTGATTTTTTTTTACAGAATAAAATAGCGAGTACAGTGGAACAATTTCAAGGTTACTATGACGTGATGTGAGGATGAAAAGTTGATGATATTTGAAACACAATTAAGCTTTAAATATACAAAAACTATAAATAACTTTCAATCACTATGATACACAAAGGGCAAGTGTACCATTGTATACATGGTATAGCTAAGGTAAGATACCAAATAGGCGTATATAGTCCAAGGATCCAAAGGCTCTCAATAATCGATTTCGGCCATTGTCTAATCAAATCAATAAAGATATTTGAAAATGAAAAAAAAGTAAAAAGAAAATGAGTAGAAGTAGATGATAAACAATCACAAGGAAGAATCACTTAGGTTTGATTCCCCCTCAATGATTTAAGCGATTTGAAAATATGGATTCTCAAAAGATCACTATTTCAAATGTACAAATTGCTCCTGTTAAGGTTAACAAAGAATACGCCTCTTTAGAAATTTGCCACAACCATATCATATGACAACCACCTAAAGTCTTTCTATGAAGATTAGGTGATAATGTGCCTGCTAGTGTGTGGTGTGAATCAAAGGAATGAACGCCATGTGTAAGTATAAGAAGCAGATTAGGTACACCCTTATGCTCTCTCACCTTCGTGTTGTAGAATTTGTAGGAGTGACGGTGGTGTCAAGTGTAGATGGGTGGCGGTGGTGGTAACCGAGGGTGGTTTTGGAGATAAAGAGTGTGGGGGTGGGTGGGTTTAATAATAATAATAATAATAATAATAATAATAATAATAATAATAATAATAATAATAATACCATTCAGAGCGGTATTTGCCGAAATATTTTGTCGGTTCAAAATTGACAACTCAAGTAAGTTATTATTTACAAAATTAAAGATTATATCAAAATTGTTTATGTTTATTATTAAAGTTAGCCACATATTAAATATATTTTATATGACATAAATTTTTAAGAAAGACTTTAAAGTTAAAAAGAAATTTTTTTTTTCTAGATTATAAAAACAAACATAAAATAAAACTTTGTTTGAATTTGTTTGTTAAAAGTTTCCTTATAAAACCTAAGAGTGTCAATTATTTAAAAATATTTCAAAATTAAAAAGAACAAGGGTCCAACATGCTTTCGTACCTTTTTTTCCGTTTTGACCAAAATATTGTCGGGTTACACCACGGGTCTTTTTACTAGGTTCTTTCACACCAAACCTAAGAGGCCTTAGGTAACTCCCCTTTGGATCCTTCAGCAATATCCAGCACAACCTGGTTTCGTTTCCTACCTCTAGTGTAAGGTAAAAAGAGACGGTTTATGATTGGAGATTTTTGCTTTTTAATAAAGAAATATCTAAAAACAGAAAGAACACTCAAAAAGACTTTATAAGGAAAAGGAAAAGCTTTTTATTTCATGGTGGATGATTTACAATGGAATATATTTAGGAAAGATACAAAAGCTTAAGTAAAAATACAACACTTTTTAGTACATCAAAGACTTGTTTAAACACTCGTAGAAGCTTGATGCCTTCCATCCTTTTTTCCTTTCCTTTTATAGCCTCCTTTTTCTTAGATAAGCTCCAGCTCTTTATCTTTGTCCTCTTTTTTTCACAAGCTTTCCAAAAGACATGAGCCTTCTTGTAACTTTAACTTTGTCAGGAGGTCTTGAAAGTTTGTTTTTTATAAAGAAAGTCCACTCTTGGGAACTTGGGCTCCTTTATCCATTATTTCCTCTTTAGCCATGTTCATCCTTGTATTCTAAAGTAGGTGGGGATGGGAAATGCAAATATTGACTTCATGTGGGTCTTAAAGGCTTGTTTAAATGCCTTATCTTCGAAAGGTAAAAATCTGATGATTTGAATATCTTTTTTGGAGTAAAGGATTTATAAAATCCTTAATTATCAAATGTTTGAGCCTCATTTTGAGAATCAATACTCATAGTGTCCTTGTCTTTTTGTTTATTGCATATTGGACACATATCTCTTGGATTCATACCTTTTTTATGATCCCTAAATAAGCAAATCTTTTCTTGAGCCTGAGGACTCGATTTTATTATGCCTTTTTCTAAAAATTGGATTTTATCCTCTAAATATTTTTTGGCTGATGGTGGAGTATTTTTTGCTCGAGAAATCATGACAGAAGAAAACATATTTTTCCACCATATGTTCTAAACCCAATTTTAAAGGCAGCTTGCAATGCTTGTAGTATTACTTTAATTCCTAATCCTCTTCTGTAATGAACATCATTTTCATTAAGGTTATGAAAAATCTTTCTTTCAGTATTAACTGAATAAGTAAAGGCTAAATTAACCTTTTCAATCTGAATAAAGTGAAAAGCTGGATAATAAAATTACTTATAAAAATCAGGCCCTGCAGAAAAGAGTTTTAGAGCCATGACATCTTTTGGAGTAATTGTGGGATTATTTAGATAACAATCTCTAACTCCATCTTTAACCCATTTTGGTAAAAAGGAGATCTCGGGAAAATCGGGTAAAGTAAGATATATCTTATTGACTGCTCCAAAATCATACCAGTATCTTATCTCTTCAGCAGAGTTTCCTTGTAGATAATTGATTCTAGGGAAGATCCCTGTAAAATCAATATATCTTATATCTGTATTTTTAAGGCTATAAAGTTCCTTCATCTTGTACCATTGTTGCTCAACATAATTTGGTTGAGTTGGCAATTCTTGAAAAATATTTTTAAAAGTAGACGTTTTCCCCGTATTAGGGAAAAATGAAAAAGATTTTTCTTTAGGTTCTTCTTGGTTAGAGGTAAGATCTATCGTTTGTACTCCAACTGATGAAGTGGAAGGATTATCTTTTTTTTCCCTTTTTACTTCAGGATAAATGAAAGAAAGATCTATTCTTTCTTTTATGTAATGCTTTACCAGAAGCTTTATCTTCATACTGTCAAATTCATAAAATGATATCTTGGAATTTATGAGAAGACAATTTCTCTCGATCAAATCCTTTATATCTGGGATCTTCTCGGGGATTGTTTCGATAATGTTTAGCATTTCTCCCATATCTTTTGCAATTTCTTTTATCGACTTTATTTGTTTATCCATATCTTCAATATATTTATCCATCCTTTGGGCTAATTCTTGCTCCTCCATCCCTGGTTAAGAAATCTGCTAAAACATTTTTATCAGATTTGATTATTTCTATATCAAAATGATACTCAGATAGTAGTGTTTGCCACCTAATAAGTCTTTTATATTCTGGTTTAGAAGGCCAATTATTTTTAATAAAAGCTTTTACCTGTGTATTATCTGTCCTTAGCAAAAATTTATTTGGTAATAAAAAATAATAAAGCTTTTGACAACTTTTAATAACAGCTAACAATTCTTTTTCATTTATATGATAACTTATTTCAGTATCACTAAAATTACCCGAACAATATCTACAAATACTTTCTCCTATTTTTTCTTTTTCAGAATTATAATCTATTCTCTTAAGTACCTCACTCCAATAGCATTCTGAGGCATCTGTTTCTAAAATAAGATTATCATTTTCTTTAGGAAGTTGTAATTTTGGTAGGTTTTTACAATATTCCTTAATCTTTTTAACTTGGTTTTCTAAATTTTTATCAAAAGAAAATATTTTATCTTTTTTAAGTAGATTTTGAAAGGGCTTTCTTAATTCTGCAAGATTTTTTATAAAATCTGAAGCATAATTTAATATACCAAGAAAACTTTGTACCTGTTTTTTATCTACTAACTTATTAGGAAAGGCTGTAATCTTTTCAAGAATGTGACTTTGGAGTTCTATTCTCTTTCCATCTATTTTCATCCCTAAAAAGTCTATTTTCACTTGTAATAGACTAGTTTTCTTTTCAGATATGGCTAGCCCATGTTTATACATAAATCTGCAAAAATATCAAGATGTTTTAGATGCAAATTAGCATTGTCTGATAAAATTAAGATATCATCTATGTAAACAAAAATAAAATCATAATCTTTGAATATTATATCCATTTTCCTTTGGAATATTTGTGGTGCATTTTTTAATCCAAAATGCATTACAAGCCATTCATATTGCCCTTGAGGAGTAGAAAACGTAGTGTATCCAATACTATCAGGATGCATTTTTATTTGTTAAAATCTACTTTATAATCAAACTTAGAAAATATCTTCTTATTTCTTGTCCAATTTATTATACTTTCTTTATGAGGTAGAAAATATCCATCAAAAACAGTATTATCATTTAATTTTTTATAATTTATCACCATCCTAGGCTTGCCTCTTAATTTCTGCATGTTTTCTTACCATGAATGCAGGAGAACTATGAGGGCTATGACTAGCTTTGATTAATTTTAAATCCAGGAGCTCTTTTATCTGGAAGCTAAATTCTTTTCGGTCTTCTGGATTATATCTCATAGGCTTTACTCTAATTTCTTTATCTTTGTCTTTCATTTCTAATTTTGCTGTTACTTGATTTTTATTCCAAAATTGTAATGGATTATCCGTATAACACTGTCTTAACTTATATTTTATATTTTCTATGTGGTTATCTAAGGTTCTTAGATTTACTTGGTAATCTAGTGGTTCTTCTGGATAATATTCCAAAATTGGTATACCTTTTTCAAGTTTGGGTTTTTGTTTGTATCCTAAATCACCACGCTGGCTTGCGCGTGTTGTAAAATTAATTGGGAATTTTCTCCCATATGCATTTTTTATTCTTTTTACAACTATTAAGTGGTGACATGGTGTTTTTAGTATTATCTGATATGCTATTATATCAAAAGTTATTTTGTTAAATCTTTCTTGGAAATCATTTCCTAATAGTACATCTGATCCTGAATTATAAAAATAAAATGGTCAACATTTAACCATATATGATCTTATTAATATTGTTGGATTTTTTGCTCATCTTCTCAGATGGATTATATCTTTTGAAAAACTAACACCGTTACAAGGTGTTAAATATTCATGATATTCTTTTGGAAAGCAATTAGGTTTACATATGCATAACCCTGATCCACTATCTATATAAGCAGCAAAGTATTCAGCTTTATAATCTTTATAGGTTATTCCTATAGGGATGTATATACTTTTAGGACTTGTCATTTTGGTATATATATCATCTTATCATTATATGTGATTTTTAACCCATAAGAGGTTATTTGATAAGGTTTAACATTTTCTAAAAAGGTCAATCCTAGCATAATTTCTAATGTATCATTTTCATCTTCATTACCTATTAACAATCTTAATGGAATTTTTTCTTCACCAAATTTAATTATAGTTTCTATGGCTTCATTTATTTCATGTAATTCACCATTAAAGTTAATATATTGGTGAGGTTCTTCTAATGGATATTTTTGCAAATGGCCACAAAGTTTGTGATTTATATAATTTCCATTTGCACCTGTATCTATTAGTATATTTATATGAGAGAATTTCTTCCCATTGAAATATTATCCTTTTATTTTATAATTTCTTATACTATCTTCTTTAGCATCAATGATATTATAAAATCTGCTAGAATTAGCCAGCCTTGCAAGGGGATGACTAAGTACACCTTTATTTGAAAAGGATAATCTAGGGGTGATCTGGTTAGTTAATAGAATTGGTTTATCTTGTAAATCAAGACTTAATGGTCTTGAATCTATTTCCTCAATTTTAGGTAGGGTTGGTATTTGTATTTGGCATACTTCATTAAATAAAAAAGGAAAATCGATAGTATCTTTTATACTAAAACAATCGGAATGGTGAGTATTTGATATAGCATATGATATAGCATATGTAATAGAATATGGTCTATTTTGTTGTCTAAAGAAATTTTTTCTTTTAAAATCTTGTAATAAACTTAAAGTTTTATCAAAACCTTTGTCTTGGATATAATAGGAAATTCTTGGGTATATATTAAACTTTAGCTTACCATATTGCAAATTTCCTCTTAGTATTGCTAGACATGCTTCTTCTCTATTTTGGATTCTATTATCCATAACTGCTAATTCTATGGGGGTATCTATACCTTCTTTAAAGGTAGATTTTATTATTATTTGAATAGCTCCAATGTGTACCCATCCGAAAGTCTTCCCTATTTCAGGCTTTGTCTTTTGTAGTTTTTCTGGAATATCTTTTTTAGACAACAATGGTATCATTACTTTGTTAGATGTTATATTAATATCTAAGGCTCGCTCCTAAATATTCAATCCATAATATAGATGATGATTTCTTGGTTTTATCCCCCAACCTTTGTAAAGTGTTTATTTTAAATCCCGAATAATTCGATAATGAAAAATTTTCATGTTGTATTTGCTTTAACTTTTTCTTATCTAATAAAATTTCCTGTTTATATTCTCCTAGTTGCCCTTCTTGACAATCTATTACAAAATTATCTGTTCTACTAGTAGTAGCTATGTCAGACTTATTCATTTTCAGAGGAAGTATATTCAGTTTCAGTTAAAATAAATATACTTTCATCAGAATCTATATTATGAAGATCGTTAATTTGTATAAACTCTCCTTCATCTATCATTTTTTCAATATCCTCATCTATTTCCAATATTTTAAGATTTTTATTTAACTTTTTAGGACACTTATTTGCAAAATATCCTTCCTCATGACAAATAAAGCATCTCCATTTTTTAGGATTTTGTTTTCTTTTATATGTAAGCTTAAAAGTCTGTTTATATCCTTTTCTTTTATAGTATTTGGTTTTACGCTTTTTAAAATATCTTTTTCTAAAATGGCTTCTTTTCTTATATTTTCTTTTAATCTTTCCATAGTAAAAAGAACTATCGCATCCTATCATTAAAGGCATTTTTGGGCTACTACAGCATAAAGATATTTTTCTTTTTAAGCTTTTACTCATTTTAGCTAGTATGGCATCTCCACACCACTCGCTCAATTTATCTCTAACATGTGTTATTCTTTTTCCTAAAGTATCAGTTGTTCCTGGGTTATATGTACTCATTAGTTTTTGTCCCCATGGGTCAGGTATCTTTGCGAAAAATAAGGGTAAATAATTACATGTATCTGGTACTTGGTTATAGATATAGTAATAATAATCTTGAAAAACTCAAATATATCTATCAATTTCACAAATATCACATAATTGTAGACGTAATAAAGCTGTCAAATATTTTTGTATAGTTGCTGGGTCTTTAATTATATTACCTTCCCCACAAAACTCTAATCTAAAAGCTTCAACAGCTCTTGTTATTATGTTAGCTATATTTTGATCTTCTGATTCAAATATGTAGTTTTTTGCATCAGGGCTTATGTTTTGCCAATATCTTAAGGCACTGTTTAAAAGGGTCCTTTCTAAAAATCCTTTGATTGTTTCAGTGTCCATTTTATTAACAGAAACTGCTATCGTCAAAGCGGTTTCCCATTTATCTATTGCCTCTTCAGTATTGTTCACACAATCTATATCTAAATATATTCTAAAAGGATTAATTGGTTCATTTTTCATAACTTGGTGTAGGACCGGTTTTCAACTCCAAATGATTGCGAACCGATACGTGTGACATGCGGAATCCGTACACGTACGTGGACCGAACACAAGAACGTACTATAAATGTGATTATATTGAATATACGATAATTACAAGCACCACGAATCACCTTTGCAACTTTCTCTCTCTAGTTTCTCTCTCTACCTTCAAAGCTCCCAAAAGTATGCAAATGGCCAAAAGTCCTAAAATGAAACACTAATGTTCCTATTTATAGGCCAATGCATAAGGGATTTCCCCTTATTTACAAGATTGCCACCTTGCCTTTTTCCCTACTTATAACACAATAAAATCACGTTTTCTACTATTCTCTGCTACGAACTGGATTGACGGAGGCGATAGACATTACTGCACTAACAGACTCCCCCTTGGATATTGCCGTAGTCAATCTCGTAGCGTCTTGTCTTTTCTCTCTCTCTCTCTGAGTCTTCTTGAAGGTTTGACGTCTTCAGCAACCACAGACTTCCTCTTGCTCGAACAGACTCCCAGTGGATCTGTCTTCGGCTTCAGTTGCTCCCCCTCTCGTTAGACTCTTTCTCTTCAGGCTCCCCCTTGCGTCAAGCTTCCGTGCTTGGGATCGACACCTGGCTTTCCGGTTACAAGCTACCCCTTGCGATGAGCTCGACTTCAGACTCCCCCTTAGACACAGATATCGGGATCGTAATCTGGAATAGCATCTGCATATCTCAAACATTTATAAGTAAAAACATTTTGAGCATCCTGGAATGATTACCTGGCTCTTTACAGACTTTGAGAATCAAGAACCTGGCTCAAAATATAATAATATGAATATATCCAGGATTAACTTGACTCCACTTCCCTTATCGAATTGCTTTAAAGATTTGGCAGATTAAGCAACCAATATCAAAACCTAGCTCTTTACAACAGATTTTAACAAATTTAGAATCTAAATCCCTCACAGTTAATCATCCAAGTCCAAATTAATGACCTTGGAGATATCACAAACTGTTTTTGATTTTTAGATTTATAAAATCTACAAGTTTCAAATTAATGAACTTGTTTATTTTCAGAAACATGATTAGCATACTTAGATTTTGAAACTCAGCTTCTCAGACATCGGTTTTCAAAAATAAAGCAGAATCAAAATCTTTTTTGGAATTTTCTGAAATATAAAGCAGTAAAGAAATATTTACAGACATATTTTTGTTTGAGTTCGTGTCAGAGGATCATATCAGTTTATGACAAATCATTAGTACCGTTGAGCTTTAAACACTTTAAGTTCTAAACGATTCACTTAGATTGTCAGTATACTCATCCACTTAAATTTTCACACAAAGTTCAATCGATTCGAGATACGAAATTAATGTTTTAAGGACTTAACTTATTCGCTTGTCCCACCTCAGAATATACTCCCGTATCAAAATTCCCTAGATTCAGTCTTACAGGTGAGTATACCAATTTGATATCTGTATTCTGGGTTAGTGTGAGACCTTGAGAGCTCAGGTATGAACTACCGTTCAGTCAAAGAGATGAAGGCTCGACTTTAGGTGTGTTCCCTTTAGAGAATCTTTTCTTCAACTGCAATTGATTCATATCTTTCGATATTTTCAATTTTTATGCAGAGGGTAAGCTTTAAAAGCGCGTAAAGTATTATACGAGGTCTAGGCCATTGCTTCCGCAATATCAGAAGACCAGGTATAATACACCAGATATCAAATAGTATAAAGACCTAGTATCTCAGAATCAGGCAATATCTCAACCAAGATTTCGGGGGTTACCCATATATCCGAGAGATGTTCCCCACGAGATAAGTAAGTATTTGATATTTAGGTTTATATCTCGAATTCAATCTAGTAAGCGTGTAAAAACCTACTGGCATATCATCAGTGAGACCGTTTATCACATTTAACTTTCCATTTCTTTAGCGTACTGAGATTGTCTAACTGATGTACTATCATTTCATCTTTTTTACACACAACTCATTTTTGAATTTTATGATGTTTTTGGCTTTTTCAAATTTTCAAATGTTTTTGGATTTTCTGAATTTTTCTTACTCCCCCTAAAATTCAAAACATTTAAAGAAAATTTGATAACCGATGTATATAGCTTTGTCTCGCCATCCATTTTCTGCTTTTCATGCTCTGTTTTGCAGAAAATATACCACCATGATTTACAACACATTGATCTTTTACAGTTTGAAAACCGTTTTTCAATCTTGTGAAATTAATCATGTTTGTTCCGCCATGAGGGTTTCGGCATATTCAATCAACATATTTTTGTAATTTTTTTGATTTTTGACAAAAATTAAAAACAAACATATTTTTGATTTTTTTCAATTTTTGACAATAAATAAAACTTATTTTGGTTTTTAAATTTTTCAGTTTTTAGGGTTTTTGAAATATGGTTTATTTATGTACACAAACAAACTAACTCCCTGTTTCTCAGTGGCAGGGACCAGCAGCCTTCTCCTCCAGTGCCAGGCTGATCCGATACTCCTTTAGTTGACATTCAGTTTTCTTCGGGAGCACCTGCGCATATACAAAAACTCAATTACTTGAATAATTCAGCCCAGGTCTGTTTTAACCTTAGGCATTTCAACACAAAATTCATTCAATGATTGAAAATCTTTGTCATTTTGTACAAAAACTTTTTCATCTTTGACTTCAACTTTTTCGTCATTCACAGAAGTCACTTGTTTCTTAACCACCCAGTTTTGTCCTTTTGAAGCACTTCTTTTGTAAAATCGTGACTCGTTTTGATTATTTTGATTTTGAACAACAATTTTTGATTTCCAAAACTGGTTTGGTTTTGACATATCAACCGATGTTTGCCAACTTTGTGTTGTTCTGAATCTGGGTGTGTGAGAATTCCAGGTTTGTCTTGAATCAAACCTAGTCTAGTTTGATTTCCAAGTTTGATTTAAGCAAACTTGTTTGTGCTATACCTCCAAGTTTGTTTTGAATCAAATCTGGTAGACCTTTGTTTCACATCCTCAGATTTCTATTTTTCAACATCAACAGGCTTTGGGTTTGGACACTTGCGTGCAAGATGTCCAGTTTGATCACATTTAAAACAAGTTTTCCTTGAAACGTCTTTAGCCTGTAGTTGTTGCTTTTTCTAAGCATAGAACTCTTCATTAGACTGTCGTCTAAATTGGAGTTCTTTCTCTTCTTCCGAACTTTTCCCGTGAATGAAATTAATTTTCTTTTGAAAATTTTGCTTTTCAAACCTTTTATCTTGATTTTGTTTCTTTTTATAACCCAACCCAGCCTTCATATTCTTCTTTTTATAGCATGGTTTGTTATAAAAAGTTTTCTTGTTCTTCCCAGCAAATTTTGAAATTTCTGACTTTTCAATTTCTACCAGTTTAAACACTTTGTCAATTTTATCCGCAATCACATTCTGAATCGGGAACTCGTTATCTGAGAATAATTTGTCCAATCCAATCATGGTATAAGCCAATTCTTTTGGATTATCATTCACAATTTTCTCAGATTTTGAATGTTTAAGATAACTATCATGAAAACTTCCCTGATTTTCATCTTGTGATTCAGACTTACCTTGGGTAGATTCATCTCTCAAAACGCTTTCAACAACCTTACTTACCACCTCTGAATCATCAGCATCATCAGATTTGGTGTAAGTCACATCGATATTTTCAGGTAATTGGTCAACCATGTTCAGACCTTTTGCCACCTTTTCCTCATCATAAAACGTGTAATTACCTCTCAATGGTGGTGGCACCTGATGATATTCTGAACCAATACCTTTTTTATTCTTTTCCGAATCTTTGTCATCTGGTGTGATGTTGAAAATACGTTCGAGAATGTACAAAGAACTATGATAACTTTGAAGTTTTATAACAATCTTTTCTTTTTCAACCAAAACTTGTTTGCGTTTAGCAACTTCATCAATACATTTGTTTAACTCCTGTTGCTTTTCTTCAAACTTTATCTCATAAAGTCTTGTTGTTGTTAAGTTTTCAGACAATCTTTCATCCATACATTTGACTTATTTCTTCAAAGTATCATAAGCTTCTTGTACTCTATGACTTGACCATTTCATTTTATCGTACTCCTTTTGTAAATCTTGAAAATTATTATCCTTTTGAACACAATCTTCACATTTTGCCGAACACTTTTGTTTTAAAATATCATTCTCTTTTTCAAAATCTTGACATTTCAGTGTCAGCTTTTCAATCTTTTGTTTCAAAACTTCTTCATTTTCAAGCATTTCTTTGCATTTTGTTTTGAAAATAGTTTCGATTTTATTTAATTCAATATCTTTTAATTTTTTCTTTTCGTCTTTCTCTGTACATGCTTTGCACATTTCTATGCAATTCCTGCACTTATCTTCAGTTTTATCAACATTTTGATCATTATTTAATAATTCAGAAGATTCAGTTAGAATTTTTACCTCAGTTTCATATGGCACTTTTGATTCTTTTGTTTTCAACTTCTGAACCTCATCATTCTTTTGTTCGTTCTTATCAGCATCCCCTATTGTTTTCTTCACCTCTTCAACTAGCTTCTCAATCTCTTCTTCTTTCTTCTTTCTCAACTCCATCACCTTTGGTAAACTTGCCTCAAATACTTCTTTTAAACATTTATACAGATTGGCTTCATAATCTTTCTCAGATAATCTCCTCATATGAAATGTGTCACGGTCTGGAAATAAGTTTGTCACTGCATCAAAATCCACCTTCTTAGGATCGACCACTGGATTACCTTGTGGATCTAAATAACATTCTCGCTCAGCATCCCATCTTTTTGCCTTTTGTGCTTCCTTAAAAGGAGCATATAACTTTCTGATTTCAAAACTAGCATTATCTCTCTTCCATCGTTTATCATCAACAACTTCAGCTACGAATGCGGATCCAACATAATCTTCTTCTGGAAGAACTTTGCTCCAGTCATAACCCTCGTCGTCGTGAATAACTACTAGAGCCCTCGACTTCTCTTTTGATGAACCTTCGCTGATTTGCTTTTGATTCAACTTTGATGACTCACTGTTGCGATGATAGATTGCTTTTTGATAATAATCATCTTTGAATGGATTCACAGCTTCATTTGTTTACATGTTTGTGCACTCTCTCTTGAAGTGTCCGTTCTGTTTGCACTTGAAACAGGTAACTTTCGATTTGTCGAATCCCAGTTTTGTATCAGCAGTTCCCAAACATGATTTTCCGGTGATTTCCATAAACCTTTGTGCTCTCCTCATAACGCTAGCCATGCACCATTTTATGTCTATCAGCTCCATCTCCTCTGGATCGATTTGATCATAATCTTCCTTCGTCATATTTGGGTTTCCAACCTTACCCGCGATCAGACTTTCATACGATTCCAGGACAGATGCTAAAAACACCATTTGTTGCTTAGCAGCTTCTGCATTCAGACTTTGAGAGTTTTTCAGATCTATGGCGATATTGCACTGGACTATGTTTGAATTTGACGAATTTGAAGCAAACGAATAATAACCCGGATCTTTTGAGAAATTGTGTTAAGATGATTTCTTTGAACTTCCTGCACTAAATGCCGTCTTTGACGCTTGATCAATCATGTTTCTTCTGTAGTATAGATCGACATTTTGCTGATATTGTTGCTTTGCCATTTTGTTTTGCTTTTGTATTTCCAAATCATGACCTTCAAGTTTCTCAATTAACCAATCAAGGGTCATTTTGCTCATATCATTGCTGTTTTTGAGTATCATGACATAGTTTGACCAATCGTTTTCATTTGGAAGAGCTTCGATCAACCTGTCAATGATCTCTTCATTGTCTTTGGAAACACCAAACCTCTCCAGTTCAAGTTTAAGATGGCAAAATCTTTCAATCATCTGAGGTACGGTTTCACCTTTCATGCATGTAAACAAATCAAATTCCTTTTCTAAAAACGATCGTTTGTTTTTTGATAATTTCTTCACCACCTGTACATTTTCTCTCTAAAGCTTCCCACAAACCTTTTGAAGTAGTTTCATCAAGTAATGAAATAATATCGTCTCGAACCGATTGATACAACAATGTAATCATTTTTTGTTCAGCACACATGTGTTTTACTTCTTGTTATGTGAATTCTTCAATTGTCAATAAGATTCCACCTTCTTTTGTTGGTTCTTTATATCCTAACTTCAATTTTAACCAACTCTCATGAGTGAATGCTTTTACCCAACCCTCAAACCGCTTTTTCCACCAGTTATAGTCCTCGATATTCATTAATTTCGGTGGCTTTTGTTGGTTTCCATACACATTATCATATTTCAAACTATCTGAAATCGTTTTTGAAATACTGCTTGTCTCCGACTTTGTTTTAGAAGTGTACGCGTTACAAAATGTGTTGTAAAATTCTTCGCCAACGCCCGACATCTTTGAATTGTGTCTTGAAACTTGCACCTTGTTTATCACCTGCAAAGAATCAAATAAACGATCAGTTTAAAAATGAACTGAATATATGAATAGTGTGTTATGGTGGAATCGATCTAGGACTCGTGCCAAAGACTCGCGGACATGATCCAATACTAGATGAATGAATGGACACCTCTTTACTCAAATGGGCCTATATGTACGTTGAGTAATAAATGGATCTTGAAATGTTCGAATGGACTTGAAATTATTCAATTGTCACTTGAATAAACTTTGAATACAAATGGACCAGACTACAACTCGATAGGTTTCTTCAACTATATGAGCTCACATATAATTCAAAGTTCAAACAAACACTTTGTCGACCGATATTGGGCCTTTCTCGTGATGACAGATGGACCCCCAATATTGACTTCTAAAATGCTATTGGACCAAAGTTCTTTTTATGTAAATTGGGCCGCAAAAGACTTTAGGAGCAAATTATTGTACAAATCGATAAATGTTGTCAATAATGAATCACATGGGCCGAAAATTTTGATTGGGCCGAGATGTTTTGATAAGTCAAAACTTATCAATGTAATCACATGGGCCAAGATAATGATCAGAAATATTGGACCGTTCCAAAACACTTGTGACTTTCAAAAAGTGGCCGGCTATTATATGATCACATGCAATTCCTAATTTCAATCCCATTGAGCCGACACCTTTTAAAACTTCACATGCAGATCAATGTTCAAGGATTTTTAAGTGGACCGCAAACATCACATGCAAGCTTTGATTCAATAAACCTACTGATAACACAAATATATGATTGGACCAAAACAATGACTTTAATGGACTGCTCAGAAAATCACGTGAAATAATTTATGGATCTGGGCACTGGATCGGATTGCCATTCATTCGGTTTATGATCCGACGATTGACAAAATGAAATAGAGTGTTAATCAACGAATGGCAATTCGTTCGGATTGTGATCCGACGATGACCTTCACATCACAAAAACCAAACTTGCAGTCGATCGAATGGTGATCCGTTCGAAGTGCTATCCGCCACTTGGACCTGTGAAACAAACAAATAAAGTGTTTAGTATCGAATGGCAATCCGTTCGGATTGCCGTTCGACGATTTGCACAACAAGTGAAATGTGAAAGTGTGAAAAGGATCGGATGGTGATCCGATCGAATCACCGTTCGACGATTGAAATACAAGTTAAATGCAATGAGTGAATTGAATTGGCAAAGTGTCGGATGGTGATCTGACACTTGACAATAGATGAAGAGGATCGGATGGTGATCCGATCGATTAGCCACTCGATGATTGTGCTTCAAAAATATATTCTCAATTTAAAATTCAACAATCTTGAAAATGAGCCGTCAAAACTATTGTTTCAATATGACTTTTTATGTGAATGGCTGACAACAACTTCACTCAATGAAGTTCTATTGGACCTTTGAAAGTAGTGGGCTGACACTATCACATTAAAGCATCACATGGGCCGATGTTCAGTTAAAGAATTAAGTCTGATTGGACCTCAACACTTTGTAATAATGAATTAATATTGGGTCTGATACAATTTCAGATTACATGTGACATATGCAATGGATCTGACAACTCTTAATAGTCACATGGATCGGATAGTGATCCGATCGAGTAGCCACTCGACACTTGACCTTTAACACATCAAACAAAATGCTTGTGGATCGGATAGTGATCCGATCGAGTAGCGGTTCGACACTTTGACACCACCCACTAGAAAATGGCCGACAATCACAATTTATATTCAATTCTTATTGGACCGCTATAACTGTTGCATTACTTATATTTCATGTGAACCTGATGTATGCTATTAATGAGCTACTGGCAAAACATGATCTCTATTGGGCCGACACTTTGGTGGACAAACAATTTTAAAATAGGCCAGACACTTAGTTCACGTGGGCTTTGAATATTGTGAACGAATTGACTGAGTATAATATTTGAACAAATGAACTAAGTATCGGATGGTGATCTGATCGAATCACCAATCGACGATTGTGCCACTACTTATTTGATTTGGATCGGATGGTTATCCGATCGGATAGCCATCCGATCGGTGACCATTTTCATGAACAGCAATAGTAACAGCCAGCATTTTTAACGTTTTCAGACCAGAAAATTCTCGATTTCTCACAAACCGTTTAGAATTAAGTTCTGAAAATTTGTAGGCTTGTAGATCAATGATTTTCGCACAACATGTCAAAATTTCAGCGATTTTTAACCATAAAATCTCGTTTAATTTTGCGTTTTTCAGTCAAGAACGTGAAGAAAAGGAGTAGAATGAGAAATTTGAAAAATCTGATGTGATTTTGACTCTGAATCTGAATCTGATGATTTCTGGTGCGAATTTGTGTGTTTGATCCGTGCAATCGAGCTCCCGCTCTGATACCACTTGTAGCACCGGTTTTCAACACCAAACGATTGCAAACCGATACGTGTGACGTGCGGAATCCGTACACGTACATGGACCGAACACAAGAACGTACTATAAATGTGATTCTATTAAAATTACGACAATTACAAGCACCACGAATCACCTTTGCAACTTTCTCTCTCTAGTTTCTCTCTCTAACCTTCAAAGCTCCCAAAAGTATGCAAATGGCCAAAAGTCCTAAAATGAAACACTAATGCTCCTATTTATAGGCCAACGAATAAGGGATTTCCCCTTATTTACAAGATTGCCACCTTGCCTTTTTCCCTACTTATAACACAATAAAATCACATTTTCTACTATTCTCTGCTACGAACTGGATTGACGGAGGCGATAGACATTACTGCACTTACACTTGGTATGGTTTATAATTATCTTCTTGTTTCATTGTTGACTTTATTGCAGCATATCCCATAGTAGGCCTTTGAGATTCATTTCTTATTGGTATATTTTTATCATTACTAGTACTAGGTGTATCATTTATATTAAAACTTTCACCAACTTTAATATTTATAAAATTTTCATTTAACTCCATATCTCTTACTTTAGTTATTAAATTCTCTATCCCAGAATCTTCTAAGTTAGGGATTATATTATTATCACTTTCCGTATCTGAACTCATTCCTATTTTTCTTTATAACCCTTAGGTATTTTCATGTTTTGTAAGAGTTGGATCAAAGGATCTTGTAGTCTACTTATTTTTTCTTTATCTTTCCTATTATCTGTTTTACTAGTATTAGCTATGTCAGACTTATTCATTTTCAGAGGAAGTATATTTAGTTTCAGTTAAAATAAATATACTTTCATCAGAATCTATATTATGAAGATCGTTAATTTGCATAAACTCTCCTTCATCTATCATTTTTTCAATATCCTCATCTATTTCAAATATTTTAAGATTTTTATTAAACTTTTTAGGACACTAATTTGCAAAATGTCCTTGCTCATGACAAATAAAGCATCTACATTTTTTAGGATTTTGTTTTCTTTTATATGTAGGCTTAAAAGTCTGTTTATATCCTTTTCTTTTATAGCATTTGGTTTTACGCTTTTTAAAATATCTTTTTTCTAAAATGGCTTCTTTTCTTATATTTTCTTTTAATCTTTCCATAGTAAAAAGAACTATCGCATCCTATCATTAAAGGCATTTTTGGGCTACTACAGCATAAAAATATTTTTCTTTTTAAGTTTTTACTCATTTTAGCTAGTATAGCATCTCCACACCACTCGCTCAATTTATCTCTAACATGTGTTATTCTTTTTCCTAAAGTATCAGTTGTTCCTGGGTTATATGTACTCATTAGTTTTTGTCCCCATGGGTCAGGTATCTTTGCGAAAAATAAGGGTAAATAATTAAATGTATCTGGTACTTTGTTATAGATATGGTAATAATAATCTTGAAAAACACAAATATATCTATCAATTTCACAAATATCACATAATTGTAGACGTAATAAAGCTATCAAATATTTTTGTATAGTTGCCGGGTCTTTATTTATATTACCTTCCCACAAAACTCTAATCTAAAAGCTTCAACAGCTCTTGTTATTATGTTAGCTATATTTTGATCTTCTGATTCAAATATGTAGTTTTTTGCATCAGGGCTTATGTTTTGCCAATATCTTAAGGCACTATTTAAAAGAGTCCTTTCTAAAAATCCATTTATTGTTTCAATGTCCATTTTATTAACAGAAACTGCTATCGTCAAAGCGGTTTCCCATTTATCTATTGCCTCTTCAGTATTGTTCACATAATCTATATCTAAATATATTCCAAAAGGATTAATTAGCTCATTTTTCATAACTTGGTATGGTTCATAATTATCTTCTTGTTTCATTGTTGGCTTTATTGCAGCATATCCTAGAGTAGGCCTTTGAGATTCATTTCTTATTGGTATATTTTTATCATTACTTGTACTAGGTGTATCATTTATATTAAAATTTTCACCAACTTTAATATTTATAAAATTTTCATTTAACTCCATATCTCTTACTTTAGTTATTAAATTCTCTACCTTAGAATCTTCTAAGTTAGGGATTATATTATTATCACTTTTCGTATCTGAACTCATTCCTAATTTTCTTTATAACCCTTAGGTATTTTCATGTTTTGTAAGAGTTGGATCAAAGGATCTTGTAGTCTACTTATTTTTTCTTTATCTTTCCTATTAGGACATGTAGACTCTAATAATTCCATAATTTTATCTAGTCTAAAAACTATATTTTCTCCATAAAATATGATAGTTTTTTGTATTTCTATCAAATCTTTATCTGTTTTTAAAGAATTTTCACTTTCTTTTAGTTTATTAAAATTATGGTTATCCATTAAGATGAATTATATTGCCAATCAGTATCATCATATACAAACTCAGAACTAGTCCATTCATATCTACTAAAATTAAAATCTTCGTCAGATATATAATTTTCATCAAAATCAACTTCAGAATCCAAATTTTCGTTTTCTATTAAATCATTTTGTTGATTTAATCTAAGCATGATAACTTTATTATTTATAAAGTTTAAATTTAATACAATTAAATTATCAAACTCAATTTCATGTAAAGTACTATCAATATCTAGAGCCCCCGCGAAGGAATTCTGCGTGGCTCTAATACCATTCAGAGCGGTATTTGCCGAAATATTTTGCCGGTTCAAAATTGACAACTCAAGTAAGTTATTATTTACAAAATTAAAGATTATATCAAAATTGTTTATGTTTATTATTAAAGTTAGCCACATATTAAATCTATTTTATATGACATAAATTTTTAAGAAAGACTTTAAAGTTAAAAAGAAATTTTTTTTTCTAGATTATAAAAACAAACATAAAATAAAACTTTGTTTGAATTTGTTTGTTAAAAGTTCCTTATAAAACCTAAGAGTGTCAATTATTTAAAAATATTTCAAAATTAAAAAGAACAAGGGTCCAACATGCTTCCGTACCTTTTTTTCCGTTTTGACCAAAATATTGACGGGTTACACCACGGGTCTTTTTACTAGGTTCTTTCACACCAAACCTAAGAGGCCTTAGGTAACTCCCCCTTGGATCCTTCAGCAATATCCAGCACAACCTGGTTTGGTTTCCTACCTCCGGTGTAAGGTAAAAAGAGACAGTTTAAGATTGGAGATTTTTTCTTTTTAATAAAGAAATATCTAAAAACAAAAAGAACACTCAAAAAGACTTTATAAGGAAAAGGGAAAGCTTTTTATTTCATGATGGATGATTTACAATGGAAGATGTTTAGGAAAGGTACAAAAGCTTAAGTAAAAATACAACACTTTTTTAGTACATCAAAGACTTGTTTAAACACTCGTAGAAGCTTGATGCCTTCCATCCTTTTTTTCCTTTCCTTTTTATAGCCTCCTTTTTTAGATAAGCCCCAACTCTTTCTCTTTGTCCTCTTCTTTTCACATGCTTTCCTTAAGACATGAGCCTTCTTGTAACTTTAACTTTGTCAGGAGGTCTTGAAAGTTTGTTTTTTATAAAGAAAGTCCACTCTTGGGAACTTGGGCTCCTTTTTCCATTATTTCCTCTTTAGCCACGTTCATCCTTGTATTCTAAAGTAGGTGGGCATGGGAAATGCAAATATTGACTTCATGTGGGTCTTAAAGGCTTGTTTAAATGCCTTATCTTCGAAAGGTAAAAATCTGATGATTTGAATATCTTTTTTGGAGTAAAGGATTTATAAAATCCTTAATTATCAGATGTTTGACCCTCATTTTGAGAATCAATACTCATAGTGTCTTTGTCTTTTTGTTTATAGCATATTGGACACATATCTCTTGGATTCATACCTTTTTTATGATCACTAAATAAGCAAATCTTTTCTTGAGCCTGAGGACTCGATTTTATTATGCCTTTTTCTAAAAATTGGATTTTATCCTCTAAATATTTTTTGGCTGATGGTGGAGTATTTTTTGCTAGAGAAATCATGACAGAAGAAAACATATTTTTTCCACCATATGTTCTAAACCCAATTTTAAAGGCAGCTTGCAATGCTTGTAGTATTACTTTAATTCCTAATCCTCTTCTGTAATGAACATCATTTTCATTAAAGTTATGAAAAATCTTGCTTTTAGTAATAACTGAATAAGTAAAGGCTAAATTAACCTTTTCTATCTGAATAAAGTGAAAAGCTGGATAATAAAATTCCTTATAAAAATCAGGACCTGCAGAAAAGAGTTTTAGAGCCATGACATCTTATGGAGTAATTGTGGGATTATTTAGATAACAATCTCTAACTCCATCTTTAACCCATTTTGGTAAAAAGGATATTTCGGGAAAATCGGGTAAAGTAAGATATATCTTATTGACTGCTCCTAAATCATACCAGTATCTTATCTCTTCAGCAGAGTTTTCTTGTAGATAATTGATTCTAGGGAAGATCCCTGTAAAATCAATATATCTTATATCTGTATTTTGAAGGGTATAAAGTTCCTTCATCTTGTACCATTGTTGCTCAACATAATTTGGTTGAGTTGGCAATTCTTGAAAAATATTTTTAAAAGTAGAAGTTTTCCCTGTATTATGGAAAAAGTGAAAAAGATTTTTCTTTAGGTTCTTCTTGGTCAGAGGTAAGATCTATCGTTTGTACTCCAACTGATGAAGTGGAAGGATTATCTCTTTTTTCCCTTTTTACTTCAGGATAAATGAAAGAAAGATCTATTCTTTCTTTTATGTGATGCTTTACCAGAAGCTTTATCTTCATACTGTCAAATTCATAAAATGATATCTTGGAATTTATGACAAGACAATTTCTCTCAATCAAATCCTTTATATCTGGGATCTTCTCGGGGATTGTTTCGATGATGTCTAACATTTCTCCCATATCTTTTGCAATTTCTTTTATCGACTTTATTTGTTTATCCATATGTTCCATATATTTATCCATCCTTTGGGCTAATTCTTGTTCCTCCATCCCTGGTTAAGAAATCTGCTAAAACATTTTTATCAGATTTTATTATTTCTATATCCAAATGATACTCAGATAGTAGTGTTTGCCACCTAATAAGTCTTTTATATTCTGGTTTAGAAGGCAAGTTATTTTTAATAAAAGCTTTTACCTGTGTATTATCTGTCCTTAGCAAAAATTTATTTGGTAATAAAAAATAATAAAGCTTTTGATAACTTTTAATAACAGCTAACAATTCTTTTTCATTTATATGATATCTTGTTTCAGTATCACTAAAAGTACCCGAACAATATCTACAAATACTTTCTCCTATTTTTTCTTTTTCAGAATTATAATCTATTCTCTTGAGTACCCCACTCCAATAGCATTCTGAGGCATCTGTTTCTAAAATAAGATTATCATTTTCTTTAGGAAGTTGTAATTTTGGTAGGTTTTTACAATATTCCTTAATCTTTTTAACTTGGTTTTCTAAATTTTTATCAAAAGTAAATATTTTATCTTTTTTAAGTAGATTTTGAAAGGGCTTTCTTAATTCTGCTAGATTTTTTATAAAATCTGAAGCATAATTTAATATACCAAGAAAACTTTTTACCTGTTTTTTATCTACTAACTTATTAGGAAAGGCTGTAATCTTTTCAAGAATGTGACTTTGGAGTTCTATTCCCTTTCCATCTATTTTCATCCCTAAAAAGTCTATTTTCTCTTGTAATAGACTAGTTTTCTTTTCAGATAAGGCTAGCCCATGTTTTATACATAGATCTGCAAAAATATCAAGATGTTTTAGATGCAAATTAACATTGTCTGATAAAATTAAGATATCATCTATGTAAACAAAAATAAAATCATAATCTTTGAATATTATATCCATTTTCCTTTGGAATATTTATGGTGCATTTTTTAATCCAAAAGGCATTACAAGCCATTCATATTGCTCTTGAGGAGTAGAAAACGCGATGCATTTTTATTTGCCAAAATCCACTTTTACAATCAAACTTAGAAATTCTTGTCCAATTTATTAGACTTTCTTTATGAGGTAAAAAATATCCATCAAAAACAGTATTATCATTTAATTTTTTATAATTTATCACCAACCTAGGCTTGCCTCTCTTAATTTCTGCATGTTTTCTTACTATGAATGCAGGAGAACTATGAGGGCTATAACTAGCTTTGATTAATTTTAAATCCAGGAGCTCTTTTATCTGGGAGCTAAATTCTTTTCGGTCTTCTGGATTATATCTCATAAGCTTTACTCTAATTTCTTTATGTTTGTCTTTCATTTCTAATTTTGCTGTTACTTGATTTTTATTCCAAAATTGTAATGGATTATCCGTATAACACTGTCTTAACTTATATTTTATATTTTATATTTTCTATGTGGTTATCTAAGTTTCTTAGATTTACTTGGTAATCTAGTGGTTCTTCTGGATAATATTCCAAAATTGGTATACCTTTTTCAAGTTTGGGTTTTTGTTTGTATCCTAAAGCACTACACTTTGTGCGTGTTGTAAAATTAATTGGGAATTTTCTCCCATGTGCATTTTTTATTCTTTTTACAACTATTAAGTGGTGACATGGTGTTTTTAGTATTATCTGATATACTATTATATCAAAAGTTATTTTGTTAAATCTTTCTACGAAATCATTTCCTAATAGTACATCTGATCCTGAATTATAAAAATAAAATGGTCAACATTTAACCATATATGATCCTATTAATATTGTTGGATTTTTTACTCCTCTTCTCAGAGGGATTATATCTTTTGAAAAACTAACACCGTTACAAGCTGTTAAATCTTCATGATATTCTATTGGAAAGCAATCAGGTTTACATATGCATAACCCTGATCCACTATCTATATAAGCAGCAAAGTTTTCAGCTTTATAATCTTTATAGGTTATTCCTATAGGGATGTATATACTTTTAGGACTTGTCATTTTGGTATATATATATCATCTTATCATTATATGTGATTTTTAACCCATAAGAGGTTATTTGATAAGGTTTAACATTTTCTAAAAAGGTTAATCCTAGCATAATTTCTAATGTATCATTTTCATCTTCATTACCTATTAACAATCTTAATGGAATTTTTTCTTCACCAAATTTAATTATAGTTTCTATGGCTTCATTTATTTCATGTAATTCACCATTAAAGTTAATATATTGGTGAGGTTCTTCTAACGGATATTTTTGCAAATGGCCACAAAGTTTGTGAATTATATAATTTCCATTTGCACCTGTATCTATTAGTATATTTATATGAGAGAATTTCTTCCCATTGAAATATTCTCCTTTTATTTTATAATTTCTTATACTATCTTCTTTAGCATTAATGATATTATAAAATCTACTAGAATTAGCCAGCCTTGCAAGGGGATGACTAACTACACCTTTATTTGAAAAGGATAATCTAGGGGTGATCTAGTTAGTTAATAGAATTGGTTTATCTTGTAAATCAAGACTTAATGGTCTTGAATCTATTTCCTCAATTTTAGGTAGGGTTGGTATTTGTATTTGGCATACTTCATTAAATAAAAAAGGAAAATCGATTGTATCTTTTATACTAAAACAATCGGAATGGTGAGTATTTGATATAGCATATGATATAGCATATGTAATAGAATATGGTCTATTTTGTTGTCTAAAGAATTTTTTTCTTTTAAAATCTTGTAATAAACTTAAAGTTTTATCAAAATCTTTGTCTTGGATATAATAGGAAATTCTTGGGTATATATTAAACTTTAGCTTACCATATTGCAAATTTCCTCTTAGTATTCCTAGACATGCTTCTTTTCTGTTTTGTATTCTATTATCCATGACTGCTAATTCTATGGGGGTATCTATACCTTCTTTAAAGGTAGATTTTATTATTATTTGAATAGCTCCAATGTGTACCCATCCCAAAGTCTTCCTTATTTCAGGCTTTATCTTTTGTAGTTTTTCTTGAATATCTTTTTTAGACAACAATGGTATCATTACTTTGTTAGATGTTATATTAATATCTAAAGCTCGTTCCTGAATATTCAATCCATAATATAGATGGTGATTTCTTGGTTTTATCCCCAACCTTTGTAAAGTATTTATATTAAATCCCGAATAATTCGATAATGGAAAATTTTCATGTTGTATTTGCTTTAACTTTTTCTTATCTAATAAAATTTCCTGTTTATATTCTCCTAGTTGCTCTTCTTGACAATCTATTATAAAATTATCTGTTTTACTAGTAGTAGCTATGTCAGACTTATTCATTTTCAGAGGAAGTATATTCAGTTTCAGTTAAAATAAATATACTTTCATCAGAATCTATATTATGAAGATCGTTAATTTGTATAAACTCTCCTTCATCTATCATTTTTTCAATATCCTCATCTATTTCAAATATTTTAAGATTTTTATTAAACTTTTTAGGACACTTATTTGCAAAATGTCCTTCCTCATGACAAATAAAGCATCTACATTTTTTAGGATTTTGTTTTCTTTTATATCTAGGCTTAAAAATCTGTTTATAAAAGAAAAGGAAAGCATATAAAAGACTTTTAAGCCTACATATAAAAGAAAACAAAATCCTAAAAAATGTAAATATTTTATTTGTCATGAGGAAGGACATTTTGCAAATAAGTGTCCTAAAAAGTTTAATAAAAATCTTAAAATATTTGTAATAGATGAGGATATTGAAAAAATGATAGATGAAGGAGAGTTTATACAAATTAACAATCTTCATAATATAGATTTTGATGAAAGTATATTTATTTTAACTGAAACTGAATATACTTCTTCTGAAAATGAATAAGTCTGGCATAGCTACTACTAGTAAAATAGATAATTTTATAATAGATTGTCAAGAAGAGCAATTAGGAGAATATAAACAGGAAATTTTATTAGATAAGAAAAAGTTAAAGCAAATACAACATGAAAATTTTTCATTATCGAATTATTCGGGATTTAAAATAAATACTTAACAAAGGTTGGGGATAAAACCAAGAAATCATCATCTATATTATGGATTGAATATTCAGGAACGAGCTTTAGATATTAATATAACATCTAACAAAGTAATGATACCATTGTTGTCTAAAAAAGATATTCAAGAAAAACTACAAAAGATAAAGCCTGAAATAAGGAAGACTTTGGGATGGGTACACATTAGTGCTATTCAAATAATAATAAAATCTACCTTTAAAGAAGGTATAGATACCCCCATAGAATTAGCAGTTATGGATAATAGAATCCAAAATAGAGAAGAAGCATGTCTAGGAATACTAAGAGGAAATTTGCAATATGGTAAGCTAAAGTTTAATATATACCCAAGAATTTGCTATTATATCCAAGACAAAGATTTTTATAAAACTTTAAGTTTATTACAAGATTTTAAAAGAAAAGATTTCTTTAGACAACAAAATAGACCATATTCTATTACATATGCTATATCATATGCTATATCAAATACTCACCATTCCGATTGTTTTAGTATAAAAGATACTATCGATTTTCCTTTTTTATTTAATGAAGTATGCCAAATACAAATACCAACCCTACCTAAAATTGAGGAAATAGATTCAAGACCACTAAGTCTTGATTTACAAGATAAACTAATTCTATTAACTTCCCCTAGATTATCCTTTTCAAATAAAGGTGTAGTTAGTCATCCCCTTACAAGGTTGGCTAATTCTAGTAGATTTTATAATATCATTGATGCTAAAGAAGATAGTATAAAAAATTATAAAATAAAAGGAGAATATTTCAATGGGAAGAAATTCTCTCATATAAATATACTAATAGATACAGGTGCAAATGGAAATTATATAAATCACAAACTTTGTGGCCATTTGCAAAAATATCCGTTAGAAGAACCTCACCAATATATTAACTTTAATGGTGAATTACATGAAATAAATGAAGCCATAGAAACTATAATTAAATTTGGTGAAGAAAAAATTCCATTAAGATTGTTAATAGGTAATGAAGATGAAAATGATACATTAGAAATTATGCTAGGATTAACTTTTTTAGAAAATGTTAAACCTTATCAAATAACATCTTATTGGTTAAAAATCACATATAATGATAAGATGATATATATACCAAAATGACAAGTCCTAAAAGTATATACATCCCTATAGGAATAACCTATAAAGATTATAAAACTGAATACTTTGTTGCTTATATAGATAGTGGATCAGGGTTATGCATATGTAAACCTGATTGCTTTCCAAAAGAATATCATGAAGATTTAACACCGTGTAACGGTGTTAGTTTTTCAAAATATATAATCCCTCTGAGAAGAGGAGTAAAAAATCCAACAATATTAATAGGATCATATATGGTTAAATGTCCACCATTTTATTTTTATAATTCATGATCAGATGTACTAGTAATACTACAAGCATTGCAAGCTGCCTTTAAAATTGGGTTTAGAACATATGGTGGAAAAAATATGTTTTCTTCTGTCATGATTTCTCTAGCAAAAAATACTCCACCATCAGCCAAAAAATATTTAGAGGATAAAATCCAATTTTTAGAAAAAGGCATAATAAAATCGAGTCCCCAGGCTCAAGAAAAGATTTGCTTATTTAGGGATCATAAAAAAGGTATGAATCCAAGAGATACGTGTCCAATATGCTATAAACAAAAAGACAAGGACACTATGAGTATTGATTCTCAAAATGAGGGTCAAACATCTGATAATTAAGGATTTTATAAATCCTTTACTCCAAAAAAGATATTCAAATCATCAGATTTTTACCTTTCGAAGATAAGGCATTTAAACAAGCCTTTAAGACCCACATGAAGTCAATATTTGCATTTCCCATGCTCACCTACTTTAGAATACAAGGATGAACGTGGCTAAAGAGGAAATAATGGATAAAGGAGCCCAAGTTCCCAAGAATGGACTTTCTTTATAAAAAACAAACTGTAACAATTCTCGCCAAAATTATTATTTCTTATTTTATTAATGTCCATTAGGAAACCCTAATTGAGACCCCCAAGTAGTATGGCATGACCCATAATTTTTCAGAACAATCGAAACTTGGATCTGGGCCCCCTAAAACTCAAGGGGGTATTCCCTAATTGATAATTATCCTCAAAACCGTTTGTAAAACATGAATTTCATTGAATGTTGACTCACCTGGGCTATGTGGGACACGAGGCTACCCTACCCTAAAAGGGTAGCTGTCGCGCCACGCGCAGGGACCAGGTGGGTTTGCCGCGACGCGCGATAGGAGCCAAAATTCAGTATATATATCAGGGGTTTGGCACTTGCATGGAATGTTTGTTACGATGAAAAATTGAGCTACGTATGTTTAGTTATACACTGTTTCGTTCAAAATAATCAAAATCCCGACCCTCTGCTGTGACAACAGGGTAATAACTCGATCACTGCTACGATACAATGTCCGATCGATTGAAACCAATCCGATGGATGTTTAAGTGCTGCCCGTATTTGGGCTATACTTTGTCATTCATCGTGAGGATTTTGATTTTGTGAGTTTATCGTAAATGTTGTATTAAGTTATTTAACCTAGTTTCGTTTGCATTATTTAACTAGGTTACCAGGCTTAATCAGTAGGCGAAACTCTGCTCGTCTAAACTTGCAGTGTGAGTCATTCTCTTTTTATCAAATTGCTTTCCCAAAACCCTATTTGTTTCAAAGTTATAATTACATGGATTAAGTCTTCGTAATCTTCATTTACTGCTGGTATGTGGGGTTTTGTATACATTACTTGATACCCGTCACCATTGGACAACGGGATAGCCAATGGGTGACCTGACCATAGTCACAGATCCGGTCTAGTGACAAATACCGATTTGGGGTAATTGGTTGATAGAAACATTATAATCACCCTTAATACTGTATATTATAACAATGTGTCATTTTGAACAATGTGAATGACTTGCCAGTATTTCCCCGTTGATAAAATCTTTTTAAACATGTTTCGGGTGATTTACTGTGACCCAGGGAAAGTGCCGCGTAACACTAAAAGCTTGAAGATGTGGCTCAGTAAAATAAATAAACATGTTTTGTAAAACAGGGAATTTTCTCGTGAAATTCCTTTAATGTAAATTACGGGGTTTGCCCCAAATTATGAAATAAAATAATTGGGCATTTTCAGTTTTCATGATCCTGTTAACATTTCCGCTGCCAAATTAAATACCACGGGTTTCTGTCCCGCGGCTTCTGAACCGGGTAAAACCGGGACGGGGGCCGTGACAGAAAAAGGTGGTATCAGAGCCACTGATTTAAGCCCATTTAAGTATTTAGAAATACCTAATTCTCCAAATTTCCACTCAATGGTGTTTTCGGGTTATCCCTTCGGCAAAAGGCTGTTTTTGATAGTTTACGAGCCCCCCACGCTCAAGATTTCCTTACTGTTATCCCGATCGAGGGCTTGGGGCAATGTATGTCGGCAGTAGAATATCGGTCTGTCCTCAAATATCGTTTGATGATACCGTTGTACCCTGAGGATGAACCGTGCCCTGTTTGTCGGAAGGTGTGTCTTGATAGCTTCGGGGAACATGCCCTTCACTGCAAAGAGCTTCCTGGCTTCAAGTACAGACACGATCTGGTTAGAGATGTGTTGTTTGACGTTCTCAAGCGAGCTGGTATCGCTGCTAAAAAAGAGGCTCCGGTTAATTTCCTAACGGACCCGAAGGAGGGGAGGTCTTCCCTTCGACCAGCCGATGTGCTGGTTTTTGGATGGTCCGGGGGTAAGCATGCTTGCATTGATCTCACGGGGGTGTCGCCTCTTGCCGGTTTCAGGGGCAGTGGTTTTGTTTCAGGGCAGGCGACGCGGAAGGCTGAGGCGGGGAAAATATCCAAGCACGAGCAGGCCTGCATAGATAATCAACATGCCTTCATTCCTTTCGCGTTCGATACCTTTGGTTGTCTGGCCCCTGTGGCGTCCGGTTTCTTGAAGCGGGTTCAAAAGGCAGCACTTGCGCATGCGACAGTGTCTGTAGGCCATAGTTATGTGTTTAGCCGAGTAGGATTTGCAATTCAAAAGGGGGTGGCGGCGCAGCTTGTTGCCCGTCTACCAACCCATGATTTGTAAATTGCTCTAACCTTCTAAATAAATAAATCCAATTTCACTTTAATAACATTCTAACTAGGATTTTTGTGTTTCTTTATATATTAATAGCATGAATGAGTTGTCTGAAGCTCTTCAGAACCTCACTATCCATTCTACTGACATGGAAGTTCCCAGGGGTTTTTCCGGTTATCTGGCCGACACTGAAGAACCAATGGAATTCCAGGCCCAGCCCCAGGAGAAACCAAAGCCGAAAAAGAGAAGGAGAATCTTGGACTGGAAACGTGGGCGTAGGAAGAAGCCAGCTGCACAGAAGGTTAAAAAGACTGAGGATCTAAAGGAAAAGGAAAAGAGATTGGAGAAAGTTCAGGGCAAGCCCGGGAAATGCCACCGTGGGAGGAGCTTGATCGCAAACTGGCAAATTGTGACCTTATCGGACCTGCCAATGAAAACCTCTTCAATTACGCCGCTGAATCACAACTTCCAGTTAATTTGGCACCTACTATCCCAGACCCCATTATCAACCACCAACTTCTACCCGGAGAATTGGAGGAGTGGTGGACAAGCGATTGGCAATTTCAGAATTTCATGAATAACCCCAACGTCTATTTTCCCCAGTTTGACCCTGAGCCTGCACCAAACTCACCTATGAGCACAGAAAACTTAGCTGAACTCTGCCGCTACGACGAGGAACTGGTGGATGCGGGAAACCGGATTCGTGACGTGGGGGAAAAGATCTCATGGAAATACGACGAGAGGGAGCGTCGTTTCTGAAAGGCCAGCCGACGGAGTGAAATGTTTGTGTAATAATAATAATATAAAAACAATACAATAATAATAATAATATAATATGGTTTAATAATAATTAAAATAAAACTTTTGTAAAATAACTGGTGTGTATCGATGCATACTAATATATAAAAATATATAAAAGTCGCAAAGACGACAATTTTGGCTATATGTGTTGACTTGATTATATGTGATTATCCTGTTATGTGTTTTGTTGTTATATATAGTTTGTGACAATAATTTATATATATATCTTGTTAATTATTCAGATGGCAAACGTAAAAAACCAACCGACAAACGAAGTCAACCAAGCTGAACAAAATATTGAAGACCAGTTTCTTAATAGGCAAGACATAGAAAATATCATTGCCCAGGGAATAGCTAATGCTATCCCAGTAATCATTGCTGCTGCAAGAAATACCGTTGAACCTTCGCAAGCCAACCACAGCAAACGTACTCGCGATGACAATTTCAGTAATAGTGTAAATGGAGGCGGTAACAATAACAATGATAATGTGGTTCAGGCCCCATTTCTTAAGAAAATGAAAGCTGCAACACCTGGTTGCACTTACAAGGAATTTCTTGCCTGTAAACCGGTTGAATTTGCAGGCAATGAAGGGGCAACTGCCGCACTGCGATGGTTGGAGAAAACCAAAGCAGTAATTAAAATAAGTAAATGTGCCGAGGAAGACAAAGTTATGTATGCGTCACACCTTTTTAAAGAAGGAGCATTAAAATGGTGGAACACGGTGCTACAAGCCAAGGGAAGTGACGAGGCTTATGCTATAAATTGGGAAGAATTTAAGAGATTGATGGAAAGAAAATTCTGTCCCGAATATGAAAAGGAACAAATGACAAATAAGTTCCTGAACCACCGGATGGTGGATATTGTCACACCCTGGCTTTGCGGAAGCGTGGTTAATTTGGTGTGACTTCTTAATACCATAGCTTAACCATAACAAAGCTATATGAAATAAAATCATGCAAGATCATCCATAGATTAAGTTTTAAAAAAACCAAAGTAACATAACATTGTCTTAGGGACTTACAACTTCATAACATAAAACATTGTCTTGAAAACATAAACATCAACATGAAATAAACGCAGTTTAAGATTTGTGACTTGTCCAGGAAAGAGTCACATTTCCTAAACTGGGAAGACCTTGGAACCCTTATGCAGCGGGAAAACATAACATACCGCGCCAGATCTTTAATTTCCTGAAATACATGTAAGTTGAAAAATCAACAATAATGTTGAGCGAGTTCATGTGTAAGTGAGTAAGTAAACCTTTGTGAGTATAAAAATAGTCTTGGTATGTAGCAAATAAGGGAATTGAGATCACCAATGGTTTGCAAGGCCACTGATATATGTGAAGTGCAAATAGGGAGACTCAAACCTAGCAGATTTCGCCACGGCATTAGTATGTGGACAAAGTCACCCCAAGGTCCGTTTCTAGTTTGGCCTGGGGCTGGGCTCGCTACACCCAGATAGATCTACCGCTCCTGTCCCTCGGTCCTGCCATGAGGACTAATGGCCTCATATTGCTCCTACCCACTCACATGATCTAAGTAGTAAACCTCCTTACGCTAACCATACCGTGTATAAAGTACTTGTAATCAAAGTAACATGTATTTCACCCCCGCAGTTAAGAAAACTGAAAACAGTTAGAGAAAAGGGGGACATGAACTCACAGTGGTGCGTCTCTACCAAGTATGCCTCCAAATCGATCAGCTGTATGACGACCTACACGTGCTAACTCTATTAGACGGATGGCCGTGCCTTAGCTTTATGGTTTAAGTTTTTGGGAAATAGTTAGGCAACTATTTCGTGTTTACATTCTGTATATACTTGGTAGTTATTTCTCCTTCCCAAGGATGGGAGATTTAATATATGTGCGTTCGTATAATTCGGATTACATTATTAAGTCTCACTTAATATATTTTATTTCTAACTCCCAAAATATAAGTATTCTTCTCAAAAATATTATATTTTAATACATGTGATTTTCCCAAAATAATACTTAGTAATATTATTTTTACCCTAAAAATAATATTTATGTAGTTCACAAAATAATCATAAACACTTATACAAGTGATGTTGTGAAAAATGTATACTAAATATATTTATGTGTCACGTTTTATTTTGTGAAATCCCACCTCCGATGTTTTGTAAGTATAGTCGTGGCGAAACTTATATTTTGAAAACAAGTCAAAATGTATTTCTAACACTTATAGTGAAAATATTTCTAAGTGTTAGGCTTTTGGAAAAATTTCGCCAGAGTTTCCTCTGTAACTGGAGGTGGCCACGCTTTCAAGCGTATCATTTTCTTTTATAAACCAAATCAACAATCTTCTTATTCAATCAAAACAATGTTCAAACCACAACTAGTCAAAATATGTATATAAATCGCATAAATTTCATGAACTTGTGATTTATCCAAACTATGAAGTAAATCTCATTACTTTTAGTGGATCTTTATATAAAACAATCCGATTTCGTAAAAACCTCGTTTTTAGAGAAGTTCCGTCTTTACAACTTCTTGTCATCTTTCACAAAAATAGTTATTTTGTCGATACTTTGTGCTACACAAGTGTTTACACACTTGTGTGTTCTAAAAACCATTCTTGTTAGTGTAAGATCCGTCTTTAGAAAAATATGATTTCTTGACACTCGGTCCTTTAAAAATACCACCTGTAGATCCGTAGATCTATTAGTTTTAATCACTATTTTACAAGCTAAAACACTTTTACACAAGTTCATGATTCGAGTGTGGTAGAGTTTCATCTTCTAACCCTTGTTATACAAAAACAAGCTTTATGTCATAATCCAAGATCATGACTAAACCGGGTTAAATGATGATCCGAGCTACCACAACATAGATCGGGTCCAAATAATCACACAAATCAAATACTACAACATTTACACAACTTATAAGCTTTTAACCACCAATTTTAGTGTTTTTAGTAGACTTTTGTGTATCATCTTGTATGTTTACGAGTTTTAACCGTTACAAATCATATTAACCACTTCAAAATAGATCGAGTAGGTGATTTAAGCAACATACCACTAGCTCGAGGCTAGGGAAGAATCTATGCGAAAAATGCGTGGATAAAAGCAAGATAAAGAGGTCCTTAGCCTTCCGCATGCACCAAGACTCCTTATATGCGACCCTTAACACTTGTAGATGATTGGAATGTGATGATCAAAGTCGAAAGGTGGTGGTGGTGTTGCTTGTGTCTTCGGCCGAGAACCAAAGGGAGGGAGAGAGAAGTGTGTTTGTTGATTTGTGTGTTGTGAAAGAATGATAGTCCAAGTCTTGATCTTATAGGCTAATCATATGTTTATTATCCAAGAGGTCTTGTGTAGCCTTGATATTAGGCATAAGTGTTTAAAATAATCATGTAAGTACAATGGGGGGGTCACATAGTGACCGAGTTCGGTCAAGGGGGGGGGGGTTCTAGTTCAAAACCAACTAAATGTTAAGTATATAGTTAGGTTAAGTAAGTTAGTTAAGTGCTTAACCCGGTTAGTTGTGTGTCACGCGTTACAATGGGTGTTAGGGTATTCAGGGACCCTAACTGGCTCAGAAAAAGATAAATAATGAGAATGACAATATTTTCATGTTCCGGGTATAGTCCGGTTGTTCGATTGGATAGTAATCCGTTAAAGTGCTTAACAAAGCTTTAAAGTGTCGTTAATACCCTTTTTAGTGACACAACTCATTTCTGACACTTTGGAAAGTGTCTAGTAATATTTTTCTCATGTTTTGGCACTTTATTAGTTAGCTGAAAGCTGAATTATTATGTAAAGTGCTGAATTTTGTACTTAGAGTACGTTTTAGGCATATCCAGTCATTGTGACTTATTCCTAGAGACGCAGTTCTACAACCCTTGTATCCCTACACTCACCACTAGTGTAGCAAAATAGTTCTGGCTCATACAGGCCTTAGAGGCAGTGTCTGCCTGATGCTGGCTCTATCAGCATGTTCAATAGGTTATCCGTTAAAGTGCTACTGTGCTTTTGGTGCATCATGTTTGTCACTAAGGTTCAGCATGTAAATAATTTAGTGACAGCAAGTAAAGTATGATGCAAGTAAGTAAATGTATCAGAAATCAAGTAGCAGTTTATTCACAAGTTCAAGCAAGCACAGTAATTAAGCAGTAATTAATTATTAATTAAGTCCTACGGATACCTGGTTTAGTGAGGGTTGTCACAGATATTGACTGTCGAGGGTATACTTCGACATTCTTCGAGTATGATAGAGTTGTACCAACCCTGGCTTCGCCAGAACCAGTACTTATTTCTCGCTATATTTGGGGTTTGATTAGCGAGATTCGTGATATCGTCAAAGCTGCGAGACCCCGCACGATTGACGATGCGGTGGAGTTAGCCAACACCTTAACTGACGTGCTGGTATGCACGAGAGAAGAAAATAGGAAAAAAGAATTAGCCCAAAAGATTACCCAAGGGTTACGTGGGGGTAATAATTTCAAGAAAAAGGGAACTGGGCAATCTTCATCTTCCATCCTGCCATTCTACAAAAATTGTAAAAAGAAACATTTTGGAAGATGTAATGAAATCTGCAACTTCTGCAAGGCTCTGGGACATTGAGAGGAGCAGTGCAGGAGGAAAACAAGGATCTGCTACAATTACGGGGAAGCTGGACATTTTAGACCAGAATGTCCTAAGCTGGTCAAGCCAGCCGATAACAAGGCTAAACCTGCTGAGGGAACTAATAAGAAAAATGCAAGAGCCTTCCAGCTGACTACCCAGGAAGCAGATCTAATCCCCGATGTAATAGCTGGTACGTTTCTGGTACACGACATTTACGCGAAAGTATTATTTGACTCTGGTGCAAACCAAAGTTTTATAAATACTTCATTCAGCCTAACTCTTAACCTACCCTTAACCAAACTTAGACAAGTTTTTATGGTAGAAACGGCAGATGGGAATTATGTTAACATAGATAAGGTTTTGCAAGAAGGAAAGATAGAACTCTTAGGCCATAAATTCTCTGCAAACCTGTTACCTATGAATTTAGCTGGATTCGATGTGGTGTTAGGAATGGATTGGTTAGTAGCCAACCATGCTCGAATCCTCTGTGATAAGAATTCCATAGAAATTCATACACCCACAGGAGAAATAGTTGTGGTTACAGGAGATAAGCCATGAAAGCCAATGAAATTCATTTCAGTAATGAAAGTGACCAGTTATTCAAGAAAACAAGGAATAGTGTATATGATTTCGGTAGTCATTGACACTAAAGGTAAGGAAATTAAAGAAATCCCGGTAGTATCAGAATAGCCGGATGTATTCCCAGAAGAACTACCTGGATTACCACCCAATAGGGAAGCAGAATTTAGAATTCATCTAATTCCTGGAACTACACCGATAGCTAAGGCACCTTATCGGTTAGCACCCACCGAAATGTTAGAATTGAAAAAGCAATTAGATGAATTACTAAGCAAAGGATTCATACAACCTAGTTCATCCCCTTGGGGAGCACCAGTATTATTTGTGAAAAAGAAGGATGGTTCGATGCGAATGTGTATCGATTATAGGGAACTAAATAAGGTAACAATTAAGAATCGATACCCATTACCTAGGATTGATGATCTCTTCGATCAACTTCAGGGAGCTAGATATTTTTCTAAGATAGACTTGCGCTCCGGATACCATCAGCTGAAGGTACAAGAGGAAAATATACCTAAAATAGCTTTCAGGACTAGGTATGGTCATTACGAGTTTACAGTCATGCCCTTTGGGTTAACGAATGCTCCTGCAGCATTCATGGACATGATGAATAGGATCTGTAAGCCGTATTTGGATAAATTTGTAATTGTCTTTATTGACAATATACTTATTTATTCCAAAAGCCAGGAGGAACATTGTGAGCACCTGCATGCACTCTTAACTTTGTTAAGAAAGGAAAAGCTTTATGCCAAATTCTCGAAGTGTGAATTTTGGCTACAAGAGGTGCAATTTTTAGGACACATGGTGAATCAAGAAGGTATACACGTGGATCCTTCTAAGATAGAAGCAATCATACAATGGAAAGTCCCGTAATCTGTAACGATCCTAAATAAAACCGACACCCTCGAATATTTTTCTGACACCCTAATATATTTCAAAATATCCCAATATGTCCCTAAATACACCCTATATGCGAAAACGGGCCTCAAATATATTAAATAGTATTAAAAATAAAATAAAAATCTGAATTTTAAGTTGAGGCGGGCCGAGTGAACCCCACCTCAACTTTACGCGGGCTGCGAGCGTCCCAAAATGTGGCACAGCCCTGGGCCGCCACGTGGCCCAACACCCGGCGGAGCTAGTTGTCGACTCAACCCAGCTACGTGTTGACCCAGCTTTGACGCGGGCCGCGTAAGCCTTGTGCTTATGTTACGCGGTCCGCGAGAGACCCAGGTTCAGCAACTATATAAGAATGGCCTCGGGATTTCATTTCCGATCGTTCAAAATCATTTCTCAATCTCACTTTCTGAATATTAGGCATAATACGCGGGTATTATACCCCTAATTAGCAAGGTTCTGCTCCGTTGTAAGTATTATAACCCCTGGATACGTATTAGATACACTGCCCGATTGATCTAGGGTTCCGTAACGGCTGTCGTGGTTCTGCCCGACGTAGTCGTTGGAATACCGTCTCGGGGAGGGTATTACTAATGTTAAAATGGGTTATTATACTAACGCGTGTGCTTTTGTGTAAATTATAGATAATACTCAGGAAACCCTTACGGAAGTTCTAAGACAGCAATGTGAGTTGATCCACTTTTTGTAAACCTTTTTGGTGAACTGTTTATACAAAACCTTAAATATTTTTCCATGCGAATAACAGTTATTGAGTATTTGTATGAATACAATTATGGTGAGTATGTTGGGGTTTTGTATACAAAATTTGTTACCACCTGGTCAAGGAGTAACATTTCCACAAGTCGGGTTCGACAGTACCATGGATGTTAATTGATATATCTTGGAAACAAATATAATTGCGAGATCGCCCTCACTACTGTACACCGTGAAATGAGTTTTATTTAAACTTGATTAAACTGGGATTCAGTCACCAGTATTTTCCACTGACAAATGCTTTTAAAACGCATTTCAGGTAACAAAATGTGAAAGCCAAATAGAAGCCAGCTGGACAGCACTGAAGGCTTGGAAAAGTGGCAATAAAAGTTACCTAAAATAAAACAAATGTTTTTATTAAATAAAATAGGATTTATTCCTATGGAAACGTGTGTACTATGAACTTGGGTTTTATCCCATGTATTTAATACTATGAAAATGTAGTATTTTACTCTGATCAAATATTTCCTAACTACGGTCCTGATGAAAAATTCCGCTGCCAATATTGAATATACATGCGATACCACCGAAACTGGCTCGCGGCCGCCCGTTCCCGGGGATCAGGGATCGGGGGTTGCGACAGAAGGTGGTATCAGAGCTAAGCCACTGATTCAGCCACAGAAGTGTTCCGCTGACATCAAAATTTAATCTGTTAGGAAATAAATTGTGGAAATACGTGCATAATTGTATTTATTTATTATGTGTTATTTGACTATTTGTTAGTTTACAGTATGAGTGACCAAGAACCATCTGACGCGTACCGTCAATTTTCTGGTTCGCCTAGAAGCGAAGGCACCTCCTCTTCTCAGCCTGCCCTCTCGGGGTATTCTGCTGATACAGAAGAAGGAATCTATGTGTTTAAGGCTCAGTCAGAAGAGCCATTTCCTCAGAAAAAGAGGGGATGGTTCAGTAGAAGGGCACACGAGCGTAGAAAACGTATGAAAAAGTTACAAGACCAAAGAGCCTTAGCAGCAGCCAAGAGAGAGACAGATGCCTATGCCCAGGATATGATCAATAGGGGAATAGCCAACATCCACATACTAGCAACCACTGCAGCTGACCCTAATCTTGAACAGATAATAGCACCCCAACCACAACTACCAATCCCTGACCAACCGATGGAGTTAGAAAACCCTGAAAACCAAGTAGAGATGCATGATTTCAACCCGGAGGAAATCCCTAGGGTACCAGCACCAAATCCCTTACACCCAAATTACGACCCCTGGTGGGACGACGTTAGGGACTATGTGCAACGTTACCCGATACATGAAGACATGCCTATGCCGAATTTAGGATCCCACCCAGGTTTGGACCCTCTCGATCCCTATTACAATAACGATGCATATATTAGGGAAATTTTAGAAGATCCTTACCAATTTCAGGCACCTTCACCTCCATATCAGGAACCCGCACCCCAGATTCCGAACCCAGTCCTAGAACCTGCACCCCCAATGAGTGCAGAAAACGTCCAAGAACTTAGGACATTTGGTGAGGAAATTTTAGAGAGCAGTGAGAGAATGCGACAGGTGGGAGAGCGTCTCGTATGGAAGTACGACGAGCGCAATATGGATTTCTGGATGAATCCATATCCGTAGATGTGATGGTGGAGATGGTAATAGTAATAATAATAATATAATAAAATAAAATATGTGTGTACGGATGCCTACTATTATTAGTGTGATTTTATTTCAGTCGGTAATGTAATTTTCATTTCAGTACTGGTGTGTAATAGATGCCTAATATATGAATAGATTAAAGTCGCAATGATCGACGCTTTTGGCTAAATTGCGTATCATATGAATTACTATATTAGATATTATTTTGTGATATTAATACGGGGTAAATGTTTAAAATTCAGATGGCCGACCAAGGAAATCAAGTAAATCTGGATAATAACCCGGAAAACCAGAACGATAATATTCAGAATGACGATAATCTGAATAATGAGAATCCGAACAACAATAACAATGGAAACCAAGTGGATAATAGTGCTATCCAACACATAGTGGCACATGGAATTATAGATGCAATGCCATTTATTCTTCAAACTGTTAAGGATGCTGATAATAAAAGTAAACATAGCAGTAAGCGACCAACTGAACCAGAAAACAGCGTGAACAATGGACCCGTATTTCAAATGCCCATTCCCAAAAGAAGAAGAACCATGCCTTATGGTTGTTCTTACAAAGAATTCTGGTCCTGTAAACCAATAGAATTCTCGGGCAATGAAGAACCCATTGCAGCTCTACAATGGATAGAGAAGACTGAGGCTGTTCTGAAAATAAGTAAATGTGCGGAAGAGGACAAGATAATGTTTGCTTCCAATCTATTTAAGAATTCAGCATTAGAGTGGTGGAACACTATCCTCCAATCTAGAGGAAGTGATAGGGTATACAATATAGACTGGGAAGAATTTAGGAGCATGGTAGAAAGGAAATTCTGCCCTCCTAATGAAAAAGAGCAGATAGCAAACAAATTCCTAAATCTTAGGATGAATGGAGTGGATAGTAAGGGGTACACAAAGTTATTCTTTGAATATGCTAGAATAGTACCAACCCTTGCATCACCAGAACCGGTATTAATCTCCCGTTACATATGGGGATTAATTGGAGAGATTAGACACGTAGTCAAGGCAGCTAGACCTCAAACTATAGAAGAAGCTGTAGAACTAGCAAATACCTTGACAGATGAATTAATCCGTACTAGAAAAGAAGACCAGAGGAAAAACCTAACCCAAAGGCTTACTCAAGAATTCCGTTAGGGGAATTATAACCGTAGGAATATAGGTTCTACCTCTGCACCATTTTGCAAGGTCTGCAGGAAAAAGCATTCGGGAAAATGCTCCACTCTTTGCAATTTCTGCAAAATACCAGGACACAAGGAAGAAGATTGCAGGAGAAAATCCAGTAATGGACTATGCTACAACTGTGGAGAAAAAGGCCACATCAAGCCGAATTGTCCGAAATTGGCTCCAGCTGTGAACAACATGAACACTAAAAATGCTAGAGCATTTATTCTAACTGCAGATGAAGCCAAGAAGATTCCAGATGTAATAGCTGGTACGTTTTTAGTTAATGATGTTTTTGCTAAGGTATTATTTGACTCTGGTGCAAACCAAAGTTTTATTAATACTTCGTTTTGCAAACTTCTAAATCAGTCATTAACTAAACTACCACAAGAATGTTTAGTAGAGACAGCAAATGGGGAAACTGTTAGAATTTCTGAAATCTTGCAGGGAGCAAGAATAGAATTTTTAAATCAAAAGTTTATTGCAAACCTTTATCCAATGAATCTGGCAGGATTTGATGTTGTTTTAGGAATGGATTGGTTAATAGTCAATAAAGCCAGTATTTTGTGTGATCAAAAGTCAATTCAAGTACATTCACCAAAAGGTGAAAAGATCACAATTAAAGGAGATAAACCCTTTAGGTCTACTAAATTCATTTCTGTGATGAAAACTGCAAGTTATATAAGAAAAGGATCATTAGTGTATTTGATTTCCATAATCACTAACACTAAAGGAAAGGAATTAAAAGACATTCCAGTAGTATCTCAGTTTTCAGATGTATTTCCGGAGGAATTACCAGGACTACCGCCGAATAGAGAAGTTGAATTCAGAATTCACCTGCTACCAGGAACAGCACCGATTGCCAAAGCACCTTACCGTTTGGCACCAGCCGAAATGCAGGAACTGAAGAAACAGTTAGACAAATTATTAGAGAAGGGATTCATACAGCCAAGTTCGTCGCCATGGGGAGCGCCGATACTGTTCGTTAAAAAGAAGGACGGATCAATGCGTATGTGCATTGACTACCGTGAATTGAACAAGGTCACGATAAATAACCGGTATCCATTACCGAGAATCGATGATCTGTTCGATCAACTGCAAGGAGCTCAATTTTTCTCTAAAATCGATTTAAGGTCAGGATATCATCAATTAAAGCTACAGGAAGAGGATATTCCTAAGACCGCATTTAGAACAAGGTATGGTCATTATGAATTTACTGTCATGCCATTTGGTTTAACCAATGCCCCAGCTGTATTTATGGACATGATGAACCGAATATGTAAGCCATATTTGGATAAATTCATAATTGTTTTTATAGATGATATTCTAATTTACTCTAAGAATAAAGAAGATCATGCAAAGCATTTGCACGCACTTTTAAGTCTTTTACGAAAGGAAAAACTTTATGCTAAGTTTTCAAAATGCGAATTTTGGTTAGAACAGGTACAATTTCTCGGACACTTAGTAAACCATGAAGGAATTCATGTGGACCCAACAAAAATTGAGGCGATTACTAAATGGAAAACCCCTGAGTCACCAACTGAGGTTAGAAGTTTCTTAGGATTGGCCGGTTATTATAGAAGATTTATTCAAGATTTCTCTAGAATAGCCATCCCTTTAACTAAGTTAACCTGTAAATCTATTAAGTTTGAATGGGGATCAAAGCAAGAAGAAGCATTTAAAATTCTTAAGCAAAGATTAACTAATACACCCATACTAGCGTTACCAGAAGGAGCTGAAGACTTTGTAGTCTATTGTGACGCTTCCAAATTAGGTTATGGATGTGTGTTGATGCAACGCCAAAAGGTTATAGCATATGCATCTAGACAACTTAAGAATCATGAAGAGAATTATTCAACCCATGATCTTGAATTAGGAGCTATAATTTTTCCCTTAAGATTTGGAGACATTACCTTTATGGTAGTAAGTTTACCATATTTACAGATCATAAAAGTTTAAGGTATGTTTTCGGGAAAAAGGAATTGAATATGAGACAAAGACGCTGGATGGAATTACTTAGTGATTATGATTGTGATATACAGTATCATGAAGGAAAAGCAAATGTAGTGGCAGATGTTTTAAGCCGAAAGTATCATGAAAAGCCAAAAAGGGTACGTTCTCTTAAATTAAATCTACAAGTAGATTTAAATGATCAAATTAGAAAAGCACAAGAATCAGTAATCAAGGAGGATACTGAAAAATTAAAAGGTATGATTAAGGAATTAGAACAAGGAACAGATGGAATTTGGAGATTCCATAGAAAGAGAATGTGGATACCTAAATTAGGAAACCTACGTCATCGTATATTAGAAGAAGCCCATAAGTCTAAATATACAATGCATCCAGGAAGTGATAAAATGTACTAGGATTTAAGGAAAAATTTCTGGTGGATAGGAATGAAAAAGGACATAGCAACCTATGTTTCTAAATGTTTAACTTGTTCACAAGTTAAAGCTGAACATCAGAAACCCTCAGGATTGCTACAACAATTAGAAATGCCAGTGTGGAAATGGGAATTGATAACAATGGATTTTGTTACTAAATTACCCAAAACAAGGAAAGGTAATGATACAATCTAGGTGATTGTAGATAGACTAACCAAGTCAGCTCATTTCCTACCGATGAAAGAAATTTTCAGTATGGAACAGTTAGCTAAATTATATGTAAACGAAATTGTTTCTTTACATGGAATACCTTTATCGATTGTTTCTGATAGGGATAGTCGTTTTACCTCTCATTTTTGGTCAAGTTTCCAAAAGGTAGTGGGAACTAAGTTAAATCTAAGCACTGCTTATCATCCTCAAACGGACGGATAAATCGAAAGAACAATTCAGACGATGGAGGACATGCTTAGAGCTTGTGTAATTGATTTCGGAGGTAATTGGGATGATCACTTACCTTTAATAGAATTTTCTTATAATAATAGTTATCATACAAGTATCAATGCTGCACCATTCGAAGCACTTTATGGACGAAAGTGCCGAACCCCAGTCTATTGGGCAGAAATTGGGGAAAATAACTATCTGGACCTGAGATAGTACAGGAAACAACTGACAAGATTATTCAAGTTAAGGAACGACTGAAAGCAGCACGTGATCGACAGAAAAGTTATGCTGAAAACAGGCGAAAACCATTGGAATTTCAAGTAGGAGATAAAGTATTGTTGAAGGTCTCTCCTTGGAAAGGAGTGGTAAGATTCATCAAAAGAGGAAAGCTAAGTCCTAGGTACGTTGGACCTTTTGAGATTATTAGAAGAATAGGACCTGTAGCCTATCAGTTACAACTGCCAGAGGAAATGGCAGGGATACATGATGTATTTCATGTATCTAATCTCAAGAAATGCTTAGCCGATGAATCATTAATAGTACCTCTTAAGGATATAGAGGTAAATGAACAACTCAAGTTTGTAGAAAGGCCTCTACAGATTGAAGATAGGAAAGTCAAAAATCTCAAGCACAAGAGATTAGTTCTGGTCAAAGTGAAGTGGGACTCTAAAAGAGGACCTGAGTACACATGGGAGCTTGAATCCGAAATACAAAGGAAATATCCACACTTGTTCCAGTAGATCTCGAGGACGAGCTCTAAAACAAGATGGGGAGGATGTAACGATCCTAAATAAAACCGACACCCTCGAATATTTTTCTGACACCCTAATATATTTCAAATATCCCAATATGTCCCTAAATACACCCTATATGCGAAAACGGGACTCAAATATATTAAATAGTATTAAAAATAAAATAAAAATCTAAATTTTAAGTTGAGGCGGGCCGCGTGAACCCCACCTCAACCTTACGCGGGCCGCGAGCGTCCCAAAATGTGGCACGGCCCTGGGCCGCCACGTGGCCCAACACCCGGCGGAGCTAGTTGTCGACTCAACCCAGCTACGCGTTGACCCAGCTTTGACGCGGGCCGCGTAAGCCTTGTGCTTATGTTACGCGTGCCGCGAGAGACCCAGGTTCAGCAACTATATAAGAATGGCCTCGGGATTTCATTTCCGATCGTTCAAAATCATTTCTCAATCTCACTTTCTGAATATTAGGCATAATACGCGGGTATTATACCCCTAATTAGCGAGGTTCTGCTCCGTTGTAAGTATTATAACCCCTGGATACGTATTAGATACGTTGCCCGATTGATCTAGGGTTCCGTAACGGCTGTCGTGGTTCTGCCCGACGTAGTCGTTGGAATACCGTCTCGGGGAGGGTATTACTAATGTTAAAATGGGTTATTATACTAACGCGTGTGCTTTTGTGTAAATTATAGATAATTCTCAGGAAACCCTTACGGAAATTCTAAGACAGCAATGTGAGTTGATCCACTTTTTGTAAACCTTTTTGGTGAACTGTTTATACAAAACCTTAAATATTTTTCCATGCGAATAACAGTTATTGAGTATTTGTAAGAATATAATTATAATGAGTATGTTGGGGTTTTGTATACAAAATTTGTTACCACCTGGTCAAGGAGTAACATTTCCACAAGTCGGGTTCGACAGTACCATGGATGTTAATTGATATAGCTTGGAAACAAATATGATTGCGGGATCGCCCTCAATACTGTACACTGTGAAATGAGTTTTATTTAAACTAAATTAAACTGGGATTCACTCACCAGTATTTTCCACTGACAAATGTTTTTAAAACGCGTTTCAGGTAACAAAATGTGAAAGCCAAATAGAAGCCAGCTGGACATCACTGAAGGCTTGGAAAAGTGGCAATAAAAGTTACCTAAAATAAAACAAATGTTTTTATTAAATAAAATAGGATTTATTCCTATGGAAACGTGTGTACTATGAACTTGGGTTTTATCCCATGTATTTAATACAATGAAAATGTGGCATTTTACTCTGATCAAATATTTCCTAACTAAGGTCCTGATGAAAAATTCCGCTGCCAATATTGAATATGCATGCGATACCACCGAAACTGGCTCGTGGCCGCCCGTTCCCGGGGATCAGGGATCGGGGGTTGCAACACAATCAGCTACAGAAGTTAGAAGTTTTCTAGGACTAGCTGGGTACTATAGGCGCTTCATTAAGGATTTCTCTAAAATAGCAGTGCCATTAACTAAGCTAACCTGTAAAACAGTTAAGTTTGAATGGGGACTTAGGCAAGAGGAGGCTTTTAAGATTTTAAAGCAAAGGTTAACAAACGCCCCAATTCTAGCCTTACCAGAAGGAACGGAAGATTTTGAAGTTTACTGTGACGCTTCTAAACTAAGGTTAGGATGTGTACTGATGCAACGCAAAAAGGTAATTGTGTATGCCTCAAGGCAATTGAAAAAGCACGAAGAAAATTATACGACTCATGACTTAGAATTAGGAGCAATAATTTTTGCCCTTAAGATTTGAAGGCATTATTTATATGGAAGTAAGTTTACTGTCTATACGGATCATAAGAATTAAACATGAGGCAAAGAAGATGGATGGAAATTTTAAGTGACTACGACTGTGATATTCAATATCACGAAGGAAAGGCCAATGTAGTAGCAGATGCCCTAAGTCGTAAGTATCATGAAAAACAAAGACGAGTTCGTGCTCTTAGATTAAGTATACAATTAGATTTAATGGAACAACTGAAGAATATTCAGGAAACAGCAATCAAGGATAATGCTGAAGGAATGAAAGGACGAATAAAGGAACTAAAGCAAGGGGTTGATGGAATTTGGAGATTCCACAAGAAAAGGATTTGGGTACCTAAGCAAGGAGATTTAAGAAATAAGATTTTGGAGGAAGCCCATAAATCTAGGTATACCATGCATCCTGGTAATAATAAGATGTACCAAGATTTAAGAAATAATTTATGGTGGATAGGAATGAAAAAGGACATAGCTAGATATGTATCTAAGTGTCTAACTTGCTCACAAGTTAAGGCAGAACACCAGAAACCTTCTGGGTTACTCCAACAATTAGAAATGCCTGTATGGAAATGGGAACTAATAACAATGGACTTTGTTACTAAATTGCCCAAAACCAGGAAAGGTAACGACGTGATTTGGGTAATTGTGGATCGATTAACCAAATCAGCTCATTTCCTACCCATGAAGGAAACCTTTAGCATGGAAAGGTTAGCAAAGTTGTACATAGACGAAGTAGTATCCTTACATGGAGTCCTACTCTCTATTGTGTCAGATAGGGATCGTCGTTTCACTTCGCATTTCTGGACAAGTTTCCAAGAAGCCATGGGAACGCGATTGAATTTAAGTACTGCATACCATCCCCAAACAGATGGACAGAGTGAAAGGACGATCCAAACCCTAGAAGACATGCTCAGGGCATGTGTAATAGATTTTGGTGGAAACTGGGATGACCACCTACCCTTAATCGAATTCTCCTATAACAATAGTTATCATACAAGCATCGAGGCTGCCCCATTTGAAGCACTGTATGGACGGAAGTGTCGGACTCCCGTTTGCTGGGCAGAAATAGGAGAAAGTCAATTATCAGGTCCCGAGATTGTACAGGAAACCACCGACAAGATAACTCAAATCAAGGAAAGACTGAAAACGGCTCGAGACCGCCAGAAGAGTTATGCAGACAATCGACGAAAGCCGTTAGAATTTCAGGTTGGAGACAAGGTACTCTTGAAAGTTTCTCCTTGGAAAGGAGTCGTTCGATTCGGTAAGAAGGGAAAGTTAAGTCCAAGGTACATAGGACCATTCCTAGTGATCCAGCGGATAGGACCGGTTGCCTATCGGTTACAACTACCAGAAGAGCTAGCTGGGGTACATGATGTGTTTCATGTATCTAATCTCAAGAAATGTTTGTCTGACGAATCCCTGGTAGTACCTCTTCAAGAGATAGAGGTAAATGAAAAGCTGAAATTTGTTGAGAAACCTCTTCAAATAGAAGACAGAAAGGTCAAGTTTCTCAAGCATAAGAGACTGGTGCTAGTCAAAGTCAAATGGGAGTCGAAAAGAGGACCAGAGTATACATGGGAACTAGAACTATAAATGAAGCGGAAATATCCTTACTTGTTCCAGTAAATCTCGAGGACGAGATTTTAAATAAGGTGGGGAGGATGTAACAACTCTCGCCAAAATTATTATTTCTTATTTTATTAATGTCCATTAGGAAACCCTAATTGAGACCCCCAAGTAGTATGGCATGACCCATAATTTTTCAGAACAATCGAAACTAGGATCAGGGCCCCCTAAAACTCAAGGGGGGGTATTCCCTAATTGATAATTATCCTCAAAACCGTTTGTAAAACACGAATTTCATTGAATGTTGACTCGCCTGGGCTATGTGGGACACGTGGCTACCCTACCCTAAAAGGGTAGCCGTCGCGCCACGCGCAGGGACCAGGTGGGTCTGGCGCGACGCGCGATAGGAGCCAAAATTCAGTATATATATAAGGGGTTTGGCACTTTCATGGAATGTTTGTTACGACGAAAAATTAAGCTACGTACGTTTAGTTATACACTGTTTCGTTCAAAAAAATCAAAATCCCGACCCTCTGCTGCGACAACAGGGTAATAACTCGATCACTGCTACGATACAATGTCCGATCGATTGAAACCGATCCGATGGATGTTTAAGTGCTGCCCGTATTTGGGCTATACTTTGTCATTCGTCGTGAGGGTTTTGATTTTGTGAGTTTATCGTAAATGTTGTATTAAGTTATTTAACCTAGTTTCGTTTGCATTATTTAACTAGGTTACTAGGCTTAATCAGTAGGCGAAACTCTGCCCGTCTAAACTTGCAATGTGAGTCATACTCTTTTTATCAAATTGCTTTCCCAAAACCCTATTTGTTTCAACGTTATAATTACAGGGATTAAGTCTTTGTAATCTTCAATTACTGCCGGTATGTGGGGTTTTGTATACATTACTTGATACCCGTCACCATTGGACAACGGGATAGCCAATGGGTGATCTAACCATAGTCACAGATCCGGTCTAGTGACAAATACCGATTTGGGGTAATTGGTTGATAGAAACATTGTAATCACCCTTAATACTGTATATTATAACAATGTGTCATTTTGAACAATGTGAATGACTCGCCAGTATTTCCCCGCTGATAAAATCTTTTTAAACATGTTTCAGGTGATTTACTGTGACCTAGGGAAAGTGCTGCGTAGCACTAAAAGCTTAAAGATGTGGCTTAGTAAAATAAATAAACATGTTTTGTAAAACAGGGAATTTCCTCGTGAAATTCCTTTAATGTAAATTAGGGGGTTTGTCCCAAATTATGAAATAAAATAATTGGGCATTTTCAGTTTTCACGATCCTGTTAACATTTCCACTGCCAAATTAAATACCACGGGTTTCTGTCCCGCGGCTTCTGAACCGGGTAAAACCGGTACGGGGGTCGTGGCATAAACTTTCAAGACTTCCTGACAAAGTTAAAGTTACAAGAAGGCTCATGTCTTTAGGAAAGCATGTGAAAAGAAGAGGACAAAGAGAAAGAGCTGGGGCTTATCTAAAAAAGGAGGCTATAAAAAGGAAAGGAAAAAAGGATGGAAGGCATCAAGCTTCTACGAGTGTTTAAACAAGTCTTTGATGTACTAAAAAAGTGTTGTATTTTTACTTAAGCTTTTGTATCTTTCCTAAACATCTTCCATTGTAAATCATCCACCATGAAATAAAAAACTTTCCCTTTTCCTTATAAAGTCTTTTTGAGTGTTCTTTCTGTTTTAAGATATTTCTTTATTAAAAAGAAAAAATCTCCAATCTTAAACCGCTCTTTTTACCTTACACCGGAGGTAGGAAATGAAACCAGGTTGTGCTGGATATTGCTGAAGGATCCAATGGGGAGTTACCTAAGGCCTCTTAGGTTTGGTGTGAAAGAACCTAGTAAAAAGACCAGTGGTGTAACCCAGCAATATTTTGGTCAAAACGGAAAAAAAGGTGTTATGGGTGAAATTCTGAGCCCATATCCTGGATAATATCTTAAATTATATCTTGATTGTACGATATATGTTCATGCCCGGGATGCTGATTCAGGATATTGGTAACATCCTAAATGGTATCTTGAGGATCACTGATGGATTATGTGCAGGAATGCGAGTCCAAGCTTGTAACGTTCATGAAGACCTTTTCCCCGGAAGACTCGGTCTAAGTTGTTCGAAGAGAGACGTTGAACCCGCTTTACTTGGTCTCTAACGTTTACTAAGGAATATTCGAAGGCATCCCCCATTTATAGGATATTTTGTTTTCATTTCTTAGCTATAAATAGATGGATGAATCAGATCGAATAGGACAACAACACTCACTGCTCTCTAACACTTTACTCTCTCGCAACTCTCACTTTCACAAAAAGCATTGTAACACTTAGCGATCTGATCAATATCCTGCACTGTATCCTGACGTTTGAAGTAATAAGAAGAACAAGGTAGCTGCGATTGTCAGCTCCCGAGGTTTTGTGCCGGCGATCTAGATTGATCAAGGGCTTTCCTCGTATATCTCGTGTCACCCCCTTTAATTTTTGCTCATTGTTTGATCGTAGATATAGCTCAATATCCTAAGCTATATCCTGAAACTGTTTTAACAAACAATCAATTCAGCATATTTACAACACACATTCTTAGCACACTACCTCACTTAACTAATTTGATCACTAAATTGCTTAGGTAATTTTTGACCAAAACAATTTGGCGCCCGCCGTGGGGCAAGTGGTGCTATTTCTACTAAAAGCTTTTACAAAATCATTACTTGGTTTTCTATTTTCAAAACTTTTTGCCACACTATTTTCAATGGCCTCGAGATCAAACATGAGCTCCTCCACCGTGTCTGCTACAACCTCTGCTACGATTGGTTCGGTGCTTCCACCACTTCCTCCAAGGATGCAAGCTTCTTCGCAACCTCAGGATATTATCCCTACTCGGAACATTCAGGGATCTGGTCTTGTTTTGGCTTCTAATGATGAAATTCTAACCTTATTTGGTAGTGTACAGGAACAGATGAGGCAACAGCAGGAAACCAACCAAATGCTGATGAGAGAAATACAACTCTTGAAATCCAGCTCAAGCAGGCCCGCTGAGGATATTGTCACTCCTTTACTGCCCAGAGCTTTGAACTTCAGTTCGGCCGTATATACTGAGGATAACAGGGGAAATATTGTACCTAGGCATTCTCAGAATCATACTCCTGAAATACCCTCCTCGGTCAAGAAGTCAACTGTGAGGAGCTCAGGATATGTTTCAGGATATGGCCAGATTCCTCAGACTGGTAACGTGTCAAATAATAATAATATTCTTGCTACTAATAATATTGGATCTTTGCAGGATGCAGGTATGACGTCAGCATTTTCTAGGGAGCTTCAGAAATTGAAGGACATGATATCCAGTGTACCTGGGGTGGTCCAGCCAATTCCCGAAGTGTCCCAAGACAGCCACAAGATATCTCGGTTTGCATATCCTATTTGTGATGCTGAAATCCCAAAAAGATTTCAAACCCCCAACATGAAGCTGTTATGGGTCATTTTCTAAACATATATCCTGACTAATATTCTGGCTTTGATTGTTTATTTGTGATCAGGATGCCGGATCGGGATATTGGTAACATCCTGGTACGATATCCTGGTAATAACTGATTTAACCACGTGCAGATTAGAAGGTGCAAGTCTCTAACGTTCAAGTGGACTTCTTCCCCTCAAGACTCGGGCAAATCAGTTGGCTTATTGATGTTAGACCCGGAAGACCAGGACTGCAACGTCCACTTATGGAATATTCGCCGGATCCCGGAATAGTAGGATAGTTAGTTGCTTTCTTTTTACTATAAAAGGGGATTGATCGGATCAGATTAGGGACACTTTTTCACACACTTTTTTATCTCTGGCAGCAAACAATCACTACACACAAACACTTGTACTCGAATTACATTGTAACACCTAGTTGATCCGCATCATATCCTGCACTGTATCCTGATATTTCAAGTAATAGAAGAACAAGGCAGCTGCGATTGTCAGCTCCCGAGGTATTGTGCCGGCGATCTAGATTGATCAAGGGCTTTCCTCGTACATCCTGTGTCACCCTTTACATTTTTGCTCATTATTTGATCATAGATATAGCTCTATATCCTGAGCCGTATCCTGAAACTATTTTTTGCAAACGACTCAACCAATATATTTTTAACACATTTCTTTAGCACACTACCTCACTTAACTAATTTGATCACTTAATTGCTTCGGTAATTTTTTACCAAAACAATTTGGCGCCCACCGTGGGGCAAGTGGTGCTATTTCTACTAAAAGTTCTTGCAAAATCGTTACTTGGTATTTTATTTTCAAAACTTTTTGCTACATTATTTTCAATGGCTTCGAGATCAAACATGAGCTCTTCCACCGTGTCTGCTACAACCTCTGCAACAATTGGTTCGGTGCTTCCACCACCTCCTCCGAGAATGCAAGCCTCGTCACAGGGAACTGAAATTCATGTGGCTCGAGATGTTATCCCCGCTCACAATACCCAAGGATCTGGTCCTGTTTTGGCTTCTAATGAAGAAATTCTGAATTTGTTTGGTAGTGTACAGGAACAAATGAGGAAGCAGCAGGAGACCAACCAGATGCTAATAAGAGAGATACAACTCTTGAAATCCAGCTCAAGCAGGCCCGCTGAGGACGTTGTCACTCCTTTACTGCCCAGAGCTTTGAACTTCAGTTCGGCCGTATATACTGAGGATAACAGGGGAAACATTGTGCCTAGCCATTCTCAGAATCTTACTCCTGAGATACCTTCTTCTGTCAGGATGTCGACTGTGAGGGGCTCAGGATATGCTTCAGGGCATGTCCAGCATCCTCAGACCGGTAACGTGTCAAATAATAATAATAGTCTTGCTACTAATGGTATTGGATCTTTGCAGGATGCAGGTATGACGTCAACATTTTCTAGGGAGCTTCAAAAGTTTAAGGACATGATATCCAGTGTACCTGGGGTGGTCTAGCTAATTCCAGAAGTGTCTCAAGACAGCCACAGGATATCCCGGTTTGCATATCCTATTTGTGATGTTGAAATCCCAAAAAGATTTCAAACCCCCAATATGAAGCTCTATGACGGAACTACGGATCCTGAAGAGCATATTGCTCAATATAGGGAGAGAATGGAAATTAATCCCATTCCCTCAGATCTCAAGGAAGCTTGCCTCTGCAAGGGTTTTGGTTCTACCTTAACAGGATCAGCCTTAAAATGGCTCTTAAACGTTCCTCCTCATTCGATTACATCATTTGCTCATCTAGTGAATTTATTTAATAGTCAATTTTCTTGCAGTCGAAGTTTCGAAAAACTAACAAGTGATCTCTATAGGATAACTCAAGGACCTCAGGAATCCTTAAGAGATTATGTGAACAAGTTTAGCCGAGAATCCTTAGATATTCCACATCTGGATGTTGCAACAGCTGTGCATGCTTTCAAGATGAGGCCACAAAAAGATTCTCAATTTTACCAGGATCTTGTAATGAACCCATGCAGGAACTTGGATGAAGCTCGGAACAGGGCTTTAAGATATATTCGATTGGAGGATGACAAAAAGATGCAAGAGAGGATGAATTCATCCACCACCTATGAATCAACCAATAGAAAATCAGAATCCTTGTATAAACCATATCGCTCCAAGCCGTATGGCCGAAATGACAGCAAGAAAGTGAATGCTATTGAAGACGAGGATCCTGAGGAGTATCCTGAATTATCTGAATTTTGTTTTTCTGTTAACATACCTGAATTGATGTATGCTATGCAGGGTTTAGGAGACAAAGCCAGGTGGCCTCAGAAGAATCAACAAAAAGCTGATTGGAAGGATAAGTCCAAATGGTGTGCCTTCCATGAGGATTTCGAACATATAACTGAGGACTGCATTGCTCTGAGGAAAGAAATAAGCTATCTCCTGAGCAAGGGATATCTGAAGGATCTCCTAGGGAGAAAAAAGAATAAGGGTCAGGATCCTGAGAAGGATCCTGAGCGAGCAGCATCACCTCCTGCGGATGCAAAAATAATCAACTTTATTTCAGGAGGATCCGACATTTGTGGGACTTCGTATTCTGCAGCTAAGAGACATGCAAAGGAGGCTAAGGCCGAAAGAGGAGATAAGCCAACTAGGATGTCAACCCTCACAACTGATAAAGTGATCACGTTCGACATCGATGACAGGGATGCTGTCCAGGATCCTCACCATGATGCTCTGGTAATAACGTTATATGTTGCTAACCATTTTGTGCGCAGGATATTAGTGGATAATGGCATCTCCGTCAACATAATTCAGCTGGAAACATTGAAGAGGATGAACGTATCCCCAATGGATATTACTTCGAAATCCACTTTGCTCGTTGGTTTCAGTGGAGAAGCTAGAAACACAGTGGGAGAAATAAAGTTACCAGTATATGTTGAAGGGGTCAACTCAATGCAACGCTTCTGTGTGATGGACTCCCTATCATGCTATAATATCATATTGGGTAGGCCATGGATCCACGATATGAAAGCTGTGCCTGTTAAGGGAGGATTTTCTAACAATTAGTGATCCTTATTCGTTATCCTAATTAATGATCCTTACTTCTGTGACAGATAGTGATCCTCAGAAGAGCTTCAGGATCAGGATCATGGATCACTTTAAGGATCCTCATACTGACGATTGTTTGTTTGTGTTTTGTATTACTTCGCAGGAGTAACAAGCTTGACTTGGTCTTGGCAACGTTACTATGGAATATTCCACGGGTATTTCGCACACGTTTGACTGGAAATGGACGTTGTGGAGAACGTGGGAGCTTGGCACAAAAGTCGGATAGTTTGTTATTGTAGCGAACTTCTATTTTTAAAGGGGTGACGAGCTAGAATTAGGACACTTAGCCATTTTCAGCTACACACACTCTCATACAATCGCATTCTTGAAGCTCTCGACGAACACTTATTAGTTTTCACTCACTTTTACACATCTCACAATAGTGATCCTTGTACCTAGCTCGTTACTATCCGAAGTTGTAAACATTTATTGATTTATTTGAGCTTGGTGATCGGTAGTTTCCATCACCCGGGGTTTTTTGTGCCGGAGATCAACTCTTGATCAAGGGCTTTTTCCCCGTATAAATCCTTGTGTCGTTTGTGCAATTTACCTTGAAGTGATCCTTATCATTGTTCGACATTTAAAGCATCATACCCCGTAACTAAGAGTTTGGTTGCATTATCCTCATTAGATTTTTTGACCAAAACAGTTTGGCGCCCACCGTGGGGCCATTGGTGCTTCATTCCTAAGAAGTTTTTCTGTTGGTGGTCGTTCCGGTTCATTGCATACAAATACATGGCTTCATCATTGAAGAATACCTCTACTGCAATGTCTGCGGTCAATTCATCTCAGGGCATTCCACCTTTGCCTCCACCACCTTCTGGACCTCAGAAAAATGCCGAGAAGAAACCAACTCCAATTTTCTCCAAACCTCCAACTTCTTCTGCTTCTTACACTCCCACTACTAGTGACATGTTTACTTTGATTTTGCAGATGAAGGATCATATACAGCAACAGGATAAGACCAATGAAAGAATTCTCAAAGAAATCGAAGATCTCAAGAAACAAAAGAAAACGGCAGAGGATCATTCCCCACTGGTGCCCAAATCTTTGAATTTTGATACTCCGGTGATTACTTCTCAGCCATCAGTGGTTCCAGATGTTCAATATGTGGGTGGACCAAAAGGAGTGCACTACAGAACAACAACAATGACTCAGGCATCGGGTTCCTATTTCCAGCCAGCAGGATCCTATCCTCAGTATATAGGATCCTTCATGAATTCAGGAGGTTACTCAGGAGCGCAGCAGATTCAAGGACTTTCCCTTGTTCCAGGATCATCCCAGGTTTAAGGATCCTCCTTTGTTCCAGGATCATCCCAGGTTCAAGGATCCTCCTTTGTTCCAGGATCATTCCAGGTTCAAGGATCTTCCTTTGTTCCAGGATCATCCCAGGTTCAAGGATCCTCTTTTATTCCAGGATCATCCCAGGTTCAAGGATCCTCCCTTGTTCCAGGATCATCCCAGTTTCAGGGATCCTTCCAGATGCCAGGATCCTTGAGGAGTTTGCAAACAGGAAGTTCAGATGTCCATCAGGGAGATTTTATTCCAATGCAGACCAATGCTTCTACTGGTCCTTCGATCATTCCAGAGCCCCAACAATATGGATTAACATCCATTCTTCCTAATTTGAATCCAATGGGAGGTAACACTTTTAATAATTCCTATGCTACTAACCATGGCCTTATGCAGGATCCAGGTATCAATCATGCCATGGCCAGAGAATTGCAAAAGTTGGAGGATATGATATCAAGTGTTCCAGGAGTGGTCAAACCTATCCCAGAGATTGCAGATGGGAGCCACAGGATATCTCGTTTTGCACCACCGATCTGTGATGCTGAGATACCCAAGAGGTTCCATGTTCCAACTATGAAGCTGTATGATGGTTCGACGGATCCTGAAGAACACATAGCACAATACAGGGAGAGGATGGAGATCAATCCAATCCCAGAAAGGTTAAAGGAAGCATGCCTGTGCAAAGGATTCTGATCCACTCTTACTGGATCAGCTCTCAAATGGCTGCTAAGTCTTCCTCCTTACTCTATTACTTCATTTGCTAATCTAGTTAATTTGTTTAATAGCCAATTCTCATGCAGTAGGAAATTTGAACGATTAACTAGTGATCTATATAGGATAACCCCGGGTCATAATGAATCATTAAGGGATTACATTACCAAATTCAGTAAAGAATCCTTAGACATTCCCAACTTGGATATAGCCACGGCTGTTGAGGCCTTTAAAATGGGATTGCTTAGGGATTCGTCGTTCTATGATGATCTTGTTATGACACCATGCAAGAACTTAGATGAGGTAAGAACCCGGGCACTTAGGTTCATTCGGCTAGAGGATGACAAGAGGGTCCAGGAGAGGTTAGCAGGATCCTCAAAGCAAGATAAGCAAGGATCCTCATTCAGGAACAACAAGTTCAGATCCTACAACAGATCTGATAACCAGAACGTGCATGCTGTTGATCAAGAAGAGGATGATGAGGATTATCCTCCAATTTCTGAATATTGTTTTTCTGTTGATAACAATGAACTAATCCTTGCGATGCAGAATCTAGGTGATAAAGCTAGATGGCCCAGAAAAAATGATAGGCCAGCTGCAACTAAGGATAAATCAAAGTGGTGTGCATACCATGAAGATTTTGGGCATCTCACAGAAGAATGCATTGCACTGAGAAAGGAAATTGGATACTTGTTGAGCAAGGGGCATCTAAAAGAATTGTTGGGAAGAAAAAAGTCAAGGACTCAGGATCATGAAAGGATCCCTGAGAAGGCTCCAGCCCCTCCAGCAGATGCACAAGTAATAAACTTTATTTCTGGAGGATCAGACATTTGTGGCACATCCTTCTCAGCAGCTAAAAGGCATGCAAAGGAAACTAAAATGGATAATGGAGAAAGACCCGTTCGAACATCAAGTGTCTCCGAAGGAAAAGTCATAACCTTTGATGAGGATGATCGTGTTGATATCCAGGATCCTCATCACGATGGTTTAGTTATTACTCTTTTCATTTCTAACCATTTTGTCCGCAGGATCCTTATAGACGGAGGAAGTTCAGTGAACATTATCCAGCTTGATGTTCTAAAGAAGATGGGTATCCCTGAATCAGATATCATACCAAGATCCTCTGTGCTCGTGGGATTTAGTGGCGAAACTAAGAATACCCTGGGGGACATTAAACTCCCAATATACATCGAAGGCCTACACTCATATCAAAAATTTTGTGTTATTGACTGTTTATCTTGTTGTAATGTTATCCTTGGCAGGCCCTGGATACACGATATGAAGGCAGTCCCATCTACCTACCATCAATGTGTGAAGCTCCCTAGTCCTTGGGGAATAGTGAAGATTGATAGTGATCAGTAGGAGGCTAAGAATTGCTATACTTCATCGATGAAACCAGCCTCGAAGTCAAGGGAGCAATAGCAATCAAAGTATCCTCCAAGGGATGTCTTGGAGGCAAGAGAGCAGGATGTGGTAGAAGTCCTCATGGATCCTGATGATCCTGAATCCAAAATCTATATCGGATCAGGGATCCTTGGCGATATGAAGGAAGACCTTATATCCTTCCTCAAAAGGAGAAAGACTACCTTTGCATGGAAACACGAAGACATGACTGGTATATCTAAAGATGTAATCACTCACAAACTTGGCATTGATAGGTCCTTCAAACCAATCCATCAAAGGAGAAGAAAGTTTGCACCGGAAAGAAATGCCATTATCCAAGAAGAGGTAGAGAAATTGCTCCGGGCAGGTATGATTAGAGAGGTCAAGTATCCAAGATGGTTGGCCAATGTGGTTGTTGTTCAAAAGAAAAACGGAAAGTGGAGGGTATGTGTCGATTTTACCGATTTAAATAAGGCATGTCCCAAGGATCCTTTCCCATTACCCCACATTGACTCCATGGTGGATGCAACTGCGGGTCATGAACTGTTAACTTTTATGGATGCTTCATCTGGATTTCAACAAATCCAAATGGAACCATCCGATCAAGAGGATACAGCATTCATGACTCCAACTGGTATATACTGCTATATTGCTATGCCGTTCGGACTAAGAAATGCAGGTGCAACATATCAAAGGCTGGTGAATATGATGTTCAAGGATCAGATTGGACAAACTATGGAGGTTTACATAGATGATATGGTGGTAAAATCCATAAAAGCTGAGGATCACCTAAGGGACTTGGAGGAAGCATTCGATATCCTTGACAAATATAACATGAAACTTAATCCTTCAAAATGTCATTTTGGTGTTAAAGCAGGTAAATTCTTAGGATATATGGTGACAAAGAGAGGCATTGAAGCTAGCCCAGAACAAATCAAAGCTATAGTGAACATCAAATCTCCGGCCAATGCTAAGGATGTTCAAAGGCTAACAGGCAGGATAGCAGCTTTGAACAGATTCATATCCAAATCCTCAGAGAAGTGCAAAGAATTCTATGATATCCTAAGGAAGAACAAGAAATTTGAGTGGACGGAGAAGCATGAAAATGCCTTAAGAGCTCTCAAAGATTACCTACCCTCAGCCCCGGCCTTGATGAAACCAGAAAAAGGCGATGTGCTATCCTTATATCTTGCAGTATCCTCAAAAGCAGTAAGTGCGGTCCTTGTTAAGGATCACGAAGGTACACAACATCCTGTCTATTATGTAAGTAAAAGTTTACTTGATGCCGAATCCAGGTATTCACACCTTGAAAAGCTTATTCTTGCATTAATTATGGCATCCACTAAGTTGAGACATTATTTTGAAACTCATGTTATTGTTGTTAAAACTAATTTCCCAATTAAGAATGTCCTCAAGAAACCAGAGATGTCAGGAAGGATGGCTAAGTGGGCAGTGAAGCTAAGTGCATATGATATAAGATATGAGCCTAGGACAGCCATCAAATCCCAAGCATTAGCTGACTTTGTGGCTGATTTCAGTAGTGATTTACAAAAAGAAGCTGAGTTAGAAGTCCAGCAGCTAGAGGAGACCAAGGATCCTTGGATACTCTATACTGATGGATCCTCAAATGTCAAAGGCACAGGGCTTGGAATACTACTAAAATCGCCACAGGGGGACATAATACCCCACTCTATAGCTTGTGAGTTCCAAACCACTAACAATGAGGCTGAATATGAAGCCTTAATTGCTGGTTTGCAAATTGCAAAGCATATGGGGATCAGGTATCTTGAGGTACATGTAGATTCATTGTTAATTACAAACCACTTTAATGGATCCTATGCTGTTAAAGGTGAAAAGCTAACCAAATATTTAGAGATAGTCAAAAATTTGGCACTCTCTTTTGTTTCCTTTAGTTTGACACAGGTACCAAGGGAAGAAAATACAGAAGCTGATGCATTGGCTAACTTAGGATCATCTTTGAAGATCCCTAAGGATATCAAGATCCCTATTATCCATATCCTGACCCCGGCTATTGAGGATCATGTAGCTATGGAGATAGGAAATGATTCTGCAATTATCCCTAGTGAGGATACTCAATCCCATTCAGGATCAGGATCATGGATCTCACCAATCATGAGATACTTACAACATGGAGAGATTCCTACAGGAGAAAACCCTAGGGCTTTCAAAATTAAGGTATCTCAATTCACAATTTTAAATAATATGTTGTATAGACGATCTCTTGCACGACCATACTTGAGATGCATTGAGGGTCCTGAAATCCAAGAAGTTTTAAAAGACTTCCATGAAGGAGATTGTGGAAACCACACTGGGGGCAGGGCATTATTCTCAAGGATCTTGAGGACAGGATACTACTGGCCAACCATGAAAAGAGATGCTGTGGAGTAAGCTAAGAGATATGATCCTTGTCAGAGACACAGCAATATCCTTCATCAACCAGCTGAATTATTGCATCCTATATCCTCCTCTTGGCCATTTATGAGATGGGGTATGGATATAGTTGGTAAGCTCCCTAAGGCACCTGGTGTAAAAGTATTCATGCTTACTATGACTGATTACTTCTCCAAGTGGATAGAGGCTGAAGCTTTTGCCCAAGTCAGAGAAAAGGAAGTTATATCCTTCATTAAAAGAAATATTATAACTAGATTTGGAATTCCTTCTGAAATTATATGTGATAATGGTTCCCAATTTATTGGGGGCAGAACCACTAACTTTTGTGACAGTTGGGGGATTAAGATGATAACATCAACACCAGTCCACCCACAAGCTAATGGTCAAGCAGAATCATCCAACAAGATCATCATCAATAATTTGAAGAAGAAGCTTGGATCCAAGAAAGGGAAATGGGCAGAAGAACTACCTTATGTGCTTTGGGCTGATAGGACAACCCCTAAGAATGCTACTGGTCAAACGCCATTCTCTTTGGTATTTGGGGCAGAATCGGTGATCCCAACAGAAATGGTGGTTCCAACTGCTAGAACAAGTACTCGTGATCCTGAAGAAAATAATGAGAACTTGGCTCAAGACCTGGATACTATTGAAGAAATCAGGGATATGGCTAGGATAAGGATGGCCAGTTATCAACAAAGAACGGCTGGTGCTTACAACAAAAATGTCATGATCAGGAAGTTTCAAGTTGGAGATATGGTATTAAGGAAAGCATTTCAGAATACCACCAATCCTGCTGATGGAAAATTGGCTCCAAAATGGGAAGGCCCTTATTTGATTGAAGCTGAAGCAGGAAAGGGGGCATATAGATTGCTAACCATGGAAGGTGATTTGCTACCAAGAGCTTGGAATGCTGTCCACTTGAAGAAATATTTCATGTGAGCAGGATCCTCATAGCACAGATGATCCTTACGTTAGGGATATCCTTAAAGGATCCTTAAAGTATCGGTGATCCTTACTTTGGTAATATCCTAATCTTGAACTATTTCATTTCTTTATTTTCTCATATAAGGATAAGGGTCATGTATCCTTTATCCATCTCTCACGTGATTTTAAGTTTTGAAAGTTCAGGAATCCTTAGCAAAGTATTGGTTATCTGCAGAAGCAATCCGTCCTTTGGGTTTAACCCCAGTTATTTGGGCTTGACCCCAGTTCCGCCTGTAGCGCATGATGATCCTGGTATAGTTCAAGGCAGTGGGACCAGTATTCACTTTAGGGGCTGATAATTCCATTGTACTGGCTATACCTAGGATCCTACGTATAATGGTAGATGTACCATACATCCGTTCCTAAGGTTTCTAACGTTTTCACGTTAGCTAAGGTTTTGACATTTTCGTGTCACTAAGTTTGGATAGTCGCCAGTTAGGGCCATACTCCAGTTTACATACGATCCTTGGGCTTGTCCCCAGTTATCCTTGGGCTTGTCCCCAGTTATCCTTGGGCTTGTCCCCAGTTGCTAACTCTTATCTTATATTGGCTTAGTCCCAAGTTATGATCTATTTCAGGTCCTTGAAGATAAGCAACTAGGGATCCTTGATCCTTACTTCTCTCTAAGGTTTATCTTATAGTTATCCTTATTATGGTTAGGATCCTAACTTGGATCCTCAGGTATGATCCTTAACTATTTTTAATTCTATTCATTATTTATTTGAATAACCCTTAAAATTTGACAACTAGACTTGTGATCCTTAAAATATATTGCTTTTTGGGATTCTTTAACTATAGGATATTTGATCGTGGATCATGTCCTAAACATTTTCAATCTGACTTATTCAAAATTGTTTATTCAATAAATGTGCATCAAAACAAAGGAGAATTAAAGAAACAAATGGATAACAACACAAGATAAGCGACAAAAGGTTAAGATTTTATTTATTAACAAAAGACTAACCCTTAAAAGGTTGTCAAAATTACCTACCCCGAGCATCTACCAGCAAAACGTGGCCCGTCCGCTGGGGTAGGTAAAGGGTGTCCATGATAATAAGTTCAAAAGTAGTGCAGGAATATAAAGGCGGCAGGATCACAATGGCTTCATCCCCCAAACAGAGGATCCCTCCACCATTTGCAATCCTGCCTATTGTCCAAAGGATCATACATGATCCTTAATCCTAAAAACTATTGTTCAGTACAAACCATCAAATTGTTCAAACAAAACAACCATCAAACTAAAAAAAAATTGGGCTCCGGCTATGTCTAGAAGTTTCCATCATCGCCCAATCATGCAACCTAAACCTTCCCTGCATCACCACCTCCGGCTCCACTTGCTTCACCACCTTCACCCTTGCCTCCAGCCTCAATCGCCAAAACTTCCTCAGTCTCCTCATCATCTTCAAGATCAGCCAACCTTGCTTTCCAGCCCTCAACATCCCAGCTGCTTTTGTCAAAGTTAGGATCTTGAGCTTCCTGGGCCATCTTCAGTTTTGTCTGATACATTGTGATGGCAGCAGAGACCTTTGCACCTTCTATGAGATCATGCTTTTCATAGTCAAGGTCAATCAGGAGTTTAGCCGTCTTAGTCTTGGCATCTTGGAGTTCCTTCTGAAGATTAGCAATTTTGAGGTCCTTAAGCACTGCAACCTGTTGGAGGTCAGCAATCTTCTTGTCCTGCTCCTCGACGTTCCCCACATAGTCCTCAATCTCAGCGAATTTCTGCAAAAGAGATAAAAGATAAGGTCAGGACCAAGTGATCCTCAAATCAGCAGGATATGTCAGTAGGATATGCCAGCAGGATATACAGGCAGATACAGTGATCCTTACATCATTGAAGTACTCGAGGAATTGGTGACGGATCAGAGGCAGACCCTGCAAATCCTCAGCCTCGGAGGTCTTTCTCTTTTTGCCACCCCTTCCTTTAGTGGGTGCCTTGGGAATGGAGATGCTAGGACTAGTAGTGGACCTTTTCTTCCTGGGTCTAACAGAATCAAGGTCAGCCGTGTCGAATTGAGAAGCAGGCTTGGTGGATTTTCCAGCACCTACACAACCAAAACAAGATAAGTATCTTCACTTAACTTATATTTCACTATTTATTTAAATTTTAAACAAAGATACTTACTTGACATCGTGACAGATCCTGAGGATACCTCCTGAGAATCTTGGGTTGTTGTCTTGAAAGTTCTTGCTTCAGGGTCAAGTTTCTTGAAAGCGATGAGTCTCTCTTTAGCAGCAGGAGACAATCTGAGGTGTGAGACGGTGATAGCTGCATAACAAGAAAGCAAAAATATAAGTGATCCTTACATCAAGAGAAAGTTTTTGGTGATCCTTCTCAGGATCCTCCACCCTACCATGGGTAGCCCATTTCTTGGGTAGATCCTTTCCATCCTCAATAGAATCTCTCTTGACGAAAAAGAAACGCCGCTTCCAATTAGCATCGTTCTTGGTGGCTTTGAAGATCGGGTGTTCCTCACCAGGCTTACGTTTAAACAAATAACGAGGAGAACCAAAGGTAGTAAGATCTTACAGCTCTCCCAGCTCTAACATTCCTAGGTCTATCCCTTCCTGCTCGATGATCCTTTCAAGGGTATACAAAACCCTCCAAATCATCGGCATGGCTTGGATATAAGAGATGCCGGTTAGGGAAAAGAAAGATTGGGTGAAGGCTGGAAAAGGATATGTATAGCCTATGGTGAACGGAGTGACAGGAAAAGCAACCCACTTGTCGGAAATATGATCACTCAGGGCATTGGGATCAAAAGGTCTGAACTCGGTGTTCGCCGGGAAGCAGTGGCGGATCCTATCAATCTGTGCATCATTGAAACAGCAGCGTTCTTTTATGGAATCTTCGATGATCCCCTGGCTTTTCGGTGGGCTGTTTTTCGGGTGATCCTTAGCTGGGGAATTCCGGAGCAACATCTTTGATAGAATGGTGAAAAGAAACGGAAAACAGAGCAAGAGAAGGAAGAAGATGAAGAGAGAATACCTGTTTATCTTCGGAATGCAGTTATAAAGGGAGTCTCTCTGAAATTTTAAATGCATTCGATCCTATCTCTATCTCCTCTTTATAATCATGATTGTGCAGGGTTGTCACTTCTGTGACGTCATGGTTGCAACGGATAGTTCTACAATAACGGCTATATTTACGATAGTTAGTTGCGGATAAGATCAGGAAAATATAATTCGCTTATTTAACATATCACTCCTTATATTTTGGGGGCAATTGTTAGGGGAGGATTTTCTAACAATTAGTGATCCTTATTCGTTATCCTAATTAATGATCCTTACTTCTGTGACAGATAGTGATCCTCAGAAGAGCTTCAGGATCAGGATCATGGATCACTTTAAGGATCCTCATACTGACGATTGTTTGTTTGTGTTTTGTATTACTTCGCAGGAGTAACAAGCTTGACTTGGTCTTGGCAACGTTACTATGGAATATTCCACGGGTATTTCGCACACGTTTGACTGGAAATGGACGTTGTGGAGAACGTGGGAGCTTGGCACAAAAGTCGGATAGTTTGTTATTGTAGCGAACTTCTATTTTTAAAGGGGTGACGAGCTAGAATTAGGACACTTAGCCATTTTCAGCTACACACACTCTCATACAATCGCATTCTTGAAGCTCTCAACGAACACTTATTAGTTTTCACTCACTTTTACACATCTCACAATAGTGATCCTTGTACCTAGCTCGTTACTATCCGAAGTTGTAAACATTTATTGATTTATTTGAGCTTGGTGATCGGTAGTTTCCATCACCCGGGGTTTTTTGTGCCGGAGATCAACTCTTGATCAAGGGCTTTTTCCCCGTATAAATCCTTGTGTCGTTTGTGCAATTTACCTTGAAGTGATCCTTATCATTGTTCTACATTTAAAGCATCATACCCCGTAACTAAGAGTTTGGTTGCATTATCCTCATTAGATTTTTTGACCAAAACAGTGCCATCAACCTATCATCAATGCATCAAGATCCCTACACCTTGGGGGTTGTCAAGGTAGATAGTGATCAGCAGGAGGCGAAGGAATGTTACTCATCCTCAATGAAATCCTCAACCAAGCCTAGTACAGCATAGCAATTAAAGATGCGGGCCCAGGATATCATGGAGGCTTCGGAGCAGGATGTAAAGAAAGTTATCCTGGATCAGGATAATCCGGATATCTCGGTGCTCGTAGGAACCAATATCCCTCAGGATATTGAAAATCAATTGACTAATTTTCTGAAATGCAGGATGTCGACGTTCGCGTGGATACACGAGGATATGATAGGTATTTCCAAGGATATTATAACACATAAGCTTGGTATTGACAGGTCATTCAAGCCTGTCCAACAAAAGAGAAGGAAATTTGCTCCGGAGCGGAATGTGATCATCCAAGAGGAAGTTGAAAGACTACTAAGGAGCAAGATGATTAGGGAAGTGAAGTTTCCTAAATGGCTGGCAAATGTAGTTGTGGTGCAAAAGAAAAATGGGAAATGGAGAGTTTGTGTAGATTACACAGACTTGAACAAAGCTTGTCCCAAAGACCCATTTCCTCTTCCTCATATTGACTCAATGGTGGATGCTACTGCCGGCCATGAGATGTTAACCTTCATGGATGCATCCTCAGGATTCCAGTAGATCCAAATGGAACCTTCAGACCAGGATAATACTGCCTTCATGACACCAACAGGTATATATAGTGTTACACTGCTATGCCCTTTGGTTTGAAAAATGCAGGTGCAACATATCAAAGATTGGTGAACATGATGTTCAAAGAAAAGCTGGGGGACACCATGGAGGTGTACATCGATGATATGGTAGTAAAATCCAAGAAGGCTGAGGATCACCTCCATGATATTAAAGGAGCGTTTGATATCTTGGACCAGTACAACATGAAATTAAATCGTGTTAAATGCCATTTTGGAGTGGGGGCAGGAAAGTTTCTAGGATACATGGTGATGAAAAGAGGGATAGAGGCAAGCCCGGAGCAGATTAAAGCTATCCTGGATATCAAGTCACCTTCAAATATGAAGGATGTTCAACGGTTAATAGGGCGAGTAGCAGCATTAAACAGATTTATTTCAAGATCCTCAGAAAAATGCAAGGAATTTTATGATATCCTGAAGAAGAATAAGAAGTTCGAATGGGGAGTAAAGCATGAAGCAGCCTTGCAGGATTTGAAGCAGTATCTTTCAACTGCACCCCTATTGATGAAGCCTAAGGATGGTGAACCATTATCCCTGTATCTTGCAGTATCAGGGAATGCTGTAAGTGCTGTCCTTGTTAAAGATCATGAAGGTCAGCAGTATCATGTCTATTATGTTAGCAAAAGTCTATTAGATGCTGAAACTAGATATTCACACCTAGAGAAATTAATATTGGCCCTAGTTATGGCATCAACAAAACTTAGGCATTATTTTGAAACACATAGGATTCGTGTTAAAACTAACTATCCTGTTAAAAATGTGCTTAGGAAACCCGAGATGTCAGGTAGGATGGCTAAGTGGTCAGTAAAATTAAGTGCCTATGATCTAGTATATAAGCCTAGAAATGCCATAAAGTCTCAGGCTTTAGCTGACTTTGTGGCTGATTTCAGTAGTGATATTCAAAATGAAGTAGACCTAGAAGTACAACAACTAGGAGAAAACTTAGAATCCTGGATATTATATACTGATGGAGCATCTAATGTTAGAGGTGTAGGTTTGGGTATACTACTAAAATCGCCACAGGGGGACATATTACCCCAGGCTATTAGATGTGAATTTCCTGCCACTACTAATGAAGCAGAATATGAAGCTTTAATTGCAGGAGTAGAATTGGCTAAGAGTATGAATATCAAGAGTTTGCAAGTATATGTTGATTCTTTGTTAATTACTAATCATTTTAATGGATCCTATGTAGTTAAAGGTGAGAAGTTAATCGAGTATCTCGAAATTCTCAAAAAGTTAGCAGGATATTTCGATATTTTTACACTTGAACAGGTACCAAGAGAGGATAATGCTGAAGCTGATGCCTTGGCAAATCTAGGATCATCGATCAGGATACCGGAAGGAACACGAATACCGATATTACATATCCTATATCCTATGATGGATCCACAGGATAAGGAAATAGTAAGTGTTCAGGATCCTGATAATGAATATCCTGAGGAGGATCCAAAGTCTTGGACGGCTCCAATCATAAGATATCTTAAAGAAGGGCACATCTCAAAGGATGAAAATCCTAAGGCCTTTAGAATGAAGGTATCACGATTCACTGTTATAAATAATGTTTTGTATAAGAGATCTCTTGCAGGACCATATCTGAGGTGCTTGGAGGATCCCGAAACTAAAGAAGTGCTTCAGGATATACATGAAGGGGATTGTGGTAACCATACTGGGGGCAGATCGTTATTCTCAAAGGTATTAAGAACATGATATTATTGGCTGACGATGAGAAGAGATACTGCAGAATATGCTCGAAGATGTGATGCGTGTCAAAGACACGATAATATATTACATCAACCTGCTGAACCACTTTATCCTATTGCTTCCCCTTGGCCATTCATGAAATGGGGAATGGATATAGTAGGAAAATTGCCAAAGGCTCCAGGAGGAAAGGTCTTCATGTTCGCAATGACTGATTATTTCTCTAAGTGGGTCGAAGCTGAAGCATTTGTTCAAGTCAGAGATCAAGAAGTAGTATCCTTCATAAAAAGGAATATCCTGACTAGGTTTGGAGTACCAGCTGAAATAATTTGTGACAATGGATCTCAGTTTATAAGTAAGAGGACTACTGACTTTTGCAAAAGTTGGGGAATTAAAATGATCACATCTACACCAGTACATCCTCAAGCAAATGGACAAGCAGAATCCTCAAACAAGATAATTGTCAACAATTTGAAGAAAAGACTTGGAGCTAAGAAGGGAAGATGGGCAGAAGAATTACCCTTTGTTTTATGGGCTGATAGAACAACGGTAAAAAGTGCAACTGGCCAAACCCCGTTTTCCTTGGTATTTGGAGCAGAAGCGGTGATCCCGACAGAAATGATGATACCTACGGCAAGATCCAATCTTCGGAATCCTGAGCAGAATCCTGAAGCCCTTTGCCAGGAATTGGATACTATTGATGAAACAAGAAACGCAACAAGGCTAAGGATGGCAGCATATCAACAGAGGATATCTAAAGCATATAACAAGAATATAAGGACTAGAAGGTTCCAGATTGGAGATTGGGTATTAAGAAAGGCTTTTCAGAATACTACTAACCCTGCTGATGGAAAGTTGGCTCCGAAGTGGGAGGGACCCTATGAGATTGAATGAGAATCAGGAAAAGGAGCATATCGACTCAAGAATATGGAGGGGGATATGCTACCGAGATCCTGGAATGTTATACATCTAAAGCTCTATTTCAAGTGAGTTTGGAATTTAAATTCTAACTCAGGGTGGTATGGATTCTATCTCTTTTAATATGTTTTAATATTATTTATTGTTTTGAACCCATTACTGACTTAAGCATCAGAGGGGGTGTTAGCCATCTTAGCTTACAATTGTTTTGAAGTATATGCCTCGGGATATAGCTCCAGGATACACACTCAGAATACTTTGAAAGATTAGAGGATTGGCCCCCTCTCTCACGTTTAAGGGATCCTGATCCCTTCACCGGTTTAAAGGTATTCACCTTTCTCTCGAATTGGGTTTAAACACCCCGCCTGGAGCACAAGTTATCCAGGGATAGTTCAAGATAGCGGGACCAGTCCATGTAAAAATGGCTGACAATTTTGTTATTGTTGGCTATATCCTGGATCCTAAAGGTATATGAGGATTGATCACCCTCTCTCACGGAAGGGTATTTTAATACTCTCTAAGGTTTAAAGGTTGTCACCTTTCTAAGTCTTGGAGTTTAAACACTCCCGCCTGTAGCGCATGAAAATATGGGTTTATCCCCAGGATATTTGTGGGATTTTCCCCAGGATACTAAGGAGTTATCTCCAGTATATCTTTGGGTTTTACCCCTGTAACACAAGAACTGTCCAAACAGTTGGAACTGAGATTCAAAAAATTTTCAAAGTGTTCAAAGACTTCATGCACAGGGGACATTCCTTCTGAGGCGATTTTGTAGAGCTCAAAAGATCAAATTTGGACCTAGTGTACTAAGCATTTCGGACTGGGGACATCTAAGTATGAAAAGATGCAAAAGGATTGGAGTTCGACAACAGGGTTACACTCTATTCCTGGTATGATCTTTCCTTTGTGAACCTTACATAAGTTGTTTGAACTTTTGAAACTATGTTGGAAAAGGTTTAAATATCCTGATTAAGGTATATACTTAGGATATATTCTCGAAATGTGTTTTCAGAATATGTTTCAGGATATTTGGTTATTTGGGATATAATACTTGGGTTAGAAACTAATACTCTGGTCAAACAAGTATTATCAAAATGAATTTGGGAAAATAAACTATCATTTTTTCTTTAAAGAGTTTATCTGAATTTTGAAAAACCCTATTTGACGAAAGTCTTTGTATGATATCGCCGAGTATGTTAATCGGGATGTTTTCAAAAAATAATTGCACTAATTTTGCAAAGTTGAAATCTAATCTAAGCATTGCATAACAAAAAATTAAAAGGCAACAGTAAGTAAGTCAAAAGGTGGTTATATTATTAACATGTCAAAAGTTGTGCTTTTGGTTTCACCTCAAACCGAGGCCCATCCACAAAAAGCACTATTAGTTTCTTACCATATTTACACAACGGTTGAAGGTTTCATCTCAAACCGAGACCCATCCGCCTCCAACCGTTGTATTGTTCAAAACAGATTATACTAGTTGATGACCAAGGGCTTCATCCTGAAACCTAGGACCCATCCACCTTTGGTCATCATATTATCTTAAGTGCAGGAAAGTAAATTGTTCAAAGACGAGAAAAGTAAATTGTTTAACAGACCATAATCATCAAATTTAAAAAAGTGGGCTCCGGCCTTGGCACGTATATCCATCATCGCCCACTTCGCTGCCTCTAAGGGGCAGCTCCTCCTTCCATCATGACCTCATCAGAAGCATCCTTCCCGGCATTCCCTTCAGCATCACCACCAGCATTACCGTCATCATCCTTCGGAACGTCAGCACCATCCACCTTCTTGGACACCTCGGCAGGCTCCTCCGCTATGGGCTTCACGGGAGGCTCTACAGGATTACCACCAAGGTCTTTCAGCTTCATCTCCCAAGCCTTGATATTCCATGAAGGGCATTCAACACCCAAAGCCATGGCCTTATAAGCCATTTTCAGTCTGGCCTGGAGGAGGGAGATGACAACTGAATTCTTGAGGCTCTCCCGGTACGAAGCCATATCTTGCTCATGTTGAGCTTGAGCAGCATCGGACTTAGCTTGAGCCTCCTGGGTGATCTTCTGGATGGCAGACTGGTGCTCTTGGGTCATTGCCTTGTACTTAGCTTCGTAGTGTTCCGATCTGGCGGTGGCAATTGCTGCTTGATCTGCAATGGTGGCTTCGGCCTTCTTCAGTTTGCTCTCTAACATGATGTTCAGGCCACATGCGTCTTCATAGAGGAATACCAGGCGTTCGAGACCCTGCAAAATAAGGAAACAGGTATTGACTATAGTTAACTTTTATCACCAGCATATGGTGCAGGATATAGGTCCAGGATACTAACCTGGTTGAGGAAGTCGGTCATGAATTTGCTGGATTCCGTAAACCCATGATTCTCAAATGGGAAAACGTGGGGTGTAGCAGGATGCTCTACTTCCTTCCTCTTCCGGGAGCTGGAGGCCCGGGTCCTGGATGCTGGAGGAGCTTTGGGAACGGTAGCGGTCATCGAACCGGTAGGCTTTGGTGTAGCAGCTGACTTCGGGTTGGTCTCTTGCTGAGCAGGTGCGAGGCTGGAATAACTGTCCAACTCGTCAAGCTGGAAGCCTTCAAGGTTAATGACCGGCACTGAACAAAGGAAGAAATGTTTAGTTTTTAACACTTATACTTTATAATCAATCTAATCACATACTTACCAGACATTTCTGAGCTTGATTTTTTACTTGAGTTTGTGAGAGACAGGGAGAAGGTTCTTTCACTAACAGGAAGCCGGTAGATCTCTTTGATCCTGGGTTTCAATTATGCGCTTGGGGGTGCTAGGTCTCTGAAATTCGCTGCATAAGATATCAGGATATCAGTCAAGGATATAGTTTAAGGATACATTTGGGGATATTCCTAAAACCCTAAATCCTACCCTTGGTTAACCATCTAACTGGCAGATCAAAACCCTTGTCAATAGAGTCCCTTTTAATGAAAAAGAACTTTCGTTGCCACTGATCTTCATTCTTGGTGGCCTTAAGAATCAGGGGGTTCTTGGAAGTGGAGAACAAAAGAAAGCGGCTGTTGCCATGGGATCTCAGTCGGTATGCTATGGGAAGGTCTTCGATACATAGGTTAGGGCAATGATGAGATTTAATTTGGTTTAACACCATTAAAACTCGCCACACCATTGGCATAGTTTGGGCATAACTGAGGCCGGTAAGCTCGAAGAAACAAGAGATGAAGGGTGGAAATGGATACCGGAGTCCCAAAGAAAAGGGATAGGCGAGAAAGCAGACCCACTCGTTTGACGCCGCATCTGATCGGACTACCCGATCAAAAGGGCGAATGACCACTCCGGCAGGAAAGGCACCGGAATCCTTCAAAGCGGTGATGTCGGCGTTGTTAAAAGAACAGATCTCATTTTGTGGTTCTCGGATGAGGTTTTGACTCGTGAGGGTTGTGACCGGTTCGTTTGACCGTGATCTTGTTCGAGATGCCATGAGAGGTATCGACCAAGAAACAAGAAATTCAAAGAAAAGAAAAACAGAGAAGAGAAAGAAGGAATACCTAGAAAATAGTTTGGAAAGTGATGATTATGATGAATAGATCAGCTATATAAGGAGCTGAGTATAGGGGGTAAAGAGTAAATATCGCATTGGAAGTTGCACATTGTCATTTCAAGAGTCCAGTCGTATTGATTGCCTCGATCCAGGTGATAAAGTTTAAAATATATCCGTTTGAGTTCAGAATTCCAACAGATATATTTTGGGGAAAATTGTTATGGGTCATTTTCTAAACATATATCCTGACTAATATTCTGGCTTTGATTGTTTATTTGTGATCAGGATGCCGGATCGGGAAATTGGTAACATCCTAGTACGATATCCTGGTAATAACTGATTTAACCACGTGCAGATTAGAAGGTACAAGTCTCCAACGTTCAAGTGGACTTCTTCCCATCAAGACACGGGCAAATCAGTTGGCTTATTGACGTTAGACCCGGAAGACCAGGACTGCAACGTCCACTTATGGAATATTCGTTGGATCCCGGAATAGTAGGATAGTTAGTTGCTTTCTTTTTACTGTAAAAGGGGATTGATCGGATCAGATTAGGGACACTTTTTCGCACACTTTTTACCTCTGGCATCAAACAATCACTACATACAAACACTTGTACTCGAATTACATTGTAACACCTAGTTGATCCGCATCATATCCTGCACTGTATCCTGATATTTCAAGTAATAGAAGAACAAGGCAGCTGCGATTGTCAGCTCCCGAGGTTTTGTGCCGGCGATCTAGATTGATCAAGGGCTTTCCTCGTACATCCTGTGTCACCCTTTACATTTTTGCTCATTGTTTGATCATAGATATAGCTCTATATCCTGAGCCGTATCCTGAAACTGTTTTTTGCAAACGACTCAACCAATATATTTTTAGCACATTTCTTTAGCACACTACCTCACTTAACTAATTTGATCACTTAATTGCTTCGGTAATTTTTGACCAAAACAGAAGCTCTATGACGGAACTACGGATCCTGAAGAGCATATTGCCCAGTATAGGGAAAGAATGGAGATCAACCCTATCCCTCCAGACCTCAAGGAAGCATGCCTATGCAAGGGTTTTGGTTCTACCTTAACAGGATCAGCCTTAAAATGGCTCTTAAACGTTCCTCCTCATTCGATTACATCATTTGCTCACCTAGTGAATTTATTTAATAGTCAATTTTCTTGCAGTCGAAGTTTTGAAAAACTAACAAGTGATCTCTACAGGATAACTCAAGGACCTCAGGAATCCTTAAGAGATTATGTGAACAAGTTTAGCCGAGAATCCTTAGATATTCCACATCTTGATGTTGCAATAGCTGTGCAGGCTTTCAAGATGGGGCTGCAAAAAGATTCTCAATTTTACCAAGATCTTGTAATGAACCTAAGCAGGAACTTGGATGAAGCTCGGAACAGGGCTTTAAGATATATTCGACTGGAGGATGACAAAAAGATTCAAGAGAGGATGAATTCATCCACCACTTATGAATCAACCAATAGGAAATCAGAATCCTCGTATAAACCATATCTGTTAGGGGAGGATTCTCCAACAATTAGTGATCCTTACTTGTTATCCTAATTAATGATCCTTACTTCTGTGACAGATAGTGATCCTCAGAAGAGCTTCAGGATCAGGATCATGGATCACCTTAAGGATCCTCATACTAACGATTGTTTGTTTGTGTTTCGCATTATTTTGCAGGAGTAACAAGCTTGACTTGGTCTTGGCAACGTTACTATGGAATATTCCACGGGTATTTCACACACGTTTGACTGGAAATGGACGTTGTGGAGAACGTGGGAGCTTGGCATAAAAGTTGGATAGTTTGTTAGTTTAGTTAACTTCTATTTTTAAAGGGGTGACGAGCTAGAATTTAGAACACTTAGCCATTTTCAGCTACACACACTCTCGTACAATCGCACTCTTGAAGCTCTCGGCAAACACTTAACAGTTTATACTCACTTTCACACATTTCACCATAGTGATCCTTGTACCTGGCTCGTTACTATCCGAAGTTGTAAACATTTATTGATTTATTTGAGCTTGGTGATCGGTAGTTTCCATCACCCGGGGTTTTTTATGCCGGAGATCAACTCTTGATCAAGGGCTTTTTCCCCGTATAAATCCTTGTGTCGTTTGTGCAATTTACATTGAAGTGATCCTTATCATTGTTCCACATTAAAGCATCATTCCCCGTAACAAAGAGTTTGGTTGCATTATACTCATCAGATTTTTTGACCAAAACAGTTTGGCGCCCACCGTGGGGCAATTGGTGCTTCATTCCTAAGAAGTTTTTCTGTTGGTGATCATTCCGGTTCATTGCATACAAATACATGGCTTCATCATTGAATAATACCTCTACTGCAATGTCTGCGGTCAATTCATCTCAGGGCATTCCACCTTTGCCTCCACCACCTTCTGGACCTCAGAAAAATGCCGAGAAGAAACCAACTCCTATTTTCTCCAAACCTCCAACTTCTTCTGCTTCTTACACTCCCACTACTAGTGACATTTTTACTTTGATTTTGCAGATGAAGGATCATATACAGCAACAGGATAAGACCAATGAAAGGATTCTCAAAGAAATCGGAGATCTCGAGAAACAAAAGAAAATGGCAGAGGATCATTCCCCACTGGTGCCCAGATCTTTGAATTTTGATACTCCGGTGATTACTTCTCAGCCATCAGTGGTTCCAGATGTTCAATATGTGGGTGGACCAAAAGGAGTGCACTACGGAACAACAACAGTGACCCAGGCATCAGGTTCATATTTCCAGCCAGCAGGATCCTATCCTCAGCATATGGGATCCTTCATGAATTCAGGAGGATACTCAGGAGCGCAGCAGATTCAAGGATCCTCCTTTGTTCCAGGATCATCCCAGGTTCAAGGATCCTCCTTTGTTCCAGGATCATCCCAGGTTCAAGGATCCTCCTTTGTTCCAGGATCATCCCAGGTTCAAGGATCCTCCTTTATTCCAGGATCATCCCAGGTTCAAGGATCCTCCTTTGTTCCAGGATCATCCCAGGTTCAAGGATCCTCCATTGTTCCAGGATCATCCCAGGTTCAAGGATCCTCCTTTGTTCCAGGATCATCCCAGTTTCAGGGATCCTTCCAGATGCCAGGATCCTTGAGGAGTTTGTGAACAGGAAGTTCAGATGTCCATCAGGGAGATTTTATTCCAATGCAGACCAATGCTTCTACTGGTCCTTCGATCATTCCAGAGCCCCAACAATATGGATTAACATCCATTCTTCCTAATTTGAATCCAATGGGAGGTAACACTTTTAATAATTCTTATACTACTAACCATGGCCTTATGCAGGATCCAGGTATCAATCATGCCATGGCCAGAGAATTGCAAAAGTTGAAGGATATGATATCAAGTGTTCCAGGAGTGGTCAAACCTATCCCAGAGATTGCAGATGGGAGCCACAAGATATCTCGTTTTACACCACCAATCTGTGATGCTGAGATACCCAAGAGGTTCCATGTCCCAACTATGAAGCTGTATGATGGTTCGACGGATCCTGAAGAACACATAGCACAATACAGGGAGAGGATGGAGATCAATCCAATCCCATAAAGGTTAAAGGAAGCATGCCTGTGCAAAGGATTCGGATCCACTCTTACTGGATCAGCTCTCAAATGGCTGCTAAGTCTTCCCCCCTACTCTATTACCTCATTTGCTAATCTAGTTAACCTATTTAATAATCAGTTTTCTTGTAGTAGAAAATTTGAACGATTAACTAGTGATCTATATAGGATAACCCAGGGTCATAATGAATCATTAAGGGATTACATTACCAAATTCAGTAAAGAATCCTTAGACATTCCCAACTTGGATATAGCCACGGCTGTTGAGGCCTTCAAAATGGGATTGCTTAGGGATTCGTTGTTTTATGATGATCTTGTTATGACACCATGCAGGAACTTAGATGAGGTAAGAACCCGGGCCCTTAGGTTCATCCGGCTAAAGGATGACAAAAGGATCCAGGAAAGATTAGCAGGATCCTCAAAACAAGAGAAGCAAGGATCCTCGTTCAAGAACAACAAGTTCAGATCCTATAAAAGATCTGATAACCAGAACGTGCATGTTGTTGATCAAGAAGAGGATGATGAGGATTATCCTCCAATCTCTGAATATTGTTTTTCTGTTGATAACAATGAACTAATCCTTGCGATGCAGAATCTAGGTGATAAAGCCAGATGGCCAAGAAAGAATGATAGGCCAGCTGCAACTAAGGATAAATCAAAGTGGTGTGCATACCATGAAGATTTTGGGCATCTCACAGAAGAATGTATTGCACTAAGAAAGGAAATTGGATACTTGTTGAGCAAGGGGCATCTGAAAGAATTGTTGGGAAGAAAAAAGTCAAGGACTCAGGATCCTAAAAGGATCCCTGAGAAAGCTCCGGCCCCTCCAGCAGATGCACAAGTAATAAACTTTATTTCTGGAGGATCGGACATTTGTGGCACATCCTTCTCAGCAGCTAAAAGGCATGCAAAGGAAACTAAAATGGACAATGGAGAAAGACCCGTTCGAACATCAAGTGTCTCCGAAGGAAAAGTCATAACCTTTGATGAGGACGATCGTATTGATATCCAGGATCCTCACCACGATGGTTTAGTTATTACTCTTTTCATTTCTAACCATTTTGTCCGCAGGATCCTTATAGACGGAGGAAGCTCAGTGAACATTATCCAACTTGATGTTCTAAAGAAGATGGGTATCCCTGAATCAGATATCATACCAAGATCCTCCGTGCTCGTGGGATTTAGTGGCGAAACTAAGAATACCCTGGGGGACATTAAGCTCCCAATATACATCGAAGGCCTACACTCTTATCAAAAATTTTGTGTTATTGACTGTTTATCTTGTTGTAATGTTATCCTTGGCAGGCCCTGGATACACGATATGAAGGCAGTCCCATCTACTTACCATCAATGTGTGAAGCTCCCTAGTCCTTGGGGAATAGTCAAGATTGATAGTGATCAGCAGGAGGCCAAGAATTGCTATACTTCATTGATGAAACCAGCCTCAAAGTCAAGGGAGCAATAGCAATCAAAGTATCCTCTAAGGGATGTCTTGGAGGCAAGAGAGCAGGATGTGGTAGAAATCCTCATGGATCCTCATGATCCTGAATCCAAAATCTATATCGAATCAGGGATCCTTGGCAAAATGAAAGAAGACCTCGTATCCTTCCTCAAAAGGAGGAAAACTACCTTTGCATGGAAGCATGAGGATATGACAGGTATATCTAAGGATATTATCACTCACAAACTTGGCATTGATAGGTCCTTCAAACCGATCCATCAAAGGAGAAGAAAGTTTGCACCGGAAAGAAATGCCATTATCCAGGAAGAGGTAGAGAAATTGCTCCGGGCAGGTATGATTAGAGAGGTCAAGTATCCAAGATGGTTGGCCAATGTGGTTGTTGTTCAAAAGAAAAACGGAAAGTGGAGGGTATGTGTCGATTTTATCGATTTAAATAAGGCATGTCCCAAGGATCCTTTCCCATTACCCCACATTGACTCCATGGTGGATGCAACCGCGGGTCATGAACTGTTAACTTTTATGGATGCTTCATCTGGATTTCAACAAATCCAAATGGAACCATCCGATCAAGAGGATACAGCCTTCATGACTCCAACTGGTATATATTGCTATATTGCTATGCCGTTCGGACTAAGAAATGCAGGTGCAACATATCGAAGGCTGGTGAATATGATGTTCAAGGATCAGATTGGATAAACTATGGAGGTTTACATAGATGATATGGTGGTAAAATCCATAAAAGCTGAGGATCACCTAAGGGACTTGGAGGAAGCATTCGATATCCTTGACAAATATAACATGAAACTTAATCCTTCAAAATGTCACTTTGGTGTTAAAGCAGGTAAATTCTTAGGATATATGGTGACAAAGAGAGGCATTGAAGCTAGCCCGGAACAAATCAAAGCAATAGTGAACATGAAATCTCCGGCCAATGCTAAGGATGTCCAAAGGCTAACAGGCAGGATAGCAGCTTTGAACAGATTTATATCCAAATCCTCAGAGAAGTGCAAAGAATTCTATGATATCCTAAGGAAGAACAAGAAATTTGAGTGGACTGAGAAGCATGAAAATGCCTTAAGAGCTCTCAAAGATTACCTATCCTCAGCCCCGGCCTTGATGAAACCAGAAAAAGGCGATGTGCTATCCTTATATCTTGCAGTATCCTCAAAAGCAGTAAGTGCGGTCCTTGTTAAGGATCACGAAGGTACACAACGTCCTGTCTATTATGTAAGTAAAAGTTTACTTGATGCCGAATCCAGGTATTCACACCTTGAAAAGCTTATTCTTGCATTAATTATGGCATCCACTAAGTTGAGACATTATTTTGAAACTCATGTTATTGTTGTTAAAACTAATTTTCCAATTAAGAATGTCCTCAGGAAACCAGAGATGTCAGGAAGGATGGCTAAGTGGGCAGTGAAGCTTAGTGCCTATGATATAAGATATGAGCCTAGGACAGCCATCAAATCCCAAGCATTAGCCGACTTTGTGGCTGATTTCAGTAGTGATTTACAAGAAGAAGCTGAGTTAGAAGTCCAGCAGCTAGAGGAGACCAAGGATCCTTGGATACTCTATACTGATGGATCCTCAAATGTAAAAGGCACAGGGCTTGGAATACTACTAAAATCGTCACAGGGGGACATAATACCCCACTCTATAGCTTGTGAGTTCCAAACCACTAACAATGAGGCTGAATATGAAGCCTTAATTGCTGGTTTGCAAATTGCTAAGCATATGGGGATCAGGTATCTTGAGCTACATGTAGATTCATTGTTAATTACAAACCACTTTAATGGATCCTATGCTGTTAAAGGTGAAAAGCTAACCAAATATTTAGAGATAGTCAAAGAATTAGCACTCTCTTTTGTTTCCTTTAGTTTGACACATGTACCAAGGGAAGAAAATACAGAAGCTGATGCATTGGCTAACTTAGGATCATCTTTGAAGATCCCGGAGGATATCAAGATCCCTATTATCTATATCCTGACCCCGGCTATCGAGGATCATGTGGCTATGGAGATAGGAAATAATTCTGCAATTATCCCTAGTGAGGATACTCAATCCCATTCAGGATCAGGATCATGGATCTCACCAATCATGAGATACTTACAACATGGAGAGATTGCTACAGGAGAAAACCCTAGGGCTTTCAAAATTAAGGTATCTCAAGTATAGACGATCTCTTGCAGGACCATACTTGAGATGCATTGAGGATCCTGAAATCCAAGAAGTTTTAAAAGACTTCCATGAAGGAGATTGTGGAAACCACACTAGGGGCAGAGCATTATTCTCAAGGATCCTGAGGACAGGATACTACTGGCCAACCATGAAGAGAGATGCTGTGGAGTATGCTAAAAGATGTGATCCTTGTCAGAGACACAGCAATATCCTTCATAAACCAGCTGAATTTTTGCATCCTATATCCTCCTCTTGGCCATTTATGAGATGGGGTATGGATATAGTTGGTAAGCTCCCTAAGGCACCTGGTGGAAAAGTATTCATGCTTGCTATGACTGATTACTTCTCCAAGTGGATAGAGGCTGAAGCTTTTGCCCAAGTCAGAGAAAAGGAAGTTATATCCTTCATTAAAAGAAATATTATAACTAGATTTGGTATTCCTTCTGAAATTATATGTGATAATGGTTCCCAATTCATTGGGGGCAGAACCACTAACTTTTGTGACAGCTGGGGGATTAAGATGATAACATCAACACAAGTCCACCCACAAGCTAATGGTCAAGCAGAATCATCCAACAAGATCATCATCAACAATTTGAAGAAGAAGCTTGGATCCAAGAAAGGGAAATGGGCAGAAGAACTACCTTATGTGCTTTGGGCTGATAGGACAACCCCTAAGAATGCTACTGGTCAAACGCCATTCTCTTTGGTATTTGGGGCAGAATCAGTGATCCCAACAGAAATGGTGGTTCCAACTGCTAGAACAAGTACCCGTGATCCTGAGGAAAATGATGAAAACTTGGCTCAAGACCTAGATACTATTGAAGAAATCAGGGATCTGGCTAGGATAAGGATGGCCAGTTATCAACAAAGAATGGCTGGTGCTTACAACAAAAATGTCAGGATCAGGAAGTTTCAAGTTGGAGATATGGTATTAAGGAAAGCATTTCAGAATACCACCAATCCTGCTGATGGAAAATTGGCTCCAAAATGGGAAGGCCCTTATTTGATTGAAGCTGAAGCAGGAAAGGGGGCATATAGATTGCTAACCATGGAAGGTGATTTGCTACCAAGAGCTTGGAATGCTGTCCACTTGAAGAAATATTTCATATGAGCAGGATCCTTATGGCACAGATGATCCTTACGTCAGGGGTATCCTTGAAGGATCCTTAAAGTATCGGTGATCCTTACTTTGGTAATGTCCTAATCTTGAACTATTTCATTTCTTTATTTTCTCATATAAGGATAAGGATCATGTGTCCTTTATCCATATCTCACGTGATTTTAAGTTTTGAAAGTTCAGGTATCCTTAGCAAAGTATTGGTTATCTGCAGAAGCAATCCGTTCTTTGGGTTTAACCCCAGTTATTTGGGCTTGACCCCAGTTCCGCCTGTAGCGCATGATGATCCTGGTATAGTTCAAGGCAGTGGGACCAGTACTCGCTTTAGGGGCTGATAAATCCATTGTACTGGCTACACCTAGGATCCTACGTATAATGGTAGACGTACCATACATCCGTTCCTAAGGTTTCTAACGTTTTCACGTTAGCTAAGGTTTTGGCATTTTCATGTCACTAAGTTTGGATAGTCGCCAGTTAGGGCCATACTCCAGTTTACATACGATCCTTGGGCTTGTCCCCAGTTATCCTTGGGCTTGTCCCCAGTTGCTAACTCTTATCTTATATTGGCTTAGTTCCAAGTTATGCTCTATTTCAGGTCCTTGAAGATAAACAACTAGGGATCCTTGATCCTTACTTCTTTTTAAGGTTTATCTTATAGTTATCCTTATTATTGTTAGGATCCTAACTTGGATCCTCAAGTATGATCCTTAACTATTTTTGATTCTATTCGTTGTTTATTTGAATAACCCTTATACTTTGACAACTAAGCGTGTGATCCTTAAAATATATTGCTTTTTGGGATTCTTTAACTATAGGATATTTGATCATGGATCATGTCCTAAATATTTTCAATCTGACTTATTCAAAATTGTTTATTCAATAAGTGTACATCAAAGCAAAGGAGAATTAAAGAATCAAAAAGGATAACAATACAAGATAAGCGACAAAAGATTAAGATTTTATTTATTAACAAAAGACTAACCCTTAAAAGGTTGTCAAAATTACCTACCCCGAGCATCTACCAGTAATACGTGGCCCGTCCGCTGGGGTAGGTAAAGGGTGTCCATGATAATAGGTTCAAAAGTAGTGCAGGAATATAAAGGCGGCAGGATCACAATGGCTTCATCCCCCAAACAGAGGATCCCTCCACCATTTGCAATCCTGCCTATTGTCCAAAGGATCATACATGATCCTTAATCCTAAAAACTATTGTTCAGTACAAACTGTTAGGGGAGGATTTTCTAACAATTAGTGATCCTTATTCGTTATCCTAATTAGTGATCCTTACTTCTGTGACAGGTGGTGATCCTCAGAAGGGCTTTAGGATCAGGATCATGGATCACTTCAAGGATCCTCATACTGACGATTGTTTACTTATGTTTTATAGCATCTCGCAGGTATAACAAGCTTGACCAAGTCTTGGCGACATTCCTGGAGAATATTCCTAAACTATTCTGCACGTGCTAGACCAAAACTAGACGTTATGGAGAACGTGGAGGCTTGGCACGAAAGTCGGAGAGTTTGTTAGCTAGATATTTTTCTTATTTTAAAGGGGTAACGAGCTAGTAGAACACACTTAGTCATTTTTTCCAGTTACACACACTCATACAAGCGCTCATACAAGCTCCCGTTCAAACACTTGGCAATTTCATACACTTTTTACACATTCCACCATAGTGATCCTTGTACCTAGCTCGTTACTATCCAAAGTTGTAAATGTTCATTCATTTATTTGAGCTTGGTGATCGGTAGTTTCCATCACCCGGGGTTTTTTGTGCCGGAGATCAACTTTTGATCAAGGGCTTTTTCCCCGTATAAACCCTTGTGTTGTTTGTGCAATTTTACATTAAAGTGATCCTCATCATTGTTACACATTTCAAGCATCATACCCCGTAATCTAGAGTTTGGTTGCAATATTCTCAACAGATTTTTTGACCAAAACAGTTTGGCGCCCACCGTGGGGCAATTGGTGCTTTGTCCTTAGAAGAATTCACATTTCTATGCTCATTCCGGTTCATTACAACCAAGCAAATGGCTTCCTCAGCGAAGAATACTTCAAACTTGATGCCTTCATTCACTTCTTCACAAGGCGTCCCTCCTTTGCCTCCACCACCTTCTGGATCCCAGAAGAATACTGAGAATGCCGCGAAGAAGCCAACTCCCATTTTCTCAAAACCACCTACTTCTTCTGTTTCAACTAATCCTACTACTAATGATCTCTATGCCTTGATTTTGCAGATGAGGAATCATGCACAAGAGCAGGATAAGACCAACGAAAGGATCCTCCGGGAGATTGATGAAATTAAGAAACAGAAGAAAACGGCAGAGGATCGCTCCCCACTGATGCCCAGATCTTTGAATTTTGATACTCCGGTGATTACTTCTCAGCCATCAGTGGTTCCAGACATTCAATATGTGGGTGGACCAAGAGGAGTGCACTACGGAACAACAACAACGACCCAGGCATCAGGTTCATATTTCCAGCCATCGGGATCCTATCCTCAGCATATGGGATCCCTCACGAGCTCAGGAGGATATTCAGGAATGCAGCAGTTTCAAGGATCCTCCTTTGTTCCAGGATCATCCCAGGTTCAAGGATCCTCCTTCGTTCCAGGATCATCCCAGGTTCAAGGATCCTCCTTTGTTCCAGGATCATCCCAGGTTCAAGGATCCTCCTTTGTTCCAGGATCATCCCAGGTTCAAGGATCCTCCTTTGTTCCAGGATCATCCCAAGTTCAAGGATCCTCCTTTGTTCCAGGATCATCCCAGTTTCAGGGATCCTTCCAGATGCCAGGATCCTTGAGGAGTTTGCAAACAGGAAGTTCAGATGTCCATCAAGGAGATTTTATTCCAATGCAGACCAATGCCTCTACTGGTCCCTCGATCATTCCCGAGTCTCAACAATATGGATTAACATCCATTCTTCCTAACTTGAATCCAATGGGAGGTAACACTTTTAATAATTCTCATACTACTAACCATGGTCTTATGCAGGATCCAGGTATCAATCATGCCATGGCCAGAGAATTGCAAAAGCTAAAGGATATGATATCGAGTGTTCCGGGAGTAGTCAAACCTATTCCAGAGATTGCAGATGGGAGCCACAAGATATCTCGTTTTGCACCACCAATCTGTGATGCTGAGATACCCAAGAGGTTCCATGTGCCTACAATGAAACTGTATGATGGTTCGACGGATCCTGAAGAACACATAGCACAATACAGGGAGAGGATGGAGATCAATCCAATCCCAGAAAGGTTAAAGGAAGCATGCTTGTGCAAAGGATTCGGATCCACTCTTACTGGATCAGCTCTCAAATGGCTGCTAAGTCTTCCTCCCTATTCTATTACCTCATTTGCTAACCTAGTTAACTTGTTTAATAATCAGTTTTCTTGTAGTAGAAAATTTGAACGATTAACTAGTGATTTATATAGGATAACCCAGGGTCATAATGAATCATTAAGGGATTACATTACCAAATTCAGTAAAGAATCCTTAGACATTCCCAACTTAGATATAGCTACGGCTGTTGAGGCCTTCAAAATGGGATTGCTTAGGGATTCGTCTTTCTATGATGATCTTGTTATGACACCATGCAGGAACTTAGATGACGTGAGAACCCGAGCACTTAGGTTCATTCGGCTAGAGGATGACAAGAGGATCCAGGAGAGGTTAGCAGGATCCTCAAAGCAGGATAAGCAAGGATCCTCATTCAGGAACAACAAGTTCAGATCCTACAATAGATCTGATAATCAGAACGTGCATTCTGTTGATCAAGAAGAGGATGATGAGGATTATCCTCCAATTTCTGAATATTTCTTTAGTGTTGATAACAATGAACTAATCCTTGCTATGCAGAACCTAGGTGATAAAGCTAGATGGCCAAGAAAGAATGATAGGCCAGCTGCAACTAAGGATAAATCAAAGTGGTGTGCATATCATGAAGATTTTGGGCACCTCACGGAAGAATGCATTGCATTAAGAAAGGAAATTGGATACTTGTTGAGCAAGGGGCATCTAAAAGAGTTGTTGGGACGAAAAAAGTCAAGAACTCAGGATCCTGAAAGGATCCCTGAGAAGGCTCCAGCTCCTCCAGCAGACGCACAAGTGATAAACTTTATTTCTGGAGGATCCGACATTTGTGGCACATCCTTCTCAGCAGCTAAAAGGCATGCAAAGGAAACTAAAATGGATAATGGAGAAAGACCAGTTCGAACATCAAGTGTCTCCGAAGGAAAAGTCATAACCTTCGACGAAGAGGATCGTGTTGATATCCAGGATCCTCATCACGATGGTTTAGTTATTACTCTTTTCATATCTAACCATTTTGTCCGCAGGATCCTTATAGACGGAGGAAGTTCAGTGAACATTATCCAGCTTGATGTTCTAAAGAAGATGGGTATCCCTGAATCAGAGATCATACCAAGATCCTCCGTGCTCGTGGGGTTTAGTGGCGAAACTAAGAACACCCTGGGGGACATTAAACTCCCAATATATATTGAAGGCTTACACTCTTATCAAAAAATTTGTGTTATTGACTGTTTATCTTGTTGTAATGTTATCCTTGGCAGGCCCTGGATACACGATATGAAAGCAGTCCCGTCTACTTACCATCAATGTGTGAAGCTCCCTAGTCCTTGGGGAATAGTGAAGATTGATAGTGATCAGCAGGAGGCTAAGAATTGCTACACTTCATCGATGAAACCAGCCTCGAAGTCCAGGGAGCAATAGCAATCAAGGTATCCTCCAAGGAATGTCTTGGAGGCCAGAGAACAGGATGTGGTAGAAATCCTCATGGATCCCGATGATCCTGAATCCAAAATCTATATCGGATCAGGGATCCTTGGCGAAATGAAAGAAGACCTCGTATCCTTCCTCAAAAGGAGAAAGACTACCTTTGCATGGAAACACGAAGACATGACTGGTATATCCAAAGATGTTATCACCCATAAACTCGGCATCGACAGATCCTTCAGACCAATCCATCAAAGGAGAAGGAAGTTTGCACCAGAAAGGAATGCCATCATACAAGAAGAGGTAGAGAAATTGCTCCGGGCAGGTATGATTAGAGAGGTCAAGTATCCAAGATGGTTGGCCAATGTGGTTGTTGTCCAAAAGAAAAACGGAAAGTGGAGGGTATATGTCGATTTTACCGATTTAAATAAGGCATGTCCCAAGGATCCTTTCCCTTTACCCCACATTGACTCCATGGTGGATGCAACTGCGGGTCATGAATTGTTAACTTTTATGGATGCTTCATCTGGATTCCAACAAATCCAAATGGAACCATCCGACCAAGAGGATACAGCCTTCATGACTCCAACTGGTATATATTGCTATATTGCTATGCCGTTCGGATTGAGAAATGCAGGTGCAACGTACCAAAGGCTGGTGAATATGATGTTCAAGGATCAGATCAGACAAACTATGGAGGTTTACATAGATAATATGGTGGTAAAATCCTTAAAGGCTGAGGATCACCTAAGAGACTTGGAGGAAGCATTCGATATCCTTGATAAATATAACATGAAACTTAATCCTTCAAAATGTCACTTTGGTGTTAAAGCAGGTAAATTCTTAGGATATATGGTGACAAAGAGAGGCATTGAAGCTAGCCCGGAACAAATCAAAGCAATAGTGAACATCAAGTCTCCAGCAAATGCTAAGGATGTTCAAAGGCTAACAGGAAGGATAGCAGCCTTGAACAGATTTATATCCAAGTCCTCCGAGAAGTGTAAAGAATTTTACGATATCCTAAGGAAGAACAAGAAATTTGAGTGGACGGAGAAGCATGAAAATGCTTTAAAAGCCCTCAAAGATTACTTATCCTCGGCCCCGGCTTTAATGAAACCAGAAAAAGGTGAAGTGTTATCCTTGTATCTCGCAGTATCCTCAAAAGCAGTAAGTGCGGTCCTTGTTAAGGATCATAAAGGTACACAACATCCTGTTTATTATGTAAGTAAAAGTTTACTTGATGCCGAATCCAGGTACTCACACCTTGAAAAGCTTATCCTTGCATTAATTATGGCATCTACCAAGTTAAGACATTATTTTGAAACTCATGTTATCATTGTTAAAACTAATTTTCCAATTAAGAATGTCCTCAGGAAACCAGAGATGTCAGGAAGGATGGCTAAGTGGGCAGTGAAGCTGAGTGCATATGATATAAGATATGAGCCTAGGACAGCCATCAAATCCCAAGCATTAGCTGACTTTGTGGCTGATTTCAGTAGTGATTTACAAGAAGAAGCTGAGTAAGAAGTCCAGCAGCTAGAGGAGACCAAGGATCCTTGGATACTCCACACTGATGGATCCTCAAATGTCAAAGGCACAGGGCTTGGAATACTACTAAAATCGCCACAGGGGGACATAATACCCCATTCTATAGCTTGTGAGTTCCAAACCACTAATAATGAGGCTGAATATGAAGCCTTAATTGCTGGTTTGCAAATTGCAAAGCATATGGGGATCAGGTATCTTGAGGTACACGTAGATTCTTTGTTAATTACAAATCACTTTAATGGATCATATGCTGTTAAAGGTGAAAAGCTAACCAAATATTTGGATATAGTCAAAAGTTTGGCACTCTCTTTTGTTTCCTTTAGTTTGTCACAGGTACCAAGGGAAGAAAATACAGAAGCTGATGCATTGGCTAACTTAGGATCATCTTTGAAGATCCCAGAGGATATCAAGATCCCTATTATCCATATCCTGACCCCAGCTATTGAGGATCATATGGCTATGGAGATAGGGAATAATTCTGCAATGATCCCTAGTGAGGATACTCGATCCCATCCAGGATCAGGATCATGGATCTCACCAATTATGAGATACTTACAACATGGAGAGATTCCTACAGGAGAAAACCCTAGGGCTTTCAAATCTAAGGTATCTCAATTCACAATTTTAAATAATATATTGTATAGACGATCCCTTGCAGGACCATACTTGAGATGCATTGAGGATCCTGAAGTTCAAGAAGTTTTAAAAGACTTCCATGAAGGAGATTGTGGAAACCATACTGGGGGCAGGGCATTATTCTCAAGGATCCTGAGGACAGGATACTATTGGCCAACCATGAAAAAAGATGCTGTGGAGTATGCTAGAAGATGTGATCCTTGCCAGAGACACAGCAATATCCTTCATCAACCAGCTGAATTATTGCACCCTATATCCTCCTCATGGCCATTTATGAGATGGGGTATGGATATAGTTGGTAAGCTCCCTAAGGCACCTGGTGGAAAAGTATTCATGCTTGCTATGACTGATTACTTCTCCAAGTGGATAGAGGCTGAAGCTTTTGCCCAAGTTAGAGAAAAGGAAGTTATATCCTTCATTAAAAGAAATATTATAACTAGATTTGGAATTCCTTCTGAGATTATATGTGATAATGGTTCCCAATTTATTGGGGGCAGAACCACTAACTTTTGTGACAGCTGGGGGATTAAGATGATAACTTCAACACCAGTCCACCCACAAGCTAATGGCCAAGCAGAATCATCCAACAAGATCATCATCAATAATTTGAAGAAGAAGCTTGGATCCAAGAAAGGGAAATGGGCAGAAGAACTACCTTATGTGCTTTGGGCTGATAGGACAACCCCTAAGAATGCAACTGGTCAAACACCATTCTCTTTGGTGTTTGGGGCAGAATCAGTAATCCCAACAGAAATGGTGGTTCCAACTGCTAGAACAAGTACTCGTGATCCTGAGGAGAATGATGAAAACTTAGCTCAAGACCTGGATACTATTGAAGAAATCAGGGATATGGCTAGGATAAGGATGGCCAGTTATCAACAAAGAATGGCTGGTGCTTACAACAAAAATGTCAGGATCAGGAGGTTTCAAATTGGAGATATGGTATTAAGGAAAGCATTTCAGAATACCACCAATCCTGCTGATGGAAAATTGGCTCCAAAATGGGAAGGCCCCTATTTGATTGAAGCTGAAGCAGGAAAGGGGGCATATAGATTGCTAACCATGGAAGGTGAATTGCTACCAAGAGCTTGGAATGCTGTCCACTTGAAGAAGTATTTCATGTAAGCAGGATCCTTATGGCATAGGTGATCCTCACGATAGGGATATCCTTAAAGGATCCTCAAAGTATCGGTGATCCTTACTCAGGTAATATCCTAATCTTGAACTATTTCATTTCTTTATTTTCTCATATAAGGATAAGGATCATGTATCCCTTATCCATCTCTCACGTGAGTTCAAGTTTTGAAAGTTCAGGTATCTTTAGCACAACATTGGTTATCCACAGAAGCAATCCGCCTTTTGGGTTTAACCCCAGTTATTTGGGCTTGTCCCCAGATTCCGCCTGTAGCGCACGATGATCCTAGTGTAGTTCAAGGCTTTGGGACCAGTACTCGTTCTAGGGGCTGATAATTCCATTGTTCTGGCTATGCTTAGGATCCTACGTATAATGGTAGACGTACCATACATCCGTTCATAAGGTTTCTAACGTTTTCACGTTAGCTAAGGTTTCTAACGTTTTCACGTTAGCTAAGGTTTTGGCATCTTCATGTCACCAAGTTTGGATAGTCGCCAGTTAGGGCCATACTCCAGTTTACATACGATCCTTGGGCTTGTCCCCAGTTATCCTTGGGCTTGTCCCCAGTTATCCTTGGGCTTGTCCCCAGTTATCCTTGGGCTTGTCCCCAGTTATCCTTGGGCTTGTCCCCAGTTATCCTTGGGCTTGTCCCCAGTTGCTAACTCTTTTCTTATATCGACTTAGTCCCAAGTTATGCTCTATTCCAGGTCCTTGAAGATAGGCAGCTAGGGATCCTTGATCCTTATTTCACTCTAAGGTTTATCTTATAGTTATCCTTATTATGGTTAGGATTCTAACTTGGATCCTCAGGTATGATCCTTAACTCTTTTGGTTTTATTCATTATTCATTTGAATAACCCCCATACTTGACAACTGAACTTGTGTTTCTTAAACTATACCACTTTTTAGAATTTATCGGTTATGGGATATGTGATCCTTGATCATATCCTAAACTTTCTGGATATCTTTTCTAAATTTTCAAGGCTTGTTAAATATAAACAGAATGAACATTACAACAGTTGGAAAGTAACATACTAAAAAGGATAACAACACAAGATAAGCGACAAAAGGTTAAGTTTTTATTTATTAACATAAGTCTAACCCTTTAAAGGTTGTCAAAATTACCTACCCGAGCTTCTACCAACAAAACGTGGCCCGTCCGCTGGGGTAGGTAAAGGGTGTCCATGATAATAAGTTCAAAGATAGTGCAGGGATATAAAGGCGGCAGGATCACAATGGCTTCATCCCCCAAACAGAGGATCCCTCCACCAATTGCAATCCTGCCTATTGTCCAAAGGATCATACATGACCCTTAATCCTAAAACCTATTGTTCAGTACCATACATCATTGTTCAACAAAAAACACCATCACCAAAACAAATTATCAAACTTAAAAAATGGGCTCCGGCTACGTCTAGAAATGCCCTTCATCGCCCATTTATGCAGCCTATGCCTTCGCTGCATCATCATCCCCTCCAGCTGCGGTATCCTTCATCAGATCCTTCCCACTGCCACTTGCTTCAATTGCCAAGACCTCAGTAGCCTCCTCTTCATCATCCTCAAGATCAGCCAACCTTGCCTTCCAACCCTCAACATCCCAGCTGTTTTTATCAAAGCTAGGATCTTGAGCTTCCTGGGCCATCTTCAATTTTGTCTGGTACATCGTGATGGCGGCAGAAACCTTAGCATTTTCTATGAGATCATGCTTTTCATAGTCAAGGTCGATCAGAAGTTTGGCTGTCTTAGTCTTCTCATCTAGGAGTTCCTTCCGAGCATCAGCAAGTGCAAGATCCTTGAGCACGGCAACCTGTTGGAGGTCGGCAATCTTTTTATCTTGATCCTCAACGTGGCCCACATAATCCTCAATCTCAGCAAATTTCTGCAAAAGAGAAGGATAAAAGCAGTTCAAGACCAAGTGATCCTCATACGAGTAGGATACATAGGCAGAATAGAGGATCCTTACATCATTGAAGTATTCAAGGAACTGGTGGCGGATCAGTGGTAGACCCTGAAGATCCTCAGCATCAGAAGTTTTCCTCTTCTTGACACCCTTTCCTTTAGTGGGTGCCTTTGGAATGGAGATGCTAGGACTGGTAGTGGATCTTCTCTTCCTGGATCGCACGACATCAAGGTCAGCCATGTCGAACTGGGATACAGGCTTGGCAGATTTTCCAGCACCTACACAATTAAACTAAGATAAGTATCTTTTCTTAATTCATATTTAACTATTTATTTAAATTTTAGACAAGGATACTTACTTGACATTGTGACAGAGCCTGAGGATACCTCCTGTGAATCTTGGGTTGTTGTCTTAAAAGTTCTTGTCTCAGGGTCAAGTTTCTTGAAGGCAAGGAGCCTTTCCTAGCAGCAGGGGACAGTTTAAGGTGTGAGACGGTGATAGCTGCATAACAAGAAAGCAAAAATATCAGTTATCCTTACATCAAAAGAAAATTCCTGGTGATCCTTCTCAGGATCCTCCATCCTACCATGGGTAGCCCATTTTTTAGGAAGATCCTTTCCATCCTGGATAGAATCTCTTTTGACAAAAAAGAAACGTCGCTTCCAATTAGTATCATTCTTGGTGGCTTTCAAGATCGGGTGTTCTTCACCAGGTTTACGTTTGAGCAGATAACGGTGAGAGCCAAAGGTGGTAAGATCGTACAGTTCTCCCAGCTCTGCCATTCCTAGATCTATTCTCTCCTGGTCGATGATCCTTTCGAGGGTGTGCAAAACCCTCCAAATCATCGGCATGGCTTGGATATAAGAGATGCCGGTTAGGGAGAAGAAAGATTGGGTGAAGGCTGGAAAAGGATATGTATAGCCTATGGTGAAAGGAGTGACGGGGAAAGCAACCCACTTATCGGAGATATGATCGCTCAAGGCATTGGGGTCAAAAGGCCTGAATTCGGTGTTCGCCGGAAAGCAGTGGCGAATCCTATCTATCTGAGCATCATTGAAGCAGCAGCGTTCTTTAATGGAATCTTCAATGATCCCCTGGCTTTTCAGAGGACTGTTCTTTGGGTGATCCTTGCCCGGTGAACTTCGGAGCAACATTTTCGAAGTGACGGAAATAAAGTTAGAGAAACAGAGTAAGAAGGAAGGAAGAGGAGAAAGAATTACCTGGTTGTTCGTCGACTGAGAATTTAAAGGGAGTCTCTTTCGAATTTGAATGCATAATGATCCTATCTATATCTCTATTTATAATTATGATTCTGCAGGATTGTCACTTCCGTGACATCATCATCGCAACGGCTAGTTCTATTTTAACGGCTATATATCCGTTAGTTTGTTACGGATAAGATCAAGAAAACATAACTCGCTAATTTTACAATTTCACTCCTTATATTTTGGGGGCAATTGTTAGGGGAGGATTTTCTAACAATTAGTGATCCTTATTCGTTATCCTAATTAGTGATCCTTACTTCTGTGACAGGTGGTGATCCTCAGAAGGGCTTTAGGATCAGGATCATGGATCACTACAAGGATCCTCATACTGACGATTGTTTACTTATGTTTTATAGCATCTCGCAGGTATAACAAGCTTGACCAAGTCTTGGCGACATTCCTGGAGAATATTCCTAAACTATTCTGCACGTGCTAGACCAAAACTAGACGTTATGGAGAACGTGGAGGCTTGGCACGAAAGTCGGAGAGTTTGTTAGCTAGATATTTTTCTTATTTTAAAGGGGTAACGAGCTAGTAGAACACACTTAGTCATTTTTTCCAGTTACACACACTCATACAAGCGCTCATACAAGCTCCCGTTCAAACACTTGGCAATTTCATACACTTTTTACACATTCCACCATAGTGATCCTTGTACCTAGCTCGTTACTATCCAAAGTTGTAAACGTTCATTCATTTATTTGAGCTTGGTGATCGGTAGTTTCCATCACCCGGGGTTTTTTGTGCCGGAGATCAACTTTTGATCAAGGGCTTTTTCCCCGTATAAACCCTTGTGTTGTTTGTGCAATTTTACATTAAAGTGATCCTCATCATTGTTACACATTTCAAGCATCATACCCCGTAATCTAGAGTTTGGTTGCAATATTCTCAACAGATTTTTTGACCAAAACACAAACCATCAAATTGTTCAACAAAACAACCATCAAACTAAAAAAAAATTGGGCTCCGGCTATGTCTAGAAGTTTCCATCATTGCCCAATCATGCATCCTAAACCTTCCCTGCATCACCACCTCCGGCTCCACTTGTTTCACCACCTTCACCCTTGCCTCCAGCCTCAATCGCCAAAACTTCCTCAGCCTCTTCATCATCTTCAAGATCAGCCAACCTTGCTTTCCAGCCCTCAACATCCCAGCTGCTTCTATCGAAGTTAGGATCTTGAGCTTCCTGGGCCATCTTCAGTTTTGTTTGATACATTGTGATGGCAGCAGAGACCTTTGCACCTTCTATGAGATCATGCTTTTCATAGTCAAGGTCGATCAGAAGTTTAGCCGTCTTAGTCTTGGCATCTTGGAGTTCCTTCTGAAGATCAGCAATTTTGAGGTCCTTAAGCACTGCAACCTGTTGGAGGTCAGCAATCTTCTTGTCCTGCTCCTCGACGCTTCCCACATAGTCCTCAATCTCAGCGAATTTCTGCAAAGGGGTTAAAAGATAGGGTCAGGACCAAGTGATCCTCAAATCAGCAGGATATACAAGCAGATACAGTGATCCTTACATCATTGAAGTACTCGAGGAATTGGTGACGGATCAGAGGCAGACCCTGCAGATCCTCAGCCTTGGAGGCCTTTCTCTTCTTGCCACCCTTTCCTTTAGTGGGTGCCTTGGGAATGGAGATGCTAGGACTGGTAGTGGACCTCTTCTTCCTGGGTCTAACAGTATCAAGGTCAGCCGTGTTGAATTGAGAAGCAGGCTTGGTGGATTTTCCAGCACCTACACAACCAAAACAAGATAAGTATCTTTACTTCACTTATATTTCACTATTTATTTAAATTTTAAACAAAGATACTTACTTGACATCGTGACAGAGCCTGAGGATACCTCCTGAGAGTCTTGGGTTGTTGTCTTGAAAGTTCTTGTTTCAGGATCAAGTTTCTTGAAAGCGATGAGTCTCTCTTTGGCAGCAGGAGACAGTCTGAGGTGTGAGACGGTGATAGCTGCATAACAAGAAAGCAAAAATATATAAGTGATCTTTATATCAAAGGAAAGTTCTCTGGTGATCCTTCTCAGGATCCTCCACCCTACCATGGGTAGCCCATTTCTTGGGTAGATCCTTTCCGTCATCAATAGAATCTCTCCTGACGAAAAAGAAACGCCGCTTCCAGTTAGCATCATTCTTGGTAGCTTTGAAGATCGGGTGTTCCTCACCAGGTTTACGTTTAAACAAATAACGATGAGAACCAAAGGTAGTAAGATCATACAGCCCTCCCAGCTCTGACATTCCTAGGTCTATCCCTTCCTGCTCGATGATCCTTTCAAGGGTATACAAAACCCTCCAGATCATCGGCATGGCTTGGATATAAGAGATGCCGGTTAGGGAAAAGAAAGATTGGGTGAAGGCTGGAAAAGGATATGTATAGCCTATGGTGAACGGAGTGACAGGAAAAGCAACCCACTTGTCGGAAATATGATCACTCAGGGCATTGGGATCAAAAGACTTAATCACAGTGTTCGCCGGGAAGCAGTGGCGGATCCTATCAATCTGCGCATCATTGAAACAGCAGCGTTCTTTTATGGAATCTTCGTTGATCCCCTGGCTCTTCAGTGGGCTGTTTTTAGGGTGATCCTTAGCTGGGGAGTTCCGGAGCAACATCTTTGATAGAAAAATGGGAAGAGACGGAAAACAGAGCAAAAGAAGGAAGAAGATGAAGAGAGAATACCTGTTTATCTTCGGATGCAGTTATAAAGGGAGTATCTCTGAAATTTAAATGCAAACGATCATATCTCTATCTCCTATTTATAATCATGATTGTGCAAGGTTGTCACTTCTGTGACGTCATGGTTGCAACGGATAGTTCTACAATAACGGCTATATTTCTGATAGTTAGTTGCGGATAAGATCAAGAAAATATAATTCGTTTATTTTACATATTACTCCTTATATTTTGGGGGCAATTGTTAGGGGAGGATTCTCCAACAATTAGTGATCCTTACTTGTTATCCTAATTAATGATCCTTACTTCTGTGACAGATAGTGATCCTCAGAAGAGCTTCAGGATCAGGATCATGGATCACCTTAAGGATCCTCATACTAACGATTGTTTGTTTGTGTTTCGCATTATTTTGCAGGAGTAACAAGCTTGACTTGGTCTTGGCAACGTTACTATGGAATATTCCACGGGTATTTCGCACACGTTTGACTGGAAATGGATGTTGTGGAGAACGTGGGAGCTTGGCATAAAAGTCGGATAGTTTGTTAGTTTAGTTAACTTCTATTTTTAAAGGGGTGACGAGCTAGAATTAAGAACACTTAGCCATTTTCAGCTACACACACTCTCGTACAATCGCACTCTTGAAGCTCTCGGCAAACACTTAACAGTTTATACTCACTTTCACACATTTCACCATAGTGATCCTTGTACCTGGCTCGTTACTATCCGAAGTTGTAAACATTTATTGATTTATTTGAGCTTGGTGATCGGTAGTTTCCATCACCCGGGGTTTTTTGTGCCGGAGATCAACTCTTGATCAAGGGCTTTTTCCCCGTATAAATCCTTGTGTCGTTTGTGCAATTTACATTGAAGTGGTCCTTATCATTGTTCCACATTAAAGCATCATTCCCCGTAACAAAGAGTTTGGTTGCATTATACTCATCAGATTTTTTGACCAAAACAATATCGCCCCAAGCCGTATGGCAGAAATGACAGCAAGAAAGTGAATGCTGTTGAAGACGAGGATCCTGAGGAGTATCCTGAATTATCTGAATATTGTTTTTCTGTTAACATACCTGAATTAATGTATGCTATGCAGGGTTTAGGAGACAAAGCCAGGTGGCCTCGGAAGAATCAACAAAAAGCTGATTGGAAGGAGAAGTCCAAATGGTGTGCCTTCCATGAAGATTTTGGACATGTAACTGAGGATTGCATTGCTCTAAGAAAAGAAATAAGCTATCTCCTAAGCAAGGGATATCTGAAGGATCTCCTAGGAAGAAAGAAGAATAAGGGTCAGGATACTGAGAAGGATCCTGAACGAGCGGCATCACCTCCTGCGGATGCCAAGATAATTAACATTATTTCAGGAGGATCCGACATTTGTGGGACCTCGTATTCTGCGGCTAAGAGACATGCAAAGGAGGCTAAGGCCGAAAGAGGAGATAAACCAGCCAGGATGACCACCCTCACAACTGATAAAGTGATCACCTTCGACAGTGATGATAGGGATACTGTTCAGGATCCTCACCATGATGCTCTGGTAATAACATTATATGTGGCTAACCATTTTATACGCAGGATATTGGTGGATAATGACAGCTCCGTCAACATAATCCAACTAGAGACTTTGAAGAGAATGAATGTATCTCCAATGGATATCACTTCAAAGTCCACTGTGCTTGTTGGGTTCAGTGGAGAGGCTAGGAACACTGTGGGAGAGATAAAGTTACCAGTATATGTTAAAGGGGTCAACTCAATGCAACGCTTCTGTGTGATGGACTCCCTATCCTGCTATAATATCATATTGGGTAGGCCATGGATCCATGATATGAAAGCTGTGCCATCAACTTATCATCAATGCATCAAGATCCCTACCCCTTGGGGGGTTGTCAAGGTTGATAGTGATCAGCAGGAGGCGAAAGAATGTTACTCATCCTCAATGAAATCCTCAACCAAGCCTAGTGCAGCATAGCAATTAAAGATGCGGGCCCAGGATATCGTGGAGGCTTCAGAGCAGGATGTAAAGAAAATTATCCTGGATCAGGATAATCCGGATATCTCGGTGCTCGTAGGAACCAATATCCCTCGGGATATTGAAGAACAATTAACCAATTTTTTGAAATGCAGGATGTCAACATTCGCGTGGAAGCACGAGGATATGACAGGTCATTCAAGCCTGTCCAACAAAAGAGAAGGAAATTTGCTCCGAAGCGAAATATGATTATTCAGGAAGAAGTAGAGAGGCTATTGAAATCCAAAATGATCAGAGAGGTCAAGTTTCCAAGATGGCTAGCAAATGTAGTCGTGGTACAGAAGAAAAATGAGAAATGGAGAGTTTGTGTAGATTACACAGACTTGAATAAAGCTTGTCCCAAAGACCCATTTCCTCTTCCTCATATTGATGCAATGGTGGATGCTACTGCCGGCCATGAGATGTTAACCTTCATGGATGCATCCTCAGGATTTCAGCAGATTCAAATGGAACCTTCAGACTAGGAGGATACTGCCTTCATGACACCAACAGGTATTTATTGTTATACTGCTATGCCTTTTGGTTTAAAAAATGCAGGTGCAACATACCAGAGATTGGTGAACATGATGTTTAAGGACAAGCTGGGGGACACCATGGAGGTGTACGTTGATGATATGGTAGTAAAATCTAAGAAGGCTGAGGATCACCTCCAGGATATTAAGGGAGCATTTGATATCCTGGATCAATATAATATGAAGCTAAATCCTGCAAAGTGCCATTTTGGAGTTGGAGCAGGAAAGTTTTTAGGATATACGGTGACTAAAAGAGGGATAGAAGCGAGCCCAGAACAGATCAAAGCCATCTTAGGTATCAAATCACCTACCAATATGAAGGATGTTCAAAGACTGACGGGACGAGTAGCAGCATTGAATAGATTTATCTCAAGATCCTCGGAAAAATGCAAGGAATTTTATGATATCCTGAGGAAGAACAAGAAGTTCGAATGGGAAGAGAAGCATGAAGCAGCCTTGCAGGATTTGAAGCAATATCTTTCAAGTGCACCTCTATTGATGAAGCCTGAAAATGGTGAACCATTATCCCTATACCTCGCAGTATCAAGGAATACTGTAAGTGCCGTCCTTGTAAAGGATCATGAAGGTCAGCAGTATCCTGTTTATTATGTTAGTAAAAGTTTATTAGATGCTGAAACTAGATATTCTCATTTAGAAAAATTAATATTAGCACTAGTTATGGCATCAACAAAGCTTAGACATTACTTCGAAACACATAGGATTCATGTTAAAACCAATTATCATGTTAAAAATGTGCTTAGGAAACATGAGATGTCAGGTAGAATAGCTAAGTGGTCAGTGAAGTTAAGTGCTTATGACTTAGTATATGAACCTAGAAATGCCATAAAATCACAGGCTCTAGCTGACTTTGTGGCTGATTTCAGTAGTGATATTCAAAAGGAAGTAGACCTAGAAGTTCAACAATTAGGAGAAACCTCAGAATCCTGGACATTATATACTGATGGTGCATCTAATGTTAGAGGAGTAGGATTGGGAATACTACTAAAATCGCCACAGGGGGACATATTACCCCAGGCTATTAGGTGGAATTTCCTGCCACTAATAATGAAGCAGAATATGAGGCTTTGATCGCAAGATTAGAATTGGCTAGAAGCATGAATATTAAGAATTTGCAAGTATATGTTGACTCCTTGTTAATTACTAATCATTTTAATGGATCCTATGCAGTTAAAGGTGAGAAGTTAATCGAGTATCTCGATATTCTCAAAAAATTAGCAGGATATTTCGATGCTTTTACACTTGAACAGGTACCAAGAGAAGATAATGCTGAAGCAGATGCCTTGGCAAACTTAGGATCATCAGTCAGGATACCAGAAGGAACCCAAATACCAATACTTCACATCCTGTATCCTGCTGTGGATCTCTTCAAGGCTCAGGATAAGGAGGTAACAAGCATTTAGGATCCTGGTCATGATCCTGATCAGGATATTAAATCCTGGACGGCCCCAATCAGGAAATATCTCAATGAAGGACACATCCCAAAGGATGAAAATCCCAAGGCATTTAGAATGAAGGTATCACGATTCACCATTATAAATAATGTTTTGTACAAGAAATCTCTTGCAGGACCATACCTAAGGTGCTTGGAGGACCCTGAAGCTAAAGAAGTGCTTCAGGATATACACGAAGGGGATTGTGGTAACCATACTGGGGGCAGATCATTATTCTCAAAGGTGTTAAGAACAGGATATTATTGGCCGACAATGAAGAAAGATGCTGCAGAATATGCTCGAATGTGTGATGCATGTCAAAGGCACAGTAACATATTACATCAACCAGCTGAACCATTATATCCTATAGCTTCCCCTTGGCCATTTATGAAGTGGGGAATGGACATAGTGGGGAAATTGCCGAAAGCTCCAGGAGGAAAAGTCTTTATGCTGGCAATGACTGACTATTTTTCAAAATGGGTTGAAGCTGAAGCATTTGTTCAAGTTAGAGATCAGGAAGTAGTATCCTTCATAAAAAGGAATATCCTGACCAGGTTTGGAGTACCAGCCGAGATCATTTGTGACAATGGATCTCAGTTTATAAGTAAAAGGACTACTGACTTTTGCAAGAGTTGGGGAATCAAAATGATCACATCTACTCCGGTACATCCTCAAGAAAATGGACAAGCAGAATCCTCGAACAAGATAATTATCAACAACCTGAAAAAGAGATTAGGAGCTAAGAAAGGGAGATGGGCAGAAGAACTACCCTTTGTTTTATGGGCTGATAGAACAACGGTAAAAAATGCAACTGGCCAAACCCCGTTTTCCTTGGTATTTGGAGCAGAAGCAGTGATCCCAACAGAAATGGTGACACCTGCGGCAAGATCTATCCTCCGGGATCCTGAGCAGAATCCTGAAGCTTTGTGCCAGGATTTGGACACTGTAGACGAAACAAGAGATGCAGCAAGGCTAAGGATGGCAGCATATCAACAGAGGATATCCAGAGCATATAACAAGAATATAAAGACTAGAAGATTCCAAGTTGGGGATTGGGTGTTAAGAAAGGCTTTTCAAAATACTACTAATCCTGCTGATGGAAAGTTGGCTCCAAAGTGGGAAGGACCATACGAAGTTGAATCAGAATCAGGGAAAGGAGCATACCGACTCAAGAGTATGGAGGAGGATATGCTACCAAGATCCTGGAATGCTATACACTTAAAGCTCTATTTCAAGTGAGTTTAGAATTTAATTTCTAACTCGCGATGGTATGAATTCTATCATTATTAAATATAATTTATATTATTCCTTTTTAACCCAATACTAACTTAAGCATCGGAGGGGTGTTAGCCAGGCTAACACCCACCTTAGTTTACAATTGTTTTGCAGTATATGCTCCAGGATATACACTCAGGATATTTCAAAAGATTAGAGAATTGGCCCTCTCTCTCACGATTAAGGGATCCTGATCCCTTCAAAGGTTTAAAGGTATTCACCTTTCTTACGAATTGGGTTTAAACACCCCGCCTGAAGCGCAAGTTATCCAGGGATAGTTCAAGGTAGCGGGACCAGTTCATGTAAAAGTGGCTGACAATTTCGTTACTATTGGCTATATCCTGGATCCTAAAGGTATATGAGGATTGATCACCCTCTCTCACGAAGGGGTATTTTCATACTCTCTAAGGTTTAAAGGTTTTCACCTTTCTAAGTCTTGGAGTTTATACACTCTCGCCTGTAGCGCACGAAAATCAGGGTTTATCCCCAGGATATTAAGGGTTTATCCCCAACATATTTAGGGCTTACCCGCAAAAAATGATTATGTTGGCATTTCTAAGTTTTCAAATATGCTGAACACAGGGGACACGCATCATACAATTCAAAGGATGGGTTCAAACTTCTAAATGTGCACTGGACATTCTTAAGATGGAAAAATGGAATTGACTCTTTAAGAGTCCTTGGTATGACCCCTCCTTTTTATTTCTTTTAGGTAACCTAAATTTTTAAAATTATCTAGCAGTATTCTGACCAGTATATCTCTCAGGATACTCCCAGAACATGTTCCCAGGAGTGTCTAAACAAAACTATTTTCATAAGTAAAATTTGTGCAATAAAGTTATAACAATAGCAAATAAGTCAAAAGGAGGTTATATTATTAACATATCAAAAGTTGTGCTTTTGGTTTCACCTCAAACCGAGGCCCATCCACCAAAAGCACGATTAGTTCCTTGCCATATTTACTTAACAGTTGAAGGTTTCGTCTCAAACCGAGGCCCATCCACCTCCAACTGTTATATTGTTCAAAATGCATGCAGAAAATATAAATTGTTCAAATGCAGTAAAAGTAAAATGCAGGAAAAGTAAATTGTTTAGGGGTTACAGACCAACATTCAAATTTAAAAAAAGTGGGCTCCGGCCTAGGCATCAACATCCATCATCACCCACTTGAATGCCCTCACATAGCGGCATCTTCACCAGCCTTCTCCGTCTTCTCAGCCTCAGCATCCTGAGCAGCATCCGTCCCAGCATCCTTCTTTTCTCCAGCCTTGTCCACCGGCTCGGCTGACTTAGAGGATTCGCCAGTCTCAGCAGGATGCGGCACAGCTTTGCCTCCAAGCTCCTTCAGCTTCGCCACCCAGGAATCAACCGGCCAGGCCGGGCATTCAAGACTTGTCTCCTTGGCCTCATAAGCCATCTTGATGTGAGCTTGTAGCAGAGAGACAATGGCTGAATTTTTGATCCCTTCCCGGAAAGAGACTATGGCCTGTTCGTGCTCCACTTGAACGGCAGCCAGCTTTATCTCAGCATCCTGAGTGACCTTCTTCAACTTATCCTCATAATGCCGGGTCTTGACTTCAGCAATGGCGCCTTGGTCAGCAACAGTGGTCTCGAGCTGTTTGATCTTGGCCTCTTGGAACTTGTTCGTGCTGCAAGCATCGGTGTAAAGGTGGAGCAGATGCTGGAGGCCCTGCACGTCAAAATTCAGGTATAAGTCAAAATCCAATAACCAGAATATCCCGTCAGGATATTCTATCAGGATATGTGTGCAGGATATAGTATCGGGATATTACCTTATTGAGAAAGGATGTCATTGGCTCCAAGGAGTCAGTAAAGCTGAGTTCTTCATAGGATAACCCTTCAGAGCCTGGGGTGCTGATTTTAGAGCCTTTCCTCTTCTTGGCGGTAGAAGCACGAGTTCTCGGGTTGGGCTTAGGAGCCGGGAGCGGTTTGGAGCTGGTAGTAGCAGGAGTCTCTTTCTTGACGTTGACTGGAGTGGGGTAACTATCAAGCTCATCAAGATCCAGGAGGATTGGAACTTTGCTAGAGTCTGCATACAGGGAGTAAAACTCTTTCCTAAACATATCAAATAAGAACATGTATGCAGGATATTGTGCAGGATCCTTACCAGACATGTTTGAACTAGAGAGTGGACTTGGAGATGCTGGAAACGGATTGAAACTTCTTTCAGCCTCTGGGAGGAGTCTGATGGCGTCGATTCTCTTCTGTGAGTCAGCTAGGGGAGGTGCAAGCTTCCTAAAATAGGCTGTAAGTTTGTACAAGATATGAAACAGGATATAAGACAGGATCATCCTTAAACCCTAAATCCTACCCTTTCTCAACCACTTCACCGGATATTCCGTTCCACCAGGGATTGAGTCTCTTTTTACAAAGAAGAATTTGGATTGCCATTTCTCCTCATTCCTGGTGGCACGAAGTATCAATGGATCGCCGGAGGTAGAATAGAACAAGAATCTACAAGAACCATGGCATCTAAGCCGATATGCTAAGGGGAGGTCATGAACGAAAAGGTCAGGGATATGATTCCTCTTGATTTGATCAAGAACAGACAAGACTCGCCAGAGCATCGGCATTGTTTGACTAAAACAGATTTTTGTGGTATTAAAGAACTCGGTGATGAAATCTGGAAAAGGAAATTGCAACCCGAAGGTAAAGGGAAAAGCATTAAAATACAACCACTCGTCGGAAACCATGTCCGACTGGATTTCCCGGTTGAACGGCCGGAACACCATCCCTTCCGGGAAGATGCCGGAGGTTTTGAGAGCCGACAAGTGGGCACTATCGAAGGAGCATATCTCCTTCTCCGGTTCTTGAAGAAGATTCTGGCGAATGAATGTAGGAGTGGAGTCACCAGAGCTGGATCTTGTTTGCCTTGCCATGTGGTTGCCGGAATATTGAGCGGAATGGGAGGATGAAGATGGAGATGAGAGAGAAAGTTTTTACCTTTTTTCTCTGCGGTAATGGTTAAATGAGGATGAGGATGAGAAGTTATAGGGAGGTAATGAGTAATTATAGACTAAGCGGTTACAAGCTGTCACATCAAGGTGTAATCTCTTTATTGCCTCGTTATTCGTGAAAAAATATAACCGTTAGCATCAGGATACTAAACGGTAACATTTTTTGGGGACAATTGTTATGGGTGAAATTCTGAGCCCATATCCTGGATAATATCTTAAATTATATCTTGATTGTATGATATATGTTCATGCCCGGGATGCTGATTCAGGATATTGGTAACATCCTGAATGGTATCCTGAGGATCACTGACGGATTATGTGCAGGAACGCGAGTCCAAGCTTGTAACGTTCATGAAGACCTTTTCCCCGGAAGACTCGGTCTAAGTTGTTCGAAGAGAGACGTTGAACCCGCTTTACTTGGTCTCCAACGTTTACTAAGGAATATTCAAAGGCATCCCCCATTTATAGGAGATTTTGTTTTCATTTCTTAGCTATAAATAGATGGATAAATCAGATCGAATAGGACAACAACACTCACTGCTCTCTAACACTTTACTCTCTCGTAACTCTCATTTTCACAAAAAGCATTGTAACACTTAGCGATCTGATCAATATCCTGCACTGTATCCTGACGTTTGAAGTAATAAGAAGAACAAGGCAGCTGCGATTGTCAGCTCCCGAGGTTTTGTGCCGGCTATCTAGATTGATCAAGGGCTTTCCTTGTATATCTCGTGTCACCCCCTTTACTTTTTGCTCATTGTTTGATCGTAGATATAGCTCAATATCCTGAGCTATATCCTGAAACGGTTTTAACAAACAATCAATTCGGCATATTTACAACACACATTCTTAGCACACTACCTCACTTAACTAATTTGATCACTAAATTGCTTAGGTAATTTTTGACCAAAACAAAAGGTACGGAAGCATGTTGGACCCTTGTTCTTTTTAATTTTGAAATATTTTTAAATAATTGACACTCTTAGGTTTTATAAGGAAACTTTTAACAAACAAATTCAAACAAAGTTTTATTTTATGTTTGTTTTTATAATCTAGATAAAATTAGTTTTTAGACTAGATAAAATTATGGAATTATTAGAGTCTACATGTCCTAATAGGAAAGATAAAGAAAAAATAAGTAGACTACAAGATCCTTTGATCCAACTCTTACAAAACATGAAAATACCTAAGGGTTATAAAGAAAATTAGGAATGAGTTCAAATACGGAAAGTGATAATAATATAATCCCTAACTTAGAAGATTCTGAGGTAGAGAATTTAATAATTAAAGTAAGAGATATGGAGTTAAATGAAAATTTTATAAATATTAAAGTTGGTGAAAATTTTAATATAAATGATACACCTAGTACAAGTAATGATAAAAATATACCAATAAGAAATGAATCTCAAAGGCCTACTCTGAGATATGCTGCAATAAAGTCAACAATGAAACAAGAAGATAATTATAAACCATACCAAGTTATGAAAAATGAACCAATTAATCCTTTTGGAATATATTTAGATATAGATTGTGTGAACAATACTAAAGAGGCAATAGATAAATGGGAAACCGCTTTGAGGATAGCAGTTTCTGTTAATTAAATGGACATTGAAACAATAAAAGGATTTTTAGAAAGGACTCTTTTAAACAGTGCCTTAAGATATTGGCAAAACATAAGCCCTGATGCAAAAAACTACATATTTGAATCAGAAGATCAAAATATAGCTAACATAATAACAAGAGCTGTTGAAGCTTTTAGATTAGAGTTTTGTGGGGAAGGTAATATAATTAAAGACCCAGCAACTATACAAAAATATTTGACAGCTTTATTACGTCTACAATTATGTGATATTTGTGAAATTGATAGATATATTTGTGTTTTTCAAGATTATTATTACCATATCTATAACCAAGTACCAGATACATGTAATTATTTACCCTTATTTTTCGCAAAGATACCTGACCCATGGGGACAAAAACTAATGAGTACACATAACCCAGGAACAACTGATACTTTAGGAAAAAGAATAACACATGTTAGAGATAAATTGAGCGAGTGGTGTGGAGATGCCATACTAGCTAAAATGAGTAAAAACTTAAAAAGAAAAATATCTTTATGTTGTAGTAGCCCAAAAATGCATTTAATGATAGGATGCGATAGTTCTTTTTACTATGGAAAGATTAAAAGAAAATATAAGAAAAGAAGCCATTTTAGAAAAAGATATTTTAAAAAGCGTAAAACCAAATACTATAAAAGAAAAGGATATAAACAGACTTTTAAGCCTACATATAAAAGAACACAAAATCCTAAAAAATGTAGATGCTTTATTTGTCATGAGGAAGGACATTTTGCAAATAAGTGTCCTAAAAAGTTTAATAAAAATCTTAAAATATTTGAAATAGATGAGGATATTGAAAAAATGATAGATGAAGGAGAGTTTATACAAATTAACGATCTTCATAATATAGATTCTGATGAAAGTATATTTATTTTAACTGAAACTGAATAGACTTCCTTTGAAAATGAATAAGTCTGACATAGCTAATACTAGTAAAACAGATAATAGGAAAGATAAAGAAAAAATAAGTAGACTACAAGATCCTTTGATCCAACTCTTACAAAACATGAAAATACCTAAGGGTTATAAAGAAAATTAGGAATGAGTTCAGATACGGAAAGTGATAATAATATAATCCCAAACTTAGAAAATTCTGAGGTAGAGAATTTAATAACTAAAGTAAGAGAAATGGAGTTAAATGAAAATTTTATAAATATTAAAGTTGGTGAAAATTTTAATATAAATGATACACCTAGTACAAGTAATGAAAAAAATATACCAATAAGAAATGAATCTCAAAGGCCTACTCTGGGATATGCTGTAATAAAGTCAACAATGAAACAAGAAGATAATTATAAACCATACCAAGTGTTAGTGCAGTAATGTCTATCGCATCCGTCAATCCAGTTCGTTGCAGAGAATAGTAGAAAACGTGATTTTATTGTGCTATAAGTAGGGAAAAAGGCAAGGTGGTAATCTTGTAAATAAGGGGAAATCCCTTATGCGTTGGCCTATAAATAGGAGCATTAGTGTTTCATTTTAGGACTTTTGGCCATTTGCATACTTTTGGGAGCTTTGAGGTTAGAGAGAGAAACTAGAGAGAGAAAGTTGCAAAGGTGATTCGTGCTGCTTGTAATTGTCGTATATTCAATAGAATCACATTTATAGTACGTTCTTGTGTTCGGTCCACGTACGTGTATGGATTCCGCACGTCACACGTATCGGTTCGCAATCGTTTGGAGTTGAAAACCGGTGCTACAAGTGGTATCAGAGCAGGAGCTCGATTGCACGGATCAAACACACAAAATCGCACTAGAAATCATTAGATTCTGAGTCAAAATCACATCAGATTTGTCAAATTTCTTATTCTACTCCTTTTCTTCACGTTCTTGACTGAAAAACGCAAAATTAAACGAGATTTTACAGTTAAAAATCGCTGAAATTTTGACATGTTGTGCGAAAATCATTGATCTACAAGCCTACAAATTTTTCAGAACTTAATTCTAAACGGTTTGTGAGAAATCGAGAATTTTTTGGTCCGAAAACGTTAAAAATGCTGGCTGTTACTATTGCTGTTCATGAAAATGGTCACCGATCGAATGGCTATCCGATCAGATAACCATCCAATCCAAATCAAATAAGTTTTGGCACAATCGTCGATTGGTGATTCGATCGGATCACCATCCGATACTTAGTTCATTTGTTCAAATATTATACTCAGTCAATTCGTTCACAATATTCAAAGCCCACGTGAACTAAGTGTCTGGCCTATTTTAAAATTGTTTGTCCACTAAAGTGTCGGCCTAATAGAGATCATGTTTTGTCAGTAGCTCATTAATAGCATACATCAGGTTCACGTGAAATATAAGTAATGCAACAGTTATAGCGGTCCAATAAGAATTGAATATAAATTGTGATTGTCGGCCATTTTCTAGTGGGTGGTGTCAAAGTGTCGAACCGCTACTCGATCGGATCACTATCCGATCCACGAGCATTTTGTTTGATGTGTTAAAGGTCAAGTGTCGAGTGGCTACTCGAGAGGATCACTATCCGATCCACACCCTATCTGATCCGATCCATGTGACTATTAAGAGTTGTCAGATCCATTGCATATGTCACATGTAATCTGAAATTGTATCAGACCCAATATTAATTCATTATTACAAAGTGTTGAGGTCCAATCAGATTCAATTCTTTAACTGAACATTGGCCCATATGATGCTTTAATGTGATAGTGTCAGCCCACTACTTTCAAAGGTCCAATAGAACTTCATTGAGTGAAGTTGTTGTCGGCCATTCACATAAAAAGTCATATTGAAACAATAGTTTTGACGGCTCATTTTCAAGATTGTTGAATTTTAAATTGAGAATATATTTTTGAAGCACAATCATCGAGTGGCTAACCGATCGGATCACCATCTGATCCTCTTCATCTATTGTCAAGTGTCGGATCACCATCCGACACTTTGCCAATTCAATTCACTCATTGCATTTAACTTGTGTTTCAATTGTCGAACGGTGATTCGATCGGATCACCATCCGATCCTTTTCATACTTTCACATTTCACTTGTTGTGCAAATCGTCGAACGGCAATCCGAACGGATTGCCATCTGATACTAAACACTTTATTTGTTTGTTTCACAGGTCCAAGTGGCGGATAGCACTTCGAACGGATCACCATTCGATCGACTGCAAGTTTGGTTTTTGTGATGTGAAGGTCATCGTTGGATCACAATCCGAACGAATTGCCATTCGTTGATTAACACTATATTTCATTTTGTCAACCGTCAGATCACAAACCTAAAAGTATATACATCCCTATAGGAATAACCTATAAAGATTATAAAGCTGGATACTTTGCTGCTTATATAGATAGTGGATCAGGGTTATGCATTGTAAACCTGATTGCTTTCCAAAATAATATCATGAAGATTTAACACCTTGTAACGGTGTTAGTTTTTCAAAAGATATAATCCCTCTGAGAGAAGAGGAGTAAAAAATCCAACAATATTAATAGGATCATATATGGTTAAATGTCCACCATTTTATTTTTATAATTCAGGATCAGATGTATTATTAGGAAATGATTTCCTAGAAAGATTTAACAAAATAACTTTTGATATAATAGCATATCAGATAATACTAAAAACACCATGTCACCACTTAATAGTTGTAAAAAGAATAAAAAATGCATATGGGAGAAAATTCTCAATTAATTTTACAACACACGCAAGCCAGCGTGGTGATTTAGTATACAAACAAAAACCCAAACTTGAAAAAGGTATACCAATTTTGGCATATTATCCAGAAGACCCACTAGATTACCAAGTAAATCTAAGAAACTTAGATAACCACATAGAAAATATAAAATATAAGTTAAGACAGTGTTATACAGATAATCCATTACAATTTTGGAATAAAAATCAAGTAACAGCAAAATTAGAAATGAAAGACAAAGATAAAGAAATTATAGTAAAACCTATGAGATATAATCCAGAAGACCGAAAAGAATTTAGCTCCCAGATAAAAGAGCTCCTGGATTTAAAATTAATCAAAGCTAGTCATAGCCCTCATAGTTCTCCTGCATTCATGGTAAGTAAACATGCAGAAATTAAGAGAGGCAAGCCTAGGATGGTGATAAATTATAAAAAATTAAATGATAATACTGTTTTTTATGGATATTTTTTACCTCATAAAGAAAGTCTAATAAATTAGACAAGAAATAAGAAGATATTTTCTAAGTTCGATTGTAAAAGTGGATTTTGGCAAATAAAAATGCATCCTGGTAGTATTGGATACACTGCGTTTTCTACTCCTCACGGGCAATATGAATGGCTTGTATTGCCTTTTGGATTAAAAAATGCACCACAAATATTCCAAAGGAAAATGGATATAATATTCAAAGATTATGATTTTATTTTTGTTTACATAGATGATATCTTAATTTTATCAGACAATGTTAATTTGCATCTAAAACATCTTGATATTTTTGCAGATTTATGCATAAAACATGGGCTAGCCTTACCTGAAAAGAAAACTAGTCTATTACAAGAGAAAATAGACTTTTTAGGGATGAAAATAGATGGAAAGGGAATAGAACTCCAAAGTCACATTCTTGAAAAGATTACAACCTTTCCTAATAAGTTGGTAGATAAAAAACAGGTACAAAGTTTTCTTGATATATTAAATTATGCTTCAGATTTTATAAAAAAATCTTGCAGAATTAAGAAAGCCCTTTCAAAATCTACTTAAAAAAGATAAAATATTTACTTTTGAAAAAAATTTAGAAAACCAAGTTAAAAAGATTAAAGAATATTGTAAAAACCTACCAAAATTACAACTTCCTAAAGAAAATGATAATCTTATTTTAGAAACAGATGCCTCAGAATGATATTGGAGTGGGGTACTTAAGAGAATAGATTATAATTCTGAAAAAGAAAAAAATAGGAGAAAGTATTTGTAGATATTGTTCGGGTCCTTTAAGTGATACTGAAACAAGATATCATATAAATGAAAAAGAATTGTTAGCTGTTATTAAAAGTTGTCAAAAGCTTTATTATTTTTTATTACCAAATAAATTTTTGCTAAGGACAGATAATACACAGGTAAAAACTTTTATTAAAAACAACTTGCCTTCTAAACCAGAATATAAAAGACTTATTAGGTGGCAAGCACTACTACTTGAGTATCATTTTGATATAGAAATAATCAAATCTGATAAAAATGTTTTAGCAGATTTCTTAACCAGGGATGGAGGAGCAAGAATTAGCCCAAAGGATGGATAAATATATTGAAGATATTGTCGCAACCCCCGATCCCTAATGCCTCGGGAACGGGCGGCCGCGAGCCAGTTTCGGTGGTATCGATTGTTTAGTCAATTTTGGCAGCGGAATTTTTCATCAGGACCGTAGTTAGGAAATATTTGATCAGAGTAAAATACCACATTTTCATAACATTAAACACATGGGATAAAACCCAAGTTCGTAGTACACACGTTTTCATAGGAATAAATCCTATTTTATGTAATAAAAACATCTATTTTATTTTAGGTAACTTTATTGCCATTTTTTCAAGCCTTCAGTGCTGTCTAGCTGGCTTCTATTTGGCTTTCACATTTTGTTACCTGAAAAAAGTTTAAAAAACATTTGTCAGTAGGAAATACTGGTGAATGAATCCCAGTTTAATCAAGTTTAAGTAAAACCCAGTGTACAGTATTGAGGGCGATCTCGCAATTATATTTGTTTCCAAGACATATCAATTAACATCCATGGTACTGTCGAACCTGACTTGTGGAAATGTTACTTCTTGACCAGGTGGTAACAAATTTTGTATACAAAACCCCAACATACTCATCATAATTGTATTCTTACAAATACTCAATAACTGTTATTCGCATGGAAAAGTATTTAAGGTTTTGTAAAACAGTTCACAAAATGGTTTACAAAAAGTGGATCAACTCACATTGCTGTCTTAGATTTTCCGTAAGGGTTTCCTGAGAATTATCTATAATTTACACAAATGCACACGTGTTAGTACAATAACCCATTTTATCATTAGTAATACCCTCCCCGAGACGGTATTCCAATGACTACGTCGAGCAGAACCACGACAGCCGTTACGGAACCCTAGATCAATCGGGCAGCGTATCTAATACGTATCCAGGGGTTATAATACTTACAACGGAGCAGAACCTCGCTAATTAGGGGGGTATAATACCCAAGTATTATGCCTATAATCAGAAATTGAGATTGAGAAAGAAACTTTGAACGAATTCTGAATGAAACCCGATGGCCTTCTTATATAGTTGCTGAGTCTGGTCCTCTCGCGGCCCGCGTAACACGAGCACAAGGCTTACGCGGCCCGTGTTGACCTCCGGTCAATGCGTAGCTTAGCTGGGTCAGCTTATAGACTCGTCGGGTGTTGGGCCACGTGGCCGCACCGGGCTTTGCCACCTTTTTAACCTCTCGCAGCCCGCGTAAGGATTAAAGGTCCTTTACGCGGCCCGCCTCAACTTAAAAAATTCAGTTTTTAATTAATTTTAATACTATTTAGGGTATTCGAGGTCCGTTTTCACGTATGGGATGTATTTGGGGACATATTGGGATATTTTAAAATACATTAGGGTGTCGAAAATAATTCGAGGGTGTCGGTTTCTTTTGAGGATTGTTATATCCTCCCCACCTTGTTTTAGAGCTCGTCCTCGAGATTTACTGGAACAAATGTGGATATTTCCTTTGCATTTCAGATTCAAGCTCCCATGTATACTCAGGTCCTCTTTTGGAGTCCCACTTCACTTTGACCAGAACTAATCTCTTATGCTTGAGATTCTTGACTTTCCTGTCTTCGATCTGTAGAGGCCTTTCTACAAACTTGAGTTGTTCATTTACCTCTATATCCTTAAGAGGTACCATTAGCGATTCATCAGCTAGACACTTCTTGAGATTAGATACATGAAACACATCATGTATTCCTGCTATTTCCTCTGGTAGTTGTAGTTAATAGGCTACTGGTCCTATTCTTCTAATAATCTCAAAAGGTCCAATATACCTGGGACTTAGCTTTCCCCGTTTGATGAATCTTACCACTCCTTTCCAAAGAGAGACTTTCAACAACACTTTATCTCCTACCTGAAATTCTAATGGCTTGCGTCTGTTATCAGCATAACTCTTTTGTCTATCACGTGCTGCTTTCAGTCGTTCTTTGACTTGAATGATCTTGTCGGTTGTCTCCTGCACTATCTCAGGTCCAGATAGTTGTTTTTCCCCAATTTCTGCCCAACAGACTGGGGTTCGGCACTTTCGTCCATAAAGTGCTTCGAATGGTGTAGCATTTATATTTGTGTGATAACTATTATTATAAGAAAATTCTATTAAAGGTAAGTGATCGTCCCAATTACCTCCAAAATCAATTACACAAGCTCTAAGCCTATCTTCCATCGTCTGAATTGTCCTTTTTGCTTTGTCCGTCTGTTTGAGGATGATAAGCTGTGCTTAGATTCAACTTGGTTCCCATGGCTTTTTGGAGACTTGTCCAAAAAATGAGAGGTAAAATGGCTATCTCTATCAGAAACAATTGATAAAGGTATTCCATGTAAAGAAACAATTTCATTTACATATAGTTTAGCTAGCTGTTCCATACTGAAAGTTTCCTTCATTGGTAGGAAATGAGCTGACTTGGTTAGTCTATCTACAATCACCCAGATTGTATCATTACCTTTTCTTGTTTTAGGTAATTTAGTAACAAAATCCATTGTTATCAATTCCCATTTCCACACTGGCATTTCTAACTGTTGTAGCAATCCTGAGGGTTTCTGATGTTCAGCTTTAACTTGTGAACAGGTTAAACATTTAGAAACATAGGCTGCTATGTCCTTTTTCATTCCTATCCACCAGAAATTTTTCCTTAAATCCTGGTACATTTTGTCACTTCCTGGATGCATTGTATACTTAGACTTACGAGCTTCTTCTAATATACGATGACGTAGGTTTCCTAATTTAGGTATCCACATTCTCTTTTCATGGAATCTCCAAATTCCATCTGTTCCTTGTTCTAATTCCTTGGTCATACCTTTTAACTTTTCAGTATCATCCTTGATTACTGATTCTTGTGCCTTTCTAATTTGTTCATTTAAATCTACTTGTAGATTTAACTTAAGAGAACGTACCCTTTTTGGCCTTTCATGATACTTTCGGCTTAAAGCATCAGCAACTACATTTGATTTTCCTGCATGATACTGGATATCACAATCATAATCACTAAACATCTCCATCCAGCGTCTTTATCTCATATTTAACTCTTTTTGCCCGAAAACATACCTTAAACTTTTATGATCAGTTAAAACAGTAAACTTACTACCGTAAAGTTAATGTCTCCAAATTTTCAAAGCAAAAAAAATTATTGCTCCTAATTCTAGATCATGGGTTGAATAATTCTCTTCATGATTCTTAAGTTGTCTAGAGGCGTAAGCTATAACCTTTTGATGTTGCATTAATACACATCCATAACCTATCTTAGAAGCGTCACAATATACTACAAAATCTTCATTTCCTTCTGGTAACGCTAATATGGGTGCATGGGTTAATCTTTGCTTAAGAATTCTAAAGGCTTCTTCTTGTTTTGGTCCCCATTCAAATTTAATGGATTTACAGGTTAACTTAGTTAAAGGAATGGCTATTCTAGAGAAATTTCGAATAAATCTTCTATAATAACCGGCCAATCCTAAGAAACTTCTAACCTCGGTTGGTGACTCAGGGGTTTTCCATTTAGTAATCGCCTTGATTTTTGTTGGATCTACATGAATTCCTTCATGATTGACTAAGTGTCCAAGAAACTGTACCTGTTCTAACCAAAACTCACACTTGGAGAATTTAGCGTAAAGTTTTTTACTTTCTTAATAGACTTAGAAGTGAGTGCAAATGCTTTGCATGATCCTCTTTACTTTAGAATAAATTAGAATATCATCTATAAAGACAGTTATGAATTTATCCAAATATGGCTTACATATTTGGTTCATCATGTCCATAAATGCAGCTGGGGCATTGGTTAAACCAAATGGTATAACAGTAAATTCATAATGGCCATACCTTGTTCTGAATGCGGTCTTAGGAATGTCCTCTTCCAAACCTTAAATTGATGATATCCTGACCTTAGATCGATTTTAGAGAAAAATCGAGCTCCTTGCAGTTGATCGAACAGATCATCGATCCTTGGTAATGGGTACCGATTCTTAATCGTGACCTTGTTCAATTCGCGATAGTCAATGCACACACGCATTGATCCGTCCTTCTTTTTAACGAATAAAATCGGCACTCCCCATGGCGATGAGCTCGGCTATATGAATCCTTTTTCCAGCAATTTGTCTAATTGTTTCTTCAGTTCCTGCATTTCTGCTGGTGCCAAATGGTAAGGTGCTTTAGCAATCGGGGCCTTTCCTGGTAGCAGGTGAATTCTAAATTCAACTTCTCTGTCCGACGGTAGTCCTGGTAATTCTTTTGGGAATACATATGAAAACTGAGACACTACTGGGATGTCTTTTAGTTCTTTTCCTTTAGTGTTAGTGATTATGGAAATCAAATACACTAATGATCCTTTTTTCATATAGCTTGCAGTTTTCATCACAGAGATGAATTTAGTAGATGGTTTATCTCCTTTAATTGTGATCTTTTCACCCTTTGGTGAATTTACTTGAATTGACTTTTGATCACATCAAATATTGGCTTTATTGGCTATTAACCAATCCATTCCTAATACAACGTCAAATCCTGCCAGATTCATTGGGTAAAGGTTTGCAATAAACTTTTGATTTAAAATTTCTATTCTTGCTCCCTGCAAGATTTTAGAAATCCTAACAGTTTCTCCATTTCCTGTCTCTACTAGACATGCTTGTGGGAGTTTAGTTAATGGTTGATTGAGTAATTTGCAAAATGAAGTATTAATAAAACTTTGGTTCGCACCAGAGTCAAATAATACTTTAGCAAAAACATCATTAACTAAAAACGTACCAGTGATCACATCTGGGATCATCCTTGCTTCTTCTGCAGTTAGAACAAATGCTCTAGCATTTTCTTAGGTGCTTTAGTCATCGTAGCTAAATTTAATTACAGGTTTCTCATAGTAATGCAAGGGGAATTCTTATACTTGTGATGGCATTTCAACTTTAAAGAGTTACTGCCGTTCATCTTGTCGCATAGATTGATGATCAAACGAAATAATGTTTATCATCAGAATTTATAGATATACACACGAGAGATTTCTGATAAATCTAAATTCATACCTGTTCATGATTTATCCTTAAGGGTTAATTATTAAGGCTTTCGAATTTTCTTATAGATATACATATCTATATAATCATATATTTCATATATGCCTTATTCATAAGGTCAATATGTATAACAGGTTTATGTTCTCAAAATAGGGCAGACATCGCTGGAGTGATTTTATTAACATATACCCCATCTCACCCGGTTTCACCGGAGAGGTATCCTCATCTTACCCGGACAACCTGGAGTGTTTACCACATCATACCTAGCCTTGCCAGAGAGGTAATTATCATTGTATTTCCCATACTTAGAATCACAAATGTTCATTATTCATTATAGCTTGTATCAAGAAACATGGAAATTAGTATTCTCATGATAGATCATATTCTAGAATCGAGTAATACAAATAAACAAGATATAACATTGGCCAGTTGTTATTGCTTATTTATCATATTTGCACTTTTCTAGTTATCATTCTCATGACATACCAACATCCATCACAATTGTCTTCACAAGTAACTAGCTTATTTCAAAGCTCATACTAAGGCATTTAGATTTCTTTGTGCTACTAGGTATTGGTGTTTAGGTTTCCATTATTCTCATTATTCTGGTTTTTCCTGATTTACTTCGTTGTTCATCTGAATATTTATCAGGTGTTAATTATCACAGACTAATATTTAGTATAAACATTTAGGTACAATCGTACAGACAGATTTGAGTAAAAATAGCGAACATAGCGACTTTTATATATATATATCTATTACAATTTACAACTGAAATTCAAAATATACTAGTGGTTATGCATCCGTAACTTATTTTAGTCTATCTAGGAATATTATGCTTGACATGCTTTTATGTAAGGTTTATTCTATCTCCTTCCTTGACTAGGTTGTTTATTTAATAGGCAAAGTTCCTTTAAAGTTTTTTGGCTCATAGGTGGCATGGGTGCTGGTACTGGATTGGTGGTTCAATTATTAATATAAGTTAGTATTTACTGCTGTAGTGGCTAACATGTAGAGATTTGCCCATTGTTCATCTAATTTATCTTCCCATGGTGGGTTGTTACCTATTTCCAGAGTTTCCTTATTAATCATTACTCCTTTTGGTTGTGACTTCTTTATTTTCTCTTGACTTTTTCTAATAATCCAACTTCTTTTCTTAGTGGTAAGTGGTTTCTCAGACTGTGCCTTACAAATAAATATTCCTTCCTCAGTATTTGCTGAGTATTCTGAGGAATTTGGTTGAAATGAGGTTTCCTTATCTTTTGATGAGCTATCTAATTGACGATAGATGTCCGAAATTCTTTGCTTACCCATACTGTAAACTAACAAATAGTCAAATAACACAAAAACGCATACTCACATAAGTTATTTCCTAACACAGAATTTTAAAATTTAAGTGTCAGCAGAACACTTCTTTGGCTTAGACCAGTGGCATGGCTCTGATACCACCTTCTGTCGCAACCCCCGATCCCTAATGCCTCGGGAACGGGCGGCCACGAGCCAGTTTCGGTGGTATCGATTGTTTAGTCAATTTTGGCAGCGGAATTTTTCATCAGGACCGTAGTTAGGAAATATTTTATCAGAGTAAAATACCACATTTTCATAACATTAAACACATGGGATAAAACCCAAGTTCGTAGTACACACGTTTTCATAGGAATAAATCCTATTTTATTTAATAAAAACATCTATTTTATTTTAGGTAACTTTATTGCCACTTTTCCAAGCCTTCAGTGCTGTCCAGCTGGCTTCTATTTGGCTTTCACATTTTGTTACCTGAAACGCGTTTTAAAAACATTTGTCAGTGGGAAATACTGGTGAGTGAATCCCAGTTTAATCAAGTTTAAGTAAAACCCAGTGTACAGTATTGAGGGCGATCTCGCAATTATGTTTGTTTCCAAGACATATCAATTAACATCCATGGTACTGTCGAACCCGACTTGTGGAAATGTTACTCCTTGACCAGGTGGTAACAAATTTTGTATACAAAACCCCAACATACTCATCATAATTGTATTCTTACAAATACTCAATAACTGTTATTCGCATGGAAAAGTATTTAAGGTTTTGTAAAACAGTTCACAAAAAGGTTTACAAAAAGTGGATCAACTCACATTGCTGTCTTAGATTTTCCGTAAGGGTTTCCTGAGAATTATCTATAATTTACACAAATACACACGTGTTAGTACAATAACCCATTTTAACATTAGTAATACCCTCCCCGAGACGGTATTCCAACGACTACGTCGGGCAGAACCACGATAGCCGTTACGGAACCCTAGATCAATCGGGCAGCGTATCTAATACGTATCCAGGGGTTATAATACTTACAACGGAGCAGAACCTCGCTAATTAGGGGGGTATAATACCCGAGTTTTATGCCTATAATCAGAAATTGAGATTGAGAAAGAAACTTTGAACGAATTCTGAATGAAACCCGATGGCCTTCTTATATAGTTGCTGAGTCTGGTCCTCTAGCGGCCCGCGTAACACGAGCACAAGGCTTACGCGGCCCGCGTTGACCTCCGGTCAATGCGTAGCTTAGCTGGGTCAGCTTATAGACTCGCCGAGTGTTGGGCCACGTGGCCGCACCGGGCTTTGCCACCTTTTTAACCTCTCGCGGCCCGCGTAAGGATTAAAGGTCCTTTACGCGGCCCGCCTCAACTTAAAAAATTCAGTTTTTAATTAATTTTAATACTATTTAGGGTATTCGAGGTCAGTTTTCACGTATGGGGTGTATTTTGGGACATATTGGGATATTTTAAAATACATTAGGGTGTCGGAAATAATTCGAGGGTGTCGGTTTCTTTTGAGGATTGTTATAGATATGGATAAACAAATAAAGTCGATAAAAGAAATTGCAAAAGATATGGGAGAAATGTTAGACATCATCGAAAAAATCCCCGAGAAGATCCCAGATATAAAGGATTTGATTGAGAGAAATTATCTTCTCATAAATTCCAAGATATCATTTTATGAATTTGACAGTATGAAGATAAAGCTTCTGATAAAGCATCACATAAAAGAAAGAATAGATCTTTCTTTCATTTATCCTGAAGTAAAAAGGGAAAAAAGAGATAATCCTTCCACTTCATCAGTTGGAGTACAAACGATAGATCTTACCTTTGACCAAGAAGAACCTAAAGAAAAATCTTTTTCATTTTTCCCTAATACGGGGAAAACTTCTACTTTTAAAAATATTTTTCAAGAATTGCCAACTCAACCAAATTATGTTGAGCAACAATGGTACAAGATGAAGGAACTTTATAGCCTTCAAAATACAGATATAAGATATATTGATTTTACAGGGATCTTACCTAGAATCAATTATTTACAAGGAAACTCTGCTGAAGAGATAAGATACTGGTATGATTTTGGAGCAGTCAATAAGATATATCTTACTTTACCCGATTTTTATGAAATCTCCTTTTTACCAAAATGGGTTAAAGATGGAGTTAGAGATTGTTATCTAAATAATCCCACAATTACTCCAAAAGAAGTCATGGTTCTAAAACTCTTTTCTGCAGGGCCTGATTTTTATAAGGAATTTTATTATCCAACTTTTCACTTTATTCAGATAGAAAAGGTTAATTTAGCCTTTACTTATTCAGTTAATACTGAAAGAAAGATTTTTCATAACTTTAATGAAAATGATGTTCATTACAGAAGAGGATTAGGAATTAAAGTAATACTACAAGCATTGCAAGTTGCCTTTAAAATTGGGTTTAGAACATATGGTGGAAAAAATATGTTTTCTTCTGTCATGATTTCTCCAGCAAAAAATACTCCACCATCAGCCAAAAAATATTTAGAGAATAAAATCCAATTTTTAGAAAAAGGAATAATAAAATCGAGTCCTCAGGCTCAAGAAAAGATTTACTTATTTAGGGATCATAAAAAATGTATGAATCCAAGAGATATGTGTCCAATATGCTATAAACAAAAAGACAAGGACACTATGAGTATTGATTCTCAAAATGAGGGTGAAACATCTGATAATTAAGGATTTTATAAACCCTTTACTCCAAAACAGATATTCAAATCATCAGATTTTTACCTTTCGAAGATAAGGCATTTAAACAAGTATTTAAGACCCACATGAAGTCAATATTTGCATTTCCCATGCCCACCTACTTTAGAATACAAGGATGAACGTGGCTAAAGAGGAAATAATAGATAAAGGAGCCCAAGTTACCAAGAGTGGACTTTCTTTATAAAAAACAAACTTTCAAGACCTCCTGACAAAGTTAAAGCTACAAGAAGGCTCATGTCTTTAGGAAAGCATGTGAAAAGAAGAGGACAAAGAGAAAGAGGTGGAGCTTATCTAAAAAAGGAGGCTATAAAAAGGAAAGGAAAAAAGGATGGAAGGCATCAAGCTTCTACGAGTGTTTAAACAAGTTTTTGATGTACTAAAAAAGTGTTGTATTTTTACTTAAGCTTTTGTATCTTTCCTAAACATCTTCCATTGTAAATCATCCACCGTGAAATAAAAAGCTTTCCCTTTTCCTTATAAAGTCTTTTTGAGTGTTCTTTCTGTTTTTATATATTTCTTTATTAAAAAGAAAAAATCTCCAATCTTAAACCGTCTCTTTTTACCTTACACTGGAGGAAGGAAACGAAACCAGGTTGTGCTGGATATTGCTGAAGGATCCAAAGGGGAGTTACCTAAGGCCTCTTAGGTTTGGTGTGAAAGACCCTAGTAAAAAGACCCGTGGTGTAACCCGACAATATTTTGGTCAAAACGGAAAAAAAGGTACGGAAGCATGTTGGACCCTTGTTTTTTTAATTTTGAAATATTTTTAAATAATTGACACTCTTAGGTTTTATAAGTAAACTTTTAACAAACAAATTCAAACAAAGTTTTATTTTATGTTTGTTTTTATAATCTAGAAAAAAAAATTTCTTTTTAACTTTAAAGTCTTTCTTAAAAATTTATGTCATATAAAATAGATTTAATATGTGGCTAACTTTAATAATAAACATAAACAATTTTGATATAATCTTTAATTTTGTAAATAATAACTTACTTGAGTTATCAATTTTGAACCGACAAAATATTTCGGCAAATACCGCTCTGAATGGTATCAGAGCCACGCAGAATTCCTTTGCGGGGGCTCTAGATATTGATAGTACTTTACATGAAATTGAGTTTGATAATTTAATTGTATTAAATTTAAGTCACCTACCCGAACCGCTACCCACAAACACTTGATCGATGGCCTCTTGGACGCACAAGGAAGAGCTAGCCCTTGTCACGAGCGTCGTGGACGCGATGAAGGGCCGCCAACCCGGTGATACCCGTTACTGGCCGGAAGCTTTCGCTAGCTATCAGCACAACGTGAAAAACGATCGGCACAATTTAAACGCGTGTCAACACAAGTGGCACGAGCTATGACCGAAACTCTATCGTTTTAAAGCATACTACGACAGCGTCCCGGGCAGTAAGATAAGTCACGAAGACCAGGTGGCGGTGGCCAACATCGAGTTCCGGGGCAAGGAGCGGAAGCCGTTTGACAAGCTCGCCCTTTTCGAAATCTACCTAACGCTTTAGGTTTTTTTTTTTTTTGTAATCTTTTTTTTATTTTGTAATCTTTTTTTTGTAGAATTTTGTAAAATGTTTAGGAAATTTTAATAAAATTTTAGGCTTTTTTTTTTTTAAATGTTGTGTGTATTTTATAATTTTAGATTTTTTTTTTTTATTTTAATACACTTGGCCAAGCCACGCGGGCTAGCCACGCCCCGCCATACCCCACGGACACGTCACTCACCAGTGGGGGGCTCGAACTCCACTTGTCAACCCATGCCCCAAACCCCCGCCCCACCATACCCCACGGTCTAACCTATTTTTAGACATGTAAAAATATCTAGTGATTTTTTTTATAAATACTATGTTTTTATTCTATTCTAGCGAGTAAAAAAAAGAGTAAAAAGAAAAAAAAAAAAAAAAGAGTAAACTGCCATTTTGGTCCCTGTGGTTTGGGCACTTTTGCCATTTTAGTCCAAATCACAAACTTTTTAAAACTGGGTCCCTGTGGTTTCAATTTTGTTGCCATTTTGGTCCAAAAGTGAAATTTTACCAGATTCCCCAAATTAAACCCCCTGTTTTTGTCCTTTTGCTTAGGGGTATTTTGTCATTATAAACATTAATATATATAAATAAAATAGAAAATCCCCAAAACTCTTCACTCTCTCTTTCTCTCTCTAAACACCCTCTGCACTCTCTCTCTCTCTCTCTAAACACAACACCCCTCTGTCTCTCTCTCTCTCTAACACCGGCATAATCTGTTCGTGTAAAGCCCCTGCCACACCCAAAATCTCTTCATGTAATCTGTTCCTTGTTCCTGTTTATAACATCCAGCGGTTTTGTTGATCGGTTTTATCGACGGAGATGTTAACGCTGGTGAAGTTACGTCACCGGTTTCCATTGAAACAACTGGTAGATTGATTGTAGAGGATAAAATGATAAATAATTGGTTTACCGGTCACCGGAATAATGGATTACCGGAGTGGATGATGGGAGAAATTTGATTTGGGGAATTGGGGGTTTAAGAAGCCAGGGTTCCGCCGACACCCCCGACACCCTCACCTCCTCCACCTTCACCTCCTCCCGAAGGATTTACTGTTCTTGTGAATCACCTCCGTCAATCACCACCACCACTGAAGATCCGACACCACCACCACCGTCGCCCTCAGCTACGCCGCCGCCTTCATCTCCGAAACCACCTCAGCTACGCCGCCGCCTTCATCTCCGCCGTCGATCTGACAAAATAGGGGGTTTAAGTTGGGAAATCTGGCCAAATTTGAAATTTGGACCAAAATGTCAACAAAATTGAAACCACAGGGACCCAGATTTAAAAAGTTTGAGATTTAGACTAAAATGACAAAAGTGCCCAAACCACAGGGACCAAAATGGCAGTTTACTCAAAACAAAAAAAAAATAATGACAATATATTCTATTATCTTTTTGTGGCAAAAGAATTTAACCGAACGAACAACATCGCCTTTGACGCCCCCTCTCCCTCCCTCTGCAGTTTTGATTGTGTATCTGGATAGTCTTTAAGTTGTATAATCGGAGTAGTGGTTCGTTATGAACTGTAAGTTCCTTTCTATTAGAATAAAATAAAAAGTAGTTGATAGCTTAGCTTCAGTTTTTTTTATTAAGTTAGGTTATTCATACAATTGATTTCCTATGTTTCTTACTTTTATATCTTTTCCAGTATGTTGCCTTGTTGTAGATATAGAGATTTTTCCTTTTTAGTTGCAGGTTGCTGTATGATCGAACAAAAGTATACCTTCAACTTACCTTGTTAGGTCAAATTCAATTCTAGCCACAGAAGCAGGAGCGATGAAGCTATTGTGTTGGTTGTTATTGACCCTTTTCTCACTAGTATTAGGGGAATCCACCACACACTTGATTGGTCTTGGAAGCTATGACATCACTGGACCTGCTGCAGATGTGAATATGATGGGATATGCTAACATGGAACAAACCACTTCTGGTATTCATTTCCGATTGAGAGCCCGCTCATTCATCGTCGCAGACCCTCAAGGGAAATCCCTAGTGTTTGTCAATCTTGATGCCTGTATGGCTTCACAGATTGTTACAATTAAAGTCATAGAACGCTTGAAGGCAAGGTACGGCGACCTATACACTGAGGAGAATGTAGCCATCAGCGGGATTCACACACATGCTGGACCCGGAGGATATCTTCAGTACGTTGTATATATTATAACATCTCTTGGTTTCGTACGCCAATCCTTCGATGTACTTGTGGATGGCATTGAGAAAAGCATCATCCAAGCTCACCAGAATCTTCGTCCTGGTTCTGTCTTTATAAATACAGGTTTCCCATATGGCACTGTTGAACATCCATTACTTATAGTGAAGCTCATAGTTGTTAATGGCGAATAGCGACAAATAGCGATATGGTACCTATATGCTACATAGCGAATAGCGATAAATAGCGGGCGGCTATTTTATAAATAGCGATACACTAGAATTTTTTTTTTTAATTTTATATGTATATTATATCAAAATATCCTGGTTTATACGCTTGGTTTTAAAAAGTGAGAGGCGCACAAAAGCGACGAGGTCTAAAATTGAGGCGCGAAGCGCAAAAGCGGTGGGCTTTTCGTACCCGAGGCGCAAGATGTTTATATAATTTTTTTATATATCCCATACATATCCCATAGGTTTTTAGCTTCCTTTAACCAAAATATAGCTATAAGTAAGGCTTTTATACCATTTTAATTATATGTACAAGTCAAAAGACCCAAGGTACAACATTTTTATGCAGTAAAACACCTAAGTTACATGAGGCGTGCGCCTCAGGCCAAAAGGCCACAAAAAAACATCAAAAAATGCGCCTTTTGGTCGCTTCCTGTAATTACACAAGGCAAGAAGCAAAAAAGCCCCAGACCCTGCGCCTTGTTGCGCCTAGGGCGTGCTTTTTAAAACCAAGTTTATACGTTATTTTACATGTACATGTATATTTAACAGAAACCTAAAATCCAACTATTTTATAGCCATATTTAATTTAATTGCTATTTATATTGAAAAAACAAAAAACAAAAATTTAAGTGTTGCTATTCTCGCTATAGATCGCTACAACCGCAATAGCGACACTAGACCTATACGCTACGTAGCGCGCTATAGTGATCCCTACGATCGCTATTGACAACTATGGTGAAGCTAGCTTCTATCATTCTATGCTTGATGGTGGTTTTACCGTTTAGGTTGATTTATGTTTTTTGTAGGAGAGGTTCTAGATGCTAGTATAAACCGTAGCCCCAGTGCGTATCTGAATAATCCAGAAGAAGAAAGAAGAAAGTATGAATATGATACTGATAAAGAAATGACACTCTTGAAGTTTGTAGATGACGAGTGGGGTCCAGTGGGGAGCTTTAATTGGTTTGCCACTCACGGAACATCTATGAGCCGTACAAATTCGCTAATTAGTGGGGACAACAAAGGTGCAGCTGCACGATTTATGGAGGATTGGTATAGTAAAGGATTTGAAAGCCATTCAGTTATCAAATCTGGAGCCGGTTATTATAAACGTCCTCCTCGAAGAATCTCCAACATAATTCATCCAGGCTTTCATGAACACCGTAAGTTTAATTAGGGGTGTTTAGAATTCGATTCAGATTCGAAAAATTCGAAATTCGACTCAATTCAATTCGGTTATTCAAGAATTCGAATTCGATTCAATTCAAATTCGAGTCCAGTAAATCGAATACGGACTTACAATTTTGAATTCGATTCAAAATTCGAATTCAAATCATACATATTTATTCATTATATTTAGATAGGGTTAGGTTCCGGTACAAATGGGTCTTAACATACAAATTGGGCTTAACATGAGAAGTGAAGGGGGGAATTTTTTTTTGAACTATTTTTTCCCATCTTGTCAAACACGTATTTTAGTCCCAGAATCTAAAAAAAATCGTGTTATTACACTAGTAGAGTAATTATAATTACTCGAGTAATTACATAGTTACTCTGCTAGAGTAAATACACGATTTTTTTTTTTTTTTACATTTTGCAATTAAACATCATACTTAGGTAGATGGAAAAAAAATCAAAAAAAAAAAAAAAAACCTTCCTTCACTTCTCATGTTAAGGCCTTTTTGTATGTTAAGACCCATTTGTATTTGATCCTTACACAATTTATATATAATACACACATATAACTTTAATTTGGGCTATGGTGTTAATTAATATATAAATTTAATCTAAGTCCTAAAGTAGCCCATTACCAAGCCCAAATAGCCCATAACGAGTTTACATATTTAAATGAATTTGAATCAAAATGAATTTATTCAAATTCAATTCGAATTCAAATTTTTGATCGAATACAAATTGAATTCGAATTGGTGTTTTAATTCGAATACGGATTCGAATCGAATTGACCAGTTTTTAATCGAATTCGAGCAAAAAAATTATTCGAAAAATTCGATTCGATTAATTCGAAAATCCGCTATTCGATTCGATGAACACCCCTAAGTTTAATATATCACTCAAGTATTTTGTTTGACCTGTAGAATTGTAAATTCATGCTACTACTTGTTTGATGTTAACACCTACAGGTAAAGAGTTGATGGAAATTGCTTCTACGATCAAGTCGTCTCCAGGAAGAAATGTTACACGTGTTGCAAAACGAGTGAGGAGGCAGGAGGAAGCTGAAAGGCCTCAATTTGTCTCTGCATTTTGTCAGTCAAATTGCGGCGACGTAAGCCCGAATGTGCTGGGAGCATTTTGCATAGACACTGGATTACCCTGTGATTTCAATCACAGTACATGCAACGGTAAAAATGAACTCTGCTATGGACGCGGCCCGGGGTATGTTTCTTCCATCATAATAAGTAGGGGTGTTCAAAAATATCCAAATCCAAAAATCTGATCCGAACTATCCGATATCCGAATCCAAACTATACAAGAACTCGGATATCCGGATTTTCGGATTTGAATTTGGATAATGATTGTGAAAATTTTTGGATATTTCGGAAATCTTTAAATTTAATTTTTAATTTTTATCGGATATTCGAAATATGCGAAAAATATCGAAGTATCCAAAAAATATCTGAAAGTTCATATTCGGATATCCAAAATATCCGGTTTCGAATAAATAAAAATATATAAAATAAAAAATAAAATAGAAGATCGAATATTCGGATATCCTATTCACTATCCGGTCGAAATTTCAGACATCCGAATTTCAGATGTTCGAAAATTTGAACACCCCTATTAATAACATGAGTATGCAGCTTTAATGCCATCATCATCCCATATTATTTATTTATTGATTTTTGACATGCAGTTACCCAGATGAATTTGAGAGTACACGTATCATTGGTGAAAGGCAATTTAGAAAAGCGGTGGAACTGTTCCAAAATGCATCTGAGCAACTGAAAGGGAACGTTAGGTACCGGCACACCTATATTGATTTCTCTCACCTTTCGGTCCAGTTGCCACATGTTGGAGAATCTGTCACAACGTGCCCTGCTGCAATGGGCTTTGCTTTTGCTGCTGGAACCACTGACGGGCCCGGAGCGTTTGACTTCAAGCAGGGAGATGACCAGGTTATTACCAATGTTATTATAACTATATAACCAAAGGTTACACATACTTTTAATAGTAACTTGTTTTAATTTTTGTGATATAATGATTTTTTAGGGAAATGCCTTTTGGAAGCTTGTAGGAGGCTTAATGAAAAATCCAGATGAGGAGCAGATCAATTGTCAGGATCCAAAACCCATTCTCATCGACACTGGTGAAATGCATGAACCTTATGACTGGGCGGTACATTCACATCTTCCATTATTATTGATTATAATACATTACAGTTAGGGGCATTTTGGTCTTTCCAATCTTTAGGTAATTTCATTTCTGCTCATTGAACCCCGACTCTTCTTCATCTTATGCTCATCTTTATTATTATAATTAATTTTTTTTTCAAAATAAAGCTAGATTAGAAATCCAACTAATAATATACCAAAAACATTAAAGTCCAAATCCAACTAATAATCATATTGGAGTACACACACCATTAATGGAGATTGCAGGCCTACAGCTGAGTGGAAACTTTTGAATTTTCCCTTATGACTTTTTAACATAAAAAGATAATAATAGGACTAACACTAAGATGGAGAAAAGAATAAATGGGACTTAAACTAAACCCATAAAATATAATGCTTATAATTATCTAATCCTTACAACTCGATAATTAAACCAAAACTAACTTTCTCCTTTTAGCCAAGATTAATGCCTTGTCATACCAGTTGTATCTTTAATGGTATTGAGTATTGACGGCACTATTCATCTAGTTTTGAGTGTTGAAATATGCATTAGCTTTCAAGTCTATTCTTTAGTTAACGACAGGATCACTAGCCTTTAGTATTAACCTAATCTTAACTTCACGAATTATCCAACATTAAATACAAAATGATTAATTTGTATGTACATTTTGCATATCAACTTTTTCTCGTTGAAGGTTTTAGCTTATGAGTGTCCTCTTGGCTCTCATGTATGTTTCTCATTGTGATTTATGCAGCCGTCCATACTTCCACTTCAGATTTTTCAAATCGGACAGCTTGTTATTCTCAATGTTCCCGGAGGTAGTTATCATTGGGAGTTACTTTTTTTTTCTTTTTTTTTTACTACATTAATATGCCAGTTCCGTCTTAACATTGTGGTTTGTTTATGGTATATATGTAGAATTCACGACTATGGCAGGGAGGCGCCTTCGTGAGGCTGTTAGAGAAGTTATGACATCTGGAGACAAAGATAGCATCAGGGATGTCCATATTGTGATTGCCGGACTTAGTAATACTTATTCTCAGTATGTCACTACGTTTGAGGAATATCAGATTCAGAGATATGAGGTTTGCACTTGTATATACTATATATATATACTATATATATATGGGAAAGGGTGAACGAGAACCACCTTGAATTGTGAGAACTGTGAGAACTAGGCCTAACAAAAGGTTTTTTCAAAAAAAAATTCCCAGATATAAAAAAACAACTGTTTCAGAAAAGAAAAATAAGTGTCGCCTGCGAAAATTTACATTGCCGTAAAAAAAATTTACTGGTGTTTTGTAAAACAAATTTACATTAGTGTGAATGGAGAATAAATACTGGCTCAGCAAATTTTATTTTTTTATTTTTAACTTTACATATGTGTTTGTAACATTTTCATCTACGTTTTTGCAAAAAATGGTGGCAAAACTCGCATGGGAAGTAGGAGTTCTCCCTTCTCACAGTTCTCACAACTCAAAACTGATTCTTAATTGAACCGGATCCATATATATATATATATATATAGAGAGAGAGAGAGAGAGAGAACTATATATATAGGGGAGGGTTGTCTTGAGAACGCTAAATATTGCGAGAACCGTGAGAACGAAGGAGAAAACCAATCAAAATCAATTTTTTTTAAAGCAAACCTCATTATAATTAAAATACAACATTAAAAAAAGAATTTATTCTTTAAATAATTCATCTCTTCTTTCAAAATCACTCTTGATAAGTTTTTTACACGTGTAAATATAACAAACTTACATTATAATTAAAATACAACATTAAAAAAAGAATTTATTCTTTAAATAATTCATCTCTTCTTTCAAAATCACTCTTGATAAGTTTTTTACACGTGTAAATATAACAAACTTACACATGTGTAAATGGCAAACTTACACGTGTAAATTTTCTTTATTTACGAATACATGTAAATTTAAACGTGTAAATTTAATTTCTAACATTGTATTCGAATAATAATGATAAGTGTAAAAAGAAGTTTTGAATTTGAATTGTTTTTGACTTAGTTCTCATGGTTTTTTCATTCGTTCTCACGGTTCTTGCGATATTTAGCGTTCTCATTTAAACCCTCCCCTATATATAGGATTCGGATCAAGGGAAAACTCCTACAAGTTATGAGAACTTAGAGAACTCGGCCTTCTGTGCGAGTTTTGCCTCCATTATTTTACACCCTTAGATTAAAATGTTACAAAGACGGCCGTAAAAAAATCGACGGGGTGTTTTCTGCCCCTTACAGCTGCTGTAAAAAGCTGATGGTAAATGAAACAAACAAGTTCTTTGTTTTTTTTGAGAAAATTTGATTTTTTTTTAGGATTTTTGGTAATTTTTTTTTGAAAAAACCTTTCGTAAGGCCGGGTTCTCTTAAGTTCTCACAACTGAGTTTTCATTTTACCTTGACCGGGATGGATCATGAAAAAACTAGTTTAAATGAGAAACCAAAAACCTAACTAAAAAAGCCTAAAAACATACCAATTTTTTTTATTAAAATTCGCTATATTTTGATATATAAAAAAAACTTCTTTTTTCAAAAAAAAAAAAAAAATTGTACTACACATGTGCAATAATATGAAAAAGCCTAAACCACCTAACCCAGCCCCCAAAAACCTAAACCCCCCACCCCCACTCCCAATACCCAAAATCCACCCTCCCACCAAAAGCCTAAACCTCTCCCCCCCCCCCCCCCCCCCCCCCAAAAAAAAAAAAACTAAAACTGAACCCTAAACACAAACCCCAAAAAAAAACCTAAACCCCCCACCCGCACCCCTCAAAAAAACCTAAACCCTAAACATAAAGTTTGCTATATTTAATATATAAAAAAAAAAAACTTTTTTTCAAAAAAAAAAAAGAAAAAAAATTGTACTGCACATGTACAATAATATGAAAAAACCTAAACCACCTAACCCACCCCCCAAAAACCTAAACCCCCCACCACCCAAAAACCTAAATCCACCCTCCCACCAAAAGCCTAAACCTCCCCACCCCCAAAAAACCTAAACCCCCCACCCGCACCCCTCATTAAAAGTAGCGAATTTTTATAAAAAAAATTTAAAAAAAAATGCCATGTTTTTTAGGCTTTTTTAGTTAGTTTTTTAGTTTTCTCATGATCCTCTCCCTATATATATATATATATAGGGAGGAGCTCATGCGAGAACCACCTTTATTGTGAGAACCGCGAGAACCAATGTGAACACAACCTAAAATAGCTAAAAAAACCTAACCCCCCCCCCCCCCCCCCCCCCCCCCCCAAGCTAAAATGCTAAAAACTAAACCCCCAAAAAACCTAAAAAAATCTAAAAAAAATCTAAAAATATTTTTTTGAATTTTTTATGTTAAAATCGCTACTTTTGGAAGCAAAAAAAAAAAAAAAAAATTTTAAAATTTTTTTTTTGCTTCGAAAAGTAGCGATTTTTTATAAAAAATATTGAAAAATTCAAAAAAAAAAATTTTGTGTGATTTTTAGCTATTTTTAGGCATTTTTGGTTGTGTTCACATTGGTTCTCGCGGTTCTCGCATGATCTTCTCCCTATATATATATATATATATATATATATATATCCTTCATGCCATTTTAACTATGTATTCAACAAACATCTTACTACAACAAAAATGATTTTTGTTAACAGGGAGCTTCGACTCTCTATGGTCCACATACCCTGAATGCGTACATTCAAGAATTTAAGAAATTAGCATTGGCTCTCATCAACGACCAACCAGTCGAAGCGGGCCCACAACCACCTGACCTACTCGAGAAGCAAATCAGCCTCCTGACTCCCGTTGTCATGGACGCAACGCCACTTGGTTCGAGCTTTGGCGATTGTAAGTCGGATGTTCCTCCTGACTCGACATTCAAACAGGGTGATGTTGTTACGGTCACGTTCTGGTCAGCCTGCCCGAGAAATGATCTTATGACGGAAGGCACGTATGCGCTGGTGGAGATTTTTGTACAATCTACAAACGGATGGGAACCAGCTTATGATGATGATGACTGGTGCCTAAAATTCAAGTGGTCGAGGCCTTCAAAGCTGAGTACCCGAAGCTATGCTACTATAGAGTGGCAGATACCTGATGAGGCTGTTTCAGGTGTTTACAGAATAACGCATTTTGGTGCATCAAAATCGCTTTTTGGTTCAGCAAAGCATTTCACTGGCTCTTCTTCTGCATTTGCTGTAACATAAGAAATGAGCTATAGATGCAAACCACGGTTGATGTACATGTAAATGATAAGCATGTAGATGCAAATGCCTTTAGTATGTGTATCCTCCTGCATCCGCAAAGAAACATTATTACAATGTGTTGTGTTGCTTGACAAAGTAATTTCACCGAATACTTCTCTTTGCCTACCAAGATTAAAGAGTTGAAGGTCACTTCATTATATGGTAATTAGCTCTTCTGATTGTTAATATTTTTTATTTTTATTTTATTAACATATAAACCAAAAAATAAATAAAAATTGCACATATATCTATATGTATTATTTTTATTTTTCTAATATTTTTAAGACCGAAAGGCATATTAAAAGTATTATATGTACAATTTTTGTTTATTTTTCCATATTTTTATATGTTATTGATTAATTAAACTTAAAATGTTAACACTTCAACCCACTCCCACATATTTTTTATTTATGTACATTTAAAATAAAAATTAATCTATATAAAATAAAATAATTCGAGTTGGTTAACGAGCTCACGAGCCGAGTCAGGCCTAGCTCGAGCTCGGCTTGTTTACAAATCGAGCTGAGCCGAACTTTTTTCAAGCTTTCTCCGAGCGAGTTTCAAGCTTTTTGAATGCTCCTACGTCATTCCTAACTTTCAATTTATTTTTATTTGACAATCCTAAATTAACTGAACTCTAACCCAATTAGGTTTTTTTTTATGTGAGTTGTGTAGTGACATGGCATCTGACGTGTCATTTTTAATGATGTGGCATCTGATGGGGTACTCATGACATCTGACGTGTCTTTTTTAGTGACATGACAAAAATCACCAACATTACCTTTGAAATTTAGGACTTTTGGAACTTTTGTGTGTGTGTGTGTGTGTGTATGATAATGTTAGTTGAGGGTATCCGAATAATCCAATGGATTGACTGAAACAATATAGCATGAAAACAAAGGATATTTTACTTATTAATTTAAAAGTAGTTTAAAAATCTAAATCAGCCCCCAATCATCACACTTGAATTATTATATTATTTGAATGAAGGAAATGTGAGCCACGAAGAAGATTAATAAATTGGGATAATGCAGACAAAGGGGAAGCATCTCATGTTTAAGTAGATAGATTCCATTGCATTCTACCCGATTAAAGACAAATTTTCATAAAATAATTGAGATTATACACAATATAGTTCGAACCTAATATTAATATATAAATAATATACAAAGAGAGGAACAGCCTCCATATGGAGCAACCTCAATATATAATTAGCTTCTTCAGTATCCATGCATCCTACTAATAGCCGGCTAAACGACGACATCTACTCCTGTTTTTCTTATATAAATTACAAAACACCACCATCCAGTTGTAAAAATGACATCAACGTTGGCAAGCCAAAAGACGATAGCAGATCCAGACAAGAGCAGGCTCAAATCTCAAAGCAGTAGACTGAGAACAACTACTCAAAGAAGAAGAGCGATTGTGAACCTCAGGGGTGGAAAGATGAAGGCCAAACAGAAGCAGCAAGCTAACGCTAACGCTAATGCTAACGCTAATGCTAATGCTAATGCTAACGCTAATGAATCAACAAGCAGTCTCTTGATCAGTAACAAGTATCAGCCAAGGCAGTTCGAAGAGATTGTGGGCCAAAATATAGTGGTTAAGACCCTTTCTAATGCGGTCAACAAGAAGAAGATTGCTCCTCTTTATCTCTTCCATGGGCCAAATGGGACAGGGAAGACATCCACAGCTAGAGTGTTTTCAATGGCTTTAAACTGTGAATCAACTTATAATACTAAACCATGTTGCAATTGCAAAGGCTGTTCTAGAAGCCTCTATATGATGGAATTGTGCTCGGGTTCTGGCTTTGAAAAAATTAAAACACTCCTCCAAAACACCTCTTTAGCTCAAACTGTTTCAGGATTCAAGGTGGTTCTTATCATTGAAGAGTGTCATCTGTTAACTTTGGAGGCATGGAACGAGGTTATGAGTTTATCGGATGCTTCAAATCTTGTATTTGTGCTCATAACTCATGTTGACGTGAGCGCTATCACTGCAAATATCTCATCACGATGTCACAAGTTTTACTTCAAGAAGCTAAACGATGATGATATCGCTGAAAGGCTATCTCGAATTATTGCCAGTGAAGGTATGGTGATCGAAAAAGAAGCATTGAAACTCATTGTTTCCAAATCACAAGGTTCCTTGAGAGATGCTGAAAATATATTGGATCAGCTGGCCTTGTTGGGCCCCACCATCAATACCTCAGCAGCCAAACAGCTGGTAATTTATCATATATATTAGTTTTTGTGAATCAAGTAATTAATAGGGAAAATGAACATTGACTAAACCTTTATTTTTTTTACTAAAAGTAAAATCATGGTGTCCCCACCCTGTCTAGATAGACTCTGTATCTGATCATGCGTCTAAATTTAGACTACGTTGCAGAGGCTAAGATTTTTAACTAGGTTCAGTCTGAGCCTAGGGCTTCAGTTAAAAAGCTTAGCTTCTTAAGAGTAAAGTCTAAATTTTAGACTCATGAATAGATAGAGTCTATCTAGACTCTTTAAACATGTGGCTATTTCCTATTGGAGATTAGGGTGGGGCCACCATTATTTAAGAGTCTATTTTTAGACGCTTCTGACATGTGTCAAGTTCTGAACTGAATGGATTTTCGTGTGTTCCCTAACCTTAGCTGCTTCAGATGTTTATTTTGGTAAAAATAAAAAGGTTTGGTCAATGTTAATTTTCCCTTATTAATATGGTGTTTGCAGGTAGGCCTGATTCCACAAAGTGAACTGCTGGATTTGCTAGCAATGGCCGTCTCAGGCGACACCATAAACACAATCAGAAATGCAAAGAAATTGATGAATGAATGTGCGGTTGAGCCAGCATCCTTTGTATCTCAGCTAACAAATCTCATCACCGAACTTCTCTCTGGGGAATTATCATCTTCACCACACACAAATCTCCTAAGTAAGATCTGACATTTACATCAATTTATTTCACTTAGTTTGCTGAATTGTAAGTGCAAATGCAGGTAAAACAAGACTGTGCTACATACTTAAGTTACTAGTTGACACAGAAAGTTCCTCAACTACAAATATAATAGAAGCTTTTCTAGATATCACTTCTGTGAAAGCCTCAAGCATGCCAAATTCATCATCTTTCAGTGAAATAACACCGACTCATGATTCAGGTAAGCTTGCATATTAACAGTGGCAGATCCAGGAACTTTTTTTACCGGGTTCTTTTTGGTAGACTTTCACTAATTCTCACTATTTTTTTAAATCATATATAATTTCCACTATTTTTTTCATTTTTTTCCAAACCGAGGGGGTTCCTGGGAACCCCCAAAACACTCCTAGATCCGCCACTGTGCATATATAGAGACATCATTAAATAATACATGCTACCTCATCCTATTTGCTATAAATACACGTAGATGTCAAGAGAGGAAGCTTAAGCGACATGGAACAACTATGGAAAGATGTGCTCAAAGGAATACAAAGCTCCCACACACAAAAATTTCTTCATCATCAAGCAAAGCTAGCATTGTTGTCCATTACCAAGAGTAACTAATGCAACTCTTTTTAACCTAAGCATAGTGGTTAATAGCGAATAGCAGACGATAGCGACAAGCTACCTATACGCTACGTGGCGATATCGATGAAATGGGGGGGGGGGGGGAGGGGTGCTATTTTATGTTTAGCGACACACTAGAAGAAAATTTTAGAAATTTTTTTATATGTATATTATATCCAAATATGGTGTTTTATATGTATACTTAACAAAAAACCTTAAAAAAATCTTGCTATTTTATAGCGCTATAAAATACCGCTATCTATATTAAAGCAGAAAAAAAAAATCTAAAATCCCGCTACGGGGGCGCCAAAATCAAACAGCGACACATGAGTGCTACGCTATTCGCTATAACGCTCGCTATGAGCGTTATTAACAACTATGAACCTAAGTGTGTGCATTTATGTATATATTCTCTGATAACATGCATGCTTCTCTTAACAGCCAATGCTTTTGTACATTTGACTTTTACAAGACAACAAGATAAGATGGCCGCAGAAGTTTCACAACAAAGCTTAGCCAAGGCACTTGGAGTTGCAATTGGGTGTCCGGTTACTCTCCATATGAGCCTCGATGAACCATCAACCTTTGAAGCAGATGCTAAAACTAAAATCGACACATGGTATTCTCAACGGCACAACACTAACAAGAACATGAACGGTGAATCTTCACATGGTTTAAGACTCACAAAATCAAAATCCTGCTCAACATCTCAACCAAATTCTTCAACAAAAGGAAAAGAAGCACGCAACCCAACGTCAGACACAAAAGATCAACAAACAACAAATTTGATACAAGCAGTCGACAGGCAGCCTCCTTTAAGACATAGATGGCTGTCTTTATCTTCAATCCAACAGAGCGATGCAAGTGTTGAGCCTTACAGTCAAGACATAATATACGCAAATTTAATACAAGCAGGAGCCGACTCCAAACATGCTGCAACACAAAGTAACAAGCAGCCTCCAAGACATAGAAGAAGGCCATCTCTATCTTCAATCCTACAGAACGATGCAAGTGTTGAGCCTTACAGTCAAGACGTAATATATGCAAATGTTAACAATGATACACTGAGGAACAAAGGTCTCTCAAAGAGTTTCCGTTCACGAGAATCAGCAGATCAATTGTAAGTTTTTAGTATCTTAATCTTTCCTTAGAAACATGGTTGCAAAAGTCGCTAGGCGCTCCCTAGTCGGTCGACCGAGGAGTTGAGAGTACTCGGCTTAGGCGGAGAGTACTTGGGGAGTCTTCGGACATGTTAAATTATAAAGAAATTAGTTTCCAGAAATTAAATATATATCTAATAACATAAATTTACTAATATTTATAACAAAATACGTGAAAATGATATTCATTATTTAATATGATAGTCATATAAATTATGTTTTATTATTTTTTAAGTCAAACTCGGCCTGAATTGACCTCCTAGATCCGATTTTGGCCGAGTTTGACCGCGTTTGATCGATTCCGAGTAATTAGACCTTGTAGCGACTACTTGGGAGTACTCGGCCTTGGAAACCTTGTTTTACAACCATACTTATAAACGAATTGATTAAAGATATGACTTATTTGATGTCTATGTGCAGACGATCAAATCCCACTTGGTGCTGTTGAAGCCAGGAGCAGGCCAAGCTTCGGTTCTTAGTATACCATGTTACAGGAACTAAACAAAAGAAATAAAAAGGCCCATATAAACTGCACCCTTTTTGGTCAAACCCAAACTCATTACCACAAGATTCCAAGCATTTGGTTGGTTTAGTGTAATCAGATTGATAATGTGTTGCAAAAAAAAAAGTGTGGTGTTGCGAGTGATTTACGTTCATATGTAACTATAAAAAATAAAAATATAAAAAAACTTGAGTCGAACGGATATCATATTCATAACCAAAGGGCAGAGCAGGTTCCAAACTTTTCCATAAACATAATATTGCCAGAAACAGTAAATATGCATTTCAACCTTAAAAACATATTTAGCATTTAAGACTTGACAACACTCCCATTATTCATATTACATTAACCCAAACCCACGAATAGTCACACGTAGGGTCACATTCCATGTTGCTCTCATCTCACACAAATCTGCAATCACAAACAAAGCAATATAAATACAAATAGTAGCTCCAACGGTCATAAAGAAGTAAATAGTTTGCAAACATAAAGTTACATCAAATGAAAGGCTTCGAATACATTCATATACACCGCTAATACTTGCACCTTACCTCAGATTCCATTTAGAGTGACCACAACTTTACGTGCAGTAGGTTCATCACGATGCTCACACAGCCATATGCCCTGCAGCTCAGCCACAGAAATTATAGTAAACAAACAGGAAAAAACATGAATCAGGTAGCAAGTAGTTTGATTACACGAATGGTCCCTATGGTAAGGCCAATGCCATGTTGCAGTTTTTGGTCCCCAAAGTTTCATTAATTACACCTTTAGTCCAATAGTTTGCTTGAACTTAACAGGGATGGTCCCTCGAGTGAGTTGATGTCTGTTAAGCATAGTTATCGATAGCGAATAGCGGTTAATAGCGACATGTGACCTATATGCTACGTAACGATAGCGACGAAATAGCGCCCGCTGTTTCGTGTTTAGCGATAAGGTACAGTAGAAAATTTTAAAAATAAAAATGTAGCTATTTATAATTATATACATATATTA